>OZ010634.1:22562855-23231619 GCA_963932165.1 Pimpla rufipes
CGATTTTTCAAATGGACATTTTTAACGCAACTTGAATTTTCAAATTAAATATTTTACGCAACTTGAATTTTCAAATTAAATATTTTACGCAACTTGAATTTTCAAATTAAATATTTTACGGAACTTGAATTTTCAAATTAAATATTTTACGCAACTTGAATTTTCAAATTAAATATTTTACGCAACTTGAATTTTCAAATTAAATATTTTACGCAACTTCGAGTGTATTTTCAAATTAAATATTTCACACAACTTCAAATGAATTTTCAAATGAAATGTTTGACTCAACTTCGTGCGAATTTTCAATTTAAATTTCACTCCAAGTTCCGAGAACAATTTGCCAACATTTTTTTTCAACGATAACAACAGAAGAAACGAAGAAGAAAAAAAAAGAAGAGAACAAAAAACCGAAGAAAAAGAATGAAGAAAAAAAAATGAGGACAGGTATAAAATGACACGTTACGGAATAATTCGCGTCGAACATTCAATTGTCTGACGTCAGGTATGGATTTTTCAATTTTCCAGAATGGAGCCCAATGGGATGCAGGGGGGGAGAGACGAAGAGGGCGATATTAATGATTCAATGGAGAGAAGGAAGACGGAGCGTCGAAGCATCCGGCGGAACGAGATCTCGTAGAAATCTCTCGTCGTGACTTCACCTGTTGGCGTTGCGAGTCGCGGGGCGAGGACGGCGGCGCCGAGGAGGAGGAGGACGACGACGACGACGACGAATGCCCAGCGCGCTCGCTCGAACGGTGGGATATCACAATTGGCCGGAGTGCATTGTTCGCGCCGCTCGCTGCAACATAACAATGAGAGAATAGTGAGAATAATGTGGCACACGCCCGAGAGCGCCAAGTGTGCAACTGCATCTCGAGAAATCCGCGTACCGCGCCGACTCGCCGAGATCCGCTTTCATCTGGGTCTCGTGCCGATAGAATTCGACGAGAGACGAGAGACGAACCCGGAGCCACCGGACGCCTAAGACGAGCGCGTGGGCTTTTTTTTCGTTTCACACTTTCACGCGAGGGCCCCGCACGTGCGGGAGGACCACGTAGAAGATAAGAAAGTACTTTTGTGGGGAAAGACGGGCGTTTGAAATTCACGAATTTCTGTCGCGCCGATGTGGCAATGAGGTTGGATGGGAGGATGAAATTTTGTCGACGAAATTTCGAGCGAGGCTTGGGTTGAAATTTCAATTGAAACTTGGGTTGAAATTTTAATTGAAATTGGGTTGAAATTTTAATTGAAAATGCACTTGAAATTTTAATTGAAAATGCACTTGAAATTTTAATTGAAAATGCACTTGAAATTTTAATTGAAAATGCACTTGAAATTTTAATTGAAAATGCACTTGAAATTTTATTCGAAATTGTGCTTGAAATTTCATTCGAAATTTCGCTTGAAATGTATTTTAAAATTGCACTGAAATTTAATTCTTAATTGCCCCGAAATTTCATTTAAAATTGCACTGAAATTTCATTTCAAATTACACCGAAATTTAATCTAAAATTACACTGAAATTTAATTTTAAATTACACCAAAATTTAATTTTAAATGACACTAAAATTTCATGTACAATTACACCGAAATTTAATTAAAAATTACACCGAAATTTCATCTCAAATTACACCGAAATTTCATACAAAATTCCTCTACAAATTAATTTAAAATTGCACTGAAACGTCAATATGAATCTACGCTCAGAATTTCATTTTCAATCCCGCTTGAAACATCCGCACCTTCGCTCGTAAATTTCATCTGAAACTTCGTCGGATGCATACATTTTTTTCAAGAATAGGCCGTCATTAAATGTGCATCAAATTAATGCACAACGGTTGCACAGCAAGTGAGCTGAGCCGGCTTTCCTGATGCCTATCGACGGCTTCTGGCAATAGGGATAATTAGCGAGCCGGTCTTTCCCACAACAATCAACGAATTTTTTCTTTTTTTTTTTCTTTTTTTTCATACTCCATTGACGAGAGACCGTGGCCGATGAATCGATGTCGTTACGGATGCAGCAGCAGCAGAAGCGGCAACAGCAGTCGACCCAAGCAGAGACATTATATTACATTACGATGTTAAGGGGCACGTAGCCCCGTGATATTCGTGAAAGTGACGCCGCCGCAGCCGCCGAGCGGTTGTGCAACGAGCCACAACCGAGTCCGAGAGGAGCGATAGATGTATATTACCTACGGACGAGCGAGCACGCGCTCCAACGCGAAACACACCGACCAAGTTTGATTAATCGCCGGCTAAATCAAAGAGGCGTGTAATGGCTCGTCCCTCAATTACCATTTTTTCTGTCGCACTATCTGTCGCCTTTGACTTTCGTTTTTTCGTCCCTCCCAACGGCGGATCCTTCCTCCTCCTCCTCCTCCTCCTCTGTTTTTTTTTTCTCTCCTCGTCGCCACGAATTTTCACGATGCCTTTAGAAAGTCCACAAAAATCGGGGTCCTCAATCACAGCTGAAAAAGAAAAAAATAATAATTCAAATAAATGGAATGCAAAAATTGAATTAGTTATTTTTTTTTCAGGCGACACTTGTTGATTTATGAGGGTAAAAAAAGTGAGAAAAAAAGTCAGTAAAGAATTTTGCTTTATCGAAGGATGAAAAATTGAAAATC
Source organism: Pimpla rufipes (assembly GCA_963932165.1). Classification (NCBI taxonomy): domain Eukaryota; kingdom Metazoa; phylum Arthropoda; class Insecta; order Hymenoptera; family Ichneumonidae; genus Pimpla; species Pimpla rufipes. The sequence continues at coordinate 22,565,483 of OZ010634.1, forward strand.
TGTTGCCTTTGACTCTCGATTTTTCATCCCTCCCAACGCGGATCTTTCTTTTTCCTCTTTTTTTTCTCTCCGCGTCGTCACAAATTTTCACGCTGCCTTTAGAAAGTCCACACAAATCGAGGTCCACAATCACAACTGAAAAAAAAAAAAAAAAATTCAAGTGAATGGGATGCAAAAATTGAACAATTAGTCTTTTTTTTACAACTCTTGTCAATTTACGAGAGAAACAAAATGTATTAGTGAAAAAAATGAAATTAATTAGTAATTTTTTGGATTCATCAATTGTCAATGATTTATGAAGGAAAAATAAGTGAGAAAAAAGATCAGTCATAAAATCTGACAACAACGATTGAGCGGAATTTTATTTCAACGGAGGATAAAAAATTAAAAAAAAAGCCTTTCAATTTAATTCCAATTCTTCGAATCTCCGTGGCGAGAAACAGGTTGAATCAATTCCTGGTCCCCTTCGGACGTTTTGGTGGATAGGAAAGAAAAAAAAAGGTGTAAAAAAATGCCAGCAGCCCGCCGAGAGTTAAAACGTCGCTGGAAAAGAAGAACGATTGGGCACCTGTTGAGCCGGGGAGTCGAGGATGGCGGCGGTTCACCTGTCGTAGGCGTGGAACCAAAGCAGCTGAGGATTATTGACGTTGGGGTCCGGTTGACGCGCCGGCAACCACCGCACGTTCTAGCGTTACTGTATACAAGTCCCGAGGGACGGGAGGATGGTCAGGGTCTCTCGACTGGTTGAACGCCACGTGAACGCGTTTTGTGGCTTAGTCACTCTCGGCTTTATAGATCCAGTTTGGAAAATTCGGAAGATTCGTCTGAGATCACAGGAACATTTTTTTATTTTTATTTTTTTCAGTCGAAATTTTCGGTGTCGTGATTAAAAAAAATAAAAAATAAAATAAAAGGGAGGCAAACGATCGAGATCGAGATCGAGAGAGCACAGAAACGTTTTTTTTTTTTTTTTTCAGAGGAAATTTTCGGTATCGTGATTAAAACAAAAAAAAATTAAATAAAAGGGAGGCAAACGATCGAGGTCGAGAGGGAGCACAGAAAGATTTTTTTTATGCAGAATAAATTTTCGGTATCGTGGCTCAAAAAAAAAAAAAAAAAAATAAAAGGGAGGCTACCGATCGAGGTCAAGAGAGCACAGGAAGATTTTTTTTTTTTTTTAAGAAGAAATTTTCGGTATCGTGGCTCAAAAAAATAAATAAATAAAAGGGAGGCTAACGATCAAGTTTGAGAGGGAGCACAGAAAGATTTTTTTTCCAGAATAAATTTTCGGTATTGTGGCTAAAAAAAAAATAAATAAATAAAAGGGAGGCTACCGATCGAGGTCGAGAGAACACACGAAGATTTTTTTTTTTTTTTTGGAAGAAGAAATTTTCGGTATTGTGGCTAAAAAAAAAAAATTTCAATAAAAGGGGAGCAAACGATCAAGGTCGAGAGGGAGCACAGAAAGATTTTCTTTTTCCAGAATAAATTTTCGGTATCATGGCTAAAAAAATAAATAAATAAAAGGGAGGCTACCGATCGAGGTCGAGAGAGCACAGGATGATTTTTTTTTTTTTTCGAAGAAGAAATTTTCGGTATTGTGGCTAAAAAAAAAAAATTTCAATAAAAGGGGAGCAAACGATCAAGGTCGAGAGGGAGCACGGAAAGATTTTCTTTTTCCAGAATAAATTTTCGGTATCATGGCTAAAAAAATAAATAAATAAAAGGGAGGCTACCGATCGAGGTCGAGAGAGCACAGGATGATTTTTTTTTTTTTTTTCGAAGAAGAAATTTTCGGTATCGTGGCTCAAAAAAAAAAAATCAATAAAAGGGGGGCAAACGATCGAGGTCGAGAGAGCAGGGCCGCTCGTTAGCGCGCGTTAGCGTCGACTCTTCACGATCCTCTTCATCTCCTCCGACACAACTGCTTACATAATGTTCTCCACGAGAAAAGCGTGGAGCGATGGGTGTTTTTTTTCTCTCTCTCTCTTTGTCTCTCTTTCTTCCTCTCGTTTCTCTTCGCGTGGCTCTTTCCCTCGTTCGCGTCTCGCACGTTCGTGATCGGTCGTTCGTGCCGTCGGGGGAGTCGATGAACCACCGACGCTCGACGCCCGTGCGGTCTCCGGTATTCCATTGTCGATGTCGGGGATCGACGATAAGTGGATGTGGAGAGAAAAAAATCGAGCGTGACGTCACGCTCGGCGGGACGACGCTGCGCTTTTTTTTCAACTTTCCTGGATGTATTTTCCTCAGGTTGACCGCCCGGCAGCGTCGCGTCTTCTTCAGATTTTCGCGATTTTGAATTTTGCTTGAAGCATCGAATTTTTTTCGTTGTTTTTCGAATGAAGTTTCGAGCGAATTTTTTTAATGAAACTTCAAGCGAAATTTTGAATGAAACTTCAAGAGTAATTTCATATGAAACTTCAAGTGAAATTTCAAATGAAACTTCAAGTGAAATTTCAAATGAAACTTCAAGTGAATTTTCAAATGAAACTTCAAGTGAATTTTCAAATGAAACTTCAAGCGAAATTTCAAATGAAACTTCAAGTGAAATTTCATATGAAACTTCAAGTGAATTTTCAATTGAAACTTCAAGTGAATTTTCAATTGAAACTTCAAGTGAATTTTCAAATGAAACTTCAAGTGAATTTTTTAAATAAAACGTCAAGCGAAATTTCAAATGAAACTTCAAGTGAAATTTCAAATGAAACTTCAAGCGAAATTTCAAATGAAACTTCAAGTGAATTTTCAAATGAAACTTCAAGTAAAATTTCAAATGAAACTTCAAGAGAAATTTTATATGAATCTTCAAGTGAAATTGCAGATAAATCGAAGTAATTTTCCAAACGATTTTTGTAATGAAATTTTTAATACAACTTCAAGTGAATCTCCAAATGAAATATTCAACGCGTCTTCGAGAGAATTCTTCAATGAAACTTCCCTCGAAGTTTCCAACGAAACATCCAAGAACGCGAACGTTGAAAAAAAAAACCGTATAAATTACCGACATTCTTCCGAGAAGATAATTTGCCGATAATTCGTTTTTTCTCTCCGATCGCTTCGCGGCGACACTTTAAGGTTCGTCGACTCCTTTGTTCCACGGCTAATCACGTGTACCGAGGATTACGGCGTCACGAGGTGACGCCAGGAAAAATAAGAAGGGGTGGTGAGGGGGGCGAGAAGGGGGTAACGATCGATTCCCGGATCGGATGAGAGATCCTCGCGCGCGCATCCGCGAAGATCCCAAGACCGATCGGTAACCCCGTAATTAACCGCACGCTACCCGCTCGACTCGTTACGCTTAAGGTCGACGCTGACCAACGACGCCGATCGCCATGTCGCACCACAGGGAGAGACTCGCCGGACGTCTCCGCAGGTAAAACACGAGAGCCGGGGCGGCTCGAAGATGCGCGAGGCGCGAGCGAGCGAGCGAGCGAGCGCGGGGGAGCAGCCGGCGACGAGCGTCTCACAACCAGTGGGCCTCAAACGGGGCCCACCTTCCGATGGTGGGGGCACGACATTTCTATATAACCGGGAACGAAGTCGCCCGTCTCTCCATATCCTGTCAGTGTTTCACCTCATAGTCGTGTCTCAACGTGAAAAAATACCGAGCGACAAGGTGAGTTCTCGTGCTCGTCGACGTTCCCCGTTTTTTTTCGTTCGAAGTCAAATTTCTGAAAAATAGAAATTTATAACAAAAAAATAAAATAAAAAATAAAAAAGACCTCGAGTGACAGTGAATTTTCGAGTGATTTTTTTTTACGGGGTTTGAAGAAGCTTCGAAGAACCGAGATTATGATTAATTTTTTTTTTTTTGTAGTTGTGGAAAAGATTGACGAATTATTTTACAAATCACTTTGAGTGGCCGATGACGTAAAACGATTTTTGGATTTTTTGTTTGTGGAAATTAAATTGATTTATTTTATTCGAGTGTCTTGTCGAGTTTTTTTTTTAATTTTTAGAAACTAATTGATTTGTGTTTTTTTTACTTTACTTTTTTTCGGGGATCTAAAGTTTTTTTCTTTATTCTTCGAAATTTCAGATGATGCTGGTGCCGCTGGCCGTTATGGTCGTCTTAGCGGTGGTCGCGAGCGCCGACGCCGCTATCAGCGAGGCGAGACCCCACAGCAATCGTCCCGGGCGATTTTTGTCCCTGCCCGTGCCCCAGAAGTGTGCGAACCGTGAGTGCCTCCTTGATTAATCTCTTTTACGTCAACTGGTGGAAGAAGAAAAAAATTGATTATTCAGTCACCGTGTCTTTCGTGATTAAAATCCCGTCGCGTCGGACATTAATTCAATCGGTTAAATAATTGACAATCCAAATGAACAAAAAAAAAAATTTTTACAAAGTTCTTAAAAAATACATATTAATCGAAAGTTGTATGAAATTGATTTAAAAAAATATTTATATAGAGTTATTAAAAAATACATATGAAACGAAAGTCGTAAATTTATTTTAAAAATTAATTTATATTAACTTTATATAAATGTATTTTAAAAATTAATTTACGACTTTCGTTTAATATGTATTTTTTAATAACTTTATATAAATATTTAAAAAAAGAAAACATATTAAATGTAAATCATATAAAATTTATTTAAAAAACATATTTAAAAAAATAATATATAAAAATAAAACACTAGAAAAAAAATGAAAAATGTCCCAAGTGATGCCTCGAGGGATCGCGTCGGCTTTCCACGAGTGTAATCGGTTCGGCAACTATTTTTGGCTCGAATGCGCCGATCGGCCTCGCAGGTCTCGCACTTTCACGTGTGCCGCTCGCGCGCTCACCGAAATTCGCTTGCGCGCGCGCGAGAATTCACACGCGAGTATAACGCGGTGCGAAAAAAAAGTCGCCGTGGAAACGCGATTATTCAATCGTCGCGACACGCGAGACGCCGCGCGGATTTAATATAATAAAAGTAAAAGGATTTTGACCTTTGGCTGACTGGGAGCAGCCCCGGAGGCTCGACCCGGCGAGTCGTCCCGGTCATTAGCTAATTTCTTTCGCGCGACTCGCAAACATCGTCGTCGCGTTTTTATCGCTCTTCCTGCTCGGGCTTAATTTGTCTCCAGTCGTTTTTTTTTTCGCGCGCTCACAAAAATCCGGATTCGAGACGGTGTTTTTCCGTATTTGCACTGAGAAGAATTTCCAAATGTGTCGGATCCACACGACGGGTTATTAACGCGCGAAGCGCCGAGGCGACTTGTGTAAATGAAGAAGGAGAAAAAAAAAAGAAAGGAAGATAGAGAAAGAGAGAGAGATGTGTTTCTGCCGCACAGGTCGTGGGAGTTGCTCGCCGTTGCAGCGCAATTGCGCAACTATCCGCGCGCTCCTGGATATGTTATATATCACTGACAACTGTTGCATCTTGAGGAATTACCATTTTGCTTTTGCTTTTTCTTTTTTTTTTTCTTCCAAGTTGTTTTGCTGTTCCACGACACTCGGTAAAGACGGATTGAAAGGGACTAAGCGTTCATTTTAGACTCCCGTTAGAATTTGCTATTGACTTGTTATTTTTTCGCAAAGAGTTTTTAGCCGATGATTTGATTTTAGTTTCGCTATTGAATTGCTATTGAGTTGCTATTGAATTGCTATTGAGTCGCCATTGTATTGCTATTGAGTCGCTATTGTATTGCTATTGAGTCGCTATTGAATTGCTATTGAGTCGCTATTGAGTTGCTATTGAGTCGCTATTGAATTACTATTGAGTCGCTATTGAGTTGCTATTGAGTTGCTATTGAATTGCTATTGAATTGCTGTTGCTTGGCACTGATTCTTCGTCAATAAGCGGATTTTTCGATTCGCTATTGAATTGCCATTGAGTCACCGTTGCATTGCCACTGAATTTCTATTGATCAATCGACGAGCGCGCGGAAATATTAGCTGAATTTGTTTTCTCGCCACGGCGATCGGCTCGCCGTTTTGCCGTTCTATCCCCCTTAATTCTCGAGATACCAGAAATATCCCCGGGATACCAGATCGAATGCCATTGAGAGTTCCGCAACCGATTATCGCACCGGTTGTACCCATTAGCGGTGGACGCCGAGAGTGGAATTATTATCGAAACGAGCGATCCACGGTGCTTTCACCGCTAGCGCCGTCGATTCCACCCGCGAGCGCGTCGGCTGTTTATCTCGTCAGGAGAAAGGAAGCATCTCCCACGGGTCGCTATTTAATTCGTACTATTCGAATCGTAATTACGTAAGAAAACGTGCAAATGGAAGAGGCATGTTTCTCTCCTCGTCCCGTCCCGTCTCGTCTCGTCTATATAGTCTTAACGGGCGTCGCGGTGCCTGGGATACACGCTGACCGCTCGCGGGATCCTCGACGTGGCGCAACGAGGCGACGTCCGACACAACGTTGCCCGAACACGCCTGACTCGACAATAAGTACGCTCGTTGCTCCCTTTGCCCTCTTGGCACACTCGGCCCAGCATCCTGCGACGAGCGCGAACCGCCGATAATGTCAGCCGCTAAACTTTTCGCTCCGCTCGACCACCAATCGATTGTCTTGCTATTGCGACTCGTGAATTTCACGGTTTATGGACCCTGAGGATAGTTGAAATTTAAATTATCATATTTGGATTACATGCGTATTTTGTTGTTGTTGTTACAAATATTTTATTGACGAAATTTAATTTGCGGAATAGTGAAAAAAAAAAAAAAAAAAATTGATTGAGTGAATTTAATTTTTGCGCTTTGAAAAAAAAAAATATATATATATTGACGTGTTAGGCCCGAAATCCTTCGTCGATCGTCGAATCGATAGTCGAAAATTTAATTATCATGTTTGACTGTTATATGTATTTTTTTATGTCGTTATAAAAATTCCATTGACGAAATTTAATTTGTGGAATGGTGAAAAAAATTGATTGAGTGAATTTAATGTTTGCGCGTTGGAAAAAAAATATTGACGCGTGTCCGGCGTCTTCGTCGACCGTCAAATCGATTGTCTAGTAATTCTTCTCGCGAATCACATTTTTTGTCTCCCGAGAATATTTGGAAAATTAAATTGGCATATTTAAATATCGTATGTCGAATATATTGTATTTGACGTTGTTACAAAAATTCCATTGAGATTAAATTTAATTTGCGGGGTTATGAAAAAAAAAAAGAAATTGAGTAAATTTATTGTTGCTGCGTTGGAAGACGGAGTTAATAATTTTCTGCGAAAAAGAAAATATCGACGAGTGACTGCTTAGCTGACGCGTGACGCACCTTCGCGCATGAAGTTGATTGACGAGCAGCCGATACCGTCAACGGGTCAGTACCTGATGCTGTTGTCGCCGCTGTTGCTGCTGCTCAATGGAATGAGCCACAACGGTAATCGCTGTATGGAAAGAGTTTCACCTTCGTGACCGCGGACTCTCTTCATCGCCAGGCGACTTCGTCGCGCTGTGTAATCAAAACCCCGGGACCCGAGAGGCTCGGGGCTTTCCATTTCCATTGCCGAGATCCTCGATTCTGTTTGTCCACTTTTCGCTATTTTTCCTCCCCGCCGTTTTTTTCGCGCCGGTCGCGATTAATTCCGCGACGTTTTACCTGAAAATAGAAAAAGAGAAAAATTAAATGTGGAATAAAAAAACAAAATTAATTGTGAAATGAAAAAAATATTATAATAATTGCGAAATAAAAAAAAATTAATTGCGAAATAAAAAAAAAATTAATTGCGAAATGAAAAAATATAATAATAATTGCGAAATAAAAAAAAATTGATTGCGAAATGAAAAATGAACACAATTAATTGTGAAATAAAAAAAAACAAAAGAAATCCACGATTTCGGACACCAAAATCGGCGGATTATTTTGCGCAACCTCCGTCGCTAATTCCGTGCATAATTTATTCGCTTGTTTTGGAGAACGAGATTCCCAGAACGATATCAACGTCGATCTGCGTCGGGACGACCGGTACGATCGTCGCCAACTCTGGGATGAAAGTTTATTACTAAATACGTGTGTATTATGAAATCGCTATTGGGAAATTTGACGGGACTGCGAGAGAGAGATAGAGAATTTTATTGGCTGAATCGTTGAATAAATCGCAGAGAACGTGTTACACGAGACTCCGATACACTTAAGGAGCTTCTTCTGGCTCTCGCGTTGATCGGCAGATCTTTCGATTTTTCTCTCATGTTTAAACGAAGAAAACGTCGCTTTATCCATGTTTACTTATTTCACCCGTAAAAAGATAAAATAAAAAATTTCATATTTTCTATTTGATCTAAAACAGAATTTTATATTTTGTATTTTATCTTGACAACAACAAAAAAAGATACAAAAAATACAAAAATATAAAAATACGAAGATATAAAATACAACATTTTGTATTTTATTTATAAATACAACATTTTGTATTTTATCTCTTTGTAAAAAAATACTTTTGTAAAAAGATAAAATACAATTTTTTTATTTTTCCACTAGTATTTAATTTTCCAAATGATAAAATGAAAAATGTCATATTTTGTATTTTATCTTGACAACAACAAAAAAAGATACAAAAAATACAAAAATATAAAAATACGAAGATATAAAATACAACATTTTCTATTTGATCTTTTTGTAAAAAAATACTTTTGTAAAAAGATAAAATACAATTGTTTAATTTTTCCACTAGTATCTAATCTTCCAAATGCCTACAGTTACTTTTTTTTTGTTTTTTTTTTGCTAAGCAACGCACGTAGATTTTTCTTGGCGGGACTTATAAATGACTGGCAGGTTGCGAAACGAGGAGACGAAGAAGCGACACGTAGCGGTCGTTAAGGATCTTCGATAGGGATCTTTTCTCGCGCTGCGAAACCGCGAGCTCGCCGAACCCGCGAGTCGCGTGGTGAATTATTATTCCGCGCGATTCACGAGTCGCCGAGTGGCAAATCGATAAATCAAACCGAATCCACGGATTTCTCGAATATCGAGATAAAAGAAATCTCGATACATTTGTCCCTTTCGCCGCCACGTGGAACGCCACGAGAGTGTTTATACGGATCCGTTGTACATACACATTTATTATGTGGCCCGTCGAGTGTGACTATTGCGACAGCGCTCGAGGAAAGAGAAAAGAGGAGGACGACGACGCGACGAGCATAAAGCGGCGCGACGCGCGTCACGTGCGTCTCGTTTTTCTTCGACGCGATCCCGAGCGACGTGATTTCTTCGCGTAATTCGCGTTTTTTTTTCTCTCTCTCTCTCTCTCTCTCTCTCTCTCCACCGACCCACGCAGAATCGCCGCGGAAAATTGCCGCTTATTCAATTACTCAAATTGCGGCCGCGAGCCAATTCGATAATCGCTTTGGCGATTCGACGTTGCGGAAATTAATTTTCTTCGACGGGATTATCGGAAAATAATGATTTTCCTCGCAAAAATTAATGGGACGATAAAAATTAATTTATTCATTTAAAAAAACGCACTAAAATTGGTAACATTATTATTATTATTATTATTATCAGTAATATTATTAATTTATATTAATATATAATGTATAAATTTATATAATATATAAATGAATATATAATGAATAATATTAACATATTAATATATTATTATTATTATTATTATTATTATTATTATTATTGGTACATTATTTTGCTCAAGTTCAAGAATAACAGTTGCGGCCTATTTTTCGCCTCATGCAAAATTTCTTTCGCTTCTTTCGATGAATAATATTTGCCCCCCTGGTCAATATTTAATGACTTATTTTCTCGGGTTCGTCGCTCCTCTCGCGAGCCTCCGAAACTTTCTACTCTCGACGCATCTGTCGCGGAGAGCTTTTGTGTTTGCCTGTTTGTTCGCGTCTCGCGCAAAGAGTTACCCGGAGGAGAGAGAGGGAGACAATTCTGTACTCCCGTTGCAACGTGGCACCGGGTCGAAGGCGATTTCTTAATAGGGATGCAACGGAATTGCGCGCACACCGAACGATAAAAGCGGCGCGCGGGCCGCGCGAGAGACTCGCGGACGTCTCGAGGCGTCGCCGGGACTTTCGGCGCTCACGGCGCTCCGTAACACTTTCACGCGGTCGCACCGAGCGTCCGGTGTAACCGGAGCAAGAAGACACACGCGCAGGTGCTCGCCGAGCGACTCCCGGACGTTGGGCGTGCGAATTTCACGGCACTCGAGAAAAATTGCTCGCGCCAAACGGAGAGACAGGCTGTTTTTTTTTTTTTTCGTCGCAATGTTGCGGCGTCATTTTTCCATTTGGTGGATCATTAAATCATGAAGTTATATAATTTTACTGTTGAAAAATTGTATCATTTTAAATCTATAAAATATTTACGATATTTTGATATCATTTTTTTATATCTATAAAATATTTAGTATTTTTTTATATCATTTTTTTATATCTATAAAAATTGTATGATATTTTTATATCACTTTATATCCATAAAAATGTTATGACATTTTGATATCATTTTATATCCATAAAAATGTTATGACATTTTGATATCATTTTATATCCATAAAAATGTTTTGAAATTTTGATATCATTCTATATCCATAAAAATGTTATGATATTTTTATATCATTTTATACCTGTAAAATATTTATGATTTTTTATATCATTTGATATCTATAAAATATTTATGATGTTTCGATATCATTTTATATCTATACAATTTTTATGATATTTTGATATCATTTTATACCGATACAAATTTTATGATATTTTTATATCATTTTATATCTACAAAAATTTCATGATATTTTGACATAATTTTATATTCACAAAAAATGTATGCTACTTTGATATCATTTTACATGATATTGACAATAATCTTAAGATCATATCGACATAATTAAAAATCCCACAGAGCAAAAAACACGTACAAAGTATCATTGTACAAAGTCTCGTCCGTCGGTCAATAAGAGCTCCGTCAATTATTCTCGTCGTCGCGGCAAACAGCCGTGACGTTTATCCTCCGCGATTTAATTCCCCGTTGTACGCGGTGCAACGGTGAAGCGACGCGTCAGTTATGTCAGGCAGCGCGAGGAGTCGCTCGGCCGTCCCCCGGAGGCTCGGCCGCCGTCGCTGGTTAAGCGGCTCTGCGTTTCGCAACCTCGGAATCGCGCCCGGCGCAGTCACGAGACACAGTAGCGAGGCGAATCGCGCGCTCGCGAATATCCCGCACGCGTCTCACGTGCCTCTCGCGTTGTTGTGTCGCTCTTTAATTTCACACATCTTTGCGTCCGTCGTTTGTGTATTTATAAACACATTTCCAGCATCCCCCCCGACGACGGTGCCGATGACATTTCGCCCGGGAATGACGGGCTAATGACTCGCGCGTTTCCATCGTGCGCGCACACCTTTCCCGCGCAATTACCAATCTCAATCCTACCGATCGACGCGCGCGCGCCAAACACTTGGGAAACTCGTGACCGACGATTTACGACGAGCATCTTTTGTCCATTAGCGAATTTGCCGGGGAAAAAAAAATTTAATTTACACGGGAATCGTGTTTCTCTGGGAATTATCGCGATCAGAGTTGTAAATCCCTAATTTTTGTGGAAATTAAATTGATGGTATGATTGGCTTTGTAATTATGTTTTTATAATAGTAACTCGTGGTGATTATAATGTGATGTATAAAGTTTTTAATGGAGGCAAGATATATTGATTTGCCATAAAAATTCATGGTAATCCTGTTGAAAATAAATGGAGAAATACTGTTAATGCATTGTGAAAATAATGGAGGTTTTTGCTTGTCCATTTTTCTCACAATTTCTTCGAAAATTTAATTAACAATTAGGTTTTTCCTACGATTATTCAAAAGTTCACATATCATTTTATAATCGCTACAAGTCATCATTATAAAATCTAAAAAATAAACTGAAAATCAGCTGAAACTAAACTAAAAAAAAAAACTGAAAATAAATTAAAAAATAAACTGAAAATAAACTAGAAAAAAAGTAACTAAAAAATTAACTGTTGTGTAAACTTTAATTTTGAAAGCAATGGGGACTTTCAACACTGTTTCCCAGACGCTGAATCCAGACTCCACTTAGCCCCGAATTTCGCTAACGAAGGATCGAGTCTCGCGAGATTTTTTCGCGAGGCGAGAGAAAAATCGTCGAACGGAATTTTTACAATCCGTCTTCGCGAACTTTCGGTCGACTTATTTTTGCGCGAAAAGGCCATAAATCGTCCGATCGGTCGCGACGGGACGCCAATTTAGTTCGTCCGTTTGCTTTTTTTTTTGTCGCCTGGGACGAAATGCCAAGAGTTCACAGACGAATCCCGAATGCGATTAGCATAGGCCAATTGCTCGTCGCGCGTGTCCGACTGTTTTATGGACGTCTCGTTCCCTCGCTGTTGCGACGTCGCGAGGAGTTGCAAAATCGCGAACAACATCGGAGCCTCCGTGTCTCGCGTCCCTCCGACTGAATCGACCGATGCGACGTTTCTCAGCTGAAGAAAAAAAAAAAAGAAAAAAGTTGAAGCGAGAGAAAAATATTGACAATCTTTTTCTTCTCTCGTTCGCAGGACCGAAGGAATTCAATTTCAAGGGCAAGAACTACTTCTACAGCGGCCACGTTCCCGCCCACGCTAACCAGAAGGTCGACTGGCTCGACGCCCGCAACATCTGCCGCGAGTACTGCATGGATCTCGTGTCGATCGAGACCCAAGACGAGAACAACATGATCTTCAGGCTCATTCAGCAGAGTAAGTTGAGAAAAAAAACAAACAAAAGAAAAGCGAAAGAAAAATAAATTTATCGAGAGACGAACACTCTTGGGAATTATTTTTTGCCCAGTTTTTATTGGCAATAAAAAATTTAACACTTTGAACGTCGACTCGGAGATAAAAACATTAACAAAAAAATCTCAACCTCGACTGCAGTTAAAAATAATAAGAGATCTTTTTTGTTTTTAACTGTTATTATTATTAAAATTAAAATATTAAATTATTAAAATTAAAAATAATAAGGGTATTATTACTATAAAAATAACAAGAATATTATTACTATAAAAATAACAAGAGATCTTATTATTATTATAAATGAATAAAAGATCTTATTATTATTATTATAATTTAATAAAAGATATTATTATGAAAAATAATAAGAGTATAAAACAAACCGAGAATAGATAAAAATTGATGAGCCCAATTGGCAATATTTTGCCGTAAATTTCCCCCAAGTCGGTGTCCGGAATTCGTGGGAAACCCGAAGGGTTATCAAAAAGCGCGAACCGTGGGGAAAGTTTCAGCGACCCGGAAAAAAAATTTAACAGCCTCTTGAATATCAACTCGGTCGATAGATACGTAAAAAAAAATCCTAGCCTTCACTGCGGTTGAAAGTAATAAGAGTCATTAAATCGAATTGAGAATAAAAATCGACAAGCCGGTCTGATTGATAGTAACAACCGACGTTTGAAAATCGTCTCTCAGCCTCGAGTCACAAGTTTTAACGATCCCAATTTTCCCGCAAATTTCACCCAAGTCGGTGGACGGAATTCGTAGGAAACTCAAGACGGGGGGAAAATCGCGAGGAGGAAAGTTTGAGCCGCTCGAGCGGGACAACCCGGAGGCGCCTAAGGGCTCACAAATCCGCCTGTTAGAAAGTTTAACGTTCGGTTAAACAAGCGCGGACGATTTGTGCTCGCGGGGGGAAGGAGAGGAGAGAATCGAGCGAGGAGCGCTCGTGACGTACGTTAGCATACTAGGCCAGAGGAATACCAAAGATATTTCGCAACCGCGATGTGCGTTGCACATCGCGGTCTTCATAAACGACCGCCGAGGGAATATTTCGGAGAGAGACGCGGCCGCCGTTTTGTTCGCTCTCCCGCGGTGGCGAAAGAGACACCCGCGAGTTAGTTTCGCGGGAATTAATTGGCTCGCTCGTGCGCCGCAGGATAATGAGCCAATTATCCGATCGGCAAAGGTGATCGATTATCCGACGGACAATTACCGAGGAATTCGAGCGTCGGTTGAGGTTTCGTGAAAATTATAATTAGCCGATTAATCGACGACTCTTCGTGAATTCGCGGGGGTTTTGAAGCCGAAGGAGTGGAAATTACGAGGGATAATTTTTTATAGGGGGAATTAATTAGCTGATTGAACGACGACTCTTCGTAAATTCGCGGGGCTTCGAAGTCAAAGGAGGAGAAATTGTAAAGGTTTATTTTTCATCGTGAAAATTAATTAACTAGTCGTTTCGGTTGATTCTTTATAAATTCGCGGGGTTTCGGAGTCAAAGGAGTGGAAATTATAAGGGATAATTTTTTATCGTGAAAATTAATTAATTAGTCGATCTGTTGATTCTTCGTAAATTCGTGGGGGACGAGGATAAAGGAGTAGAAATCACAGCAGGGGCCAATTAATCGTTTTTGCCAGTGTTTTCTCGCGAGCGAGAGGATGCGAACGAGAGGGAAGAGCGAGGATCTTTCTCTCTCTCTCTCTCTCGCGCGCGTCGCTCACTAAAAGTGGGTTGAGGCTAGAGAGTCGCATCGTTTTTACATAATCGCCTTCGGGGTACTTCGATCTCTCCGCGGCTCCGGTTGCTCTCGCCGACGGCGCGATTCAAACACGCGACGCACGACACTCGTCTCTTTTTTCCCCAAATTTCGGTGCATTATTTTTGTATTGCACTAACTGAATATTGTCAGATTTTTTTTTTAAAGCAAACGAGAAACTTAAATTAAAAAACTCAACTAATTCTTTCGTCTCTCTGTCATTGATTTTTCCCCCCAAATTTTTCGTGGTTCATTCCCGCGTCTTATTAATTAAATATCATTCGAATTTTTTTTTCGCTCCCGCCCAAAGAACCAAATTCACAAATTTTTTTTTTTCCTCTCTCCCCCATTTTTTCCACCAATTTTTCATGGATCATTTCTACGCCCTATTAATTAAATTGAAACGAAACTTAAATTTAAAAAATCAACTAAATTTTTCTTTTATCTTTTCTATTTTTCTATTTTTCTATTTTTCTATTTTTTCAATTTTTTTCGTTTATCATTAATTTTTTTCCCTTCCTGCAGACGACGTGCCGTACATCTGGACCTCGGGCCGCCTCTGCGACTTCAAGGGCTGCGAGAACCGTCGCGACCTCGAGCCGAAGGCGCTCTACGGGTGGTTCTGGTCGGCGAACCGCGAGAAGATGGCGCCGACGAACCAGGCGCCGAACGGCTGGGGCTACAATCCGTGGTCGCAGACCGGCCACAAGAAGACCCGCCAGCCCGACAACGCCGAGTTCGACATCAACGGCACGACCGAGTCGTGCCTGTCGGTCCTCAACAACGTCTACAACGACGGGATCGCGTGGCACGACGTCGCCTGCTACCACGAGAAGCCCTTCGTCTGCGAGGACTCCGAGGAGCTTCTCAACTACATCGCGAGCACCAATCGCGGAATTCGTCTCTAAATGTCTTCTATTTTTTTTCCACTATTTTTTTCCCCCGTCCCCAATCGAGTCGCCCTCTTTCTCTCTCCCTCTCCCTGATCCACGTTCTCGCGTTTTTCGCGCCAGAGACGAATCGACCGATCAATTAACGCGAGGGAAAAAAAATATCGACGGGAATCGGCGGATCGATCGACGCTTATCGGAAAAATTACTGATCGGAACTTTTTGGAGGTGAATCAGAATTAGTTCTGTTTTAAAAATCATCGATTGGGTCCAGAAAATTAGTTCGTTTCGGACCACCGATTTCGGTTTTCGATAAGCGTCAATCGATCGACGCTTATCGAAAAAATCACGGATCGGAGATTCTTGAAAGTGAAACAAAATTTGTTTTTCTTTTTGTTATAAAAATCATCGATTAGGACCAGAAAATTTGGTTGTTTCGGATCACCGATTTAGGTTTTCATGTGAAAAATAACGATGAGAATTAGCGTCAATGCGATCGATCGACGCTTATCGAAAAAATTACTGATCGGAACTTTTTGGAGGTGAAACAAAATTTGTTTTTTTGTTATAAAAATCATCTATTAGGACCAGCAAATTAGGTTGTTTCGGATCACCGATTTCGGTTTCCACGTAAAAAAAAACAACGAAAACGAAAAAATCAAATTAAAAAACTATAATTTTTTGTAAGCGTCGAAAAACGAAAAGTCGCTAAAATTCGAGGTGTCGATTCGTCTCGCGAGAGGCAAAGAGATCGAAAAATCGATCCTCCTTCCCGGATGTCCCCCTTTTTTTTACTTGTAATTAACTGTTATTGATGACGGATAACGCGACTTATTGACTAATGTACACGTATTTATTGATAGAAAAATTCCGAGCCCCTCTATCTCTCCTCTCTCGCTGTCTCCACTTTCCCTCCCCTCCTTCTCTTGTACATTTGTGAATGGAAACGAAAACAAAAACAAAAACGATCGGAGAAAAAAAAAATACACACACACATAAACACGCACAACGAAACGAAGTGGAAATAAACGTTATTATGTCGTTTACGTGGGCTTTTTTTGCTTCCTCTGCTCGCCGTCCACCGTCGTCCAGTCCGAGTCCGAATCCTCCGGCTCCTTTCGTTTTTTTCGACGATTCAGGTTCGACGAGCGACGCATCTTCAGGTCCTCCGTCGTCATTTTTCCCAGACGCAGGTTTTTTCGGATTCTCCGCTTCGGCGGCAGAGCGATTGGATCTTATTTATGGAAAATAAAAAGAAAAATTAAGAGTTTGTTTGTTGGTTTTTTTTAATGCTAGGTTTTCGATTCGCCGAGACAAACTCACGATCTTCCGGGATATTCATCTGTTTTCTCAGCACCGCGCGGACCTGACGATTTATTATCTCTCGGCACTGATCGCTGAAGCCCATCGGCAGCCAGCCGCGTTTCTCGTGGCATTTGACGCCCGGCAGGTGGTTCGGCAGCTTCGCCATCATCTCCTGGATCTCGTCGACGTGGACGTCGCAGTACTGCGACGGAAAATCGAATTATTTATTTATTTATTTATTTACTTATTTATTTATTTATTTACTTATTTATTTATTTATTTATTTACTTATTTATTTATTTATTTATTTACTTATTTATTTATTTATTTATTTATTTATTTATATATTTATTTACTTATTTATTTATTCATTTAATTATTTATTTATTTACAATACACGGGACAAGACTTTGAAAATAATATAAAAAGTAGGCAAAAGAGCGAAAAAAAACAAAAGATTACAAAATACACAAAAACGAAAAGAAGTCAAGAATTAAACAAAAAATTACAACAGAAACGTTGGAAACGCAAACGAAATATACGTAATTAGTTTATTAATATAATTGTACGAGTCTCGTGCGAACCTGGTAAAACATTTGTCGCGAGGGCGGCACGATGCCCTCCCTGTAGATGTAACAGTTCTCGTTGACGCGCTTCTCGATCTTCGGGTCCTCGCAGTCGTCCGTCATGCTCGTGAGAATCGTCGTGCGCGGCCGCGAGCCCTGCGCCGATTTGTACGGCAGCGTGTGCTCGCCCTGCGTCCTCTTGCACTTCACCGTCGACTCCAGGCCGTCTGTTGAAGAATCATAAAACGATGAGCGGAATTCGTTCACAGGTGTTCGCAAGAATTCGGGAAAAAGTTCTCGTAGAAAAAATGAATCTTCCGTTCGTAAAAAAAAAAGAAAAAAAAATGAAAATGCGCTAAAGAGTCTGTTGAAAAGTAACAAAATGGTGAGCAAAATTTATTCGCTTCTCGTCGAGAAAAATTAATTCTCGTCGAGAAAAATTAATTCTCGTCGAGAAAAATTAATTCTCGTCGAGAAAAATTAATTCTCGTCGAGAAAAATTAATTCTCGTCGAAAAAAATTAATTCGCGGCTCAAAAGATTAATTCTCGTCTCAAAAAATTAATTCTCGTCTCAAAAAATTAATTCTCGTCTCAAAAAATTAATTCTCGTCTCAAAAAATGGATAAATTTTCAGTAAAGAGGGCAAATATACTGACGCATGGCTTTGAGTCTGTAGTCGAGGGTCTGATACTTCTTCGCCTGCGGATCCTGACGCGGATCGTAGCCGAGTTTGATCCACATGACTCGCCACGGTCCGGTCATGAAGTAGTAGGCGACCGAGGGCAGCAGGAATTTCAACTGCTCGCCGGTGAAGTTGGTGACGTACATCAGCGCGTTCTTCGACCAGATCGGTCGCTCCTCGAAGACGCGTCGCATCCGCTCGAGGTGCGACTGCTGGAGGAATTTCGTCTTTCGCGCGGTGTCGATTCCCGGCGGCGGAAGCGACGGCGTCTCCGGCGACGTGAAGTGGATGAAGTTCGAGAAGCCGGCGCGCCGCTTGCGCGTCTTCCCGATCACGTTCACCGGGCCCTTGTCGCTCTCGATCTTCAGGCTGTACTGCTGAACGGTGTCCATCCGGCTGAACGCCGGCGGCGGCAGAAAATACGGGACTTTGTCGCGCAGCCATCGGTACGGCGGAATCTCCGCGGGAAACACGGAATCGTAGATGCATTCGTCGATCTTCGGATTGATCGGACTCTTCTCGATCGGCAGGTATTGAAAGTCGCAGAGACCTGAAATTCGTACATTTATTTATTTATTTATTTATTTATTTATTTATTTATTTATTTAACTTTACTTACATTTATTTATTTAACTTTACTTACATTTATTTATGTACTTTACGTACATTTATTTATTTATTTATTTATTTATTTATTTATTTACTTTACTTTCATTTATTTATTTATTTACTCATTTGTTTGATTATTTGTTTATGTATTTATTGATTTATTTATTTATTTGACGGGATAAACCCTTTTGCACCCAATTTTACAGACACAAGTAAAATAACACAAAAAAATACATACATAGTATAATCAGAATTGCAAATCCCTAATTTGTATAGAATTAAAATTGATGGTACAATTGGCTTTGTAATTATGTTTTTATAACGATAATTCGTAATGATTAAAATCGCGACCGGATTATAAACTGTTGTGTAAACTTTAATTCTTGAAGTAATATTCGCGACTCGATTATTGAATTCATTAATAATTATTTCTCGTGTTTCCAAGTTTCGCTGAAAAGAAAAGTATAAAAATATTTTTTTTCACGTACTTTGAAACTTGACTTCCATGTCCACCCGACCGACGACTTTGACCCTCGGAACCTCGTAATCCTCGTCCCTGGAAAGATCCTCGCGTCTCGCCTCGTCCTCGTTTCGCGTTCCTTCGATCCCTGTCGCATCGCCCGGCGATTTCGGCGCATTTTTCTCGGTGTACTGGATCTTCCTCTCCCGAATCTCCGGCACGTTTCGCTCGTCGACCTTGCAGTTGTCTCGGACGCCGTCCGCGAGTTTATCGACGTCTCCGCTCGCCTCGCAATTGTTTCTCTCCGTCTCCGAGTCGCTCGAGCAGACTTTCGCGCCCAGCGAGCCCAGAAGCTCGTCGAGCCTTTCGCGATCGAAGGGACCCTGGAAATCCAGGATCCTGGAGTCTCTCGCCGCCTCCTCCTCCATCCGACGGGCTCGCGACTTCTTCACTCTCACTCGCAGCAGGAAACCGGCCGTCGGATGTCTGTCGCCGCACGTCGGCTTGCAGTAACCGTTGTCGGGACGAAAGCGCAACTCCAGGCGACGATTCTGCACGTTCAGGGTGGACGATATGTTCGCCAGGCCCCCCATTGTCTCCATCGCTCGCTCGGGACTCTCGACCACGCCTGGATATTTGATGCACAGGAGTTTCCTGTCGAAACGATGGATCCCCGACAAAATTGGACCTGTGTACTCGCGCTCTGCGTCCGACTCGTCGCCTTCTCGCTCTGCCTTGGTAATCAAGATCCCACAATAATAATTTTTTCAGGGTGTTTTTTTTTGTTGTAAATTGAATAATTCTAAAAAAATGGTTCTCAAAGTAACAATTAATTTATGCTAATGGCAAAAATATCTACGATTATTTTTTAGATGATTCGTGATTCGGTAGTGTGAATTTTTTCCCACATTAATAATATTTTTTTAGGTTATGGTTTTTTCGTTGCAAATTAAATAATTCTAGAAAAACGTTTCTGAAGATAACAATAAATTTACGTTAATGACAACAATATCTAAGGTTATTTTTCAGCCGATTCGTGATTCAATCGCTCGAATATTTCGAAAAAAAAAATTCATAATTTCAGTTACCGCCGACTCACATTCTCATAATCCTCGAAGGACTCGTCGCTGTCGAGGTCGTCCCGATAATCCTTGACGTTGAAGTCCTCATCCTTATCGTCGTCGTCGTTCTCGGAGGCGACGTCGTTGTCGCTTTTGTCCATCGCGGATTCCTGGAGTTCCGGGGATTCTCGTTTCGCCGTCACGACTGGCGAATTTTGAGGTTATGTCGACGTAAACAAGACGAGCTGAGAAAGTCGCGAGACCCCTAAAAATGTTTGGAACTTCCAAAATTCCGAAGAATTCACAAAAATCCAAAGCCCGGAGGATTTCTAAAACCACTTTGACGAATCTTACGCAATTTTTGCGACAGATTTCACCGCGAATCGCAAAACGAAATCAGTTCCGAGTTCCTTTGGGGTTTCGTTTCGCCGTCACGACCGGCGAATTTTGAGGTTAGGTCGACGTAAACAAGACGAGCCGAAGTCGTCGAAAAATGTTTGGAACTTCCAAAATCCCGAAGAATTCGCAAAAATCCAAAACCCCGAGAATGTCTAAAACCACTTTGACGAAACTTACGCAATTTTTGCGACAGATTTCACCGCGAATCGCAAAACGAAATCAGTTCCGAGTTCCTTTGGGGTTTCGTTTCGCCGTCACGACCGGCGAATTTTGAGGTTAGGTCGACGTAAACAAGACGAGCCGAAGTCGTCGAAAAATGTTTGGAACTTCCAAAATCCCGAAGAATTCGCAAAAATCCAAAACCCCGAGAATGTCTAAAACCACTTTGACGAAACTTACGCAATTTTTGCGACAGATTTCACCGCGAATCGCAGTCGAAATCCGTGGGGATTTCGTTTCGCCGTCACGACCGGCGAATTTTGAGGTTAAGTCGACGCGCATAAGCGCTTCGCGCATGCGCGAAACTCGCGGCCCGCGTCGCGCGTTATCATTTCGAATCTCTCCGCGCGATCGGCAATCGGGCGTCGAGTCGTCGTCGTCTTATCGCAACGACGACTTCGACTCAACGTCTCACCGAACGAACGACGACGATTTCCGTCTCAGTTTTCCACGGAAAATTGTATTCCCGGAATCCCGAATTATGGCGATCGACCCGCGCGAAATCGGCAACGGGAACGGCCGAGAATTAATTCCTCAAAATCGCTGTAAACACGCTGGACGCTGTAAACACGATGTGTGACCCTTTGATCCGCGTGTGTTTACAAAACACAACGAAAATCACCGACGGGACGAGCGAGACGAGCGAACGACTCGGAAAGCCCCCAGTCGAAGTCCGTAACAGCTCGGCGCTCGTCCCGGCGTTTTTCCTTGTGTCTCTCGAAGCGCGAAGCAATCATATAATTGTGGGGGAATTTAAGGAGCTCCTGTCGTATAGTCTTCATTTTGCATAAATTCGAGAATATTGAGAGAGAATTGCAAACACTTGTCGATTATACAAGAATCGGAAAAAATTCATGCACGTTAAAGGTACTGGAAATATTAATTTGGCATAATAATAATTGTAAAATGTTATTAACAAATTCATGAAAAAAAAACATTGTTTAACTAATATCCTGGTGACCCACATTTTTTTTTAATAAAAATGATTCATTAATATTTCTGAATACGTATGAATTTATTTCAGATTTTTTAGTTTACTTTGAAATTTGTGTTCTTTCATCCTATAAAAACATAAATTTCAAAGTTAACTTAAAAATCTAAAAAAAGTTCACACGTATTCAGGAAAAGGAACGAATCATGTTTATAACAAAAATAATGCGCGTCACCGGAATATATGTAAAACAATAATTTTTTTCTTTTATAACTTTTTTTTATTTTCTATAATTTTTTTTAAATTTTCTATAATTTATTTTTAATTTTCTATAATTTTTTTTTATTTTCTACAATTTTTAATTTTTTAATAACATTTTGGAATTATTATTATGTCAAATTAATCTTTTCAGTACTTTTAATGTGCATACACTTTTTTTCAGATTTTTATACCATCGACGAGTGTTTGCAATTCTCTCCCAGTTTTCTCGAATTTATGCGAAACCAGCTTAATTCGACAGGACCTCCTTGAGTGGTCGTCGATCCAGGGCCGTAGCGGCCGAAATAGTGGGAACGATCGAAGGGCGAGAAATAGAGCGTCGGATCGCTGGCGCGAGATACACAATTAATCATCGGGGAAACAATACAGAAAGGCGATAAAACCGCGCGCGCGCCTCAGTGTGCCCACGTCGCTCGCGTGAGCGAGATATAATATATCGGGTGGCGGCGGAGACGCGCGCGAGTAGGAAGAGAGAAACAAAAAAAAAAAAGAGAGGAAAAAAAATGCCCGCGAATCGGGCGCCCTCGTCCAACGCGCCGGTCGTCATCGTGCTCGACGAGGACTCCCTCGCCTCCGCGCATCTCGTTCGAGCCAACGACACGACCCCCGACAAACGGAGCTCGGGCTCGTTGCACTGTAGAATTTGTCACGAAGGTGAGAGAAGAGCCCGTTGACCCCCCCTCCCTGTCTCTCCCTCCTCCTTCGAACGTCCTTATAATTTTTCATAATATTATAATTTATATTATATTAAAAATAAATAAATAACATTTAAAAAATAATAAAAAAATAAATAAATTAAATAAATTAAGAATAAATAAATAACAAAAGTAAATAAAATTTATAAAATAATAAAAAAATAAATATATAAAATAAATTAAAGATAAATAAATATAAATTATAATATTATATTTATAATTTATTGTGATTAAAATCGCCATTATTTGACTGTGATTTTTTTTTACACGTAAATTGGAGGAAAGAATTATTAATTTATTATTATTATTATTATTATTATTATTTACATTTTACAGTTACGATATTTGAGCAGAGAATTTATGTATATGAGTAACAACAGCAATAATGATAATTTATTTATTTATTTATTTATTTATTTATTTATTTATTCGTTTTACAGGACATGCCCTTTTTACAAAAATATAGTTTCGCTAGTGTAAATACGATTTCTTCTATAAAGTTAGTGTACATTTTCCATTCCGCTTTAAGCGGATTTAACAAAAGAAATCTTTACAAATTTATATATTACATATCTACAATAATAATAAAATAATTTCTGCCCCACAGTGGATTTATTTTATCGTCATCAGTAATAACTGACGAGAGGAAGGAATAAAATTGAGGAATATTCGATTTTCTTTTAATAAGTAAAAAAATTAATTTAATCAGGTTCAAGTAAACGAAACTCGGATAATTTTCTCGCAATTAGCGCGGAGCGTCCCGAGCGGCTTAATTCGTCGTCTGCGGTCGTGGCCGGCGGTAAATTGTCGGTGATAGCGAGGACGTGAGTTGAAAAAAAAAAAAAAACGGGGAAAGAGTAAAAATAAAAATGGCGAGCAAGGAGACCACCAGGGGGGGGGGGGGGGGGGGGGCTCGACATCTACGTGGGAAGCGAGATAAGAAATTACGTTTTGTCGTAAAAACGACCCTTCTGGCGTGTGCGTTGAGAGAGAGAGAGAGTGAGGCTGATCGAAACTCGTAGACGGCTCCGCCGTTTCGCGTACATATTTATCCGTCGCTCTATATAGACGCGTCCGAGCTCTGTTGGCTCTACAGCGAAGCGACGCGCGGCTATAGGTCTCACGGTAAACGCCGGGCACGTAAGGTCGCCGGGAATTGGAACGCGACGATTAATTAATTAGCGAGCGATAATTGGTGAGCGAAAAAAAAAAAAAAAAAAAAAAAAAAAAAAAAAAAAAAATCGTGATGGTGAATATTTCAATAAATTATTGAAATATTAATTCGACCGTAATTGGCGTAATACCGGCAATTTATTATCGTTTCCCCCACCCCACCCCCACCCCTCCCTTCTTTCCACACACGAAGGTTCGAATCGATCTCTCCGGCTACGTACGAACTTGTCGCACGGCTTCTCGGTGGGTTTGTGTGTGCTCTCCACGTTTTGTGTATGCAAAGGAGGTCGATAGAGGCGGCGTAGGTGCCAGGAAAATAACGTGCACCAGTGTATATTGATATATATGTGTGTGTGTGTGTGTGTGTATAAAAAAATAGATACATATATATGCACGTCATGTCTATGCACGTATATCCATAGCCAACGAGGCGATGATAATAATGAATGTCGATTGACGATTCCTCGCAACCGTCGATCGATGCAATTGTCATACGACGGGAATAGTCGCGTTTCGTTTTGCAATTAATCGCCTCGACGATAAATTGTTTTTCGAAAAAATTCATTGGAAATAAAATTCTTTTTCTGAAATAAAATTAGAAACTTTTTTTTTCTAAAATAAAATTGGAAACATTTTTTTTCTGAAGTAAAATTAGAAACATTTTTTTTCTAAAATAAAAGTAGAAACATGTTTTTCTAAAATAAAATCAGAAACATTTTTTTTCTGAAATAAAATTAGATTTTTTTTATGACATTAGAAAAATTTCTTTTTTCTAAAATAAAATTAGAAACATTTTTTTTCCTGCAAACAAATTAGAAATAGACATTTCTTCTAAAATAATGTGAAATTACATTTTCTACAAAAAAATTAGAAATGAAACTTTTTCTAAAAGAATTAGAAATGAAACTTTTTCTAAAAGAATTAGAAATGAAACTTTTTCTAAAAGAATTAGAAACGAAATTATTTTTTCTAAAAGAATTCGAAACGAAATGATTTTTTCTAAAAGAATTCGAAACGAAATTATTTTTTCTAAAAGAATTAGAAATTGAATTACTTTTTCTATAAAAATTAGAAATTAAATTACTTTTTCTAAAAAAATTAGAAATGGAATATTTCTTTCTAGAAAAATCAGAAATAAAATGATTTTTTTTAAATGAGAACTAAAATCATGTTTAATTGCTTTACTTTTAATTTTTAGATTCGAGCCAGGAGGAACTGATCGATCCGTGCGAGTGTTCGGGAACATTGGCGCTGATTCACGCGAGCTGCCTCGAGAAATGGCTCTCGACGTCGAACACCGAGCGTTGCGAAATTTGCAAGCACGAGTTCTACATCCAGAGGAGGAACAAGACGATTCTTAAGGTGCGACGAGGAGTCGCTCCGTAGAGCGAGTGAATTGTTTGCGGCAATTGCCAGTCGTCCGAGGATAAGTGGCAATCGCTCTTCGATTGGGCCCGCGCGTCTTATCGGTTATCAGCTGGCTGATAAGACCGCGTCGACTTGTGTCATCCGTGCGACGTTCGCTCATTGTTTTCTCCGATATTTCTGACGTACAATTTCTTCTCACTGTTGGGCCGATAGTTTGGGAACGAGAGATTTTTTTTTTTTTACCTCGACGAGATTCTGAGGTCCTAATTAATTTTTTTAAAATTAATTCAATAATTTTTATTAAAGTATAAATAAAAAAATCTAAAATGTTTTTTTTTGTTTTTACCTCGACGAGATTCTGAGGTCCTAATTAATTTTTTTTAAATTAATTCAATAATTTTTATTAAAGAATAAATAAATAAATCTAAACATTTTTTTTTGTTACGAAATAATTTTTTTAACTGTAAAATATTGGTGTCTCGCAGTCTATCTGGCAATGGTGGAAGAGCCGAAGCGTTCACGGGGCTCGTGGAATCGCGGGCGATGCTATCTGCCTCGTGATATTGACGCCGCTTTGCGTCGCCGCGACGTATCTCTGCGGTATCGGTGCATCGGCGTACACGCGGCTCGGATTTTGGGAAGGCACTGGATTGGCCGTTCTCTGCTTCATGCTCGTCGTGACTTATTGCCTCTGGCTGGTCGTCACGCTCAGGTGGAGTAAAATGGCAAACCGCGGGAGACGGAAGATTATTGAAATCACAAGGAATCCTGAATATTTGGAAAATTTCGAAAATTCGTCGAATCTGAGGATCTGCTGAATATTTTTAGAATTTCGAGAATGTGTGAAAGTCCTAAAATGTCTAGAACTTTTAAAATCTCTAACATGTCTAGAACTTTTAAAATCTCTAAAATTTCAAGAATTTCTAAAATCACTAAAATTTCTAGAATTTCTAAAATCTCTAAAATGTTGAGAACTTCCAAAATCTCTTCAATATCGAGAACTTCTAAAATGTCTTAGATTTCCGAAATTTCTAGAACTTCTAAATTCCTAAAATTTCTAGAAATTTTAGAATCTGTAAAATTCCTAAAATTTCTAGAACTCCTAAGATCTGTAAATTCGTAAAATTTCTAGAACTTCTAAAATCTAAAATCTCCGCACATTTCTAGAACCTCCAAAATATCTAAATTTTCTGCATTTTCGAGAGCTACGAAAATGTCTGAAACCTGCTTGTCAAACTGTATCGAATTTCTCGACAGATTTCATTGCAAGTCCTGGCGCGAGTGGCGCAGACGAAATCAAGTGATTAAGCTGTTGGTGAAGCATCGATCGGATGAGGAGAGGAAGAACGCGAGACTGATCAGAGGCCAACAGGACCGAAACAACAACAACCACCACAACAACAGCAGATCCATAATGGTGGAGAGACCTCCGGGTCTCAGTCGATTTTCCTCCTGGTTCGGGATGTACTTCAACAACTCCAACGATCCTTTCTTCGGCGTCCAGCAAACGTCCTTCGTCTGATAGCAAATTCAATTCCTCGCGATCATCGTCAATCGCTGCCAACGTTCATTACTTATATTAAGCAATGACCGTTTATTTTCCATTGGGCGTCCAAAATTCGCGGAGCGACCACCCCGATTTTTTCGAAATATCGTTCCACGTGTCTTCGCCTATTTGTACATTACACATTTTTATCGAATTAAGCGCACTTTTTTAAACTCTGATAGTAAATTGATATTTTTTATACGAACGATCGGTGGTATTTTTTTTCTTCTTCTTCACCGAGCGCGAAAACGACGATTGAAAGAAAAAAAAAAACAGAAAAGAAACGACCAATCCAAAAGTCATGTATTCGGATCATGTTGAAGTTTGTATCGTTCGAAAGCAACAAAATTCAGAAAAAAAATAATTAATTCTAATTAACCCAAATAAATAAATTAGGTGTAAAACGTCATCATGGGAATTAGTTATTATGGTCACTTTTTATACCTAATTTCATCATTTGCAAAAATAACATTTTTCTAAAATTTCTAAAATTTCTAAAATTTCTAAAATTTCTAAAATTTTCTAAAATTTCTAAAATTTTCTAAAATTTCTAAAATTTTCTAAAATTTCTGAAATTTTCTAAAAGTTCTAAAATTTTCTAAAATTTCTAAAATTTCTAAAATTCTTCTAAAAGAATTCTTCTAATTTTTGTAAAATTTTTAATCAAAATACATTTTTAAGGCTTATTTAGAATTATTTTTTAAGGGTTAATAAGAATTAATTTTTTTTCTGCATTTCGTTGTATGCCAACAATGCGAATTTCAACATCGCGTATTCGGACTTTGAACGAGGGTGGAATTCGGAGCGGGGCGTCGAAGTTGCAGGCGCTTCGCCGGATGGAAAATAATAGAGCCGCAACGTGAGTCGGTGGGGGGCAAAGTTGAATAATAAAAGGGGGCGGCGACGGCAAGTATGTCGTGGTCGTCGACGTTCCACATGAGACCCATGAATTATTGTCGCGGCCTGCGGGGCTCTAAAGTTTCTCGGGCCGCGAAGGGGGGGAAATATATCCCACGCTAAATGTTATTATGTTACGACCCTGCGGGCGGGTCGCAAGTCGCTTGAGTGACCGACGATTGCCGAGAACATTGTTGTTTGCGGAACGTCGAAGTTTCGTTAAGCTCGTTTCACCTTTGAAGCGAACAAACGAAAACCTTTGGTTCTTTAATGCCCTCGCGTTAATACGTCGTAGCTGCGTGAAAACGATCAGCGACAGCCGCAGCGAAACGGTCGGTAGTTTTTGACGATTGCGATCCGCGGGATCGCCGGAATGATCGATGGATCGAGATTCAAGTGCGCTTCAGATTTTTTTTTATCTTGGGTTCATTTTAAATGGTCGCATCGAATTTTATTGCAGGCCCAAATGGTCTTCGAGTCTCGGACCAATTTCAAATGGTCAGCAGCGATCTTTGCCAAATCCAAGTCCAAATGGTCTTCGTTTTTTTTTTTTTTTTTTTCAAATGATCACCGAGTCGCGAGCCAAGTTCAAATGGTCTCCGAGTTTTTTTTCTTTTTTTTTTTCAAGTCCAAATGGTCTCTGAGTCTTCAGCCAAGTTTAAATGGTCTTCGCGTCTCGGGCCAATTTCAAATGGTCAGTAGCGATTTTTGCCAAATCTGAGACCAAATGGTCTTCGTTTTTTCTTCTTCAAATGATCACCGAGTCGCGAGCCAAGTTCAAATGGTCTCCAAGTTTTTTTGTCCAAGTCCAAATGGTCTCTGAGTCTTCAGCCAAGTTCAAATGGTCTCCAAGTCTTGCTCCAAGTCCAAATGGTCTCTAAGTTTTGTTCCAAGACCAAATGATCTCCAAGCCTTTAAGCCATGTTCAAATGGTCTTCGTCCTTTATTCCAAGTCCAAATGGTTTCCAAGTCTTGAACCAAGTTCAAATGATCTCCAAATTTTGCTTCCAGTCCAAATGATCTCCAAGCCTTAAGCCAAGTCCAAACGGACTCCAACTTTCATCCCGAACTACTGAAAAAAAAAAACTTTTCCTGTAAAAAAAAGAAATAAGAAAGGAAAAAAAAATGCTCAACATCCCTCCAAACTATATGTCGCGAGTTAGCGTAACGAGTCTCATTTTCCGTTAAACAGCCTCGCGGCTCGTGGCGATCGTGACACGTTTTAATTATGCAACGTCCAGTTGCACCTCGCGGTGACTTTTTAAGTCACTTTGGCTCGCGTTAGCCTCAGCCGTCACTTGAGCCGGGGCTTAAGCGGAGCCGACGAGGATTCGCCAATGGAATTGAAACGACGTCGCAAATTTATTGCGAATGAACCATTTTGGAATTTTTTTTTTTAAATCACACGAAGCATCCGGTGACACCGACGAAGTGTAACACTCGGCTGTGGCGACTCGCCTCGATGTGCTGGACGCGACTCACCTCGTCACCCGAGAATAATGCATTAGGCGGGGGGAATTCTACATGAGATACGAGACACCTGTCGACCGCTTACCGCTCTCTATTATTTAGCATCCACGAGGTCTCATTTTTTATGTGCGCAAACCCATCGGCTCCGACTGCGTCTCCGTCTGTACACCGTGTGACACAGTCGCGAGCCGAGTTTCAGCCTCTTCTTTAAATAACAATCATTTTCACCAACCCCACCCCAAACCCCTCTTCCTGCACCCCTCCCGCCTCTCGCTCCGTATAACGAGACTTCCGTCACAATGAGCCGCGGGTCGCGGGGTAATATCGACGACACGAGACCGCGCGGCTCGTAACCGAAGAAGGTGGTTAAGGTGGTCCTTGCGGAAAATATTCATTTCGCATAAATTCGAGGAATTTGGGTGAGAATCGCAAACACTTCTCGGTGGTATAAAAATCTGGAAAAATTCATGCGCATTAAAGGTACTGAAAAGATTAATTTTGCGTAATAATAATTCGAAAATGTTATTAACTAATTGATGAAAAAAACAATTGTTTAACAAATATTTCGATGACCCAAGATTTTTTTTTCATGAAAATGATTCCGAATACGTATGAATTTTTTCAGATTTTAGAGTTCACATTGAATTTTGTGCGCTTTTGATAGGGAAAATATGTGTAAATTCAATGGCAACTCTAAAATTTGAAAAAATTCATACGTATTCGGAATCATTTTCATGAAAAAAAAATCTTGGGTCATCGAAATATTTGTTAAACAATTGTTTTTTTCATCAATTTGTTAATAACATTTTCGAATTATTATTATGCACAATTAATCTTCTCAGTACCTTTAATGTGCATGCATTTTTTCAGATTTTTATACCGCCGAGAAGTGTTTGCAATTCTCTCCCAAATTCTTCGAATTTATGCGAAGTGAATATTATCCGCAAGAACTACCTTAAGGCTGTATCGTCTTCGTACAGTCCGGCCAATCGGGGGTTTCCAAAATAATTTCGAATGACACTCGATGACACGAAAATTGGAAAAAGTTAGGCGTGCTATTACAAAGATTGATTTTAATTATAACAATGTCGAGATGTTCGTGATTAATGAAAAATCAATGGAAAAAATAATTATTCCACAAATCATCCGGCAATTTTTTTTTTTTTATGAACATTATTTATTAATCTTTCCGGGTAAGAATTTTTTTTCGTAATTTCGGAATAATTTTTTTTTTCATTTAGGTTTTTTTAAGTTGAGGGTGAAAAATGTGATTTTTTTTTAGACAAAGTTAATTAAGGGTGGAAGTCGCGATTACAACAAATTTGACAAAATTCTGGAAAAAAAAAACACGTGCGGGTTCGGAAAAATTCATGAACCGGAATTCTCGGAGAATCCCACGTTCGACCGGACTGTAGCGAAGCGACTTAAGCTCGGCTGTATGACGACGAGCGCATCGGAGGCTCCGCGAGCTGCATCGACGCGCCACGCGGCCCCCTTCGACAGGTGGCGAAATATGGGACAAGGGTGCAAACGAGCCGACGGAACATTACAAACCGTCGAACGCGTCAATGGCACGACCCGAGCTTGGCACCGACTGTGTTCGTTTAACCCTTCCCCATTGCACTATGTAACGTGGAATTTCACGTCAATTTATTATGGTAAATTTCGCCTAGGACGACCCGGAAGGATTAAATGCAGAACATTTTTTTTATTGTATAAAAAATAACTCGTAAAGTCCGAAATCATTTTTCGCGTTTTTATCGTCGAATTTCGGATTTCTCAAGCAAGCAACGGTGCTTTTCGGAACCAGCACGAAATTTCCCATCGGTTAGGGTTTACAAACTTTACGAAATCGAGAAAAAAAAAATTCGAATATTTATTCGATATATCGAAAAAAAAATTGTATTAAATTATTATTTTTCATATTATTCATATTATTCATATTATTCATATTATTCATATTATTCATGTTATTAATATTATTATTATTATTATTATTATTATTATTATTATTATTATTATTATTCTAGCGAGTCAAGGATAAAAAATTCGATCTGTCGCAAAAAAATCTGTTAAATTATAATAATTATTATTGCGCCATTGGTGTCCACAAAACTCGCGAAAAGTACGCAGGGTGAACAGCAAAAAAAAAAAGAAAAAGCGAAACGCGACAGTCACGGAGCTCACGTGTGCGAAATTACGTCCGGTGTAATTTTCCGTGAAATCGAAGTGAAATTAAACGTTAGAGAGATGGCAATCGAAGCCATGCGGCGCGAGTCTTCGACGACAGCGGGCGAGCGACATATAGATTTATAGCGCAGTCCGGGACGTAAAGAAGAGGGTTTTGCGTGTGCGGCGCGGGGCGGATATGTACCGTGTGTCGTTACACGACGATGACAGTACCACGGGAAAATACCCGGCGGCACACACACGACGACGACAACGACGACGAGGAGTTTTCGAATTCAACCTTGATGGCAGGGGTCGCCTTCCAAGACGCCGTCCTCCGGGGTTATCATTAGCCTACTTTATCCAAGGGAAACCCGAAGGCTTGTCCTCCGTTATTATTGCCATTGTTATCATTATTGTTGCTCCACCGTTGTCGCGGTGTATTTACTATTAAACGATAACGACAATCTGATAGCCGCGCACCGACGACGCTTGACGATGTTGACGCGGAATTACCGGTACCGTCGTTTGCAAATCAATTGATTGTGTACTTTGGGCGGATCCGACGACGACCACGACGACGAACGCAGGACGATTTGCTTTTCGTGCATTTTTTATTGACGACGAAAATTAGTAAAATTTGTTTGACGATTTTTTTTTTTTTTTTTTTTTTTTTTTTTGGAAAATTATTTTTAACCGGTGATTATTTTGAGTTTGATTCTGATGATTATTGTAGCAGTCGTTTCGGTTTTTTTTTCTAGGTTTAGAAAATTATTATTAACCGGTGGTTATTTTTCTTTTGGCCTTTGATCGCGTGTGGTGCAAATATGATCATGATTATCGTAGCAGTTGTTTCGATTTTTTTTTCCTGTGTTTAGAACATTATTTTTATGCGATGATTATTTTTCGTTTGGCATTTGATTGCGAGTGGGGCAAATATGATCATCATTATCGTAGCAGTCGTTTCGATTCTTTTTTCTGGGTTTAGAAAATTATTTTTATGCGATGATTATTTTTCTTTTGGCATTCGATAGCGAATGGTGCAAATACGATCATAATTATCGTAGCAGTCGTTTCGATTTTTTTCTGGGTTTAGAAAATTATTTTTATGCGATGATTATTTTTCTTTTGGCATTTGGTAGCGAGTGGAGCAAATATGATCATCATTATCGTAGCAGTCGTTTCGATTTTTTTTTCTGGGTTTAGAAAATTATTTTTATGCGATGATTATTTTTCTTTTGGCATTCGATAGCGAATGGTGCAAATACGATCATAATTATCGTAGCAGTCGTTTCGATTTTTTTTCTGGGTTTAGAAAATTATTTTTATGCGATGATTATTTTTCTTTTGGCATTTGGTAGCGAGTGGAGCAAATATGATCATCATTATCGTAGCAGTCGTTTCGATTTTTTTTTCTGGGTTTAGAAAATTATTTTTATGCGATGATTATTTTTCTTTTGGCATTCGATAGCGAATGGTGCAAATACGATCATAATTATCGTAGCAGTCGTTTCGATTTTTTTTTCTGGGTTTAGAAAATTATTTTTATGCGATGATTATTTTTCTTTTGGCATTTGGTAGCGAGTGGAGCAAATATGATCATCATTATCGTAGCAGTCGTTTCGATTTTTTTTCTGGGTTTAGAAAATTATTTTTATGCGATGATTATTTTTTTTTTAGCATTTGATCGCGAGTGGTGCAAATATGATCATAATTATCGTAGCAGTCGTTTCGATTTTTTTTTCTGGGTTTAGAAAATTATTTTTAATCGGTGATTATTTTTCTATTGACATTTGATAGCGATCAATGCAAATACGATGGTGATTATCGTAGCAGTCGTTTCGATTTTTTCAAAGTATTTTTCCTGCATTTAGAAAATTATTTTTATCCGGTGATTATTTTTCTTTAATCTTTTGGCATTCACTCGATCGCGAGCAGTGCAAATACGATCGTGTTTATCGTGAGAGTCAATATTGCATTTAATCCATACATTGTGTGCGCTGGTAACCGCGCTCGGTGCGGTCGGACAATATTGTGCATCCGGGTCTCGCGAGGCGGCCGGCGCCGCGCGAGTCGATAATATTCACTCCATTACGATCCATGAAGATCCGCGCAATTTGCGGAAGGTCAGTTATTCGCGACTCCACCGCGAGCTGCATTTGTCGGCGAGCTCTGCGTTTCTGGGCGGGGCGCGCGCGCGGAAATTCGTTTCGCCCGGCGAGGCGGAGTTCGCGCGTGAGTTCGCCACGTGCGGCATCTATCGCGAAGGGCCCCCGCGAGTCGCGCGAGCCGCGCGCGCCAAGTTCCGCGAGCCTTCGAAACTCTCGAGTGTTTCAACCTCGCGCGACATTGATGCCTCGGTCGTCGGGTGGTCGAAAAGTTTCTCGCCCAACTTGGGTCTACACTGCGCCGAGGAACGTGCGATATTGATGACGAGATAATTGGCATCTAAACTCTCTGGGGGCAAAACGCTTCTGGAGTTTCTGTTCGTTTGTCGAACTTCTAGACTTTGGGGAGGTTCTGCTCAGTTTTTGAACTTCTGGACTTTGGGGAGGTTCTGCTTTCGAACTACTGACTTTGAGGAGTTTCTGGTATTTCTGAAATTCTGACGTTTTCAGTAATAATAGTATTTCTAAAATTTATAAAATTTCTAGAATTCTAAATTTTTGAAAATTCTAAAATTTCTGAAATTTTTAAAATATCTAAAATTCTAAAATTTCTAAAATTCTAAAATACTAAAATTTGTAAAATTCTGAAGTTTGTAAAATTCTGAAATTTCTAAAATTCTAAAATTTCTAAAATTCTAAAATTCTAAAATTCTAAAATTCTAAAATTTCTAAAATTCTAAAATTCTAAAATTTCTAAAATTCTAAAATTCTAAAATTCTAAAATTTCTAAAATTCTAAAATTTCTAAAATTCTAAAATTTCTGAAATTTTTAAAATATCTAAAATTCTAAAATTTCTAAAATTCTAAAATTCTAAAATTTCTAAAATTCTAAAATTCTAAAATTCTAAAATTTCTAAAATTTCTAAAATTTCTAAAATTTCTAAAATTCTAAAATTCCAAAATTTCTAAAATTCTAAAATTCTAAAATTTCTAAAATTCTAAAATTTCTAAAATTCTAAAATTTCTAAAATTCTAAAATTTCTAAAATTCTAAAATTTCTAAAATTCTAAAATTTCTAAAATTCTAAAATTTCTAAAATTCTAAAATTTCTAAAATTCTAAAATTTCTAAATTTCTAAAATGTCTAGAATTCGAAAATTCTAAACTTTCGAGAAAAAAAGTAACATTCCAATACTCCGAATCGACAAACCACGACGACATACCCGCGTCGCTTCAATGACCGCATAGAGCAGCGGTGCAGTGACGCAACTCGCGCCAGAGAACTTGACATTGAAGTGGGGAGGGTTGGGGGGGTGGGAGGCAGTGCAGTTAACACATTGCGTACACGTCGATGCACCGGGGCACGCAAATGGCTGCAACGCTATGCCGCTCGGACGGGGCACGCGGCGCGGCGTTGTCGGTGGGGGGGTTGGGGGGGGGGGGCAGCGATAGGGGGAGGGGGGGGGCACGGGGTGTCGCAAAGCGCAAATGTCCCCGAGGAGGGCCTGCAAGCCCCGCCAGGTACAACACACCCGCGTTCTCCGCCAACTTATCGCCAACGTATAAGCGACCACCGGTCGCCCTTCCGCGGCGCGCGCGCGCGCCGCTCCCGGGTGGCGCGCAAGTCCCGTAACTATGGGAACTTGTTGTGTGCCGCGTGGAAGACCCTCTGGTCATTCCGGTCGAAGCTCCACGCGAGGGCAAAAGCGCGCATTAAAGCTCCGAACCTCGGGACTGAAAAATCGCGATTTTCACTCTCGCTCTCGATCGCCGATGAACGAGAAAAAAAACACACACACACATAAATATGTCAACGAAAAATTGACGTTTCCGGTGCTCGTCGGTGTTTTCGTCGACCGAAATTTCTCAGGGAAATATTGTCGGATTTAAATTTCGAAAAAATTGAAAAATCGCCGCATCGGCCGACTATCGATTTGCGAGTGACACCCGCGGGTGAGAATAAAAATACGGAACTCTGTTTTTCCAAGACGCGCGACTCGGTACCGCCGACGTGTCTCTGTGTGCTACACGTTTTACGCCGAGAGACACCGCACGTATTTCTGTCGTATAAACACACACACATGGATAGCCACGTACGGCAGTGGGTTATATCGTGAATCGGTGCCGGCGGCGCAGGGTGACGCGCGTCCTACGTACGCTCACACGGCGCAGCGGTCAAGCTCAAGTTCGCCCCATGTGGATGGTAATATTGCTGGGACTGCTGCTCAAGACGATACTGAACAAACTCCGAAGAATCGACGGGACGACGAAATACGAGCCCCCGGTGACTCTCGACAATCCCGCGATCGTCGTTCGTCAGCGAATTAAATTTCACGGATAAATAATAATAATAATAATAATAGTAATAAAAATAAAAACGATTTTCGAACTGACATTTTTTTTATGAATCAGTTTCAATTTTGCGGATAAATAATAATATTAATAACAGTAATAATAAAAAAACGAATTTTTTTTTTAATAACAGAAAGAGATAATAAAATAAAATATAAATTGCGGTTTTCTTATTTTTTCCTCTCGAACGGACATTTTTTGGGTACTCAGTGCCCGTCGGTGATTTCGTGAGGATTTTAAGCTGGATGATCGGGACAGAGGATCGTCGAGCGTGTTGACGGTGTCGCAGGAGAATCATCAGCTGCCACGAGGAGGTGACAAGGAGGACGAGGGGAAGCGAGGAGGAGGTGGCGGAGAGGGGCGGCGTGGCGGCCAGGCCCGAGGGAATTTTCAAAGAATGTGAGGTAAATGGCCGTGATAATTACGGGCCACCCTCCGAGCAACCTACTATGGGCATCTGCCTGGACGCTGGTACGTAGCAAATGCAGATCTTGGGTCGGAGTATGGAGATGATGATAGAGAAAAAAATTACTAATTTTTGCAAGGTCGTTTCTGGTAATTTTTTTTTTTTTAATTCGGAACCGGATTCACAATTTGCTGGAGAAAAAAACGTCGGAATTTCGTTTTCTTGCGAAATCAAAAGTCGATGTATTTTTAAACGAATTTTGGATCGGGAGACGGATTTATTATTTATGGAAATTCTTTTGCCATTTTGCAATTCTTTTATAATAATGATAATTTATTTTAAAAATAATAATTAAAAAAATAATAAATTAATTTAATAATAATGGGTTGACACCGGTGTTTTTGGGGGTAGAAGATTTTTTTGGGGACGATTATGTAGGTCGATAGTCGATATTTTGAAAATAATTTTGGGTCCCTGGACTGATTAATTTTTTAACTGGCGAAAAAATTGGCGATTTAAAAAAAAATGTAATCAATTAAAAATTGGAAAACCGATGATTTTGGAGGTGGAATGTTCGATTTGAGAAAGATGATGCAGTTCAAAAGTCGATATTTTGGAATTCATTTCGGATCCAGAGACGGTTTTATTATTTCTGGTAAAAAAAAAATGTATTTAAATTTTTTAAATTATGTTGAAATGGGTTGTAATCGAGTGTTTTCGATGCACGTTGGTTATGTAGACGCATCTTGAGTCATCGCTGAGAAGACGCGAGGGAGAGAGAGAGAAAAAAAAAGATCTCTCCTGTGTGATAACCCAACCGGTTGAATTATAAATGTCAGTACTCGGGTCGCGGAGTCACGCAGCCGTTGGCCGTCATGGTTATCGGAGGCGACACGCGATTCCCGGAAATTCGCAGTTTTCACGGTCGACAATAACTGTGTTAATTGTTTAACCGAAAAAAAATGCGTTCAGCCCTTTCAAGGTCCACTAAAAAAAAAAAAAAATGCATTATCTTCCATTTAATTTTTTTTTTTTTTTAAACAAGATTTATTATTTTTATTTTGTAATAAAAATATTATCAGAAGAACAGCCCGAAGATCTCATGGATCCCGGAAATTTCTCTAGTTCAAGAAATTCCCGGGTCACCAAAAACTTCAGGCACAGAAATATCGGAAGTTCTGAAAACCGACGACTCGAGTCGCGTGGCGCAGAAATGAGAATAAAAATGCGAAATAAATGAACTGAAACACAAGTGGGGAAACAGTAATTAGCCACAGTTATCCAATTAGACTCGCCTCGTTAATGGAAACGTGCGCTTTAGTTTGGCACTAAAAATCTCGCAAAGCCGACAAAGTTCGTTAGCTAAAGCAAAAAAAAAACATCGTCAATCCCCCCGATCTTTGCAGATCAACAAAATGGATCGCAGGTGTTCGAGGAGGGCGATGCTCGAAGTGTTGGAAGGTGGCGAGGCGAGGCTGGATTGCTGGCGACCCCGCCGGACGGACATTTTCCCATGCAGAACGTCGGACCGGTCAAGTTCGAGGCGCCGAAGGTCCCGGTCATTTTCGTGCTCGGTCAGTGCATAATAAAAATAAAAAAAAAACAATAATGAAAAAACGCTTTCGCTGAATATCGAACGTCGTCCGCGCAATAAACTCGTCGCGTTTGCGATGCGTTTCCATTTTTTTTATTCGCATTACATGCCAATCTCATTACGCCAAGAGTGCTCGAACGGTGAACTGTTTTTAATGCCCTCTCTGTTCGTCCCCTCCAGGCGGTCCGGGGAGCGGTAAGGTGACACATTGCGACAACCTGATCCAGGAGAAGAAGGGCATAACGCACATCAACATGACCGACCTCCTGCAGCAGTACGCCCTTGGAAACGGTGAGATTCCTCGCTTTTGCCTTTGTTTCATTCATTTCTCCACTCCCGTCATCCCGAGTACCGGTACTCGTGGGTCTCGCGTGTCCTCGCGAACACGGAAACCCTCCGCGCAGCGACGCACGAACGCGCTCGTTAAGTCCGAGTGCTCGTATCCGATAGTCATAAAGAGAAATTGCGAGAATACCCGCCGAGTACCGGTATTCACGCGGTAATAACGTCGATAACGCGGCTGCTCAACTGCCCCTCGACTCGGGCGAACATCTGACTATGCATTACGACATTCACTTAGGTATTCAGATTGACGTTTGTGTGGATACATTTCCGGTTAGTCATGCAGACACGAACACCGGCAGCTAGGTGGCTGTTTTTTAATTGGCACGAATACCACGTGGCACGTGGCTGGTTGATTTAATTGACCGGTACTTAGCCGGCTATTTCAATCCGTGTGAATACCGGGACTCGTATGGATGTTTGGTCGGTGTGAATACCGGTACTCAGCGTGCCAATTTTTGTTGCCGCGTTATCCGTACTCGTTAGGCTATTTTAATTGGCGCGAATACCGGTACTCAGCCGGGTTATTTTAATCGCATGGCCACCGGCATTCGGCTGGTCATTTAAATTCTTATGAATACCGGTATTGACCGGTGAACCAGCAGCGACAAGAACTGGTAACTTAGTGAGTACTTGCGCCCCGTATAAACGACTGCGTAGGAATATATCATCGCGGTATATATCGCCCGCGGTTGTCGGTCCAAGCGGTAAACAGGGTAATCGATTGTCGCGAGGGGAGGATCAAATCGCGGGAAAACAAACTGTAGGCGCGGTACTCGTGATTGCGCGCGACAAAACATATACAAAACAGCGAACCCGGTCAGGTAATCCGCAGAGATTTTCCCTGCGCGCGTGTATATTAATCGTGTTTTCGCGTTTTTTTTTCTCTTTCATGAGCACAGATATGCAGGACTTCGGCCTGCTGAGCAGCCGGACCGTCGCCGAGGTTCTCATGCTCGAGATGAAGATGTCGCCGGGTGCCAAAACCTTTCTCGTCAGTGGCTATCCGAGAAACATGCGCGACGTCGTCGAGTACTCGGAGAAGGTACGTAACGCTTGGCGTTAATGGTTGTTGTCTATTTTGTCGCTTGTGTCGATTGTGAAAACTGACGTAAAGACATGACAATTGACAATTTTAGGAGTCACAAGATCCGATGTTGTCAAGCGAAAAAAGACGAAGGAATTTTTTTTTCTTTTCTAAGTCGAGTAAAAAAAAATTCCGGTATACCACGAAAATTGTTGTTTTTTTTGTTTTTTTAATATATACGCATAAAAAACGCATCAAATATATTTTATTTATTTATAATATTTATATATTAAATTTATATATTTTATTTATTAACGCTTCACGGCAATTTTTATTTTTACTATCCTACGCGATGGACGAATATAAAAATACCGAACGTAATGTAAATATAAAAAAAAAAAAAAACGGAATGGAACCTGTTAAAAATCAATTGCCCCCCGGTACCTAAGGTCGTGCGTGCAAAAAATGATTATACCGACACCACAGGCGCAAACACGACAATGCGAGAAACGCGGTTTGGGTTTCTGGAAAAAGGGTGAAAGGGTCGTGACGCGACATTCCATTCAACAATGCTTTCAGCGAGCTCCACGTGCGAGCCCACCATTAGTATTAATATTTGAGGCCAAATCAGGGAATACATTTTGTCAGCGATATAGCACGTGGCTGTGCGGGCGGCACGTGCGCCTCTTCCTCGCACACGGCCGAATCCTCCAGACTTCCGGTCTATTACAAAACCATCTGCGCTATCGACGATTCCTTTGTGATACCTTCTCGTCGCCACTGTTTAAGCCAGCCTCGAGGGCTGTAATGTTTTTTCGAGCCGGCGCGTGTTGACGGCGGAACATTTAGGAAAACACAAAAAAAAAAAGGGAGAGAAACAACAAACCTAATTTATCGAGCCCGATCGACCCACTGACACGGTCTAGTGACCTCCGGGGTCAAACTTAGCCCTGTGTGCCCCGTCGGCTCCCGTCTCTCTTGACGCACTCCGCGAGTTAAGACGGGTTAACTCTCGTTTGTGGTGAAAACAAAATTGTTTCGCGGGCCGATTAACCTCGTGTGCAGTGCAGTTAACTACGGTGACTTGAGGATTCACGGAAGTGGGTTAAGCTCGATCAACCTCAGTGGTAAAAAAAGGATTTCAGGTACCAAGTGGGTTAAGGGTGACGCAACGATCCCCCCATGGAAATAAATATAAGTATATATGAAAATTTATAAGAGATATAAATCTTTTAGCCGAAAAATATGTAACAAATATATTTTTATCTATTTAAGATATATCTCAGATATATCGCATTAAAATATATCCGGTGGATATATGAAATATATATAGCGGATATGGAACTTTTGGCCGATATATATAATTTTATGTAATTCATGCATCTTGAATATACTTAATTTTTAGGAGGGATGGTTAGCGAAAATGGAAGTGGGTTAACCCTTTAAAAGGGGTTAAGGGCAACGCAGTGATAGTTAGCGAAAATGAAATTGGGTTAAGGACAACGCAGTGATGGTTAGCGAAAATGAAAGTGGGTTAAAGGCAACGCTGCGATAGTTAGCGAAAATGAAAGTGGGTTAAGGGTAACGCGGTGATGATTAGCGAAAATGAAACTGGGTTAAGGGCGGCACGACCATTATTAACGAAAATGTGAGTGAGTTAAGGGTAACTTAGTGATAGTTAGCGAAAATGAAAGTGGGTTAAGGGCAACTTAGCGATAGTTAGCGAAAATGGAAGTGGGTTAAGGGCAACCCAACGATAGTTAGTGAAAATGGAAGTGGGTTAGCGACGGAGGAGGGCGTGCGACCCCTTATCCACGACTCCGATGTCATTGACGCGACTCAGGATCACCCGCGTGACCCATTTGCGCGACGAAAAGCCGGGCGAAGCTATCTTGTTCGCAGCCCCGTTTGATCATTTTTATTTTTAACCGTGTTACAGATACAGATAGTGAATGGTGTGGTGCTGGTGTCCTGGAGACAGGAGGTACTCGAGAGACAAATCGATTACGGCGCTCAACTGGGCCACGTTATTTTGGGTTTGGCGCGCATGGAGCTGCGAAACTTTTACAGAAATGTTATGCCCGTCGCCGAGTACTTTGATCGCAGTGGTATTTTACTAGAGGTAAATTATTGTTATTATTAGCACAATCATTACTCGCTTTATCAGGACTTAATTATACAATTAATAATAATGATTATTATGATTATTACGATTATGTTAGTATAAAAAAACGAAAAGGCATTTTTTTAATTTGACGTATAGGAAATTTGAATTTTTTTTGTGTATAAAAACCGTGCATTTCGCGTGTCAGTTAGCGAGTGCTGTGACCCCTAAGTGCGAACCGATAGAGATCTTCGGCGAAAAACGAGGCCGCGCGCGACGGCCAAGAGCTTCGTAACGCGGCCAGCGCCCGACGAGCGCGAATATATACCGATCGATCGGCGAACAAACTCGCTCGTGGTTGAATAAATAACAAAAAGAAGAAAGAAAAACAAGACGATAATAAATACTGTCGATCCTCGTAGGTGAACGGCGAGCGCAATCCCAGCGAAGTCTACGTCGACTTTCGGGAGGCGATTATGCGAATTCTCGGACTCGCCGAGGGTAACGTTCGCAATAAGTTGCCCCAAGGTGCCTTGGAAGCAGAGGTAATTTAAAAAAAAAAAAAATTGAAATTGAAATTGAAATTCTGAATTCCATATTGAATTTAACTCTGAATTGGATTGAATTGACATTGAAATTGAATTCTTGAATTGGATTGAATTGAAATTGAAATTGAAATGAATTCTTGAATTGAATTGAAATTGAAATTGAAATGAATTCTTGAATTGAATTGAAATTGAAATTGAAATGAATTCTTGAATTGAATTGAATTGAAACTGAAATGAATTCTTGATTTGAATTGAATTGAAACTGAAATGAATTCTTGAATTAAAATGAATTGAAATTAATTATGACTTGAATTGAAATTAATTATGACTTGAATTGAAATTAATTGTGACTTGAAATTAATTATGACTTGAATTGAAATTAATTGTGACTTGAATTGAATTGAAATTAATTGTGACTTGAATTGAATTGAAATTAATTATGACTTGAATTGAATTGAAATTGATTGTGACTTGAATTGAATTGAATTCTGAATTCTGAATTTCTTTATCGAAATATTTTTTAAAAACATAAAAAAATATGTTTTCGCAAGGTGGAGGTGGAACCACACAATATTACTTCCAATTTGCCGTCGCCGAGGGAGAAGCTCGTCGTCACCGAGATATCACCGCGATCGCCGGTCGCGCGTGTCAATCCAGCGAAGACAGCGAACAAGCCGAGAAAGGGGATTCCCACGTTTATTTGGGTCATCGGTCAGTCGACCGGCGAACATTTTCTTTTTTTTTTTCGTCCTTTTATTCGCGGAAAAGCGACAGCGTGTTAAACGAAGTTTCGATTGATCCAGGTGGGCCGGGCAGCAATAAGGCGAATCTCTGCACTCAGGCGGTTCGAAACATGCCGGGCTGGGTTCACGTGAGCATAGGGGGTCTGCTGCGGGCGATGGCCTCGTCCAACACCATCGTCAACGAGGCCATCGTCTCCGGGGAAATGGCGCCGCAGGACATCGTCATGCAGCTCGTCGAGCAGCAGGTGCTGCTCAATCGCGACACCGACGGCATCATCATCGACGGCTTCCCCAGGGATCTCAATCAGGTTCAGGAATTCGAGAGCAAGGTATTCATGAAAAAAAAAAAAAAAAAAAAAAAAAAGTTTAATTAAATATTTCAGTTATAATTTAATTAAAAAAAAATCTAATTTTTATTCATTTTTCTCTTCAATTTCATTTTTGTTTTTTTTTTTGCTTGACGAAAAGAAAAAATGAATATTTCAGCTATAATTTTTATTGTAATTTTTGTTCAAATTTTGTCTTTTTTTTTCAATTTCATTTTAGTTTTTTTTTACGGAAAAAATGAATAATTTAATATTTTAGTCGTAATTGAATTTTTTTTAATTCTAATTTTTGTTGAATTTAATTAATTTTTATAATCAATTTAATTTTTTTGAATTTCTTTCTTTACAATTAACAATACTTATGTATTTATGTTTTTCTCTTAGTTTGGACAGGAGCCACCGCTGGTGCTTCTGGACTGCTCGAAGCTGCAGCTCGGTCGCGGCAGGCTGGACGACAGCGTCACGGCCTTCAGGAAAAGATTGGAACTCTTTCGCGAGGTCTCCCTGCCAATGCTGAAGACGCTGGACAACGAGACTCGCCTGACAATCGTTAGTACAGCTTAGACATTTTTTTAAAAATTAATTATTAAAAAATTATTAAAAATTAATTATTAAAAAATAATTAAAAATTAATTGTTAAAAAATTATTAAAAATTAATTATTAAAAAATTATTAAAAATTGATTATTAAAAAATATTTTTAATTAACTAATAAAAAATATTTTTAATTAATTATTATCACAGGTCGACGGCGACACGGACGTCCCGTCGGTGCAGCAGGAATGCGCGGCGGCACTTTATCAACTGATGCGACGGGCGCGCCGCAAGGAGGAGGACATTCGCGGCCCCCAGTCGCCGCCAGGCTCGTCGCACAATCCGCGGGCCAAGTCCCCGAAAATCAGCAAGATGAACGGCGGGCCTCACGCGCCGGTGGCGAACGGCGTGGCGAAGCACGCGATCGAGAACGGCGTGAACGCCCTGGCGAATCACGTGGAGAAGACCATCGGCGCGAAGAACACGTCGCGCCTGAACGGCGCGATCAACAACGTAATGCGTCAACAAAATGGCGTCGCCCACTTCGCGCACCAAAATGGCGCGGCGAACGGGGCGAACGGCGCGCAGCACATGCTGCAAAATGGCGTCGCGCATCTCGCCAACGGCAACAACCGCGTCGCGCCCGCCAATTTCAATCCCGA
Source organism: Pimpla rufipes (assembly GCA_963932165.1). Lineage (NCBI taxonomy): Eukaryota > Metazoa > Arthropoda > Insecta > Hymenoptera > Ichneumonidae > Pimpla > Pimpla rufipes. The sequence continues at coordinate 22,609,393 of OZ010634.1, forward strand.
GAACGGCAAAGATCCCCTGCGAAATATGTACAACGAGGTCGAGGGCTACCGCCAGGATCTCCACATATAAATCTCGAGCTCGGAATTTTTTCGTGCGAAAAAAAAAAATCGCGAGCTCGGAATGTTTTTGTGCAAAAAAAAAAAAAAATCGCGAGCTCGGAATGTTTTTGTGCAAAAAAAAAAAAAAAAAATCGCGAGCTCGGAACTTTTTCGTGCAAAAAAATCGCGAGCTCGGGACTTTTTCGTGCAAAAAATCGCGAGCTCGGGACTTTTTCGTGCAAAACAAAACCGCGAGCTCGGAACTTTTTCGTGCAACAAAAAAAATCGCGAGCTCGGAACTTATTCGTGTTAAAAAAATTGCGAGCTCGGAACTTTTTCGTGCAAAACAAAACCGTGAGCTCGGAACTTTTTCGTGCTAAAAAATCGCGAGCTAGGAACTTTTCCGTGCAAAAAAAATCGCGAGCTCGGAAATTTTTCGCGCGAAAAAAAAAAAAAATGATCTCAAACAAAAAATTATCGAAAATTGAATCCTCGAACGAGTCCCGGAATTTTCCGTTCCCGTAATCAGGGCAAAAAAAAATGAGGAAATTAAAGATGTTAACGAGTGGTGACTGAAAAATGCTCACATATAGTTTGTACCTATAACTATAAAAATTAACGAAACATTCATAGCTGGTCTAGAGTCAAGTTAAATTAAACGACAAACGAGATGAATTTTTGAGGCATCGCTGGACACGATTCCGCGATTCTCAGATCTATCAAAGAGAGAGACAGAGAGACACGAATGAGTGTGTCGCGATCGTTTTGACGATAGACTGTTTTTTTTAAATGAACGAACGAACCTACGGAGCGCCTGTTGTCATTAGACTGTATTTTTGCATGTAATCCGCCAGTCGGATCATTCAGCAATTAGCCCCTAACGTTAAAACTCTCTATATATTTATATATATAAATAAGAATATATTTCCTAGAGACGTGAGTAAAAATAATCAGCAATTTTTGAATGCAGAAATCAGTGTCCGTCGAGTCGTTGCGTCGTATTGCAGAGTCAATATAGAAATATTTCGTAATTAGAGGCGGCGGGCAATCCGTCGCTCCGACATTATTATACATATACATATATATACATATATTTTCAAAAAAAATGTTTTCCCCGTGTACCTGCGTCGATCCGCAGGCGGATTCGTCGATATTGCGAGTCGCGAAGAGAGAAAAAAAAAACGAAAAAACGTGGACGAAGTCGCTACGCGAGCTCGTGGATTGTCCAGACTGTAGAGTTAATTGAATCGCGGTCCATTTTAATGTGTAAACGACTTTCTTTCGCCCTACCCTCGAATTGCCAGCGTTTCAACGGCAAAAGTGCCTTAAAATGCGTTGCGTACCGATATCGTAGTTTACAAACCGGTTTCATGAGCTCTAGAATTTCGCACCCGAGTCAGTATTTTATCGTCGATATATATTATAATTCAGTTTGTCGTACTCGAATGTGTATTTGTCATTGTTATATAATTCTTATTCGTGATAGAAACGCTCGGTGTTATATATTTTTTTTCGTCATTTATGTTATCGGCAAACGATGAAAAAAAAAAAAAAAAAAAATGAATGAGATTGAAAATTCAATTTTTCGGACATTCCGATTTTTTTACGAATTTTTTTTGTTTCTTCGGTTGGATGAAATAGAATTTTTTTTTATTGATTTTCCTCCGTCGATAATTTTTTCCGGATTGATTTACGATTAATCGTTTGCCGCGGTTTTCGGTGGAAGAGAAAATTCGAGCGATTCAAAGGACATTTTTTTCTCACGATACACGAATCATTTCGAGGCCGACGATCCAAGTCGAGTCGCAAATTGGCGTCAATGCGTCTCGTGAATCTCGTGATTCGGGCGCCTCTCTCTGTCCTTTTTATACCTAATTAAACGAAACTTCATATCTCGTTGTATATCGTGTACACGTTACGTTATTCTCATTCGTTAAACGTTTAGTTCAATGTTGTATGCAAAACGTAAGTCTTAAGGGAAATAAATAAAAACCAATGTGGACCACTCGGCGTGGCTGTTATTTTCGATTGTTTTCAGAATTTTCACGAACCGACGGACGAAGCAGTTTTCTTTCTCTCGAGAGGTCATCAAACATTTTCGATCCGTAAAATCAGTATTTATATCCGCTTAAAAAAAAATAAAAAAAAATAAAAATAAATTTTAAATTAAATTTTTTTTTATTAAAATATTTAAAAAATGCCAATAAATTCACAAACGCGATTTCCATTACGACGTAACTAATAAATAACTTTATTTATCGAGAGATACAGGCGTGTATGATACAAATCAAATGAAATTTCTGAGGCCCTCGTTATCAATTTTTCGCGATGAATTTCATTCACTCGATAGTCTCCTCCCTCCTCTTTGGCCCGATTAATACATCGCCGCGAGGCCCAGAGCGGAGAGAACCGTCAGGGCGAGCATCGCGTAGCCGGTCGAGTAGACCTGCTTGATGGTCAAAAATTGTCCCATGTCCCAGGCCTGCAAAAAAATTATGCAAAAAAATTAATGTTCGCGAAAGTAAAACATTAATTTTCTTCAGTTTTCCTCAGTCCCTTTTTTTTTTTTTTTTCTTACCAAGTGACGAATTCCGTTGAAGTAGTGATAAGTCGCCGGCAAAGCGATGATGTATTTGGCGAGAAACAGCACAGGAATCGGCAGGCAAAGCGCATCAATTCCGGCGATCATGCTGCCGACTCCGCCGGGCGTGAAAATTGTGGCTGAAAATCGTGATTTTTTTCTTTTGTTATTTTGTTCCTTTTTGCGAGTGGCTACGATCGGGAAGGAGGAAGAAAAAAGGAGTCTTTACTGCCTGCCAAAATCATCCCGTAACCAGCCAAAATCATGCCGGTGGCTCTGTGAGTGATCGACAGCACCGCCGTCAGCTGGAACTTGTAGATCGTCAGGTGAGGCGACATCGGACGCTTCAGTCTGGCGTTCTTCTCGTCGTGGGTCTCACACACCGGGACGCTGCTGCATTTTACGAGGGACGGCAAGATCTGTCGGGGACTTGGGACAAACGATTGTGTCTGTCAAACGTTTGCGCTCGCCCGTTGCGTTCGGTTGTAAAATTGAAAAACAAAACGGTGGACGAGGCGTAATGATGGGAAAATGGAAAAAGTTGGAAAATGGCAAACATGGAAAAAGTTGAAATTGTGCTTGGTCGCAAAGTAAAAAACAAAACTGGGGACGAAGCATAAAGATGGAAAAATGGAAAAAGTTGGAAAATGGAAATATGGAAAAAGTTGGAAAATGGAAATATGGAAAGAATTGGAAAATCGGAATATGGTAAAAGTTGGAAAATAAAAAAAATTGGGAAATCAAAATATGGAAATAATTGGAAAATTGAATAAGTTAAAAAATAAAAATATGGAAAAAGTTAGAAAATAGGAAAAGTTAAAAAATGAAAATGTGGAGAAAGTTCGATAACGAAAAAAGTAAAAATATGTAAAATGGAAAAATGGAAAAAGTCATGTGAATTGTAGCGGAAACGGTAAAAAAAATTGTCAAGATTTTTTGTCCAACGCAAGGATTTCATGCAATCTTTTCACAGGACCAATTTTTGCCCCAATCAGCAATTCCCGTTACAAATCAACTTCATCATCTCCAAATCCATCGGGACATCCATATCCCATAGATAATCCCATAGATAATAAAACAACGATAAAACGGATCAGCGATAAACCAAAATCGAGTGAAATCAAGCGAAACGACGATGAAAACGACAATCATACAATTTTATCATCAAAGGTGAGGTTATGTAACGGATTTTTTTTTTTTTTTTTTCAAGAATCGTCGTCGCGTTACCTGGACGTGTAGATACCGCGGAAGCTGCCGAGATCCAAGCCGCGACGGCAGATAATTCTGAAACAGAACGAAAATTATCATCACGGGGTTCGCGGAAATTCCGAATTTCGAGGTTATGTCGCGTCGTTTTGAAAATTCGGGTCGCCCGGCTTTCTACCTGGTGAAGCTCAGAGCCATTTTTCACTGTTGTCCGCTCGCTCGCGCTGAAAACTACAAAATCACAACACCGTTCAAACAACCATCGACGACTATCCGCGATGTTTTGATCGGCGAGACTTACGTCACAGACGACAGACGAACTCTCTCGTCTCTCTCGTCTCTCCCGTGACGCCCGAATTTCACGTCACTGCCGGCCACCGCAGCGCCATCTGCGTCACCGGCGTACACATTTGTTATTTACCCTATTTTATTTATTATTTAATATTATTATTTAAACATCAATTCGTCACTGTCGTGTCAACATTATAGCAGCTAAAAAAAAATCGCGAATGATATCCAATTACAATACAAAAACACCGTGTTTTTTTGCTCACTGCCGTTGTCACTTTTCGCTCGGTCGTCAAACTCAAAGAATTCAAATTCTCCCGCCAATTTGGGCCCGCGAAAAAATAAATATAACTCGATCGCCCGACATAAATCTAACTATAAGATATAATTTAATTTCTTGTAAAAAAAATAATAATAATGATAATGATAATAATAACAATAATAATAATAATAATAATAATGATGATGATGATGATGATGATGATAACAACAACAACAACAACAACAATAATAATAATGATAATGATAACAACAACAACAATAATAATAATAATGATAATGATAACAATAACAATAACAACAACAACAATAACAATAATAATAATAAACATTTACACCTTTATACGTCGCAATTATATTCCCCGTTGCTGGATTATTTATCACTACTATTGTCCACATTGCATGAAAAAAAAAAAAATACATATATAAAAATATATGAGTTTCCAGCGCCACAAAACTTGGGGCGCCCGGAATTTTCGTCGCGATTCCTACGGCCCTGAGGCGGGCCCGAGGGCCAAACAAAGGTACGCGCGTTTCAAAAGGCGGCTCACACACGCGGCTGACCATCAGCGGAGCAGTCGTCGGCGTCGAGACCGGCCGCTTGTGTCAGCAACCGCGTTTTTTTTTCTCTCGTCATCGCCCGAGAAACGAGCGTTCGCGTCTCCTCGCGATCGAAAATTTTTAATCGCCCTCTTCACGGACGTCGCCGCGAGTTGGACGACTCGACTCGGTGAGTGTAATAATAATAATTCGTCTCGATCGCGATTCTTCCGCGGGTCTCGTGCGACGACGAGCGACGACTTGTTGCACGTCCTTCGTGCGCGCAAACATAAACATCCGGCTCGTTGCCGGTCGCCGGCGGACAAAGGAACGAAAAGTTCGAGACGCGGTCGCCGCACGTGCCTCGAATATTCTTTCGTTCGGTGCGTCGCGCTCTTCGCACGTTTTCCACGATTTTTTTTTGCCCGGAAAACTTGGGCTTTTTTTCGCAATCCGCATTTGCGGAGGAGTTTCGCGGTTTTTTTTTTTTTTTTTTTTTCGTCCAAGTCGTAAATGCCGTGAGACATTTTTGTCGGAGTTTTTTTTGTATTGGTATATTTTTTTTTTAAGTCGCGGATTTTTTTTCTAGTGGTATATTTTTTTTTACATGGAGGATTTTTTTTTGTATTGGTATCTTTTTTTTTCACATTGAGGATTTTTTTTTTCTATTAGTAAGTTTTTTTTTTTTTCATGTCACGGATTTTTTTGTTTCTATAAGTAAAATGTGTGTATTTTTTCGGCAGCATTCCAAGAATTTTTTCTCACTGGTCGAAGAGTTGAAAATTTTTGCTTTGAGAAATAAATTTTATGGTACGTTTTTTTTGTTGTGGCTGCGATTTGGCAGTGATAACTTGCACTGATTGTAAAGTGACGAGTGAAAGACTCTTTAGTATTTCTGTGATGCGTCAGTTTCTGCATTTTTACAGGAGAATCGCCATGAAATTTTACTGAGAATAAATATTCCTTGCAGTGTTAAAAAATGTACACATTATATCACAATCGCTCTGTGCTATTGTTACTCAATAAGTATTATAAAACCGATTGCCCCATCGTCTTCATTTTGTAAGAGATTTAGGGATTCACAACTCTGGTTTTATCCACCTGTGACTCTTGTTTCTCTAATTTCTGCAATCTTGCCAACAAAAATTACAGCAAACTCTTGAATTATTGCGTGAAAAGATAATTAGTTGTTCCAAATATCGTTCCATGATTTTTCAAATTTGAAACAATTTGTCAACCTCCATTTGTCCCTCGAAGCAAAAAGGCTTGGATTATTTGAAAAAAAAAAAAGCTTTCAAAAAGTAAATTAAACCATTTTTTTCACTAATTTTCCAATAACTCATCCATTATTTGAAATCAATGATTCTAGTGTCTTCAGTGTATTCAAATTGTTTTCAGATTTTTCTTGCGAATTTTTTCGAAACAAATTTGAAAAAAAAAAACACAAATTCTTTTGGGGCTTTTCGCAGAGAAGAAAAAACCGATATCGCAATTTTTTTGTTGCAGATCAAAATGGCGGGTCGCGGGCGTGGAAACGCGCTTTTGGAGTTGCTGAAGAAGTCGCAGACGGAGGCAGCGCCACCCGGAGGCGCGAGCGCGCCGCCGGCTTCGTCGGCGGATCCTCCGGTCGTCGCGGCTCAGCAGCCGCCGCCGCAGGTGGCTGCGCCACCTCCAGCGAGCGGCGGCAGGGGACGAGCCAGCCTCCTGCAGTTCGCCCAGAAAGTCGCGCCGCCAAAAACTCCGGGACAGCAGGAAGCGCCACCGACTCCGGTCGCGCGTCAACCGGAAGTCGCGACACCTCCAGCGGCTCCGCAAATCGTTGCCGAAGCCTCGCCGTCACCGACACCGTCGCCCGTGCAGCAGAGCTTTGGACGAGCGTCTTTGCTGAGCCTGGCGCAAAAACTATCGTAAATTAACATTATTATTGAATTTTTTAAATTCTACTACGATGAGTTAACGATTTTTCTTTTTTTTTTTTTTATTTTTCATTTTTTTATTTGGGAATTGTATTAAGATGAGTCAACGATTTAAAAAAAAATGTAATTGTGCTAAGATGAGTTAACGATTTTATTTTTTATTTTCAAATTAAACTAATATGAGTTAGCGATTTTATCTTTTATTTTCAAATTAAACTAGTATGAGTTAACGATTTTATTTTTTATTTTCAAATTGCGCCAAGATGAGTTAACGATTTTATTTTTTATTTTCAAAATTAAGCTAAGATGAGTTAACGATTTTATTTTTTATTTTCAAATTAAGCTAAGATGAGTTAACGATTTTATCTTTTTTTTTTTCAAATTAAACTAATATGAGTTAACGATTTTATTTTTAATTTTTAAATTACATAAGCTAAGATGAGTCAACGATTTTATTTAATTTTTTTTATTAGAATAATTCAATGATTACGGGGAAAATGAGTTTGGTTTTTTTCCTTTTTTTTTCTTCAGAGTTCCAGGCCCGTCGCGAAGTATCTCGCCGGTGACGACAACGAGCTCGTCGACGAGGCCGACGTCGTCGGGCGACGGGGGCGGAGTCCTCGGGCGTCTGTCGCTTCTCGCGGTCGACGAGAAGTCGCAGGTCGCGACGGACTCCGGGCCGATATCTCGTCAAGGAGTCAGCGGCAAGCCGTGAGTACTTGAGAATAAAAACAACGAAAGCCGTTTATTTTTTGCGGGAAAATGTTGTTAAGGATTTGCAGAACATTTCGAGATGTTTAGCCGCTGTTGTAATTAATAATATCCGCCCCAAAACCAAACATATAAATTTAAAAAATATATATATTTACGTTTTTTTTTAACTCGCAGCGTCAATATAACAGCGAACTACATAGACTTGACGATAGAACCGGGCAAGGGTATTTTTCGTTACGAGGTGAAGTTTTCGCCGGAGGTGGACGCGGCTTATCTTCGTCGGAACCTCCTTAATCAGCACACCGGGGCGATAGGAACGGCGCGAACGTTCGACGGTGTCATGCTCTATTTGCCGATCAGGTTACCGGAACACGTGAGTCGGCGTTCGCCTTTTCTCGTCTCGCCGGAGATTTTGCTGCGATTTCTTCGCTCGAAATTGCGAAACTTTCTCGATACTCTTATCGATTTAACAACTTCGTTATTTGTCAATTTCACAATTCGATAGTTCGACGAATTAATGATTTCGTAATTCGATAAAATAATGATTTAGTAATTCGATAAAATAATGATTTAGTAATTCGATAAAATAATGATTTAGTAATTCGATAAAATAATGATTTAGTAATTCGATAAATCATTAACGATTTAGTAATTCGATAAATCATTAACGATTTAGTAATTCGATAAATCATTAACGATTTAGTAATTCGATAAATCATTAACGATTTAGTAATTCGATAAATCATTAACGATTTAGTAATTCGATAAATCATTAACGATTTAGTAATTCGATAAATCAATTTGTTTCTCTTCGTTAATCGAACAGCAATTAATTTCAGATGAAAAAAAAAAAAAAAAAAAAAAAAAAAATTCTTTAAAAGATTTTTCGTTTCGAACACCTGAACGACAACGAAAACGAAAATTTAAAAACGAAAATTTCAATTGCCGCAGAGAACGACCTTCGACTCGATCCATCCGGGCGACGGTTCGACCGTGAAGGTGACGATAATATTCCAAAAGCAGCAGCAGCTCGCCGACAGCATCGCGTTCTTCAACGTTCTACTGGGCCGCGTGATGCGAGCCCTCGATCTCGTGCGCATCGGTCGCGACAATTACAATCCGCGTTGCCCGCACGCGGTGCCCCAGCACCGCATGGAACTCTGGCCGGGCTACGTCACGGCGATCGACGAGTACGAGGGAGGCCTGAAGCTCAACATAAACGCCTCGCATCGCGTTATGCGAACCGACACCGTTCGTGATTTGATGTGAGAATAATTATTTTGCAAGTACAAATATATATATATATTTTTTTTTAAGTAAAAAAAAATATATATATTTTTTTCAAGTAAAGAAAATATATATATATTTTATTTCAAGTGAAAAAAATTTCGTAATTCTTAAAACCGTGGCAATTTTTTTTTTTTTAGGTACGGAAATTTCACGTAAACGGCAAATATATGGATAAAAAATAACTTAATTATTTAATAATAATAATGATTATTATTATTATTAGTTTAATTTTTTATTTATTAAACAATAATTGTTATTTTTGTATCCGTTTAATTGCCATTTCCGTGCCTAAAAAAAAATTGCCTTGGTTTTAAGAGTTACGAAAATCGTAGAAAAAAAAATTGCGCTGTCTGAAGGACTAAGGTGGTCAGACCCAGGTCGAATCGGTATGGAATTAATTTTTGCCCCTGTAAAAAAAAAAATACACGTCACCGTTTTTCTCTTCCTCGCCAGGGGCGAAGTCTTCAAGAACAGTCGCGGAAACGCGCGCGAGGCCGTGAAAGCCGAGATCCTCGGGCTGACCGTGCTGACGCGCTACAACAATCGCACCTACCGCATCGACGACGTCGAGTGGGACAAGAATCCGAAGCTCGAGTTCGAGCGTAAGGGCGAGAAAACGACGATCGTCGAGTACTACAAGACGCACTGGAACATCACGATAAAGGACCTCGAGCAGCCGCTTCTGCTTCACCGTTACAAGGAGAAAACGCCGAGCGGAGAGGTGACAAAAAAAAACAAGCGTACAAAAAAAAATTACAAAGATTACAAAAATCACAGTAATTTAACTTTTGTAACCTAAGAAAATTACAAAAATTACAAAAATTTAACTTTTGAAATCTGAAAAAATTACAAAAATCTAACTTTTGTAATCTGAAAAAATTACAAAAATCTAATTTTTGTAATCTGAAAAAATTACAAAAATCTAACTTTTGTAAACTAAAAAAAATTACAAAAATCAGAAAAAATCTACCTTTTGTAATCTAAAAAAATTACAAAAATCACAAAAATCTAACTTACCACTAATGTAAAAACTACCTCAATAACTACCCTACAAAACTGACTTACAAACGAGAATGCAAAGGCAAAAATAATGCTAATACGGAGCAAAACGAAATAGAAAAATTACGAGCAGGACAGAGGAAAGAAAAAAAAAATTAGAGAAAGAAAAAAATGGTGACTCACGAAACGGCGTAACCCTGAGAAAATTCAATGTGTTCCAGACGAAGGAGGGCACGACTCTGCTGGTCCCGGAGCTCTGCTATCTGTCGGGCCTGACCGACAAGTTGCGCGCGGATTTCCGCGTGATGCGCGATCTCGCGCAGGTGACGCAGGTCGGCCCGGAGGCCCGGCGAAACGTCATTCTGCGCTTCATCAAGGACGTGAAGAGCCACGAGGTGGCGATGGAGATTCTGAACGGTTGGGGACTGCGGCTCGCGGACGACACGGTGCATCTCACAGGACGCTGCCTGCCGCCCGAGAAGATTACGTTCGGCAACGAGAGAACCTTCACCAGCGATAAGGCCGACTGGAGCGGCGCCGCCGTCTCGAATCCGATGTTCCGCACGGTAATTCGCGAGATTACTTTTTTTACGTGTATTTTTATTTATTTTTTTACGTGTATTTTTAGTTTTTTATTTTTTTTACGTGTATTTTTATTTATTTATTTATTTATTTAATTTATTTTTATTTATTTTATTTATATATAATAAATATAAACGAAAATATATTCTCTTCGTTATCGAGTTTTATCTCAACCGAAAGAAGAAAATCCAGGTATATATTTATTTACCACGAGGTAAATAAATATATACGAAATATTTCGATTTCTTTATCACCAGTAATTTTTAGGTGGTTCGTATTGGTCGACTTTAATCGTCGGCTCGTATTATGAAAATCATTTTTTTATTCAATTTAAAAATATCGTCGTAAATAAAACGTCGATTATCGCACCGAGTGAAGTAAAAAGCACCGTCGTCTCGTTCGATTCCGCAGCCGCACATGCGAAAATGGTGCATTTTATCGACGGAGAGGGACGCGCGAACGTGCAGCGAGTTCGTGACGATGCTGCGTAAAGTCTCCGCCGCGATGTCGATGGACGTCGCCGAGCCGATGTACATAAAGCTCAAGAGCGACCGACCGGAGAACTACCTGACGGAGATTCGCCGGGTGATAACGCCGGAGATGCAGATGGTCGTGGCCGTCTGTCCGACCAACAGGAACGATCGCTACGCCGCCATCAAAAAGTTTGTTTCTATTTTTTTTGTTTTTTTTTCTACAGTAATTTTTTCTACAGTATTTTTTTTTCACAGTAATTTTTTTACAGTAATTTCTTCTGCAGTCATTTTTACTTTAGTAATTTTTTCTACAGTATTTTTTTACAGTTATTTCTTCTGCTGTCATTTTTACTTTAGTAATTTTTTCTACAGTATTTTTTTTTTTCACAGTAATTTTTTTACAGTAATTTCTTCTGCAGTCATTTTTATTTTAGTAATTTTTTCTACAGTATTTTTTTTCACAGTAATTTTTTTACAGTAATTTCTTCTGCAGTCATTTTTACTTTAGTAATTTTTTCTACAGTATTTTTTTTTTTCACAGTAATTTTTTCTACAGTAATTAGTAATAGTTTCTTATTATTTTTTTTTCTTAAATTCTGAAACAATTCGAACCTGACGTTGAAATTTCTTGGTAAATAAATATGTGTGTTTTTTTTTGTTCTCTTCTCTTCGGCTTCGTTCTCGAGGCTCTGCTGCGTCGAGATGCCGATACGATCGCAGGTGATCATCACGAAGACTCTGTCGCGAAGCGACAAGTTGAAAAGCGTCTCGGAGAAAATCGCGCTGCAGATGAACTGCAAACTCGGCGGCGCGCTTTGGGCTCTGCAGATGCCGTTCGTAAGTGGAAAAAAAAACCAGAGAACAAAACGACAACAAAAATGTGTGTTTGAAGACGTTTTTGTGATAAAATAATACAAAAAAAAAACAGGAAAATTGCATGATGTGCGGAGTCGACGTTTATCATGCGCCGATGGGCGAGAAATCCAAGGGAAGCGTCGCGGCCTTCGTCGCCAGTATGGACAAAATACTGACCACCTGGTACAGCCGGATCTGTCTGCAACGCACGAATCAGGAGCTCGTTGATCTTCTCAAGGTCTGCCTCGTCGCCTCGGTCAAGTCCTATGCGAAGGTAGATCATTTTTGGTGTACGAATTTCTCCGTGAAATCGGATCCAGGGCCAGAAATTGTTTTGTCTTGTTTTGTTCCTTATATTCAGGCCGTATCCCATTTGTCGCTTCGTTGCACCCACAAATCCCAGTTTTTTTACCAGAAGTGTACGAAGAGTTGATTCGAGACCATGGCAGTCGTATTTATATGAGATGCGGCTGTGGCCGACTTAAGATTGAGACGCGGTTTATCCACCAACTAAATTCGTCCCTAAAAAAAAAAAGGAAAACTATTGTGAAACGGATTTGCGAATTGTTCGCAGAAAAACGGAGCGTATCCGCAGCGCATAATCATGTATCGCGACGGCGTGGGCGACGGCCAGCTGGACACGGTCGCGTCCTACGAGGTGAAGCAGCTCGAGGCCGCGTTCGCCTCGATCGACGTCACCTACCATCCCAAGCTCACCGTCATCGTCGTCCAGAAGCGCATCAACACCAGGCTGATGGCCGACATGGCAAGTTATGCTATAATAACTCGATAATAACGATTTGGTCGTATGAAGTTCGGTGCGAAACGACGACTCGACCTCACGATTTTTCGGCAACATTTTTTGACCCCGACAAAAAATCAGGAACTCCTTCTCCCTCGTTTTATCGTCGTCGTTGTAACTTAGTGTTGTTTTTTTATATTTATTTTTATTTAAAAAACATTTTTAAACATTTTTTTAAATTTTTAAACATTTTTAAACATTTTTTTAAATTTATAAACATTTAAAAAAAAATTTAAACATTTTTTTTTAATTTAAAATTTTTTAAACATTTTTAAAAATTTCTAAACATTTTTTTATTTTTTATTTTTTTTACTACACAGCGCGGAAAGCTACAAAACCCGCAACCAGGAACGATCGTCGACTCGGTGGTCACGCGGCGCAACTGGTACGATTTCTTCCTGATACCCCAGACCTCGCGTCAGGGAACCGTCTCGCCCACCCACTACATCGTGATCCACGACACCGCGGAGATGAAGACTGACCACGTGCAGCGTTTGTCGTTCAAGCTCTGCCACCTTTACTACAATTGGCCGGGCACGGTGAAGGTTCCCGCGCCCTGCCAGTACGCCCACAAGCTCGCCTATCTCGTTGGCCAGAGCGTCGGCCAAGAGCCCTCGGAGACGCTCGCCGACTCGCTCTACTATCTCTGAGCGAGTCCGACGAATTTCCTCCCGGAAAAAAAAAAACAAAAAAAATGTTCCTTTCGTTTTCACGATCTTCCAAATCGGAATTTAACGCCGATCCCTCCGCGAGCCAATTTCGCATTCGCAAATCGCGCATTTGCGTTCTTTATTTTTTTTACTCGGAAAAAATCGTTGCGGGAAAATCGCACTTTTTTATTTAAGTTAGGAACCGTTTTATGGTTTACTTTTTTATTTTTTTCGTTTTACACGCGGAAGAAGCTACTTCCAAAGACGACGATACTAAAGTTCCTCCGACGAGAAAGAATGTCGCGTAGTTGTTAAGTGCGAGGATTCTATACGTTCAGTCGCCTTGAGACTGACATCGCGTGCTGAGAACCGATCGCGGTTCGCGGTTTACGTTGTTATTACACGACGATGAATAAATATGTTTGTATTCATAGCTGCTGGTTTTTTTCGTGTTTCTGCGATTTCGCGGTCAATTTCTTCCGGAAATTCGACGTTCCCTGCGGTCATTTTTGGCTATCGGTCATTTTTCCCTCTGACCGAGAGTCATTTTTCATAGCCGGTTGCGCGGAATTCAGGCTGACGGGCATTGAGCATCTTTCGCGTCGGTCCGACCGCCGCAGCCAATCAGAGCGCTTCTCGCATCAGGCCAACCGCCGCAGCCAATGAGGGCGCCGCTACGGCTCCGCAATTCGTGCCTTCGATTGGCGCGTCCGATCGGCCACTACGCGCGACGCGATTGGCTCCTTCGCCGAGCGTCGACCAATCGCGTTTCACCGTAATTTGACCATCCGAAGGAAATTTCTCGTCACATTCGTCAAAAACGAAAAAAAACGCGATATATTCGCGGCAATAATACTCAAAATCGTTAGAAAAAATTGCCATCCACCCACCAACATTAAAAATCGCGTTATTTCCGGGGTTATCCGCCCACCAACAAATTTACCGGCGTTTCCAGGGCTCCGCAGACCCGAGCGTCATTCCCAGGGCCGTACGAAAGCAGCGTGCCCCCCTCCTCCCCCTCCCACCCTTATAAAAATCGCCTATTGCGCTCCCCGCCAAAATTTTCCCCCCACAAACCCCCTCGCCAAAAAATCCTTAAAAAAAAACCGGAAACCCAAATCCACCCTACAAAAATCCCCGAGCCCCAATTCCATCGGCCCCGCGTCATCGTCGCCGCCGCCGCAGCCGCCGCCGCCAGCGTGGTGCACGGGCGTCGCGACGCCCGTGCGTGCCCCGCGCATGCGCAAACCTTGTTTACGTCTGCGGAGCTTTACCATACACATGACCTTTCCAAGATGGACACGAGTGCCCGTTCCTTACGTACGGCGCGTGCGACGTTCGCGATTCACCGCTGATCACAGCGTCCCTCGGCCCCGTGTTACCCGTGTTTTCGCGCCCCGTCGCGCCTCGCCGCGTGTCACGCGAGCCACGGGAGCGGCTCGGGCGTCCAGCATCCGCGAGTGCGGCCGCCAAAAACGCGCAACCGACGAGACGACACGAGCAGCGACAGAGAGAGAGAGAGATAGAGAGTGAAGAGTGAAGAGGAGGAAGGAGGAGGAGGAGGAGGAGGAGGACGAAGAGAAAAAAAACACACACACACAGTTCCGTGCGCGAGAGATTAGAAGAGAAGAGGGAAACACGCAGATGTTGAGGGAAAAACGGGAACCGCGAGGTGGAGACGCGAGAGAGGAGAAAATCATCCGAGTACCAAAACACAGTCGATGCTCGGGCGCGGAGCCGACGTGAAAAACCAGAGTGTCCCCCGTGGCAAAATCCTCCCCTCCCACCCCCCTCCCACCATCACCACCCCCCGCCCCCCCCCCCCCCCCGCTGCAAAAACAACATCAGTGTCTATCTATCTCTCTCTCTCTCTCTCTCTCTTCGTGTGTGTTCTCTCTACATGTGTGTTTGTGAGTTCGTGAGCAGTGGGCTTTGCATATTTTTCCACGAAATATACGCGTGTGACGCGCGCGCGCGCGCGCAGCGCTCGACGATCGTGAGTTTTTCGCATCGGGTACGCGAAGTGCGCAAGCGGAACGCTGCGGGAGCGACAAGGACGCAGCAACTCTACGTGTATATATATATATATATAATATACATCTATATATGTACTAATACATATAAGATACAAATACTTATATACAGATATATATATATATATATATATATATACATACACATAATATATATGCATATATATATATTTATATATCTATATATCTGTCTCGCTCTCCGTGTGTCGCGAAGCCTCCTAGGGGGGCAGATGTGAACCACGTTTTTCCCCCTTCGCGAGGCTGCTGTTATCGCGAGCGCATCGTCCGTCTCTCTCTCTTAGTCGTCGTCGTCGCCGCTGCGGCATCGTCAACAACATCAGCAGCAGCAGCAGCCCCGAAAAAGCTGCTCGATGTGACTCGGGTGTCTCCACCGCGAGTCACATTTTCCCTCGACAATTCTCGTTATATTTCCCTGTCTCCCCCCCCCCCCCCTCTCTCTCTCTTCCTCCTTCTTCATCCGCCCGCCCCACGAGTAGTAACCGTGTCTACCGTCTACTGCGCGGCCGAATATCTCGTCAGAGCGGCCAGCAGCAGCGGCGGCGGCGGTTTAGCGCGCGCCTGCGATAAATAAACAGGCGCAGGCGGCGCGTGGTGCGCGTGCGCGGCGCGCGCGCGAGCGACGCTCTGCGCAGGCGCAGTGCGTGCGGTAGTGGGGGGGACGGCCGAGCGAGCGCTGCGGCGGAGGCTGGAAACGCCAGCAGCGATCGCGGCCGCCGCTGCCGCGGCGTGCGTCCCCCTGGTGTTGTCTTCTCAACGTCTTTACTTTCACCCTACCCTCTTCTCATCCCTCCCTTCACCCCCCCTTCAGCCCCCCCCTACCTACGGTTCGAGCTGCCCGCCCGCATCCCCCTTCACAGCCCCCTTCACCCCCTCTCTCTCCTCACCCTGTTTGAGGCGCGCGCGCGTGGCCCCTTTTCCCGTGCGTCTTACGTATGGGAAAAACGTCTCTCTAGTCGCACGTCGTTTCGTCCCCTCTTTCTTTCTTTCTCTTTCTCTCTCTCTGTCTCTCTTTCTCTCTCTCTCGAGCGATTCGCTCGCCGCTGCCCCGCGGTCAACGAAGGAAAAGCCGCCCGTGTTTTGCACGCCGCGCGAAACGTCGAGGGACTCTAAACCAGCGCGTGTTTTTGTGTGCTTTATCGACTGTGCTAGCCGGACTTACGATGAGAGGAAATATATATACAACCCCGTGTGAGGGAGACGCAGTTTTGACTTTAAGACGCGTGAAAAAAATAAAATAAATAAATAGCGCGTGTTTTTGTGTGCTTTATCGACTGTGCTAGCCGGACTTACGACGAGAGAAGCATATATAGACCCCGTGTGAGGGAGACGCAGTTTTGACTTTAAGACGCGTGAAAAAATAATAATAATAATAATAATAACAGGCAAGGGACGAAGTGCCGCGAGGTGGTTTTTGCGACTCTTCCCTCGACGCCTGAAATTGGCGCTCGTCGATCGACGATAATACGCGAGTTGTGGGTGACGGAGAGAAATAAAGATAATAATAATAATAATGATGATAATAATTGATGAAAAGAGAGAGAGGAAAACAACGAGAAGCTGACGAGGGGCGGGAAACAAGGGGCGAGACGAGAGAGCCCGGGGTGGACACACGATCGACCGAACGAAAATAACAAAAACACGAACCTCCCCCCCGCCCCTCCCGACCACCCACCGCCCCCCCACCTGTGCGTGAAACTGGAAAATTCGCGTCTCGTGCGTCGACGGCGAGCCGACCGAGGAGGAGTGGGGAGAGTCGCGGAAACCCAAGACGATCGACAAGCGGGAGCGAAGGAGAGGAGGAAATTAATTTTAAAAAAAGGAGAAGGAAAAAAAAACAATAACAAAAACACGCCCTCCACCTGTGCGCGAGAATCGCGTCGTCGTTGGTTGGAGAGCCTGGGAAGGAAAGGACGAGAGGATTTTTCGTTTGACGCGCGCGAGAGCTGAGAAAAAAAAAGACACGCACAGAGCGCGATAATCAGAAAAACACGACGTTCCACCCAGCGGGAAACGAAGGAGAGGAGGAAATTTAAAAAATAAATTAAAAAATAAACAATAACAAAAACACGCCCTCCACCTGTGCGCGAGAATCGCGAATCGTGTCTCCTGGTCATCGTCGTCAGTGGTGAGCCTGGAAAGGGAAGAACGAGAAGATTTTCGTTTGACGCGCGCGCGAGAGCTGAGAAAAAAAACACGCACAGAGCGCGATAATCAGAAAAACACGACGTTCCACCCCGCGGGAAACGAAGGAGAGGAGGAAATTAAAAAAATTAAATAAAAAAAGAAAAAAATAAACAATAACAAAAACACGCCCTCCACCTGTGCGCGAGAATCGCGAATCGTGTCTCCTGATTGTCATCGTCATCAGTGGTGAGCCTGGAAAGGGAAGAACGAGAAGATTTTCGTTTGACACGCGTGCGAGAGCCCTGAAAAAAAAGAAAAAAACACGCGCAGCGCGCGATAATCACAAAAACACGACATCGTCGCGCCCATCGCGCGCGCGCGCGCGAGTTTGGGAAATCCACGGGAGCCCCGGTGAGGCGCCACGCAGAAACAGGTGCACGGCGTGCGCGGCGTGGCCGGAGCGGCGTAGTGCGCGTCGTGTCGCGTTCGGTGCGCCGCCACGCGAGAGCCGAACGACCCGGCGGGGCGAACGTAAACAACCGACTTTTTCCTTCGTCGTACTTCGGCGACGTTTCGCACGGCTGTTTTTTTTTTTTCGCGCGTGTAACGCGAGGCGCAGTTAGCGATCAGTGAGACAGAAAGGAAAGAAAAGGGAGAAAAATAAAAAGAGACAAAAAGAGAGGAAGGGAGAAGAATTAAAAAAGACAGAAAGAGAGGAAGGGAGAAGAATTAAAAAAGACAGAAAGAGAGGAAGGGAGAAGAATTAAAAAAGACAGAAAAAGAGGAAGGGAGAAGAATTAAAAAAAGACAGAAAAAGAGGAAGGGAGAAGAATTAAAAAAGACAGAAAGAGAGTAAGGGAGAAGAATAAAAAGAGACAGAAAGAGAGGAAGGGAGAAAAAAAGGTGACATCGAGGAGAGGGTGAGGCTGCCGCGAGCAGCGGGAGGAAAAAAACGGGGCGTTCGGCCCTGCGGCCGCGAGTGGCGTGTGGGGGGGGGGGGGGGGGGGAGAGGGCAGCGAGAAAAGGGCCATGGATCACCCTTAGTGCATTCCCGGTGCGAGCGCACTCAGTGGCCGAGCACGCGCGTTCTCCTCGTCCTCGACGTCGTTTCGCGTTGCACTGCGTGTTTTGTCCGGCGCGTGGCGAGCGAGCGAGTGAGACAGAGAGAGATATGTTTATTACGTACCCTGAAGCCTGGGCCCCCTAAGCGCACCGTGCAATATAACATACAGCCATAACAATCATCGCAAACAATATAAAAAATAAAAAATAAAAAATATTCATCAATATACAAAAATAAAAATAAAATAAAAAATATTCAACAATATACAAAAATAAAAATAAAATATTAAACAATATACAAAAATAAAAACAAAATAAAAAATATTCAACAATATACAAAAATAAAAATAAAATATTAAACAATATACAAAAATAAAAATAAAAATATTCAACAATATACAAAAATAAAAATAAAATATTAAACACAATATAAGCTATAAAAGAAAGAAAAAAAATATAATCACAAGACAGAGAAAGAGAGGGAGAGAGAGAGAGAGAGAGGGAAACAAGGACGGCCATACAAACACGGAGCGAGGGAGAGAGAAGAAGAAGAAGAAGAGGGAGAGGCGGACGGACAGACGGACGGAGCGCGCGGCGCGCGGCGCGCGATGCGCAGGGGCGGGGAGGAGCGCGAGGGCGGCGAGAGCGGAGCACACTCGCCCTTAACGTGATTCCCCGAGCGCGGGCGTAAAACTCGCCGTCTCACTCGCTCGCCCTCCGTGTCTCTCGGGCCGCCGAACACACAATCGATCGGGAGGGAAAAACGAGGGAGAGAGAGCGAGAGAGAGAGAGAGAGAGAGAGAGAGAGAGAGGAAGAAAAAAAAAGAGAGAAGAGAACCGGATTTCCCCCTCCCCCCCACCCAGGGCGAACGCATCGCGGCGCTCGGGGGACTCGGCGAGACTGTAAACAAGCGCATTATTTCCGGGGCAATTTTCTCGTCGCGGACGAGACGCACGCGGCGCGCAGCGCGCCAGCCCGACCGACCGACCGACCGACCGACCTTGCGGCTACTACGTACACAACGAGCGCGAGTGCCGCGCGCGCGCGCGACGAGAGAGACGCCATTGACGAGAGTCGCGCTCCGTAAACACGGGACGACGACGCGCGCGCTAACAGCGACTACGCGATAAAACCGCGAGCGGCTAGGGACTTTTTTTTTATTTCGTTCCCCGCGGCGAATTTCGCGGGTGACTCGAGTGCGAAAACTCGTGAAGAGAGAGAAAAAATTATCTAGGGGAAAATTCGAAAAGTCACTAGGGCGACGAAAATCACTAGGGAGGGAATCTAGTGACTTTTTTCGTTCCCGCGACAAATTTCGAAACCCCGACAGAGAAAAATATATCTAGGGGAAAATTCGAAAAGTCACTAGGGCGACCAAAATCACTAGGGAGGATATCTAGTGACTTTTTTCGTTCCCGGGACGAATTTCGAAAACTCGAAAAAGAAAAATCTAGGGGGAAATTCGAAAAATCACTAGGGTGACGAAAATCACTGGGGAGGCAATCTAGTGACCTTTTTTCTCGGTAACAGGTGTCGCGGATACGCTGAACGACTAAGAAGAGTGAAAAAAGACTAAATCAAAAGCCTAGAGACTTTTTTCTTTTTTGCCGAAAAGAAATCGGCAAGGAAGGGTGAGAAGGAGGAGGAGGAGGGAGGAAAATTTTGGTTTCCGCGGATGCACCTGTTGATCCACAAGGCTGGCTGCTTCCGGTGACTCGGCGGGGCCGCTGCCATGTGAGCAGCACATACGCGGCTTCCTCGGCAGCGTCGGCGACCGATTCGCAACCACGTGCTTCCTAACGTCGGTGGCGATGTCGTCGGGCGGCGGGAGGGCGCAGGCCTCGCCCTCGGGCGGCCCCGTCGTGCGGGCCGGCCACCTCCGCAAGCTCAAGACACTCAAGAAGAAGTACTTCGTGCTGCGCGGCGACTCGCCCGGGCACTCCGCCTGCCTCGAGTACTACGACAGCAAGAAGAAGTTCGACAATCGGCAACCCCCGAAACGCTCGATATCGATGCGCAGCTGCTTCAACATCAATCGCCGCGTCGACACGAAACACTCGCACGTTATCGCGCTGTACACGAAGGACGAGTGCTTCTCGCTCATCCTCGACAGCGAGCGCGAGCTCGAGGAGTGGCTCAACGCGATGCTGCTGCTCTCGGGCGATGTGCCCGACGGCGAGCAACCACGACCTACCTTCGGTGAGGAAACGCGGCGATTGGCTCGCCTGTGAATGTTATTTTTATTTTCATTTTTTTTGCGAATTTCGCACGTGTTTTTGAAAGATTTAAGCAGAAGGTTGGAGTTAATTTGATACGCGATCTTGGGTTAAATTAATGCGCGGTAACTTTTTTTGAAATTGTGTTTGTTATGAGAGCATTTTTATTTTACCGAAAAAAGATGAGTTTACGATATAAAGTAGTTTAAATTTACTTTGTTTGAAAAGTAAATAAAGTACTTTAAATTTACTTCATTTGAAAAGTACTTTAAATTTACTTCATTTGAAAAGTACTTCAAATTTACTTTATTTGAAAAGTATATAAAGTACTTTAAATTTACTTTACTTTATTCGTAAAGAATATAAAGTAATTTAAATTTATGTAATTCTCGTCATTGAATTAATTTCGTTCTGCAGTCATTGCGAAAAAATAATTAAAAAATCGCTCGCAACGACTGCAAAAACGAGCCACTCGTTGTATTTTATTGTCCTATCGTCGCGTTGACGACAGTCAGACTGATTCGAATTTGTGCGTTTTCCCCGCAGAGCACGTTTGGCAAGTGACCATGCAGAAGAAGGGTCTCGGCGAGCGAAAGAACATCCACGGACCCTACAGACTGTGCCTGACCGATCGGACGTTGAGTCTGGTTAAGGTCGGGGCGAACGACAAATCCGATCCCATTGAATTCTCGGTGAGGAAATCCCAGCGACGAATAATTTCTCCTTCTCTCTTGCAAAAAATGATTAATATTAGCATTTCTTAATTTTAGAATTTTTTAGAAGTAGTAAATGACATTTTATTGGCCATAACACTATGAGTAGCGAGTAGAATTTCTGATCATTAGAATTTCTTAATATCAGAATTTTTTATTATTAAAATTTCTTAATATCAGATTTTGTTATTATTAGAATTTCTTAATATCAGATTTTTTTATTAGTAGAATTTCTTAATATCAGAATTTCTTATTATTAGAATTTCTTAATATTAGAATTTCTTTTTATTAGAATTTCTTATTATTAGAATTTCTTAATATTAGAATTTCTTTTTATTAGAATTTCTTATTATTAGAATTTATTAATATCAGGATTTCTTAATATTAGAATTTCTTATTATGAGAATTTCTTAATATTAGAATTTTTAATTATTAAATTGATTAATATCACAATTTATGAATAATTCTATTAATCAGAATTAAAAAACTGACTTCCCTAATTATTTTTCCCCAGCTGATCTGCATACGACGATGCGGCTACATGGAGCGAATTTTCTACATGGAGGTCGGCAGGTCGGCCGTGACCGGCGGCGGCGACTTCTGGATGGAAGCCGAGGACAACAACATCGCGCACAACATGCACGCGGCTATACTGAACGCGATGAGCAGCAGCAGCAGCAGCGGCGGCGGCGGCGCAGCGAGCGGCGCCGGCCTCGGAAGCGGCACCGGGACCGCCGGCTCCGTCGTCGGCAAGGACGACGTCGGTCCCCGTCAGAGGGTTCGAAGTTCCTCGGCCAACGAGGCCAGCAAACCCATCTCCGTGCTTCAGCGCCGACACACCGGGGCGAAGCTCCACGGATTCTCGCCGCTCGGTAAGCAAACCGCGCGCGACGAAGAAACGACAGAGATTTTTCACGAAAATCGTCCCTGAAGCCGATTTTTTTGTTCTTTTCTCGTCTTCCGGACCAGCGTGTTGCGTGTGCGGCTTTTCGCTCGCCGGCCGAGCGCAAAAACTCGTTTTTTAACTCCTGCAAAAAATGGTTCACGATTTCATCGAATTTTTTTTTTTTTTTTTTTTTTTTTTTTTTTCATGGTAATTTGCTTCCCACTTTGACTACTATTGGCAGGGTGGAAATTGAATTGACCTCCTTTTTTTTATTCCTCGCGAGGCCAATTTGGATTATCGCGAGGTTTGGAGTAAAAATACGTCGCGAGATTGGAGCTTTTTTTTGGGGGTCGTCACCGCGGCAAATTTGAAAATTAAACGATTTTGGAGCTTCCGAGTTTGAAGCCGAAGCGAAGGATTTTTTTTACGAAGTTAATTCGTACTAAATTCGTGTTTTTATTTTATTTTTGACACGGCGTATTTTTTTATTTTAAACCTCACGGTAATACAAAAATATTAGATGAACACAAAAAAGTTCGATTCAAGAACCACCCGATTATTGTTACCATTACTTCACTATTTGGTGACAAGAGTTTGGTGAATTCAATAATTTTCTTTTTTTTTTTTGGGGGAAAAATTTATTTAACGAACAAAATTTGTCTAACGATCCCGCAAATAGCTCGATCTCGAATTCACGTAATTCAAACGCGACGAACCCTCGGAAAGCGAATTTCCCGAGGGCCGTCGTCGCCGATCTCGTGACTCACGCCCTCAGCGCCGATATATCCGCGCGTTGTTTGCCGCGCTCGTCGCTCGCTCGCGGCGCGCGAGAATTGTTTGAAAAACACGAGTGATTCACGCGGGGCGCTGGAATTCCAAAGCCCCGCGAGCGAACGAGAGAGTGAGAGAAAAGAGAGAAAAATATATGTCACTCAGCCTCGCTCGTCTCCCTGAAATTGATTTTTTCATTTTCTCTAACAACGAAAACGAAAAAAAAAAAAAAAAAAAAAAAATGCCCGCCGATAATCGTCGCCTGTTGCTAGATTAGAATTTTAGAATTTTTCGCAACCCCCTAGCGAAACTTTTTCCCCCTCGTTCGTGGTCGTTGTTCCCGTTTTTTCGTTTTGTCACACGTTAGTCGTCCACGTTTTTCCCTATTTTTTGTTTTTTGTTTTTTTTTTTCTTCTTTTTCTCCTTAATTCATACGCATCGAAGGCTGGAGGCAAAATAGGGCCGAGTTCCGCGTCTGTGTATATCGTGTAAATTTTTGCGAGTATAACACACGTTGGGTTGCGGGCTTTACAGAGGAACAGAGGAGCAGCAAGGAGCAGGCGGATCCGTTGCGGGAGCAGAACGTCACTGCATCTGCCCCCTCACAGTGTAGTCAGTCACAGAGTACCTCCTCCTCCAATACACTCACGGGTCTGTTCTCTGTCACAGTAGTTGTTACGCTTCGTATTATACATCATTTTTTTTTTCGCTCGACAGAATTTTTTTTATTTTTTATTTTTTATTTTTTCGTTAAGCAAAAAAGAAAAAATCAGGAAACATTCATCACGCTTAATCATCTCTGTCTGTCGCTCCTTTCAGGGGTCACGAATTGTCGGCCGGAATTTTCCTCGAGAAACGAGCCAAAGTAAAATTTCGCTCTTTGCGGAATTTTCAGAAAAAAAAATCATGATTTCCAAGGGAATTTTGAGACTCGACAATTCGTGGCCTCAGCTCCGCGATTTTCCTCGTTTCTTTCGCTTGGCGTTCGGTGTCTTTGATTTCCGTACATCCCATAAAAAAAGGTTCAGTCGTCGTCGAACGTCAATTAATTAACATACCCACTGTACATAATAACCGTAGTACCCCCGAAAGTATCCGTCGATCTGCATCACGTTCGCGCGGAATTGGCACGTCAGTCGTCGGCTTTTAGCTCGACGAATAAATAAGTGACGATAAAGACCAGAATCCAGAGTTGTAAATCCTTAATTTTTTAGAAATAAAATTGACGGTAAAATTGGTGGCTTTGTTTTTATGATAATAACTCGTAATGATTATAATACGATGTGTACACTTTTAAATAGAAGCAAGAAATATTAATTATTCAATATCAAAATTAAAAAAAATTTAATTAAAAAAATGCACACAGTATTCACAAAAATTAATGTGAATTTTGTGCATATTTTTCACAATTTCTCACAAAATTTCATGAAAAATTCGCTTTTTCTCACAGCTATTCAAAAATTCACGTATAATTTTATAATCACTACAGGTCATTGTCATAAAATCGTAACTAGAAAACAAACCATTGTGTAAACTTTAATTTTTAAAGTAACGGATATTTACAACACTGGCCGGAACGTCTTTTGGCCCTCGAGAATTTTTTCCTCGGAAACATTCTTAAGATTTCTCGTTGCCTTCGTAGTCTCGCGATTCGTCCAATCTTGCGATCCAAAAGTTCTGAAGGCTGAGCTGCCAATTCCGTTCGAAACAATCCTTAGAAAAATAAATAAAAAATAAATCTATCGTAATTGTGACTGGAAAATGGTGGGGAATGGTTGAAAGTCGCTCTCAGCGAGCGAGAGAGAAACGGTTGTTGCGTTGGGTTCGGGCGGTGCGAGGGGAGAGTTTGGTGGGCTTTTAGCTACATCGAGAGCCTGGTGAATGGTTTGCAGCTGCTGCCGGGAACGGAAACACGGGATCTAACGTCATCCTCGGCAACGGCAACGTCATCGTCAGCGGCGGCTCCACCAGACGTCGCCACTCGGTCGCGAGTCATCCCCATGTCGCGAATAATTCCCATAACGTAAACGCGATTACAATGACAATGACCACAACAACAACAGCAACAACAACAACAACCGCATCACCCGCAACAACAGCAATCACGACAACGATACAACAACCGAGCGCGACGAAATCGCATCAGCGAACTCTGTCGCTGCCGTTAGCCGCCAATGTCGTTGTCAGTCAGTCGCAATCGGCCAAAAGATCCGTTTTACGCTGTATGTATTTTCGTTTTCTCACGAGGGGGAGCAGGAGCGAAATTTCGCTCGGGAGAATATTTCACCACGTGAAAGAGTCATCAAAAATTCGCTTACTATGAGGTGTCCATTTTTTTACGTTTAAAAAAAATCATATTTGTTACATTTAAGAAGAGAATAATTTTTATTGTGTAAAAAAAAATCATTTTTGTTAAATTTAAAACGAAAATTCATTTTTCTTACATTTTAACAAAAATAATTCTTGATACGTAAAAAAAAAAAATTTTTGTTATATTTAGAAAATAATAATTTCGTTACATTAAAAAAATCATTTTTATTATATTTAAAAAAAAATCATTTTTATTATATTTAAAAAAAATCATTTTTATTATATTAAAAAAAATCATTTTTGTTACGTTTAAAAAACAAATCCGGGTGACGTATTCCCTCGACGAAAGTTGAAACCCATATTTTTTTTCTCTCGTTTCTTCCACCACGTTTCACTCGATTGTCGGATCGTTTTTTTTTCTCTCTCTTTTTTTTCACTCCCCGTTGAATCGAATTTGACTTGAGATGACTAAAACCCGAGCGCACGTGACGAGGCGTCTAACACCACGCGACACGGCTTTGAGGAGGCGAAAGACGCAACGAAGCAATAAGGAAGAAATTAATTGGACGGCGTTGGAACGTCATTTTTCCCGCCGTTGGCGCTGCTGTTTTGTTCCTTTGCATTTGCCGAGGAGAAGAAGAGACGTAATAACAAACGAAAAAAAAAAAAAAAAAAACGAGTTTGCGAGAAAATGCACGAAATTTTGTCGTCCTCGAGAACTGAAATCCCCCGCTTGCTTGTCTTGATTTTTTCCGTTCCCCGCGTGCGAAAATTGCATGTTGCGTGTGTGTTGGATGTAAACGCGGTCGATCGCACGGCCACCGCTTAGTTCGCTCGTCGTCGGTAACCGAGATTCGAGGCCGAAAAGCCGAAGAGACGACGAGAAACCGAGAGAGGTGCTCGAACCACCGGAAACCTGCGAAAGTAAAAAACAAAACGCCTAATCCACAATCTCCGAAGATCACGTCGGAGACACTAACACCGCTGCTATGCTGGGACGGTATTCGGCTTCAGTAGAAAAAAAAAGAAACCAAAAAAATGACACAAATGATGTTTATTTGTTGGCAACATTTTTTTTTCATTTTTTTTTTAAACCAAAATCTGTTTTATCCTCGCTGTCTTCTGTCTTATCTGTATTTACTGTGCGTTGCGCGGGAAAACAAATTTGACGACCCCGAGGACTCGTCGCGCGCGATCTGCGCGACAAAAGTGAAATTCGACCGCAATTCTTGTCAAAGAAAAAATTTGTCTTCCGTAAAAAAAAAAAAAAAAATGTTAGCTTTAATTATTAATTATTAACGAAAACTCGCGAATTCGTGATTAAAAATAAATTAATTTCAATCTAAATTCAACAACACTGAGAAAAAAAATCGGTAAGACCAACCGAATGTGCGTTTGCGGGCGGCGAAATAAATATTTCGTTAATTCGATTCATTATATTTGGTTGAACTAATCAACGCCTAGTTGAATCAAATTTTCCTTAATTCACAATAACTATTATTTCGTTCGCGCAACGAAATATTTGTTTCCCCACCCGCAAACCTTACTAATTATTTTTTCTCAGTTCGCGAAAAAATATCTGTATGTTTCTGTCGTCCTTCCGATTTTTCGCTCGCAAAAAAAAAAAAAAACCTTGAGTCGCACAGTTCGCAAAAAAATATCTGTATGTTTCTGTCGTCCTTCCAATTTTTTGGTCGAAAAAAAAAATTAGAATTAAAACTAAAATTAAAAAAATATAAAAAATTTAAAAAAAAATCGAGTCGCACTTTTGTTTCACGCACTTTGCGACGAATCCCCGATTGGCGTCGACGTCGTGTGACGAGATTCTAAAATGCATTGTTTTTGGATTTGCAGGCGCGACGGGACGCGACAGGTGCGACAGTCTGCCGTCGAGGGCGCGAACGACGAGCGAGGGACACCCGACGCCGGTGGTGCTGGGCCATCCGCGAGGCGGTCACCTCGCGCCCCACGTGACGCGGCCGCACTCGATGTACGGCCGGGGCCTCTCGTACTCGCCGCCGGTCTCGTCGATGCCGATAAGTCCGGCCTCGGGCGCCTGCTCGACGGACTCGGCGGGCTCCTCGCTGTCGATGGACGACGGCGCCGAGAACATCCTCGAGGAGGCGACGACGCTGTCGCGCTACGGACACTCGCTCACCCCCGACGAGCCGGCCATCCTCGAGGAGAATCTCGACGACTACGCGCCCTGGTCGTCGACCCACCAGACACACAAATACTCGCCCAACTTCAAGTCGCACTCGCCCTCGCAGGCAAGTCAAACAAGGCTCAGTCATTACTAATTATTTAAGGTAGTGCGACCGATATTCATTTCCCATAAATTCGAGGAATATGAGAGAGAATTGCAAACACTTCTCGATGGTATAAAAATTTGATAAAATTCACGCACATAAAAAGTATTGATAAGATTAATTTTGTATAATAATAATTCCAAAATGCAATTAACAAATTCATGAAAAAAATAGCTTGACAAATATTTCGATGACCCAATGTTTTTAAGTATTTTTTAAGAGATAGTTTAGCAGCATTTTTTAATTTCTCTTTTTAAGAGTTTTTTTTAAAGAGAATTTGTTGAGTTCTCTTTGAAATTTGTACATATTTTCCATATAAAAAACACAAATTTTAAAGAGAACTTAAAAATCTAAAAAAATTCATATCTATTCAGAAAAACGAAGGAATCATTTCCATAAAAAAACTTGGGTCATTGAAATATTCGTGAAACCTTTTTTTTTTTTTTTCATAAATTTCTTAATAAAATCTTACAATTATTATGCAAAATCAATCTTTTCATTGTCGAGTTGCGATTATTCGCGCGTTACGAAGCGTAGATACAAATTCAACGTTTATTTATATTCCTTTCGACGCAAAAAGAAAATGTTGCTTCCAAAATGACGAATTTAAACAACATTTTGCTTCCAAAATGACGAATTTAAACATCATTTTGCTTCCAAAATGACGAATTTAAACAACGAAAACAATTGCAGCAGAGCTCGTACGTCGAGTACAGCCCGTGCGGCTCGAGTCCCGGCCGCAGCGGCAGCATGAGCAGCGCGGCTTACATGCCGATGAGTCCGGCGACGGGCGCGACGCCCGCCTCGATTCACCAGCAGCAGCAGCAACAGCAGCAGCAGCAGCAGCAACACTCGCATCCGTATTCGCAGCCGCAGCACAGCCACTCGCGGGCCTCGTCACTCGTCGAGGAGACGACGCTGCCGGACGGCTACGTGCCGATGGCGCCGGTCGGCGACGACGGCTACGTCGACATGGATCCCGCGAGCTCGTCCCATCAAAACGGCAGCCAGTTTCCCGACGATCTCTCGCAGCACGGCGGCAGCAGCTGCTCCGTCACCTCCGGGACGCCCAGCACGGATCTCCGATTCTCCGAGTATCATCTCGACAAGGTAGATTTGGATTTAGATTTAGATTTGGATTTTTTTTTGCCAGGATTAACGGGTCCTTTGGGTAAGATTACATCGGGAAGAAAAATCACATAATCAGCAAGAAAAAAAGACGGAAAGAAAAAAAGTGGTTGTCGTAACCAAGAAACTAAGTAACTAAGTAACGAAGCAAATTTTTCACAGAATGTTCAATTCGGACCACCAAAAATTGGGAAAAAACGCGAAGGAAAAATTTGTGATTTTTGAGGATTCGGCTTTAAAATCCTGTGAAAAATTCGGAAATCAAGGCATCGCGTTCAGCCTCGCGGCGTTCTCTTCGTTATTGAGTTTTCTTTCTAAAGAAAAAAAAAACCAAACAATTTCTTTTGGATTTCTTTCCAAAGAAATCCAAATATACGATAGGATTTTCAAACTTTACAAAATCGAAAAAAAAAAAAAAAATTCATGAAAAACGCGAGGCAACTTTCGGCTTTAAAAGTCTGTGAAAAATGGAGAACTCAAGATCGATAAAAAAAAGTAATTCCGATTTTAGTTAAGTAACTGAGAAAGAAAGATTACAAAAAAAAATCACGCATACAGACAGATCCTCCGAAGAACCTCCGAATAACGTAGCGAGAAAGCAAAACGGACGTTAACAAAGAATCACATGACGAGAACTAAAAAATAAAGTTAAACATAAAAAAAACCGAATTTAAAAAATGCATGAATAAAATAACAAAAAATGTTTGCGCCGAAGGTGACGAGTTACCTGGCGCCGGGCGAGGAGAGTTCGGCGCGTCCGACGCGCGCCTATTCGGTGGGCTCGCGTCCGGAGCCGGCGAGCCGACACCGCAAAAATCGTCTGGACATCGCGCAGCAGGAGGCGAGCCGGGTGCGCGCGTTCTCGGTCGGCAGTCGCTCGAAGAGGCCGGAGATAATGGGACGTCTGGCGAGCGTGATCGCCGCGCGTCTCCCGACGGGCGACTCATCGGGCTCGAACAAATCCAACTCGGCGCCGCTCCTTTCGAGCTCGTGGGGCCACAACTCCGGCTGCTCCGTCGCCTCGGAGCGCATGGAGGATCTCATGGAGCTCGACTTCACGAAACCGACGGCGAACAGCGTCGCCGACGCGGCGAACTCGCCGCCCTCGTCCTCGTACTCGCAGTCCCACTCGCAATCCTACTCCACTGCCACCGACACGAGTTCCTACGTCGACATGTCGCCCGGACAGCCGCTCGCATCGGTCAACAGCACCACTGCCCCCTACGTCGACATGAGCGGCATCAACAAGGTAACTGTAAGGAAATTTGTCGACTTTTTTTTTCACTGAACCTTCGAAACGTAATTTTTTATTTTTTTATTTTTAAACACCAGCCGAAAAAACTGTAAGGCCATTTTTCGATTTTTTTACTGAACCTTCGAATCGTAATTTTTTATTTTTTTATTTTTAAACAACAGCCGAAAAAACTGTAAGGCCATTTTTCGACTTTCTTTTTTACTGAACCTTCGAATCGTAATTTTTAATTTTTTTATTAAACAACAGCCGAAAAACTAAGGCCATTTTGTTCGACTTTTTTTTACTGTACCTTCGAATCGTAATTTTTTATTTTTTTATTTTTAAAGAAAAGTCGAAAAAACCTGAAAAGTGGGAACCTTGCGAATTGCTTTCTCAAAATCTTACACTTTTGACGATGCTTCCTCTGTGAGGAAGCCGAAATTTATTGACATACTTCCTCATAGAGGTACCTTCGTTAAAAATGTAAAATAATGAGGGAGCAATTTGCGCGGTTCTTTTTTAAGGCGATGTGAAACATCCACGCTGAGCTCAGTCGGTATCAAAAACTGTAATTAGTGTTTTTGATGGATATTTGCGTTTACAGGTAAAAGAAGAAATTAATTCCCTGCGGATTTCACCAGTGCAGGGAATGTAATGCAAATATGCGTAAAAAAACGTTCATTACAGTTTTTGTTACCGCAGTCGGTATCGAAAACTGTAATGAACTTTTACACATATTTGCATTAACAGCTTGAAAAAGAAATACATCGAATGCGGATATCACCGATGCATTCGATGATTTTATTTTTTTAGCTATAAATGCAAATATTCGTAAAAAAAAGTTTATTACAGTTTTTGATACCGACTGGGCTCAGCGTGGATGTTTTACATTGCTATTATCCAATTTCCGTGATAATCGATCAAATGAATTCGATTTCCATAGTTTCGTCATTTTTACGCCCTCGTGGACTAAAAATTGTCGCGTTTCTCCGCAGATAAATCGTAACAGCAACAGCAGCAACAACCTCAACAACAACAACAACAATAACAACAACAACAACAACAACAATACGACCACTGCCAATCACAATCATAATCACGTTCAGGCGACGACGTCGGTGGCGTCGATGACCCACAAGCCGGTGATAAAGACGCTGAAGCCGGTGGAGGAGACGGAGGGCGCGTACATGAGGATGGAGAGCTCGCTCGACGACTGGTCGAGAGCCGGGACGAGCCCGAAACAGGCGCCCTCGCCGATGCAGGACGATTATATGCAGATGAACGGACCGCCAGGTATATCGCTTTGGGCTCACCTAAATCACAAAAATTCAATCGTTAAAAAGTCAAATCGAAGAGCAGCAGCCGCGACAAATAATTTTTTAAACAATTATCACTTTTTTCCATTAGACAAATATTAATTCTGTACATCAGACAATTATTAATTCTGTACATTAGACGATTATTAATTTCTTACATTAGACGATTATCCATTTCGTAGATTCGAAAGAAAAAAAACTGAAATTTTATAATTGCCAAATAAATTAGTTCTCCTGTTCGTCCCAATGAAAAAAATAGTGTCATCAAAATCTTAAACAAACCCAAAAAAAAAAAACCAACACAATTTCGCTACTACAAGGCTAATCTCGAAACTCAATTCTCAATTCACAATTTACAAAAAAATTTCGGTACCCCGTCGCACAAATAAATTTATTCCCCCTCACCCTCATCTCTTAAACCAACTCAACCCCAAAAATCCATATCCTCAGGGGTGACGAGAACGGCGCCGGTGGATCTTCCGCAGCCTCGTCGCCCGCCCGACGGCTACGTCGAGATGTCCTTCAAGTCGCGCCCGAGCCTCGAGCAGGACTACATCAACCTGACAATGGGAGGCGGCGTCGGTGGCGCGTCTTCCGGTGGCTCGACGCAGTCGAGCGGAAGTCGAGCGCGCGCGCGCCGCACCCGAGAATCCGGTCGAACGGACAAGTCGCAGCGTTCGCAGCCGATCGCGATTCAGGCGTCGTCGAAGGCGTCAAAAACACCGAGTTTCCTGCCGCTCAACGGCGGCGGCGGCGGCGGCGGTTCTCCGACCTCGGAGAGCCTGGCGAGCACCCCGGCGTCGCCGCCCCGCGCCACCCCAACCGGATCCACCGCCACGATATTCCCATTTTCCCTAAACAGCCCGCAGTCGCCGATAAAACCGTTCGCGACGACGTCGACGTCGCGCGGCGGCGCCGAGGAAAACGGGAAAATCTACTCGGCACCGACGACGACTCACGCCGGCGATTACGCGCCGATGGCGCCCGGACCGGTCGCGAAACATCCGCCGGAACTGCCGCCGAGTCCGCTGACAAAACGACTCGCGGAATTGACGATCGCGAGAGCGCGAAACGTCGCGCCGCGAGTCTTGAATAATGCGACGACGACGATGACGACGATGAATTCGAGCGCAAACGCGACGCCGAGGGACGATGACGGGAACGGCGGTGGAAATTCCAGCGCAGTGTTGTAAGTCCCCATTACTTTAAGAATTGATGAAATAAAAATTGTTTAACAAATATTTCGGTGACCCAAGTTTTTTTTTCGATGACATTGATTCTTTCGTTTTTCTGAATACGCACGAATTTTTTCAGATTTTTAAGTAATCTTTGAATTTTGGTGTTTTTTTATATGGAAAATTCAAAAATTCAAAGATTACTTAAAAATCGGAAGAAATTCATACGTATTCAGAAACATGAAAGAATCATTTTCATCGAAAAAAAAACTTGGGTCACCGAAATATTTGTTAAACAATTTTTTTTTCATCAATTTGTTAATAACATTTTAGAATTATTATCATGCCAAATTAATCTTTTCAGTACCTTTAATGTGCATGAATTTTTTCTGATTTTTAGACCATCGAGAAGTGCTTGCAATTCTCTCTCAATTTTCTCGAATTTATGCGAAATTGAACGCAAACAGGGCGACTACCTTAAGGGGGACTTTTTACCCTGGACCACCGTTTTTCATTATATTTTTTTCTGGGGAAACGAATAAATGTAGACGACTGCGGTTTTTTTTTCTACTTGTTACTTACGTTTTAAAGTATACAATGGAATTTTTTCGTATAAAAACATTAATAAAAAATCGAAAAATTAAGCTATATAATTACAGTGATCAGGAGAGTGGTAGCCATTTATTTTAGATGACCGTGTCTGAGGACCTGGGACGCCGACACTTTTTAACTTTGAAAATTCCATTGCGCGCTATAAAACGTAAATAACAAGTAGAAAAAAACCGCAGTCGACTACTATTATTCGTTTTCCCACAAAAAAAAATAAAACGAACGGTGCTCCAGGGTAGAAGTTTCTCTTAAAATTTACACAACAGTTTATTTTCCAGTTACGATTTTATAACGATGATCCGTTGCGATTATTTTTCGCAATTTCGAAAAATAATCGCACGATTATTAAATTTCGGAAGAAAATATGCGAAAAATGGTTAAGCATAGTCCTTCATTATTTTCGCAATGTATTAACACTAATTCTCCATTTTTTTCAATAAGATTACCATGAAGTTTCATGGGAAATTAATATTTTTTCTTCTATTTAAAAGTTTACATATCATATCATAATAATAACGATTTATTATTGCAAAAACATAATTACCAAGCCAATCATAACATCAATTTTATTTCAATAAAAATCACGAATTCACAACTCTGTTCCAGCGTGATTAACGCCACCGAGAAACCCGAGAACACGGAAACGCTGGGAGGTTTTAGGACGCTGTCGCGGCAGCCGAGCGACGCGTCGCAGAGTCCCGCGTCGAAGAGACGCGGCGCGGAAATTCCGTTCGCCAAGACGAAGAATTCGCGCGCGAGTTTTGGGAAGGAAGACGGCGCGGCGATTTTTGGCGAAACCGCCGCGACTTCGGCCGTTGGACAGTCGCAAAATTCGGTGGAAGCGACGACGACGACGAGCCCGGCGAGCCCGATGACGAAGAGACTCGGCGAGCTGAACGTCGCGAAGACGAAACTCGTGCAGCCGTCGCCGAACGCGAGCCCAACGCCATCCGGCGGCTTCAAGACGATTCAGAAGACGCCGAGCGCCGGGAAAATCAACGACGAGCCCGGAACGCCGACGCCGACTGCAACACCGACCGCCACGCCGAGCCCGCTCGACTCCGAGGGCTACGAGAAACTTCAGCCGGGCGCCACGATTTTGCACTACGCGAGCCTCGATCTGCCGGAAGTCGGTAACGCGCCGCCGCCGGTTTCTCCCACGCCCGCCGTCGAGTGTTTCAGCTACGCGGAGATCGACTTTGCCAAACTCAAACAGAATTAGGAGCTTTTTTTTTTGCGGGGGGTTTTTTTTTGTCGATCGGATGACTCGCGACGGATTTTCGCGGCTCTTTCGCGTTTTGTGGGGAAATTGTTGATTCGCTGGATTTTTTTGGGAGAATTTTTTGATGGGGAGATTTCGTTTCTTTTTAGTTTTTGGAGACTTTTTTTCGTTTTCTGGGGCGAAAGATTTGATGGAGAAATTAGAGGAGCGAGAAGAGCCGGGAAAAGTTTTTTTTTTTTTTAGTGTCGTTCGATCGAACGATAAAATTCCTGTTGCGTCTTTGAAACGGTTGCGGTGTCTTCGAGACTTTGGCGCCGGAGCGGCGGGGCGGAGAATTTTTTTATATGATTTTTTTTTTTGCGTTTTTAACGTTTTAAGTTGAGATTTTAGCGGAAAACATTTCGAGGGCATCTTTTAGAGCGACTGCCGCGACGTCTCGAAAGACTTGATATGACTTTTTTTTCGCGTTGCGAGAGCGAAGCGTTTTTTTTTTAGTGTCGGAAGTTGGAAGCAGCCTCGGATATTTTTTTTATCGTTGCTACGTGAATCGCGGGAAAAAAGACACCGCGAAATGTCGTAAATTCCAAACCCGTCGCGAACGGTGCTCGAAGTTTCGAAGATTCGCGACGAATTGACGCAAAAATTACTCGAAAATTTGCTGAATTTTTTTTTCTTTTTTTTTTCTTTTTTTTTGAGAATAAAACAGTAACTTGCGAAAACTGTGGTGAAAAAACGGTCAAGATTTTGTCCCGAAACGTCCGGGGGTTTCGAGGGTCGCGCGAAGTTTTTTCGCCGACGGAAAAATGAGAAGAAAAAAACAGGCGTGAATTCCCCGGTTGCTGTAAATAGCCGATCTAAAGTCCACGAATTCTCGGTCGCGTTTGCGGATTTCGTCGTTCGACGCGGACGAAAAAAAAAAAGAAAAAGAAAAAACACTCGACGAAACGTTTCGCCGGAACGACGAAAACGGGAGCGACGGAGAAATTCGAAAAAGCTGCGAATTAGCAACGTAAAGTCTCAGAAGTTAAACAGCTTTTCTTTCGTATTAATTGTGTATTTAAAGAGCTCGGCGGGGAGGAGAAGCCACGGTTGAAGATAAACGAAGAGAAGAGGAGAAGCCTAGATGAAAAAAACTCGTCAGTCGAGAGGAGGCAGATAAAACGCGACTATACATACTATACATACGAAAAAGCCTGTAGCCCTAAGTTATTATAGTATAAATCCATGAATAAAAGTAAATATATATATATTATAAATATATAAATATATACATAATGAACATAACAATATTAACAATAAATAAACAGATAGTATAAATAAACCGCGACGTGTTTTTCTTGTCGTTTCAATTGAAAAATCCATCCCGTCCTCGGTACATCGGGATCGAAGTTTGGAATCAGAACTTCTGATTCTGTCGCGTTTGATTCTTCATTTTTAAAAAATCGATTTTTTTTCTCATAATCCAAAATTTGTTCATAATTAATTTTGTTTAATTTTACCCAATTTTTTTTTCATAATTACACATTT
The DNA here is from genome assembly GCA_963932165.1 of Pimpla rufipes. NCBI lineage: Eukaryota > Metazoa > Arthropoda > Insecta > Hymenoptera > Ichneumonidae > Pimpla > Pimpla rufipes. The sequence continues at coordinate 22,645,264 of OZ010634.1, forward strand.
TTTTAAATTTACCAATTTTTTCATAATTACCGCATTTTTTTAAATTTTACCCAATTTCTTTTCATAATTACCGCATTTTTTAAAATTTTACCCAATTTCTTTTCATAATTACACTTTTTTTTTGCTTTACCCAATTTTTTTTAATAACAGAATTTTTTAAAAATGTTATCAAAATTATCCATTTTTTAAAATTACCCAATAATTACTCAATTTTTTAAAATTACCCAATAGTTACCCAAATTTTTTTTTCACAATTACCCAAAATTTGAATTCCTCAAAAACTAAAAAAAAACATGACACTAAATTCTGTGCTGAAGAACGAAATTTTCGTCGAATGTTTGACTAACGACTGCGATAAAATTTCGATCCCGTCGTTTCACGTCGTCTCCGACAAACCCGCGAGATCGCTGATTTCAAATTCAGTGCGAAATTTCATAACGCGCGATTTAAGTTCCAAAGCGGCTGGATTTAATCGCGTCTGTAAAAAAAAAGGAGAAAAAAAAGGTAATAATAATAATTTAATCTCCCGATACGCGCGTTCGTGTTCCGTGAAAATTTTCGGCACGACTCAAAAGCCGAGACAAACATGGGCGTGATTTCGGGATCGAATTTTGGAATCAGAATTTCAGATTCTGTCGAGTTTGATTCTTCATTTAAAAAAAAAATCGATTTTTTTTTCCTAATAACCCAACATTTGTTCATAATTACATTTTTTAAAATTGTACCCAATTTTTTTTTTTTCATAATTAATTTTTTTTAGAATTTCACCCATGTTTTTCATAATTACCCCGTTTGTTTAAATTTTACCCATGTTTTTCATAATTACCCAGTTTTTTTTTAATTTTGCACAATTTTTTTTCATAATTACACCATTTTTTATTTTACCGAATTTTTTTTCATAATTACAGATTTTTTTTTATTTTACCCAAGATTACCCATTTTTTTAATTACCCAATAATTACTCCATTTTTTTAATTACAATTACTCAAAATTGGAATTCCTCAAAAACTTTAAAAAAAAATCATTACACTAAATTCTATGCTGAAGAACGAAATTTTCGTCGAATGTTTGACTAACGACTGCGATAAACAAAGCGAACTGACAAAACCCGCGAGATCGCTGATTTCAAATTCAGTGCGAAATTTCATAACGCGCGATTTAAGTTCCAAAGCGGCTGGATTTAATCGCGTCTGTAAAAAAAAAAGGAGAAAAAAAGGTAATAATAATAATTTAATCTCCCGATACGCGCGTTCGTGTTCCGTGAAAATTTTCGGCACGACTCAAAAGCCGAGACAAACATGGGCGTGTCGCGGGGCTCCGAGAGCTGCTCTCGCACACGTCCTCGGTAAATCCAGTTAAGGCGAGAAAGGCATAAACTCGGCCGGGCGCGCGCTCTCTGTGAGCACACGGCTCTCTTGCTCTGCCGACGCCGCCGCCGCCGCCGCCGCTCTATCCATATACTCGCATCACTTAAAAACACTTTCGAGCGCCTTATAGCCGGCTATTCGCAGCGACGAGTGATCTATACGGAGCAGGCAGGAGAGGCGGAGGCTATCTCATTTATGAATGATTGCTTACTCGGGATCTCGTTCGCCCGATTAAGTCCTTTCGCAATTCTTCTTTATCGTCGTCGTATTCCGCTCGTTGACACATTTCTCTTTTTTTTTTTCTCCAAGACAAAAGTAAAACTTGCGGATCGAGACAAGACGTTAAGTAATTTAAAACGTTTTTATTAAAAATTGGATTAAGAAAATCAATTGTTTTAATAAAAATGTAATTTTTTAAATTAAAAATTGAATTAAAAAAATCAATTCTTAAATAATTCAAATGTTTTTATTAAAAATTGGATTAAAAAATCAATTTTTAAATAATTCAAAACGTTTTTAAATTAAAAATTGGATTAAAAAATCAATTTTTAAATAATTCAAAACGTTTTTAAATAAAAAATTGGATTAAAAATCAATTTTTAAATAATTCAAAACGTTTTTAAATTAAAAATTGGATTAAAAAAATCAATTTTTTAAATAAGAATGTAATTTTTTAAATAAAAAATCGGATTTAAAAAAATCAATTTTTAAATAATTCAAAACGTTTTTATTAAAAATTGCATTTAAAAAATGACATCTTTATTTAAAAAATTTATTTTTAAAATCAATTTCTTAAATTCAATGTTTAATAAAAACGTTCTGAATTACTTAATGTCTTGTCTTGATCCACTCGTAAAAAAAAATTGCCCCTAAAAACTGTTTACAACCAATTTTTACAGGCATTTTTTTTTTTACCAAGAGACGAGTTTCAATAATATAGTTCGACTTGCAAATTTCGGAAATGAAAGATAAAAAAATCATAGACAATTTCCGTGAGAAATTTTCGTGAAGGTATCACCATGAGTCACCGGTGACTCATGGCATATTAGAAGACTGTTATAAGGTACGAATTTCCGAGAAAATTGTGCGATAAGAAAAAAAAAAAGATATTTAGCTCGGAAATGTCAGCGTGCACCATTCGACGCGCATTGTCACCCGGTTATTACTGGCGGTTATTATCATACTCGCGTTATCCTTGAAAGCCGAGTGATTAGAGTTGCGCGAGGTGACATTAGCGGCGCAAATAATTATCGGGTGTCGCGCGGTTTCCTCCGACGAACCCTTTATCTCAGTCTCGATTTCTCACGCACCTCCCGACCGCCGACGGATAGTTGTCAACACCCGTGTCGTCCACTGCGCCGGCAAAACCGCCTATTTGAGGCACTTAAGTCCCGCGGGCTTAGGCGCCGCGGTGTGCCAAGTGCCGCAACGATTTTACAAGGCGCGGCGTGAGAATAAAAAAAAGAAAAAAAAAAGCCACGAGATACGCGGCGAAGTCTTTTTATCCGCGCCAGACGTGGCGAAAAATTATCGATACTTTTACTTTTCACCGAGGGACTCAATTCTTGTATTTAAAAAAAATTTTAAAATAAATGTTGTTTGTAGAAAAAAAAACTAAAAAATTGTAGATGGCTGAACGGCTGGAAAAAAAATGGCCAAAGGTTTCGACTGAGTGAAAAAAGTTGTCCTTCTTTGTCCCCCGCAAGTCGTCACTGCTGGACACATCGAGGCCACCAGACGCATTTTTATTTATTTTTGTTTCATCAAATCTATAATCAAATCGACATGCCGTCAACGAATGCAAATTCCGAGTTGCAAAAAAAATTCTCACCGATTCGACCTACCGGTTTTGTCACCGGACAAAAATTGACGGTGCAAAATGTGACCAAAAAATGATTTTTTTTTCACCAACATAAAAAAAAATAAAAATAAAATGTACACCGCATTCCTTTATTTAAATTTCAATGAAATTGATTCACGTCACCGAATGCAAAAAAAACCTCACCGACACGCCCCACGAATTTTGTCACCCGGCCAAAAAAATCCCACTACAAAAACTAGCAAAAAACGTGTTGAAAAAAAAAAAATTACAATTTTTTCTCTTCGAAAAAAAAAGAATGCAAATTTCGCTTCGTAAAAAAAATCCTCACCGACTCGCCCCACGAATTTTGTCACCCGGCCAAAAAAATCCCACTACAAAAAGTGGCAGAAAAATTTGCTGAAAAAAAAATTACAATTTTTTCTCTTCGAAAAAAAAAGAATGCAAATTTCGCTTCGTAAAAAAAATCCTCACCGACTCGCCCCACGAATTTTGTCACCTGACAAAAAATCCCGCTACAAAAAATGGCAAAAAAATGTGTTGAAAAAAAAAATTACATTTTTTTCTCTCTCTCAAAAAAAAAAAAAAAAAAAAAAAAAAAAAAATACACAGCTATATAACTCGCGGCGGGCGAAAAGGTGCGGCGAATCTCGCGGTGCACCCTCGGCCGGGGCCACGCGAGAGTCGCGGCTTTCGTCCGCGTCTCTTTTCTCCGGTGCGCGCGCGCGGCGCACGAGGAAAAAGCGCGCATAGAGAAAGACATCCGTTCGCGTGCAGAGGGACCGAGAGAGAGCGAGAGGCGTATAACGACACAGTGAGTGTCTTTGATGTTAGCCGCGACGTTGCGGGGGACAGATATTATCGTCGAGGTGCACACGCCGGGGTCCGCCTACCCCCGGTTGTATCCCCGCAGTCCTCGTCGTCGTCGTCGTTGGGCTATGCGCGACATGCGACCTCGCTTGCGGCTTGGAATAAGATAAAAGAGAAGACGAAAAAAAAAAAAAAAAAACGTCATGGGGATACCTTCGGACTCGCGCGCACGTCGATCATCAATCTATGCACGAGAGGCTGTGTACGAATGACTAGGTGAATTTAATGGGCCGCTGCCGTGGCCCGACGTTCGTTCCTCCAGGTATTCCTCGAGCACCGATATACGCTCAAGCTATACGTACCATGTGGTCGATGCGACGATCATTGGATAATATTTATTTATTTTGTTTTTTTTTGGTACTTGCAAAATTTTTTTTGCATTTTTTTTTAGATGGAGTGGGACCTGGTTTTGAAAATATAAAAATAAATGGTGGAAATATAGAAGCAATTTGGCGTTACTCACAAATTTCGATTAGTTTTGTTTTGTTTAGTTATCAAATATTTTTTTGCATTTTTTTTTACATGGAGTGGGACGAGGGTTTGAAAATATAAAAATAAAAGGTATAAGAAATATAAAAATTCCTCCAGCGCCGATACGCTGAAGCTATACAGTCACCATGTGGTCGATGCGACGATCAGTGGGTAATATTTATTTTTTTTTGTTTTTTTTTGGTACTTGCAAAATTTTTTTTGCATTTTTTTTTAGATGGAATGGGACCTGGTTTTGAAAATATAAAAATAAAAGGTGGAAATATGGAAGCAATTTGGCGTTACTCACAAATTTCGATTAGTTATTTTTTGTTTAGTTATCAAATATTTTTTTGCATTTTTTTTTACATGGAGTGGGACGAGGGTTTGAAAATAAAAAAATAAAAGGTGGAAATATAGAAGCAATTTGGCGTCACTGATTGGGTTGTATAAGACAAGTGTGGATTTCAACTAGATTTTTTTTTTGGTTTACTTAACAAATTTTTTTTGGCATTTTTTTTACAAAGAGTGGGACGAGTTTTTGAAAATAAAAAAATAAAAGGTGAAAATATAGAGAAGCGGTTAGGTGTCACAAATTGGGTTGCATAAAGCAAGTGTGAATATTCACTATTTTTTTATTTGGGTTATTTGCCAAATAATTCTTTGCATTGTTTTTTTTTGTATTACTTCCCAAATTCTCTTGAAAATAAAAATAAAAGGTAGTAAATATAATGCAAATATAATGCAGATATAAAGTTAGTATGAATAATACAAATAATATATGAATATGATACGAATACGAAGAGAAATAAATTAGTGACGTTATGAGACCAAGTGTAAAATAAAATGAGGGGAAAAAAAGAATGACAAACGAGGCAGGGAGGAACCACCAAACGGGCCGACAAGGCGATCCTCTCTTTGTTCACTCAACTATTTAGCGAAAGCGTCGCGAGACCCGCAACCTCGGCAAACACGTGTGATATCCCTGCGTCTCTAGTCCTTCTGACTATAGAAATTTCCACTTAGACCGAAATCCCCCCCCTCGCTTCCTTTGCCCAGCGTCTCGCGCGATAAGGAAGAGAAAGGAAAACGTTAAATTCCGTAATCTTCGCCGACTGCCGTTTCCCGTTTTTCATACAGTGGCGAGGGGATGAAAAGAAAATATATAGAAAATTCGACGAGAAAAACGCAAAAAATGATTTTTCACTTTTTTCGAAATTTCGTCACTTCGCTAAAATCGAGGTTACGTTTTTTTTCGATCGACCAAATCTGGATTTTCTTTCTGCGTTCCAGAGAAAACTCCATAACGAAGAGAATGCCGCAAGGTGGAATGCGATATCTTGATTTTTTAATTTTTTACAGAATATTAAAGTCAGACCCCCAAAAATCGCAAAAAAACGAAAAGGCGATTTTTGAGGTTCTGACTTTAAAATCCTGTAAAAAATTCAGAAATCAAGATATCACGTTCCGCTTTGCAGCATTCTCTTCGTTACATACTTTTCTCTCGAACGCAAAAAGAAAACCCAGGTTTGGTCCATCGAAAAAAAAGTAACCTCGATTTTAGCGAAGCGACGAAATTTCGAAAAAAGTGAAAAATCATTTTTTGCATTTTTCTCATCGAATTTCATGTTTTTCGGGCAAACAACGATGCTTTTCGGAATCAGCGGGAAATTTCCTATCGGATACGCTCTTCAAACTTTACGAAATAAATTTTTTTTTTTTCTCGATTTCGTAAAATTTGGATGTTAATTTCACGTTAATTTCCTTAACGATCTAATTTCGATTCGAGCACCACAACCTGCTAGTAAAGAAATAAAAAAAAGAAAAGACGAAAGGAGAGACACGAATCGTCTGTTTGTCCGTCGTGCGCGCGCCGCTCGTTCCCGGGAACAAAAAAAAAAGCAGCCGCTCGCGGCGCTCGCGTCGCTCGCTGCGACGAATCGCGGCTGTTTACCGGAGGCTTTTGTTTCCGCCAGTTTCCGTTTCCTACGCGCGGGCGTTGTTGACACACGCGCGCTATCATCACCTTCGGCCCTGGTCACCCTCGGCAAACATCGCGGCGTCCTCTGTGATCGTCGCGCACCGTCGGCCGCGCCCCGGTCCCCCCGGTCCCCTCCGCACACAAACGCGTTTAATACACATTATAATACGTGCGCGCGCAAGCCAAACGGGCCCGGTTTGCGTTACGCTTCTCAAGCGGCGGTGTCGATTTTCTGTTATAACGTAAACTGTTTCAATACGCGCTTTTAAAGCCGTATTAGCCGTATTATTACAAAAGTGCAATAGATCAATTTTTTTGCTCGCATAGAGTTCGTATACATCCTAAAATGGATCCGACATCTACAATTTTTCGGAAAAATAGAAATTGTTATATCTGCAATACATCTTTCATATATCTCGCATAAATAATATGAAAAAAAAAAAACATTTTGAATATATCATAGATCTATTTTTTGCTCGCGTAGATTTCGTATACATCCTAAGATAGATCCGACATCTACAATTTTTCGGAAAAATAGAAATTGTTATATCTGGAATACATCTTTTATATATCTCGCATATACTTTATTTCCGTGTTGGTTTACCCCGTGTGACCACGAAGGGTTAAACAATCATCAACGATTTTTTAAATGTTTTTATATTTTTAATTTAAATGTTCAATAAATATTTAAAATGTAATTGTTTAATAAATATTTAAAATTTAAATGTTTAATAAATATTTAAATTTTAATTATTTAATCAATATCTAAAATTTAATTGTTTAATCAATATTTAGAATTTAAATGTTTACCAAATATTTAAATATTTTTATATTTAAATTTTAAGATTTCTTTTGCGACAGTAAATCAAGGGAGTTAAAAAAATTGTTTAATTTTTCATTTGAAATTCAGGTTGAAATTCGCTGAAAATTATAGGACAGTAAAAAAATAGCTGTTGGGGGTCGCGAATTGAGGGCGACAATTGGGTCGCGTTAGGTAGGTTCGGTAGGCCAATAGTTCTCGTCTCTCACAGCCGTTATGGATGCTCAGTTATATAGCTCGGCGGCGGCGGCGCGTGCGGCGCTTCTCAGCCTCGTCGCGCGCACACAGAGGAGACAGACAGGCGCAGACTTGTCGCCTGCCTCGCGGCCGGACGGACGACTCGCGCCTTCGTTTTTCGGGTCCCTCGCCGTCGTCGCCGCGCGTATCCGTAAGTAAGTATACGGAATGTGTCATCGGCTCTCGTCACACGCTGGGACTCGAAAGTTTCGTCATGCCCTCGTAACGCTCGACACCTGCTGTTGAGTGTGCATTTCTTTTTTTTTTCTCTCGTCGCGTCTTTCACCAGCTTCACCCGACGACTCTCCGCTTCGATCCATAGCGCCGCTCCGCGCATTTGTTCGCGTGGATTTTTTTTTCTTTTTTTTTCTTCGCCGCGTCGAGTCGCTGAGATTGAGGATTTCCGGGGAGGCGAAAGTGAAACCGAATTTCTACCCGTTTGGTTTGACTCATAAACTTCAGAAATTAGCAAAAAGAATTGTGAACGATTTTTGCGAGAAATTTTCGCGAAGATACCGCCATGAGTCACCGGTGACTCATGGCATTTCTTCGGTCGGATTGTTATTTAATTTTTGTATTTCACCGCGTCGAGGCGATTTTTTGTATCACCAACGATTTCCGTGAGAAATTTTCGCGAAGATACCGCCATGAGTCACCGGTGACTCATGGTATTTCTTCGGACGGATTTTTATTTAATTTTTTAATTTCGCCGGGTAAAGGCGATTTTTTTGTTTTAAATCGCCAACGATTTCCATGAGAAATTTTCGCGAAGATACCGCCATGAGTCACCGGTGACTCATGGCTGCACATGAATCGCCAAGATTCATTCCCGGGAGGCGTAGCGTGTTTCGGCCGTCCTTAACCGTAAACCAAAGTCCGCGCGCGTGAGATTGAATGTTGCGTATTCATCCGCGAGCGAAATTGCGAGGCGGCGAATTAATTGCGAGGTTAATTTCGTAATTACGGTCGTGCCACGTACCCCAAGTGTAATTCGAGACTGGTTCACTCGACATTCCTACACGATATACGCCGCCGGACTTCGGTCCGTAATTAAGACCGCAGGTAAGTTCGAACCTACGCCTAATAAATTCGTTCCCGACGTCCCGAGTCGCCTTTTTAATCGAACACCCACAGTTGGGTTACGTTTTTCCAGGACACCGACGACGAAACGCCGTCTCCCTGCAAATCCAACGAAAAAAAAGCCGACGTTCCATATTTCGTCTCACAATGAGGCGGAAATTAGGCACGAAATATTTGGCGTCGGAGAAACGCGGCGCGCGGAATCTCCGTGACGAAAAAAAAAAAAAACGGCCCCACGGAGTTTCACGGTGTGCTCGAAGGGCGCGCGAGAGATTCCCATACGGTGGGCGAGGGGAGGACGAGGAGGAAGAGGAAGAAGAAGAAGAAGGAGGAGGAGGAAGAAGAAGGAGGTTCATTACGCGGGACGTCGCGGTCACGTCGCGGTGAACCGCGACCGCGGTGGCGGGGGTGGTTCGCGCTCGGCGTTCATTCGAGAAATTCCCAACCTCGACGGGGGCCCGCGGGAAGGAAGACGCGGCCGAACGCGATGGCGGATGCGCCGCGGTTGCGCAACCCACGCTCGGCTCTTCATCACAATCATTAGCGTCATCGCCGTCATCATCATCATCATCATCATCATCATAATCGTCATCGTCGTCGTCGTCGTCGTCGCAGTTGTCGTCCCGGTTCGTCTCGTCCGCGACGTATTCGTCCCTCGTGTGAAACGCTTTGCAAAAAAAAAAAGAAAAAAGAAAAAAAAAAAAAGATCGTCCCCACGAAGGAAATCAACGACGACGAAGAAGAAGCGCGGAAAGGAAAAACAAGACTCCGAAGACTCGCAAGAACAACAACAAGAAGACTCAGAAGGCTCAGAAGAAGAAGCGAAAGAAGAGAAAGAAGAATCACAAAAAAAAAATCATCACGAGCGCAAAAGCTATAGGATCGTCCCGCCGTGGCCCGGGAACCAACGAAGCTCGCGCTCGCGGCCGCGCCGATGTCAATACGGCGTCGGCGGCGCGTAGGAGGCGATCTTCCCGCGCGTTGTCGTCCAATGAAACGATAGCGCGCGATCTGGGTGGGCGTGGTCGGGGTCTCCCTCTGGCCCCACTTTGATCGCGCGGCTCCACCGCGGGGCCCAACGGCCGCGCGCGCACCGCCTCCCCCCTCCCCGCCGCCGCCGCTGCGCGCGCGGCGATATGCGGCGCGCGCATCGCTGCCGAGCGCGGCCGACGCCGCCCGAGCGGCAGCGCCGCCGCCGCGCGCTGCGCGCGCTGAGAACTCGCCCGCAGCGACGCCGGAGCGAGGGAGACGCCGCGCGGCCGGGTCAGTGGCGGAGGAGGAGAAGGGGAAGAGGGTGGGAGGGGGGGGGGGGGGGAGGAGCGCGGATCCCGCGGGGCCCGCTTGCCGCGCGCGACTACTGTGCATTTCCCACGTGCCCTGGGAACCCTTGCGGCACTATGTCGGCCCCCGCAACGACTCGCACACACCGACTCGCGGCCACACTGCGCGCGACGACGACTGCTGCTGCGCCTCACACTCACGCACGCGCCGTGAGCGAGAAACGGGGTTTCTCACTCGCGAGCGTGGCTCTTTGTGGCTGCTGAGTGTGTTGTGTTTGTGTGTTGCTGGCTGAGTCGCTTTTGCTCCTTACTCCCACTCGCCGGGGACGCCACAAAGTCACTCGTGAGAAGGAAGACGAGGGTCGGGGGTGTGTGAGAGAGAGGGAGGGAGGGGGGCCTGAGGGGCCCAGCGCGCCGCACGCGTCTACGGGGCCTTCCGCGCCGCACCTAACCCACCTCTAAACGCGTCATTCTTCGCTCGCTTCGTCGCGGTCCCCCCTTATCTCTCCCCCTCCCCGCCTAGCCTAGGCCGCTAATGCGACGACGCAACAGCGCTCGGGGATTTTTTTTTTGGGCCTTATTTTCGCTTGGTCTACGATCGATGCCGTTTTTGGTTGGTATTGCGGATTCCGGGGGACGAGCGATGCAAGTGGCGAGATTTTATTTTTTTTTGGTTTTGTTTTAGGTTTTTTTTTTGGGACTCACGATTGAGGCCCCGAGTTTTGTGAGGCCCCGTTTGAGGCGGCTTCGAGGCAAGCGATGCAAGTGGCGAGATATTTTTATTTTTTTTTACTTTTTTATTTTGGGACTCACGTTTGAGGCCCCAAGTTTTGTGAGGCCCCGTTTGAGGCGGCTTCGAGGCAAGCGATGCAAGTGGCGAGATATTTTTATTTTTTATTTTTTTTTTACTTTTTTATTTTGGGACTCACGTTTGAGGCCCCAAGTTTTGTGAGGCCCCGTTTGAGACGGCTCTTTGCGCTAAACGCGGCGTCAATTTCCAGGCCCGCCGAAAGCGGGACGCGCGGGATGTGCAGGCTGTTCGCGTTCGCGGGGCCTCGGATTGCATCGGGCCCGCGGGGCCTTGAGCGATCATCGTCGGAATTTTTTTTTTTTTTTTTTTCACCGACGACGGTCTGGAAGCGCGTCGACGACTGACAGTGTCGACGCCGGGGCCCCCGCGCGATGTCGATCAAAAGCCCGCCAAAGGTCAGCTCGACGTCGAGTGCCTCAACGAAAGGTCGAACTCGTAGCCGCGAGCTTGAGCCGAAGTTACGGCTCAACTTGCGCGAATGTGGATTCGCGGGCCCCGAGACCGCGGCGACCCGAGAAGGGAATATGCAAATAAACTTTCTGCCCCGGAGATGAATTTTTTTTTTCACGGCGTGATTGAGAATTTTCATTGAAAGACACGCGAAACACGCCTGTGCGGATCCGGTTTTTTTTTCTCGGCGTTGCGATTCGCCCGGTGAACTTGGCGAACCTCGAAGCTGTTGTGAAACACTGTATAGGGATCGGCGAAAATAGTTTTCACTGTGAACAAGACTCGAGTGTTATCCGAAGATCGTCGCGAGGCCCAACGAATTTCCTACGGGAATTTGCAGCTTGTGACTGACTTTTGTCCCAAATTACGTTTGCATCCTAGTTTGCTTCTTTTTTTCTTTAATTTTAGTTTAATTTTAGTCAAGGTGTGCTCAGTTGTAAATATTTTTAGTTTGTCAATTTGTAAATCTGCAACACGTCATTTCATTTCTTATTTTTACGTTCTCCATCACAATTATTTTTTTTTTTTATTTGATCCACCTTATTTTCTATTGTCGCCTTTTTTCGCTGCCCCAGCATTCAAATCCAGCCCTCAATCCCCATCACCCCAAAACCCCGACAACAATTCCAACGCCAACGAAGTCACACCGCCCGAAATTGGGCATTAGACGTTCCCGCGCGGGGCGGCTCGAGGGACCCCTCCCCCCTCCCCCTCCTCCCTCGGACAAGAATTGCGCGGTAGGCCGGGGGTCCCGCGCGTCGTTGCTTTGACCGCGCGCCGTCGTGCCCGGGGCTACCGCGCCCCCGCGGGGGGTGCGCACTCATCTCAGTGTGGTCGTTGGGCCCCATGGCCCCCCACCCCCCCCTCCTCCAAACCACGATGAAGAGGGATGCTGACCTCCCCGCGCGGGACTCCGCGTAGCGGAGTCCCGCGCGTGGGTGTCAGAGTGAGCCTCAGCCGGGGAGGCGAGGGGGCGTCGCCCGGAAAGCGGGCCCCGGGTTTCGCCGGCTTCGGTGGGGGGTGGCAGCGGCGGCGTCGGCGTCGGAGGGGAAAAACCCGAGGAGGAAGAGGCGTCGCGTCCTCTTCCGTCCTCTTCCTCCGGGAGGCATCGGGAGCGAAGCCGCACTGAGAAGACAAAGGGGGGACTGAGGGGGGCGGAGGGAGGGGGGCAGTGTCCAACCCGGCTGCCCCCTTCCCCCTGCTCCCTCATCCCGTGGGCAAAATATCTGTGCGATCTCAAGAAGCCACGGTGACTCCTCGGTAAGAATCCCACCGATCGGGCGTCGGTGGTGGTGGTTGATATGGAGGTGGTGGAGGTTCAGGTGGAGGTGGTGGTGGTGGTGGTCCCGGGTGGAGGCGGTGGATCCTCCACCGCGAGGCCTGCGCCGGTACCGCGCGCCGGGCCAGGGGCCTTAAAGGGGTCTCCCGGCGGCCGCTGGTCGCGGGGGCCCCGTGGGGCCCCGGCCGGCCGGGGCCCCACGGGGCCCCACGCGGGGTAGCCTCGGCTACCCCGGGTGGGGGTAGAGCCGCGCGGCCGAGTGCGACGGAGCTACGAGCCACGGCGGTGGCGGCGGCGGAGGAGACGAAAATACGTACAGGGGGCCCCCTGGCTCTCTCCGGGCCCCCGACCCGGCGCAGAGGGGTTAAGAGGCGGAAAACAGTGTGCGGGGGAGCGAGAGAGAGAGACAGAAAGAGAGACACACATATAGATGGATAGACGGGGGAGGCAGGGAGAGAAAGAGAGAGAAAAAGAGACACCGCGATGATGATGATATACACAGGTGTGTCGGCGCGGCCGCGCGCGAGTGTGGGTGCTGGCCGAGTTCGGTAGGGAGGTCCCAGGGACTCCCGTCCTCCAACCAGAGGAAGCCGTGGCTCGGGCCCGGCGCGCCGGTGGCTCGCCCGACGAGCAGCGGGCGCGCAGCGCGCCCGCGTTACACCTCACCACCACCACCACCACCACCATCACCACCACCATACAGCCTCCTCGTGACCTCTCTTTCTTATGTACTGTCGTTCGGGGATCTTGGAGCCGCCGCCGCCGCCACCGCCGCTTTACTATATTCGGGCTACCACGCGGGGCACCGAAGCCGAGCCCTCAGCGAGACGGGTGTACAGCACACCGGGTTTCCACCACGGCAGCCGCGACCATCGGAAGCACTGCAGTCCAGGAGCACCACCGGCAGCAGCAACAGCAGCAGCACCAGCAGCAGCAGCAGCAGCAGCACCGGCAGCAGCAGCACCAGCAGCAGCACCAGCAGCAGCAGCCGCCCCAGAACCACAACGTGAGACGCGCGGTTCCCCGTTTCAAGTGGCAAACCCCAACGAGGACCGAAACGCCGCGGCGAAGGTTCAGTCGAGTCCGCGCACCCAAACGGTCCAGACCTGTGCGAGGAGAGCCACACAGAGCCTGTTGTAACACTCGCCCTGAAAATAGCACCGCCAGTCCACACGAGCGGCCAACGCATTCACGTCGTCCCCCGGGGCCCCTATTTAACGATTTTTATACACTGTATAAAACAACGCAGCGCGTTTTTTGGACACTCGCGAGTTTTTGACGACGACGGTTCTTCTTATTTTTTTTTTGTTTTTTTATTTTGTTTTCTTTCTCTTCACACGTTGGGGAACGTCAGGAAGGCTTTGGGGAACGAAGACATTTTGGGCCTTCGTGTGAGAGAGAAAGAAAGAGAGAGAGAGACACGTTTTGTACTTGCGTACGGTGTAGTACGTATAGTCACAACACCGGGGACTGTGAAAGCGGTTCGCGGTTCGTCGAAGTCGTCACGTGCCGGGTGCACCGAGAGATCCATCGAGGAGGACCTCGCGGCCGCGCAGCAAGTTTTTCGCGGTCGATTTCGGTCGATAGTCGCGCGGCCAACGGGATCGACGAGATTCGGACTGATAGTCCGAGCGCTGGTAAGTCTCGCTTTTTAATTTATTTTTGTTGATAGCTTTGTTTATAGTCCGTTTGGGTCATTCGGTTTTAGACGTTTGTTCTCTGGTTTCTCGGCAAGTTTTGCCAGACGCGAAATTCGGACTCTGTTTGACTGCGGTAGTCACTTTGTAGTCCGCAGTCGGGAAGGTTGAAATAGTCCGGGTTTTTTTTTATCGTCGATTACTCGGGACGATGAAAAATCGTCAGACTTGGGTTCGTCGATTTTGAGGTCCTTGAGCAATTTGGGGTGGACTGGAGGAGTTGACTATAAGTGACTGTAAGTGACTGTAAAGTCGTCGCGAGATCCTTGTAGTCACTCTTCGCATTTTCCTCCGCCTGCGGTTTTGTAGTCCCGCGGAGAAAGAAAAATTCGCCTGAGGGAAAATTCGTTTTAGTCCCCGTGTGGACTACAACGAGAATTATTCGATTCACCGACTATATCGGCGTCACGTTCGTCGTCATTACATTCATCGGATTGTCATTTTTGCAGTCATTCAAGACTCGCGGTCGACTCGCATTTATAGTCGCCACTCGATCTCGCAGTCCTCGAGGGATAGTCCGGACTATTCGCGACGAGCAAAAAGGGGGACCTCTCGATCTCTCGCGACCCTCGTAGTCCCCGTGTTTCGAGTATTATTTTTACTCTTTCCCTCGCCTCACGATCCTCGGCAATCTCGATCGTACAACCAAGACAAACAAAAAAAAATCTCCTTCGCACCACAATCCAATTCAATCCGTAGTCATCCCACAGTCCTATAATCGTCTAATCTTACAGTCGTATAGTCACCTGGTAGAGGTCCTCGTAGCCTTAAATCATCTCTTTGAGGTGGACGATATGACTATACGACCTCATCTCGTATAGTCACTTCTACGAGATGACTGTAGTCACTTCTACGGGATGACTGTAGTCACCTCTAGGAGATGACTATAGTCACCTCTACGAGATAACTATAGTCACTTCTACGAGATAATTATAGTCACCTCTATGAGATGACTATTCGCGACGTTTCTAGAAATAATTCCCCAATAATCCCACAATTCATCCCTCAGAGCCCCGGGCGAAGAGTGAAGGGGGGGTCGAGGGGGTGGCAGTCGCGAGCCTCCATCTTACAGTCCCCCGTAATATAAAACGGAAGGCGGACCGAAAAAGGGCCCAATGGGGGCTTCCGCCGCGGGACACGGAGATTGAGTCCCTCGTTCGGTGGGCCCCGACGATATGGCGGGGGAACGGGGGGACGCGAGGGGGAGGGGGGGGGCATACGTGTGTAGTGCATGCGCCGCGGAGCGGTCGAGTGCCCCCGTTGCACAGAGTCTCGACCGCGGGGGACTCGGCGCGCCAGTGGTGGATGGGGCCCCGGGTGGTGGGGGCGGTTTCAGACTCGCTGGCTACTGTGCTGCGCGCTGCACACGAGAGTGCGAGGCAGCCACAGAGAGAGAGAGAGAGAGTGAGGCGCGCGCAGGTGGTGGTTGTTCACGGTTGGTCTGGCCCAAGCGAGCGAGTCCCCCTTAAAAAAAAAAAAAAAAAACCAACCGAAAGACCGGTAGCCCCCCGACGTTAGAGCCCCGCGTACGGGTTTTAGCGTGCGCGCAGGGCGGTGCACGGTAGCCGCGCTCTTTGGTTGGCCAACGAGTCCCCCGAGTCCTCGCGGGGCCCCGGCGCGTGCTGCGCGCCTCTCAGGGGCCCCGTTTTTTCTTTTTTATTTTTCTTTTTTTTTCTCTCTTCCGCCCCCTCCCCTCCTCGCGTCCCCGGCTGCTGCGGCGGCACCCCCCTCTCGTCTTATCGGCACGCACGCGCTATTCGGCTCTCTCGGTGTATATCCGGCAGCGAATCGGCGCGGAGAGATTACGGAGAGTGCTCTGTGAGCGCGTGAAGCCGCAGCGAGGAGGAAAAACGCGCGAGGGGCCCCAAATTGCGGAACGTGGAGAGTGAGCGCGCAGCGACCGCGGCGCGAGAGGTGGGAAGCGGCTAAGAGGGGCCCGCGAGGGGTGGAGGGGGGAGGGGGGGGGGGAGTCGAGAGCGAGCGAGCGAGGGGCCCGCGTAACACCGGCTCCCCAATTAGCGGCCTCCGGGCCTTTTAGACTCGCTAACAAACCGGGCTACGCCCAACTCCACGCGCCGAGCGCGCTTATTACTCATTCGGACACGCCACTTTATTCGAGCCCCCCCGTCCGCGCCACGGTTTGTATTATACACCGCGCACGCAGCACGGGCTGCGGCTGCGCTCCTCTTGCGGCTCGCGCGCGTTACGCTCGCCCCCCTTCCGACGGGAGAACCCACTTTGCGTGACTATAACGCGCGCCCTGAAATTCCGTGTGGCGCAAAACGACCGTGCGATAGGAGGCCCCGGGAATTGGGGAGAGAATTAGCGAGATGAGCTAATTGCCGGTGTGCCCCGACTGCGAGTGAGACACGTTGATTCGATTTCGTGCCACGCTGTAGTGAGGACTATCGCGATCAGCGGGGACCGCGGGATCGTCGTCGCGATTCGTGGTCAACAGATTTTTTCAGCCTCGGTTGCGGGGCGGAGAAATAAAACCTTGGACTTCTTGTAGTCACGACAGCCTTTTTTCAGTTTTTATAGTCATTTGTAGTCACGATAACTTTTTTTTCGGTTTTTATAGTCACTTGTAGTCACGATAACTTTATTTTTCGGTTCTTATAGTCACTTATAGTCGTGATAACTTTTTTTCGGTCCTTATAGTCACTTGTAGTCACGATAATTTTTTTCGGTTCTTGTAGTCACTTATAGTCACGATAATGTTTCGGTCCTTGCAGTCAGTCATAGTCAGGATAAATTTGTCGATTCTTATAGTCACTTATAGTCACGATAATGTTTTCGATCTTTATAGTCACTTGCAGTCACGATAATTGTTTCGATCCTTATAGTCGCTTATAGTCACTTATAGTCCCTTATAGTCACTGATAGTCACGAATAGTCACTTATAGTCCTCATGTTTCGAGAGAAAAAAATCAATTGGGAAAATATTTGTAGTCCATCTCCACGTTTTTCGTAGTCCCCGTTCGTCTTAGATTCACAGTTGTTTACAGTCCGCCCCCCGAGTCCCGTCGAGTCGGCACGCGGGTCGAAAATATCGTCAGCCGAAATTCCGCGTCTCAATCTCGCGCCTCGCAAGCGGCGCGCGGGTTTTTCTTTTTTTCGCTCGCGAGCGCGCGCCGGATGATTAAACCGTCGTCGCGACCGCAACCGGGGGAATTCCGGCTTCTCGGCGGGGCGACGCCGCGTTTTTGTTTTATCGCACCGCAAACGATCGGGCGCGAGAAAATTCCAGCTTCCCCGCAATCTAATCGTGGAATCTGCACCGCTCGCGGGTCCCGACGAATCGCCGAATCGAATGCAATTCCAACCGCGGGGGTCGCGTCACACGTCATAAATTCGCGGCCCGATAGAATCTGCGGGGACTTCCGATTCCAGCGCGGCAAAGCGCAGCCCCTTAATTCAACCTGGGCAGGAGGAGAAGGGGGCAGCGGCTTCCTCGAAGCGCGCGCGGCGATCGATCATCCCGAAGCCGCGCTACGCTCGAAGACGTCGTCGTCGTTCCTCTCGTTGGCCCTCGGTGTCCGCGTTTCGCTTCTATGTACGGCCGAGTTGTGAATCCTTGATTATAGTTTGAGAAATAAATTTTACAGCACGGTTTGCTTTGCAGGTGCGATTTAATTATGTCGACCCGTGGCGTGATTATAAAATGACTTGTGAAATTTTTAATAGCCGCGTTTTTTATGTCTCATTTTTGGTAAAAAATTGCGAGCATTTGTGAAAAAAAAAAAAAAAAAAAAAAAAAAAAAAAATTCTTCATTGGCATTTCTCAATTTTTTTTGTTGGGAAAATTAACGTGAAATTTTATTGAGAAGAAATAGTAATTAAATAATGATTTATTCTTTGCGGCGATTAAAAAGTATATGCGTTGAATTATGAATATCCCGTGTTTATCTATGTTAATCAATAATTACAAGACCGATCGCACCGTCGATTTGACTTCTGAGAGATTTTGCAGTCAGGATTTACGACTCTGCCTCTGCGTTCCGAGCGCGCAACACGTCGTGTCCGCTTCTGCGGCAGCGAGACGGACGAGCGCAACACGAGCGGGAAACACAATCCGTCATTCCTCTCCCGCCTCGCGCGTCCGGCGACCACAATAATATCTCTGTTCGCTGATCTGTGCGTTGTCGTCGTTGTGTTTACGAGATCCGCGCAAGCGCGTGTCGATTGAATTGAATTTCCGCGATCACAGCGGAATCGAAACGTCGGATCGACGAAACCGAGTCCGACGGTCAGTCCCAATGACTATTTTTTTTTTCGTAGTCACCGAGATTCGTCGGCCAACATGAATTTGTCGTCCTGAGAAAAAAAGAAAAAGAAAAATGTAACGCAGCTGCGATGGTAAATTTTTGGCGTTACATCGGGCCCTAATTTGGGCCCCGATTGGGCCCTAAATCGGGCCCTGATTCGGGCCACCCGCCACGGAAAAGAAATATATACGAAAATATATTTGACATACAGAACTTTTCGGACGATAATAGAATAAAAAAAATATTTTTTGAATATATCTTAGATATATTTTTCGCTCGCGTATATCTCGTAAATATATCCTAAAATATATCCGAAATATAGAAATCTTCGGACAAAACATATCTCGTATATCTAGAATACATCTTTTATATATTTTTCATATACTTTATTTCTTACTTATTTATTTATTATTTATTATTTATTATTTATATTTTCTTATTTATTTATATTTTCTTCCCGAGTAGAAAATCTGCAGCTTTACATCAGGTTCGAGTCAGGCCCTGATCAGGCCCTGATCAGGACCGGGTGTAACGCTACAGATTTTCTACTCGACTTGGTCCTCATGTAACGCCGCGAATTATTTCGCACTGAGGAAAAAAATAAATAAAAGACGACTCTCGTCACTTAAAACCTTTCCCAAAATATTTTCCACAAATTTCCCTCAACCAATCCTCGACCGCAATCGAAATCGAAATTTCCCACCGTCGCCAAAATCGTCCCGCCGAAATCCACCTTCACGAAAAAATCCACCCAACGATTCCTCGTGTTACAACCGGCAATAATTATATCGTCGTGTGCGTTGGCCGTGTGTTCGCAGGTACAAAAAGTCGCTGGCTGAAATCGAAAGGGGGAGAGCGGAGCGAGAGGGAAGGCGGGAGGAAAAAAAGAAAGGAGCAAGAGAGACGGCGAGCGAAGGAAGGCTCAGGAGTGATCCGAGAGTGGAAGAAGCGATCGAGCCGGAGCCGGAGAGTCCCCGTCGAGTGGTGTGCGGCGAGAGAGCCCGAAGAAGTGGATAAAAGGCGAGGGAGGAGACGCGGCCAGAGTTCCACGGAGCTGAAGGAAACCAAGTGGAGGGAGTCACGAGGCTGAGGCTCCGGGCGATAGAGAGAGGAGAGAAAGAAGCGAGCGAGAGAGAGAGAGAGAGAGAGAAAGATATCGTATAGTCAGCAACGCGCGAGGGAGCGGTGGGAATTTATAAGGATGTTCGCGATAATGCCAATGGAGACAGAGGGGCACGGCAGGGAGTTCGGCCGGCGGCAGAAGATGCGCGCCAAGTGCACCGTCGAGTTCGTCTGCAAGTACTGCCAGAGACGCTTCACGAAACCCTACAACCTCATGATTCACGAGCGCAGCCACAAGGATGACGTGACGTTCACGTGCGAGGTCTGCGGCAAGTCCTTCAAGCGGCAGGACAACCTCAAGCAGCACAGGTAACCCATTTTTTTTCGACACCTTTTTTTTTCCTCGTTTTCCTACATTTTTCATCCTCTTTCGCGGCCTTTCTTACGCTGATTCCTGATCCTAAGACCGTTTTTTTTAAGTCCTGATCTTGAGATGTTTTTTTTTAATGCTGATCTTGAGGGGGGTTTTTTTTAGTTGGGTTTTTGAGGCAGTTTTTTGTGTAGTGATTGTCAGGCGTTTTTTTAGTTGGGTTTTTGAGGCAGTTTTTTGTGTAGTGATTGTCAGGCGTTTTTTTTTATTTTGTTTTTAGGGTTTTTTTGGAGGATTCTGATTTTGAGGCGGTTTTTGTGGATTCCGATTTTGAGACGTTTTCTGTGGATTCTGATTTTCAGGCAGTTTTTGGGGATTCTGATTTTGAGGCATTTTTTTTCTACTGTTTTTGAGTCATTTTTTATCAACTTTTTGAGTCAGTTTTTTACCTACTTTTTGAGTCCGTTTTTTATCTACTATTTTTGAGTAATTTTTTTTACCTACTGTTCTTGAGTCCATTTTTTTAACTCCTGATCCCGAATCATTTTTTTTAACTCCTGATCCCGAATCATTTTTTTTAACTCCTGCTCTTTACTCTCCCTTCGAGGCCTGGAAAAAAAAACGAGATCCAGAATTTCGGTCGTGCGGCGAGCGTGAATCGCAAGCGTGTTTTCGCGGCAGTGATCCGGGCACCGCGACGAAGTGAAGTTTTCAAGTTTCGAGTGCGCGAACTACGCGGCCCGACGGCCGACGCCGAGCCGCGCGACTCCGACTTTTGCCGTCGCGCCGCGTTGAAGTTGCGTTTTCGTTCCTCGCGAAACGATCATCGGAGCTTTTCGCTTGGAAATTTTTCGCCGTGTTTTATGCTTCATCGGATTGTCAGGAGTTGCGATTGTGTTTTTTTTGCTTTTTTATTTTGTGGAAAATCAAGTTGCTCGCGAAATTTTGCTCGTGACACGGTGACCGCGTTTTTTCGGTGAAAAAGTTCGTTTTGCTTGCTGAGACTTCGTCGACGTTCGGAGTGACGATTTTTTTTTTTTTTTTTTTCGAATTTCGATTTGATTCAATGCGTGAAAAAAAAATGGTTTTTCGGTTCGCAGTGGTGAGAGAAACGACGAATTTGTCTGTTCGTAAAGTCGGCCGCGTTTTTCGATATTTTTGCTTCGCCGCGCGGGCAACGAAATTATTTAACAGCAGAGAAAGAAATTCGAGACAGTCGAAATTAGCGTGAAAACCTTCGGCAGTATCGTCGCCATTTATCCGAGTCCCAAAATCCCGTCCTCTAGTCGCTAAGTTCTTTGGTTAAGTAGCTGTAAAAAAAATGCACGTCGTAGTCACGAATGAAAGTGTAAAAAAAAACACGTGTAAATGTCGAAGAATTTGCAAGGAACGAAACTTGAGCCAGTTCGAATCGTGACAGTCAATTCGAGTCCGTTGAATCGCGATCGATAGATCTTCCGATCGAAAGAAATAAGTGATTTATTTGACGGGATTTGACGACCCGAGAAATCGTTTTTTTTCATCATCACAAAAAAAATTATGCAAAAACCTTCAATTATTTTTTGCCGATTTTTTGTCGCGTCAAACGAAAGTCCAAAAAATGGTAAATTAACAAAACTTTGGGAAAACATTTTTCACTCGCGATTAAAAAAAAAAACAAAAAAGTTTACCGATTTTCGTTCCACTAAAAAAAATTAGACTGCAAAAAAAAGAATCGCAACTCGAACGCGCGACGAATTTTTTTTATCAGCGTAAAAAAAAATTGCGTCACTTTTAAATATAAAAAAAAAACAGTGACACGAATAAACGTCGTAGAATTTCCGCGCAACGCGACTCGAGAAAGCGGAAACCGCGATCCAGTTTCGAATCCATTGAATCGCGATCGACGGATCGGTGAAAAAAAAATGTTACTCTGGCTCGGTTGATATTTAACACGACTTAACATCCCGCGATCCGTTCGCCTCGAAAAAAAAAATGACAGAACGAAAAAAAAATCCTCAGTACCAAAAAAAAAAAAATGCGAATCCCGTTGTCGGGCTCGTGAAAGCGGAATGATAAATCACGCGTAAGCGTCCCGGACGGGCCGCGCCGGCATAACTTGTGGATATGTAACAGCGGTGGTCGTGTTTTTCTTCTTCTGTTGTAGATGTGGGTGGCGGTGAGCGGGAGCGATCTGAACCCCCTGCACCTCCACAAAAAAAAAAACAATTCCAACCACAGCGACGACCACAACGCAAGACAAAAACAGACTGACGAAAAAAAAAAAAAATCGTCAAAAATCCTAGAAAAAAAACAGAAATGAAAAAAAGAAAATCAGACACTCGAGCTGCGTCAGATTCCGCAGTCCCTTCTGTCCCCGACTAAACATCCAACAATGAAGAGAAAAAAAAAAAAATAGAGAGAACGAAAAAAAAAAAAAAAAAAAAAAAAAATCCGAGGGGAGAGACTTGGATTTTTAATCCCAACTTGTCAAGGCAAAAGTCACGAATAATTAAATCCGGACGTGCAATTCTGGTTTCTCTTCTCCTCTCGGGGCTAATTCGGAGCACTATAGACAATCCCTCAAAAAAAAAAAAAAAAACCACACACAAAATCACAAAAAAAAAAACCACTGACGAACCATCCTGACACGACGCATTCGGCGATCTCTGTTGCAGGAGCATACACTCCGCGCCCTGCAAGGGCTCCAACGGCTGCTCGAATGGCTATTCGAGCGGCTACTCTAGGTACTAAAAGAGCGCCCTAGCGCCCTAGCGACCTCTCTCGACGTCCTCCCGAACCGTCTTTATCACCCAAAAAAAAAAAGAAAAAAAAAATGACCCCGAGACTTGTAAAAAAAAATAAAAAAAAAAATTCTCGCGGGTCGCCGATGGGCGATTCACAAAAAAAAAATAAAAATACCCCGAGATTTGTAAAAAAAAAGTAAAAAAAATCTCGCGGGTCGCCGATGGGCGATTCACAAAAAAAAAAAAATACCCCGAGACTTGTAAAAAAAAAAAAAAAAAAATATTCTCGCGGGTCGCCGATGGGCGATGGTGGTTTTCGGGAGGGGGCGGGAGAGGGGGGGTCGCGTCTCACCGAAAGAGAGAGAGCGAATCAACCGACGACGATGACGACGACGACGATGACGACGAAAAAAAAAAATCACCCCGCCCAAAGTTCCTCGATTGACAGAAAAAAAAAAAAAAAAAAACCAGCAGCAATGACGGAGCACCAGGTCGAAATTTTGCGACGCCCGTGTCCGGGATTATTCAGCCCCCGGTGAGCCGACGAGGAAGCCCAAACACCCTCGAGACATCAGCGGCGAAAACTGGACCGCGTAATAAGCGAGCGCCGCGGCTACCGGAGGGAGCGAGAAAAGGGGGGAGAGCAGCAGCAGCACGAGACGCGTCGTGTCCGCAGCTTCCGACGAGGAACGGCCAACCACGCCCAGGCCCCGGGCGACACACCCGTGCCCGGGTTGAGCTGCTCTCGCTGCTCAAGAGCAGAGCGGACGATCCGACCCACCGCGCGGCCGCTGATGCGGCTACCGTGATACACGCGGGACGCATCGCGACGACGGATGCAACTTTTGCCATGGAGCCAAAGGTGATTGGATGCACTTTTTTTTTTTTTTTTTTTTTTTTTTTAGTTGGGAAGGTTGAGGTGGAATTTTGAGCCAGCTGGATCGAACTTTTTTGGAAAAATCGTGCGGAAGTTTTGGTAACTGTAAAGTGATGGCATAGGGGAAATAATGAGAGAGGGATAAGAAAATTGTTGATGTGGTAGCTAAACATTTTTCTGGGGTGGCTAAACATTTTTCTGGGGTGGCTAAACATTTTTCTGGGGTGGCTAAACATTTTTCTGGGGTAGCTAAACATTTTTCTGGGGTAGCTGAACATTTTTCTGGGGTAGCTAAACATTTTTCTGTGGTGGCTAAACATTTTTCTGGGGTGGTTAAAAAATGTTCTGTGGTAGCTGAAAATATTTCTGAGACAACGAAAAATTTGTTAATACGACAATCGAGTTGTTATCACCTCCTGATTATTTTATTCCGTCAACTGTCAATTTTTTGTTGCTATTATTTTTATCGTTTATGGTAGTTATTTTAATAGCTATGATAAATGAGTCATAGTAACCATAATTTGAAAAATAGTCACTGTAACTATGCGAAATAATTGTCACTTTATGGTTACCAATACCAGATTTTTTTTTCCATTGCGGAACCAACGCAATGGAAAAAAAAGTGTGACCACTTTGTACTCGCTAATTTCGCCGAAGTGTCGCGTAATCTGCACTGTTGAAAATGGTTCGATGATTTTCGTTGCTGGGTATTTAAATCGTCGGCTGATATACCAAATTTAATACACGAGTGCAGCAATATAGTTACGATTTTTATATCAAAAACTTCCTAATGTTCGCGTGATTTAGTCAAAATTACTTTTATTTTATGTCTCACTCCTGTGTTAAAATTCAAGCGCCGATTTACGTAAAACTGTTCACTTCGCCTGTAATTAAATCAAGAAACTCGTACGAAATATTTTGTATAACGCTGTAACAAAATATTTTGTGACTTTGTAACAAAAGTTCGCGCGAAATATTTTGTAACTTTCCAACAAAAGTTCACACAAAGTATTTTGTAACTTTGTAACAAAAGTCGGCACAAAATATTTTGTAACTTTCTAACAAAAGTCGGCGCACAATATTTTGTGACTCTGTAACAAAAGTTCACACAAAGTATTTTGTAACTCTGTAACAAAAGTCGGCACAAAATATTTTGTAAATTTCTACCAAAAGTCGGCGCAAAATATTTTGTAACTTTGTAACAAAACTTCGTAACGCTGTCCCAAAATCTCCCACAAAACATTTTCAACATTGCAATTGCGCGATTCTCTCCACCGCACAATTTGTAAACCGCTCGGCGCGTCGGCCCGAAAATTTCGCCGTCGTTCTCGACTCTCACGATTCACATATATATATATAGCGTCGAGCCGGGACGTCCGCGCCGAGCGGGCCGATATCGTCCCGTATCGTCGGAATTTCATTGTTCGCGCGAGTTATAAAAAATACAGACGTATCGCGCATGCGCGGAGGCCCGAAAAAAAAAAAAAAAAAAAAAAAAAAAAAGAAGGGGATGACACGCTGAGGACAAAGTATAATAATGAAAGGAACGGGCGAGGACTGGTTTGGTAATCGATGCTCGCGAACGCGCACCGGACGACCTTCTCCGTTCGCGGGGCCCCCCCGAGAAAAGCTGCCAATCGTCGGGTGGTCTCCCCCCGATCGGCGATCGGCGACGCCGCCCGGGTGCCGCGGCGCAATAACGCGCGCCAGTCCAGTTTCCAGTGGGTTAACACGGCCCGCGCGAGGCCCCCGGGTTGTCACTTCGGCTCAGCCGTCGGGACTTCGCCGACGTCCGAACCGATCGCGCGTAACGCCACCAATCGTTAATTGCATTTTTCGTTCTCGTTTTTTGCCTTCGGTTTTTTTTTTTTTTTTTTTTTCTGGTCTCCGCCTCGCCTGAATCGATCGGGCGAGACACTCGCGACTCTGACAGAGAGAGAGAGAGAAAAAAAAGAAAATAAATAAGGAACATTGGACATTAAAAAAAAAAAAAATGTATCTATGGAAAAAAAATTATACCAGGGCGACCCGGTTTTTTCTCTCGAAGAAGAAGAGGAAGAGAGAAAAAAAAAGAAAGCGGAGAAACAATTCAACGAAATCTTCTCTTTTTTTTTCGTCTACTATTAATTTATTACCGCGCTGACTTGCTGACTGTTTTTTTTTTTTTTGACGAGTATTATATACGAACCGTCCACGACGATAGGGAAGGAGGAGATAATAATGTGGGCTGTTGAAAATATTTTGCGTTGATTTTCATTGAGGGTAAATGAAGCTCGTTTTTGTAATAAAGTGGTGCGTTAAATTTGACTCGCGAGTGAAACGTAAAATTACAGAATTTTCTACCGATTCCTACAAAAATAAGGGAATTTAATACGAAATTTTTAATTGAGTGTAATTTGGAATTTTACGACACACGTGCGTTAAATTTAGCGCATCGGCTGAGGAATTAAATTTCCCGTAATGTCGATTCGCAGACATTTTTTTTAACAGCGGCAAAGTCGACATCGAAATCCTCGCGCGGATTTTTCACTCCCGTCGAGGGAAAGAAATTATTGAAAGAAAAAAAAAAAATACACGAAAATGTTGTAAATCACGGGAATTAATTTTTGACGATATATATAAATATATATATATTTATATAAATGGGTACGCGTGTTTATATATGTAACGCGGCTACGGCGACTCGAATTCATCGAGACTTTTGCCTGCTCAGCCGGCTCGAGAGAAACGTAAATTATTGTGTACGATATTCGATTGTGGTCGAGCGCAACGCGCGCTCCACCCACACGCGACATAGCGGAAAACGAATTTTTCTTCTTTTTTTTTGCTTGCGAAAAATCCTCTCATTCCACCCGTTATTTTTTTTTTCGCTTTCGCACTCTCGATTATCCTCGTGGAATGGATTTTTCTTTTTTTATCTTGAGACTGCAGTCGAGCTTTGTAAATAGCTTCCAACTCTATTACTATGTTTTTAATATTATTATTATTATTATTATATTATAAATAATGCGAATCTTCGACGAGGACATTATTAATATTATTATTATTATTATTATTATTATTATTATATAAATATGATGGAAATAGACGATAGTGATAGTAGAAAAAAAAACACAACACACACACGATCGACGTTCGAGACTCGTGTAAACGCGAAGTTGTTCGACCGATCGAAAAAAAAAAATGTACCTAGTACTAGTGGAGTGATAATAATTTTTATTGATTAATAACGATCTGTATATCGAAACGATTTTTGCTCTTCGTCGTTCGTTTTTATTTTGCGATTTCCTTCTCACCCCCCCTGCACGAATTTCCTCACATGTCTCGCGCTTTGGATTTGCACAATCGGGCGACGTTCGCCTCGCTTGGCGATTTTTATTATTTTTTTTTTTTTCGCTCGCTTCGCGTGTTTTCGTTTTTTTTTTCACGCGATCTCTCGCGGGACGCGAAAAAAAAGCGTTTTTTCGAAAATAAAAACGACGCGAGTGCGACCCGCGTGTGTCGCCTTCGAGGAATCGGCGATGTAGCGTCGGGCGGCCCGCCGCCCGGCCCGGCCAATAAATTCGCCGAGTCGTAAAAAACCCGCCTGCGGACTCTTTACTTCTTTTTTTTGTTTTTTCTTTTCGAGGTTCTTTTTTTATTCCTGTTTTTTTTTGGTCTCCCCGCCTCGCGAGGGACTCATTTTCACCGCTCGGCCAAGGAGTCGACTTCTCGGGTCGAGAAATCGGTTCTCTTTTTTTTCGTCACCGGTGAGAAAAAAATATTGCGAAAATCGCGTGTGTCTTCGCGTCGGAAGGGAGACGAAAAAAAATTGCGATCGCGCAACGAGAACTGAGGACGAGTAATTAATAAAAATGTGACGAACATTTTTTATTTCCGAAAAAAATGCATATATATATTTACCGATTCGTTTATTGACGAAAAAAATACATATATATATTTACCGATTTTTTCACTGACGAAATAAATGCAATTATATATTTACCGATTTTTTATTATACATTTTTTTACCGATTTACCGATTTTTTATTATACATTTTTTTACCGATTTACCGATTTTTTATTATACATTTTTTTTACCGATTTACCGATTTTTTTATTATATAAGTTTCATTTTTTTTTGTTATTCAACTTTGCAAAAATCCTGAATTTTTTCTCGCCGATTTTTTTTTCGCATCGAAGGACCGACCAAAAAATTTGTAATCGAGCAACCGCGAACGAATAATTAAAAATAAAACTTTTTGTCGAACATTTTTTACACGCGATATAAAAAGCCGATCTTTTTTTTTTTGCTCGAAAAAAAAAAAAAAAAAAAAATTGTGCACCGCGAGGGAGGCGCTCGGAACCCCCGTGGCGCAGCGACAAGGGGAACCGCATCGGCTTGCATTTAATGTTCTCACTCGCGGCCGTGAGCAGCGGACTCGCCCGAAATGCCATTGAGGGCCGCGCGCGGCGCGCGCGTTGTAACACACGGCGGGCCGCGCGCTCCCGGGTCCGGCGTGATTAACCGCCTCGTACACTTAACCAACGTTACGCAATCGCGGCTCTCGCGCGTTTCGATATCCGCGCAACGAAAACACGATACACGCGGCTACCGAGCGTGTTGATTATGCGAGCGATGCACGCGAGGCCCGCGCCGAGAGATCGCCGGGTTCAATCGGTTGCGTATTAATCCTCGGGGTGCCCGCGACTCGGCCCAATCAATTTTCGCCTCTCGATTCTCAACGTTAAATCGAAACGTAAATTGATTGAATAAATACAACGAAAAATGGCAAATAATCGTTTTTTTTAATTCGTTCCCGGGGGTCCCAGGAACCGATTTTTGTGATTTAATTTGGGATTCGATTCAACGAGAAATAATGGTCGAAAAAAAACATAAAATAAAAAATAAGACACAGCGAATGGAAAATAAAAAATAAAACACAGCAGGTGGAAAATAAAAAATAAAAAATGGTGAGTAAAAGTAAAAAAAAAACACAAGATAAAATAAAATTTAATTGGAGTTTTCATCGTAAAACGCATCGACCGATTTTCGCGGTTCGACTCGCGATCGAATTCAATGAAAAATCATCGCTAAAATAAATTCATCTCTGGCTCCCCGAAATTTTCAGTCCACTGGGAAACGTCACGTCCGTCTTGCGAAAAAATAAATTAATGAATAAAACATAGCAAATAGACAATAAAAAATGGTAAATAAGGTAAATAAAAAAAATGGTAAAAAGAATAAAAAATGGTAAATAAAAATAAAAAATGGTAAATGAAAATAAAAAAATGGTAAATAAAAATAAAAAATGGTAAATAAAAATAAAAAGTGGTAAATAAAAATTAAAAAATGGTAAATAAAAATAAAAAGTGGTAAATAAAAATTAAAAAATGGTAAATAAAAATAAAAAATAGTAAATAAAAATAAAAAAGGTAAATAAAAATAAAAAAATGGTAAATAAAAATAAAAAATGGTAAATAAAAATAAAAAATGGTAAATAAAAATAAAAAAATGGTAAATAACAATAAAAATGGCAAATAAAAATAAAAAATGGTAAAAAAAATTAAAAATAAAGAATTGCTAAAATACACATTAACCAAAAAAGTGCATCTCTCGCCCCGTGACGTGGGTGTCGAGGTGCACCGCGCCGCGTGCGCTCTCGCGCATAGGCGGCCGCCTAGTCGCGCGGGAGCCAACGGTAAATCGTAAAACGTTGGTATATTATTTATAGTGCGCGCGGGACTTCTGCTCGCGCGCGCGCGGGGGCCGCGAGAGAGCGTCGAAGGAGGAAGCGCGCGGCGTCGATGGTACGGCTGGAAGCTGAATGGAGACGAGTCCCACGATCGCGCGGCGGTTGCGGTACACGTAGTGTGGATATCGACGCGGCGTTGAGTTTATGGACGGACGAATTTTTCCGGCTGTCGGCGGTGGCACTGCGGCGATCGTTAGGATCGCACGGCGAGTCCGCGGCGGTTTATTGCGCGCCCCGGCGATACACAGAGCCAGCCGCGCGTCTCGTTTTCCACGCTGCGCTGCGCTCGCAACACGCCGAGTGGCTTAATGGATCGGAGGCCCCGGCCGACCGGCAAGAGCAGCGACGCTGCGGAGCCAAAGTAGTCTGGCGTCTCGTGGGTTTTGTCCGTGTGCAAACGAGTAACTTTTACACATATACAGGGTGATTCAGAATGGTTCCTCAGATTTTTCCGATCGATAGTTGAAAATTAAAAAAAAAAAAATTATTGCCAATAATAAAATTTAAAAAATAATAATTCATTTATTAATTAAAAATTAATAAATGATTGCTATTATTATTATTAATTGTACTTAATTATTGTTAAATTATTATTATTTATTTATTTATATTTTTATATGATTATTTATTTATATATTTTTATATATAAATAAATATTTAATCAATATTTTTATAAATATTATTTATTTATATATTTTTATATATAAATAAATATTTAATCAATATTTTTATAAATATTATTTATATTTATATATTTATTAAATATTGTTATTATTTCATTATTTATTATTGTTATTTTATTATAATCGTCAGAATGATAAACTCAATTTAATTTAATTTAAATTAGTTGAAAAAAATCATAAAAAATTAATTTCGTGGCTCTGAGAGACCCGGAATTAACGGATTTTTCTGTCCGTTGAAATTTATGGTGTGAATAATTGTATAAAAAAAAAAAAAAATCAGCAAGCGGCGATCGGCAATTGCTGACGAAAATGTGGGACAATCATTCTGAATCGCCCTGTACGGATATAGATATAGAGATACAGATATAGATATATATATATATGAATTTACGCTACTTACCTAAGAAGCCCGCGGGAAAATAGAAACTCGTGCGGGCGTTAAGGTAGCGGGCAGGAGCTTCCCATGGACTCTCACCTCCCCGGGCGCCGAATGAACTTCGCGGGCGCGCGCGCGCGAGCTACTACCCACTCTGCCACTGATACACCTCGCGCCGACGCCGTTGATGCCGCTCTGGCTCCTAGGGGGTCTACTCTCGGGGTCACGAAAAAAATCAAGCCGGCAATCGGCTACTAATAGATCCAATGCCACTGGGCTCAAACCTGGCTTTCACTGCGCCGCCGCCGCGGCGAAACATTATAATGCCGCCGCGGCGCGCCGTCGTGTCCTGGATGCGAACCTCATTCTCGTGATTTCCATCATTTTCATGGTTCCCATAATTTTTTTATTGTTTTCATGGTTCTTAACATTTCTTATCATTTGTAATCATTTTCATGGTATTCATCATTTTTATCATTTTCAAATCATTTTCATGGTTTGCATCATTTTTATCATTTTTAAATCATTTTCATGGTTTGCATCATTTTTATCATTTTTAAATCATTTTCATGGTTTGCATCATTTTTATCATTTTTAAATCATTTTCATGGTTTGCATCATTTTCATGGTTTTAATAATTTTCATAATATTTTTATCATTTTCATGGTTTTCATAATTTTCATCATTTTTTAAAGTCATTTTCATGATTTTCATCATTTTTTAAAATCATTTTCATGATTTCCATGTTTTTTTTAAATCATTTTCATGACTTTCATGTTTTTAAAAAATCATTTTCATGACTTTCATGTTTTTAAAAAATCATTTTCATGGTTTTTATCATTTTTTATAATTTTCATGGTTTTCATCATTTTTATTTATTGTTATTATCAGTTTAATTATTATTATTATTATTATTATTATTATTATTATTATTATTATTATTTTGTATTACGAGATACAAAGATGAGAAGCATCAGAATTTTGACAAATGATGAGTAATATAGTTGATTCGTGATATTTTCTCATAATCCATGTAATCCAATGCACGTTAGAATTCCAGCAGTGGCAGAAACCGCTATGGCGTACGTATCGGGTTAATAAGCGATACATAGTAGCGGGGCGCTTGGCAAAAGCTATGGTGGGATCGAGTATCGACGCCCGCGATATTCACCCACCGCTTAGCTCTGTGGGAGAGCCGCGGAGACCGCCGCGCGCGCCCGAGCGCCTTTCACCTAATTGTTGGCACAATATGTGAATACGGAGGCACCGGAGTTCCCAGAGATCGACTTCTGCGGAGAGGATCCTCGTCGAGACGGGGTTACCACTCCTCGGCCGCGACGCGACCGGACCCCCCGAGTCCGGCGCGACCGCGGCTTCCTCGAACGTGAATATTCTTCCACGGGTTTTTTTTAATCGAAAACCAGACATTTTTTTTTTTTTTTTTTTTTTTCGAGTAATTTTGTCTCCATTTTTTTCCGTCACTCGAGCAATTTATTTTTTGTGACTTTTTTTGCATGTAAGTGCAATTGAAAATTTCGGAGCAAATCATTTTTCAGATCGCAGTCCAAACTGACGACGAAAAAAAAAAAAAAAAAAAATTAACATTGATTCGGTGTAATTGTGATATTTTAATAAATTCATATTTAGCGTCCGAAAAAAATGCTTAACCGACAGAGTGATTGACAATTTCGAACTAACCAATTTTCCAGATGGCAACCCAAATCGGTAACGAAAAAAAAAAAAAAAAAAAAAAAATTGACGCTAATTCGGTGTAATTATGATTTTTTAATTAATTCAAATTTAGCGACCAAAAAAAATGCTTAATTAATCGAGTGACTGAAAATGTCAAACAAACCAATTTTTCAGATCGTAACCCAAACCGGCGACGAAAAAAAAAAAAAAAAAAAAAAAAAAAAAAAAAAAAAAAATTCGGTGTAATTATGATTTTTTAATAAATTCAAATCTAGCGTAAAAAAAAATGTTTAACCAACCGAGCGACTGAAAATTTCAAACAAACCAATTTTCCAGATCGTAACCCAAACCGGCACCCAAAAAAAAAATAAAAGAAATTAACGTTAATCCGGTGTAATTGTGATATTTTAATGAATTGAGATTTAGCGTCCGAAAAAAAAAAAAAAATATATGCGTGACCGGCCGAGCCCGGGATTGACTCCCAGGAGCTTAAATCCTTGACCCTCGGCTACCGAGAACGACCGTCATCATCATCATCATCATCGTCGTCGTCGACTCCCTCATCAGCAGCGAGACGCGCGCGCTTTGTTCCCCCTCCCCCCCCCCCTCTCCGCCTCCCCCGGTTATTGATTATCCTTCGAACTTGTTCTTCTCGCATTTTTGTTTCTCCTCTCTTTTTCGCAGACCAGCCATGAAATTGACGATATTCCCGGGTGCGCCTCCGAGCCGGAGAAATAAAATTCCCGCGCCCGACGCGCTCCGGGTGGGGCCCAGACCGTCGCGTTCCGCCTCTATCAATTACTCGCTCTTTTCGTGCCTGCCACCGTCAATGGGATTAACATAATACAATATTGAAAAAATATCGCGTCTATTTTGTCCCGAAGATTTTCCTCGCCTGTCATCCGCGCCCGACCGACTTCACGACTCGCCGCCGAGGTAAGTGAAAAATATTTCCGACTCGCCGCCGTATTTTTTTTTTTTTTTTTTTTTTCACGCTCCACAAATTATACGATTATTTCCGACGACAAAAAAAAATTAACCCTTCGCTTTTTGTTCCCTGAAAAAAGCAACGCGAATAAATAAAATTAATTCATTTTATTCCACTTGCTTTCTGCAAAAAAAAAAATAAATAAATAAATGAATAAAAAAATAAATTCACAGTCAATAACTGAGACATCAATCTCGAAAAAAAACGCCGCCGTATTTTTTGTTTTTTTTTCACGCTCCACAAATTATACGATTATTTCCGACGACAAAAAAAATTAACCCTTCGCTTTTTGTTCCCACAAAAAAGCAACAGGAATAAATAAAATTCATTAATTTTATTCCACTTGCTTTCTGCAAAAAAAAAAAAAAATAAATAAATGAATAAAAAAAAATATTCACAGTCAATAACTGAGACATCAATCTCGAAAAAAAAAAAAATTCTCGCGTCGTCGAAAGTCAGCCGGAAGCCGCTGAAACGGAGGCCAATATAAATATTAGTCGGACACGGGGGGGGGGGGGGGGGGGGGGGGGGCAGCGGGGTCGGATTTTTCGACTGTTTTGCACAAAGAGATTTGTCGTCGCGTGTATATTTTACACACCGAGACCGGGAGTCTCTCGGGCAATGAAAGAGAGACTCATCGCCATTGTCCTCGAGAGATTTCACGCTGCCGCCTGTCTCTATATATATTTATTTTTTATTTATATATATATATATATATATATGATATTGTATATGCCCTATGGATTCGGGGAGACCCGCATAGAATGTGGGCGGACGAGCCGCGAGCGGCGGCTCTCGCGGGTCCTCAAAATCCTGTATAAAAACCGTGCGGCGATGGGGCGACTGCTGTGGGTAACATCGTCGCGCGGAGGCATTCCGCCGAGTTTTCGGGGGGATAAGTACGCGACGGGGGGCCCCCGGGAGTGGTGCAATAAATTTCACGACGGTGCGCGCGCGCCGAAGGCTTCACCGAAAAATCCTCCGAGACGCGGCAACCGCGAGCGTTTTACGCATATATTCGCGAAGAAATATATACAGCGAGCGAGAAGCGCTATATACTAATAAGATTGGCCGCAGTCATTGGGCGAGTCGCGCTGCGGTGTTGTGCTCGTTCGGGGGGCCCCCGGGTTTCTCGATCGCGACGGCAGCAGCAGCAGCTGCGGTCTGTATTTTTTTTTGCCAATAGTGGGAAATATTTTC
This sequence comes from Pimpla rufipes, assembly GCA_963932165.1. NCBI lineage: Eukaryota > Metazoa > Arthropoda > Insecta > Hymenoptera > Ichneumonidae > Pimpla > Pimpla rufipes. The sequence continues at coordinate 22,679,400 of OZ010634.1, forward strand.
CACCTTTATTGGCGGCCAATATTTTGGCAAATAGATCCGAATAGTTTCGCAAATTATTGGCGACCGATATTAAGGTCAATAGTTGAAAATGGTTTCGGAATTATTGATAGCCAATATAGTTCGTAATATTTTCCACGTTTATCGGCGGCCAATATTCAGGCCAATAGTTCGAAATATTTTCCACATATATGGGCGACCAATATGACGGTCAATAGCCCGAACTTTCTTTCCTAAGTCACCGGCGGCCAATATTTCGAACAATAATACGAAGATTTTTCGAAATTATTGGCGGCCGATATTTTCGCCAATGTTACGAATATGTTTCGGAATGTTTGGTGGCCGACATTTCGGTCAATAATACGAAATGTTTTCTCTAAATTATTGACGACCAATATTTTTACCAATAATACGAAATATATTCCCTAAATTATTGGCGGCCAATATTTCCACCAATAACACAAAATATTTTCCCCAAATCATTGGCCGCCAATATTTCCACCAAAAACACGAAATATTTTTCCAAATCATTGGCCGCCAATATTTCGACCAATAACACGAAATATTTTTTCGAATTATCGGTGGCCAATATTCACGCCGATAATTCAAATCACACCGAATTTTTTTCGTTGTGCACAAAGTCGCGAATCAATATGTGTAACGAGAACAGCGTCGATCTTATAAATCGCACACTAATGAGATTCGCCCACGGACGTCGCGGCGACGACGACGATGGTGTGCGGGAGACGCGGGCGCGCGCGCGGGTTCCCGTGTTCCTCCTCGATCGCGGTAGCAGCCGCGGAGCCGCGTCAGCGGCAGCCGAGGCACGATCGCACGTAAGTGTGCCAGGGCCGCGAGGCTTCGCCGCCAACACCGCCGCAACGAGCGCAAAGATTAGCCTCTTAATACTCACGGCAAAGGTCCCTAACAGCAGTGCTAGCGCTAGCGGGTTGTATCTGCACCTTTGGCTATCACACGTGTGAGGAGGAGGCGGCTGCTGCTGCCCCGCGCCGCGCCGCCCGACTCCGTACGTAACCTTTCAGACACCTTTGCGAGCGCGCGGATCGTGGCGCGCGGATATCTCCCGTGCCGTGTGCATCAGAATTGAAAGCGGTGGTCCGCCGCGGCCGCGGCGGACAGCCAACATTCAACGCATCAATCTCGCACGGGTAAAAGGGGGGCCCCCGCGATATGTAATAACGCGAATATATACTACGCCGTCAAATGTCAACGCGCGAGATGTGATTATAACGGGAACGAACGCGGACGCGAGGTTACGTGCCGCGGGAAATTATCGAATTGCGCCGCATGGGGCGCGCGAGATATTTCACACCAATTTTTTTCATGAGTGCCAATATTTTCCGTAGCCAATATCTGTAGCCAATATTTGGTGCCAATTTTTTTTGCACTTCAGGTTTTGCCGCAATGTTTCGTAAATGTCAGTAGCCAATATTTTCTGTAGCTAATATCGGTAGCCAATATTTCGTGCCAATTTTTTTTTGCACTTCAGGTTTCGCCGCGATGATTCGCAAATGTCAACCGCCAATATTTTCTGTAGCCAATATCGGTAGCCAATATTTCGTGCCAATTTTTTTTTGCACTTCAGGTTTCTCCGCGATGTTTCGGAAATGCCAACCGCCAATATTTTCTGTAGCCAATATCGGTAGCCAATATTTCGTGCCAATTTTCTTTTTGCTCTTCAGGTTTCGCCGCGATGATTCGGAAATGTCAGCCGCCAATATTTTCTGTAGCCAATATCGGTAGCCAATATTTCGCGCCAATTTTTTTTTTGCAAACGAGGTTCCGTCTCGACGTTTCGCAAATTGTCAGCCGCCAATATTTTCGCCGACTCTCAGTGGACGCCAATATTTTCGCCAATATTTTTCAGCAGGCACCGATAAATAAAAAAAAAAAAAAATGGCTCTCGACCGTGCGGTTCGCGTTCACCGACGCGCTGCACGCGTACAAACGACGAAATCAGAGTCAGCGGAACGATCGATCATTGTCCGAGCGGTATTGGCAGATGCGCCGAGCGTGCGGCGGCGGCGACGCGCCGTTTGCGTGCCGCGAATTGCGAATCCATATATACGCCGCCGCGCGCGTCCGCGGATCACCGCGGGGGTGACTCGCGCGCGAGGACGCGAATGTGCGTGCGGCCGGCTCTTGAACGCCGCGAGAAAGAGAGAAAGAGAGAAATATCTATACCTACACAGAGGGAATTATCAAGGTGCCTCCGTGCTGCAGAGGGAAAAACGCGGTGGAGCGGGAAGCGAGGCGCGACTGATTTGCGTTGGCGCCAGTACCAACCGGTCAACGGCCTTTAACATCTCTTTACGCGCGAATCCCCCTTCGGACCCCCTCGACCCCCGATGCACGTTGCTGCTGCTGTTGCTGCTGCTGCTGCTGCTGCACTTCCGTGAATATAATATATTCCTCGAGTCGCGCGCTAATGACGCACCCGGAGACTCTCGTTGGCTACTTGTAAGTGAAAACTAGTTGCGCGATATATATATATATATATTTATATATATTATATACTTTATGTGTGTGTTTGTGGTGTAATTGTGGGGTAATATGGACCGTGTCGATTCGCACGAGGAAACGAATAAAACGTAACCATGTTTTTGTCGCCTGTGTCAAGTCGGGTAAGTCAAGATGTCACTTCTGGGTCAAGTCCGGGTTTTCCCATTTTTACATGGGTTTTCCGCGTTGCATTCAAGTGGTCAATTACGTTATCAAATGAAGATAAGACACGGACATAAGTTTACTAGAAATATGAAGTGAATTCACGTTCAGCATACACTTGAAAAAAAAAAAAAAAGTGGCAAGTCACTTTTCCCTATATTTTCACTTTTTCCTACATTTCCAGTAGTTAAATTGTGTTCTGGAAACGCGATTTAAAAAAAATGTCAAAGCGTCCAATTTTGCCCTCGTAAAATTATCGTAAATGAAAAAAAAAAAAAAAGAAAAAAAAATGGCTGTCCCATTCTGCCCCGTCTGGAAACACGATTCAAAAAAATGTCAAAGCGTCCCATTTTGCCCCCGTCAAATAATCGTTAATGAAAAAAAAAAAAAAAATGACTGTCCCATTCTGCCCCGGCGTGCCATTTTGCCCCGCGTACCCCTATACACGAGTGCCCGGCGTTAGGGCTCTGTGCCCCCCCACCCCCCCTCGGGCGTCCCAATATACGCGGCGCGCGTGTAGTTACGGCGGTAGCTACCGAGCCGCGTGCGCGCGTGTTGGTCGGCTCGGCGCCGCGTATCGTGGCAGCCGCCCTCGGAGAGACAGAGAGAGAGCGAACTCGAGCGCTTCCGAAATAATATTTCATTCACGTGTGGCGAGAACGAGCGATTAGGGAAGCTCCGCGGCGGCGGCGGCGCTTCTCGGCTTCTCCTCCGTATCTCTCCCTCCGGTTATACTATTAGGCTCACGCGAACACGCGATCCCGAACACGCTCGCTTGAACGCGCGCGCGCGGGGCGCGTTGCGCCAGTGGCGCGAGTCGCGAGAGCCCGCATGCCGGAAGCCCGAAGGGCGATCGAGTCGCGCCGCGACGCGAGAGTGGCTCTCGCGTCGATTGAGGGAGAGAGCGGGCTGTTTGTATTCCCGCGGCTGCGTGCGCGAGATTGAAAATCTCACGACTGAGGGGGGATGGGGGGCGGGGGGGCATTTTCGGTGGAAAATAATTTTTTCGCCAATCTTTGCACGGTCGATATTCGGAAATATCGGCTGTAATTATATTTTTAGCCAATAGTAGACATATATTGGCTGTGATCATCGACGAGCCAATTTTTAGCCAATATTAGGAAAATATTGGCTGAGGTTATCGGCGAGCCAATATTTGGAAAATATTGGCTGTGATTATCGGCGAGCCAATATTTGGAAAATATTGGCTGTGATTATCGGCGTGCCAATATTTGGAAAATATTGGCTGTGGTTATCAGGGAGGCAATATTTGGAAAATATTGGCTGTGGTTATCAGGGAGGCAATATTTGGAAAATATTGGCTGTGATTATGAGCGAGCCAATTTTTTAGCCAATAACTGAAAAATAAATGGTAGTGATTATTGTCAAGCTAATTTTTTTTTATTATCGTCAAGTCAATTTTTTGACGAGCCAATAATTCGAAATCGTTTCCTCGACCGACGATAATTCCGAGCGAGTGCTGTATATTTTAGCGGCTTCCGCGGCGCCGGTGGAGCCGGTTTTTCCGTGTAACACGCCTCGAACTGTAATGTTTACTTAGCAGTATTTTCCTCGTTGTTTTATTTTTCCACCTACGGCGCGACCGCGTCGTTCGTGCGTAATTTTTAGCCCGAGCGACGTGTCCTAGAGCGCGCCTCGGACGAATTGCAGGTTGTTACAGGCCGTACACAGAGCGCTGCTGCCGTTAATATCCCGCGGACACGAAGACGGGTTGCGCGTCCTCTCGGTCCGTAATGCGGAAAATTCATCGCCCGAGTTTCGACGATTTCATTTGGAGCCCCCAAATCCGGACTCCCCGCAAGAATCCAGGGCGATCCTGCTGTGGGTGTTCAGAGGGACCTCGGGGAAAATTTCCCCGCAATCAAGTGACTCGGGCGATTCCCCGACTCGCGAGCGACGCTCGACGCTCGTGCAACAACCACGCACGAGAGATGCTCTTTGATTGTTCGTAGGTGGAGCGCAAGGGACGTGGAGGTGGAGGGAGGGGGGACGAGGAGGAGGTGGTGCCGCCTGCCCGCTGGCTCGGTGAATTTATCGGGTACGGTGATCTGGTCTCGTCATCGGGGAATGTGGGAGTGTTGTACGACTCTCCGCGTCGCCTCAACGAGCCCCGCGAGACGACCCACCGTGCGCGTCGCGTCCACCGTCTCGTCGTCTATCCGCGGCTCTCCCGCTCTCGACTCTCGAACGATCGCGCGCGTCGAGTTATGTGCCAGGTGTCGCGGGGGCGTTCACCGAACGTCAGGTGTCGGGCTCTCCGTCACACACGCGTGAGTCTCGAAGCACGTCGCGCTGACTGTCACAACCCGCGCGATCGAATGACGAGCTGCATGCCCCGCGTGTACGCCCTACCGGAGTTTCCGAGGCGCGAGGCTTCCGATGCTGGAAGATGTTGAGTCGAAGAGATAAGAATTGTTGGGAATGAAGGAATGAGAGGAGGGAAATGATCGGTAATGGAAATGTGAGAGGCAAATAAGTATCGGTAAGGAAAAAGAGAAAGAGAGAGAGAGAAATAAAAGATCGGTAATGAAAATGTGAGAGAAAAAAAAAGATCGGTAATGAAAGTGAGAAAAAGAAAAAGATCGGTAATGAAAGTGAGAGAAAAAAAAAGATCGGTAAGGAAAAGGAGAAAGAAAAAGAGTGATCGGTAATGAAAAAATGAGAGAAATAAAAAGATCGGTAACGAAAAAATGAGAGATACAAAAAGATCGGTAATAAAAAAAATGAGAGAAACAAAAAGATCGGTAGTGAAAAAATGAGAGAAACAAAAAGATCGGTAATGAAAAAATGAGAGATGCAAAAAGATCGGTAATAACAAAATGAGAGAAACAAAATGATCGGTAGTGAAAAAATGAGAGAAACAAAAAGATCGGCAATGAAAAAGTGAGAGAAAAAGAAAGATCGGTAATGAAACAAAATGAGAAAAAAAAACGAATGATCGGCAATGAAAAGACGAGGGGAAACAAAAAAAGCGAGAAACACTCGCGACAAAGAAGCCCTCCGCGTACGCGCCGGCTCGTAAGTAGCATAATCAATGCCAGCCGCCCGGGGGTCGTAAATAAGCTGGCAATTTAATCGAGAAACCAGACGCGCGCGGCGCTTTCCCATAGAGAGGCTGGAAACGACTCGCGACGGCTACCCGACGGGTATAGCGGTCGGTGCTGCTGCTGCTGCTCGCCCGTGCGTACAGCGCGCGAACGACGAATCAGCCGTGACCGTCGCAGCGCGCGCGCGCCTCGAGAGTTACTAAACCGTTCGAGTTTATCACGCACAGACTGCAGCGGGGGGGGAGACGAAAAAATATGATTTTTCGAAACGACCGTGGGGGACCCGTCGTCGTATTCTCGATTTCGGGGGGAAGGGGGGGGGGGGGGGGGGACGTCTCCCCGATAAATTGAAAAAGATTGAGGAAGAAAAAAAAAAGAAAAAAAAAACTGGAGGAAGAGAATGAGGCCTTTTCTCTCGTATGACACGAGATTCTTTGACTGCCCCCTCGGGGGCTGCCGTGCGGAGCAGCCAAACGAGACGCGGCCCGGGCGTCCAGTTTTTATTAAAAAAATGATTTATGAACTGGTTCTAAGTCAACACTGAGGGACTGAGAGCCCGAGCCGAAAATAAGGCTATTAAGTTGTCTACAGTGGCTGCGACCAATTTTACGTATACGGACGAATTCTTTTTCTCGTTGGACGAGAAAATATGTGTCTTTTTCGGTGGATCGTATACGCGCGCACCGAAGTGGGACGCCCGCGCGGCCGGGAGTCGATTCACCCGCGATATATTCTCCACGTGGGCGGCCCGACAACTGGACGTATTTCTCGCGACTATTGGCGGCCAATAATTTCGGAAATATTTGTTTTCGAAATCACGACCAATATTCCGGCGAATAAATCGCAAATATTTTCTTCCGATCATCGACGACCAATATCCCGGCCGCGATAATTCGCAAATATTTTCCACAACTATTGGCGGCCAATATCCAGGCCAACAGTTCGTGAAAAATGAAAAAAAAAAAAAAAAAATTCACAACCATCAGCGGTCGATAATTCGCAAATATTTCCCACAACTATTGGCGGCCAATATCCGGGCCAATATTCCGCGAAAAAAAAAAAAAAATTCCACAACCATCAGTGGCCGATAGTTCGCAAATATTTTCCTCGCCCAACGGCAGCCAATATTCGGGCCAATAATTCCACAAAAAACACCACGACAATTTTTTTTCCGAACCCTCAAATCGATATTCCAGCCAATGAATCACAAATATTTTCCACGCCATCCGTCGGCCAATACCTCAGCCAATAATTCGCAAATATTTTCCACGACCTTCACCACCCAATACTCCAATCAATAATTCGCAAATATCTTCGAACTCTGACCGTAAAAAATATCCCCTAACTATCGTTGCACCGACACCGAGCGAGGGGGATATTTTCTAGGGGGGGTCGAGGTGGGTGGGGGTGGGGGGAGGGGTGTGAGTGGGGGGGGCACAGAAGGTGGTGACAAAGGGGTGTCCGAGCGCTGGTGCGTCTCGGTGGCTCTCGAGGAGCGTCTCCTCGGCGGGGGCGAGAGGGGTCGAGGGGGAGGGGGAGGGGGGGGGGGCAAAGGGGGGCGGAGGGGGGCATACCATACACCAACCGCGCGTCTCCCATTATCCCATGCTAATTCTCGAGCGCGCGGCTGTCATTGCCTCGGGGGCCCCGGGCAGGGGTCCCCCTGACAAGTAACACCTCTTGGCTCGTGTTCCCTCGGCGTAGGAGTCTCGAGTTTCTCCCTCTCCCTCTCGCTCACCGTTCCCGCTGCTGTTGCTGCTGCTGCTTCTGCTGCTTCGAGACACTCATCGACCACAACTTTCGAGTCGAAGCGTGCGTATAACCCTGCGAAGGAGAGAAGGAAAGGATGAGAGAGAGAGAGAGAGAGAGAGAGAGAGAGAGAGGGGGACGACGAGCGAGGCTGCGTGCAGTCCGAAAATCAACTCGTCATGCTCCCTTCATTTTCTCTCGGACATAAAACAGCCATTTGTTAGGTCGTGTCGGGTCGGGCCTCGAAGTCGCGTCGCGGGGTTTCTCGACTCTTGTCTCCTTCTTTCTTTCACTTTTTTTTAAATTTCTTTCCAGTCGTCGTTTTTTTTTTTTTTTTTTTTTTTTTTTCGCTTCTCCTCTCGGTGTCGTTATTTTTCGCGCAGCTCCGTCGATCGGCTCGCCGTCGATCGGTTCGATCGTGCCTGCGATGTCAAATATGATCGCGCTCGCCTATCGCGGAGGTTTATTTTTTTTTACGAGGTTTCGTTATTTTTCGCGGCAGCGCTGACGATTGGTTCGATCGTGCCTGCGATAGTAAATACAATATTCGTTATTTTTCTTATTAAAATTAATATATTCAATTCGCGGAGTGGAACGCAAACCCTCGATTTTTCATTTTTTTTCCAAAATATCAAACCCGAAAATCATTTTTTACACCCATATAAATTGAAGAAAAAAAAATTGAAAAAAAAACTTTGACAAACGGCGAAAAATCGAAAAACCGAGATATCCGTACATTTCGAACGGCGTTCCCGTCGTCTTTCGATTCTCCCTCGAACTGCCGCGGGCGATCGGATCCTCGTTCCTCGCGACGCGAGCCGAAGAAATTTCACTTTCCGCGAGGTCCCCAAAAACAAGCGAATTCCTGTTCGATAAATCGGCTCTCGCGGTCGAGGGTCGCACGTGCTGCATTCCCAACGTTAACGTTGGCGACGCGTCTCTCGCGAATCGCTTAATTCGCGAGGCTCGAGCCGCAGCAAATATATTTCGCGCGGTGACGCTCGGCGCGGTGTCGGCGCGGCCGCGTCATCGGCATACGAAATTCGCGTCCCAGCCGCGCCGGTGGCTCCACTTTGTTAACCAAAGCGTCGCGAGTGCGCGCGGAGATCGCGCGTCCCTTTGTCTCGCGCTCGACAGGACGACGACGACGACGACGACGACATCGTAAAGTCCGCGATAGGCGAGCGCGATCATATTTGCTATCGCAGGCACGATCGAACCGATCGACGCTGCGCCGCCGTCGCCGCGAAAAATAACGAAACCGAGAAGACAAAAAAAAAATCCGCGACAGCCCCCATGGAAACAAAGTATATTTGAAAAAACTATATAAGAGATACCACAACTTTTGGTCGAAAAATATATAATCAATATATTTTTTTCTATTTAAGATATGTCTCAGATATATCTCATTCAAATATAGCCGGTCGATATATTTTTATATTATTATTATTATTATTTTTATTATATTTTTATATATACTTTTATATACAGCGGGTATAGAATTTTTCGCCAATATATTGTAAAAAGTCAATGTAAACTGTAAAAAGAATCTGCTCGAAAATTAAAACACCGGTGCTGCAAGTTTTTATTAACACCGTTTCTTCAATTTCAAGCACAAATCTATATCGAAAATTCGGAATGACGACACTCGAAAATAATTTCAATATTGTTAAAATATAAAAATATCAGTAAAAAATTAAATACCAGACAAAAATCTGCTTGCAAATTGAGGTACCGATACTACAATTTTTAACTCAATCACCGTCTCTCAAATTTCACCCACAAATGTACATAAAAAATTCCGAATCCCTAATTTCAATGTCGTCAAAAAAATCCCCGTGTCCGTGCTCGAAATTTAACGATCATGCGCCGCAAACATTTCGGAACACCGTCGACTTTGTTTCCTTTATATTCAAAAGATCTCGGGATTTAGAATTCCGTCTCCGACTTTTCGCCGCGCCGTTCCGAGCGCGGAGCGCGCGGAACGAAGACGGCGATAACTCATCCGGCCATTGCGCGCCGGTTTCTCAATTAGGTAACACGCGAGGGAATATCATATCCTCGTTCGCGCTCGCGCTTGTCTATATATACATATATATATATATATATATATATATATATATATATTTAAAGGAAAAAAAAATATATATATATATACATAGCGCACACAATGAGCGGGCTCGCGCGACGAGCGGTAGGTGGACATCGTGCCGAGAGGACTAACGTAATTTCGTATAAATCAGGCCCGTTTTAGCCGCGAGTGCCCGACGGGAGGGCCCCCGGAGGGGCCCCGCGTATAGCGCGTAGACCGCGCGGCCATTCCCGCCTACCCCCTAGCCCGGGTCCCCCCCCCCCCCCCTCGCCCCCTCGCCCCCCTCGTGCCCCCCGCGCGCGGTACCGGAACGCGCCGACCTTGGGGACCGCGCGACCGACGTCCCGGTGGTACCCGCGTTTTCGCTTAGAGCGCTGCTTCTGATTTTCTCCACGTGACACGACTGCCGAGCGGCGTGTTCGCCTCTCGCCCGAGTCACCCGGCACCGACGTATTAAATTATAATTGAACCGCGCTCGCGCGGCCACGAACGCAAGAAATCTATTAGCGTACGAGCCGCGGGCGACCTCCGTGGACACTTTTGGGCGATGGAAGATTTTTTTTTTTTTTTTTTCGGGAGAGTCACAAATCTTTGTCAGTAGTGGCGAAATATTTTCTGTATTTACAGCGGCGGGGAAATATCGGCCGCCGATGGTTTGAATTATTTTGCGGGATTATTGGCGGCCGATATTGTGGCCAATGGTTTGGTTTTACAAAAATATTGACGGATGATATTACGGCCAATAATTTGGTTATAGAAAAATATTGGCGGCCGATATTCCAGCCAATAATTTATTTTCAAAAATATTGGCGGTCGATATTCCAGCCAATAATTTGATTTTACAAAAATATTGGCGGCCAATATTCCCGCCAATAATTTGGTTTTAGAAAAATATTGGCGGCCGATATTCCAGCCAATAATCTGATTTTACAAAAATATTGGCGGCCGATATTCCAGCCAATAATTTGACTTTACAAAAATATTGTCTGCCAATTCTCCAGCCAATAAATTGCGAATTATTTTCCCGCGATTATCGGCGGCCGATAATTCGTATTTTTTCCACAACCAATCCGGTGGAACGAGACGAAAAATATATATATTGGCGTGACTTCGCGCCGGCTCCGGCGGCCCGATGATAACCGGAACAACGGAACGGATCCGCGGGTTGTGGACGAACCGAAAGAGAAAAACAAAAGACGGGGCAGGGGGGGGGGGGGGGGCGAAAAAGGAAAGAGAGAAGAATGAAAATGAAGAGGTACGACAGCGATAAATCTTATTCCGGTCGCGACCACCAACGTTCCACCCGTTCGAACGTTGCATAAAATGAAAATGAGTTTTAGTGTCCTGCGAGCCGGGGGCTGAACTGGCCGGTCGGGCCCTACGGTATCTCGCTCGGGTGAAGCCTCGCGAGCTCGAACGAGCTCGCGAAACAAACACACACGAACAAAATGTTATATATCCACGTGTATATAACGCTGTATATATATTCCAACACACACCACGTGTGTGTATATCGGGTACACAACGCGTGTACGTCGCTTGGGTTATACTTTGTGGCGGGTGTAGGCTTTCACTGGGTTGTAAAGCGGAATGGTCGCACTCGGTTGGTGCGGCGGAGCGCGCGAGGCGAAAAGCGAGAAAGGAAACGAGGATCGAAGGAAGTCGAGAGATAGCGCGAGATCGTCCGGGCGGTCTCGTCCCCCGGGCTCGGCCGGGGACACACGAGGTATCCGTGCCACTTGGCCGCCTTAAGCCCCGGCTTAAGGGGGACCAACTTTGCCGATTTTACGTCTCGCGAAGAAAACAAAAAGGTGGGGGTTTTTTTTTTTTAGGAAACGGAATTGAGGGAAAAAATCCACGCACCGGGATCGGTCGAAATGGTGGTCTGAATGTGTGGAAAAAATTCCAGGGTTTGAGGTGGATAGTAATAATTCGACAAGTGTGTTTAGTGATTTGAGGGATTTTAATAAATTAAAGGTAATGTGGAAAAATAAATAATTGTAATTTGAAGTAAAATGAAAATTGTAATAAATAAATAATTGTAATTTAAAGTAAAATGAAAATTGTTATAAATGAATAATTGACATTTTTAATAAAATAAAAATTATAATAAAAAATAATTGTACTATAAAATAAAATAAAAATTGTAATAAATAATTAATGAAGAATAAAAAAAATAATAATTTTTTACATAACGGCGCAAAAGGAAACTTTTGATTTTGAGTGTAGATGCTCGAAACCGCCGTGTGGATGAGGTTCGCCATCGACAAATGCCTTTCCACGCGCGCGAAACAGTCACCGGAAATTCACTCCGACTGCGTTGCGGTTCGGCCGGTTATATCGCTCTCGACATTGCGCGCGTCCATAACCGCCGATCCATAATTCATCGCTCTGCCCGGTCAGCGCCGCGAGACGCCGTTTGCCCTCTAATTTATGTGTTTTTAAAGACGCCCGAAGTCAGGAAGCTCTCGATCCGCACCCCGCGCGCCCTCGCATCATTTTTGACCCCCTCTCGCCGTTCGCCTTGGAACGAAACTTCTGGGTGCTCGGAAACGCGAGAAAATTGCAGCCCTTGAAACCCCCCCCCCCCCCCCCCTTATCCGTCATTCCATTAAAACTTCATTTCCCGTGAAGCGGTTGCGGTCAATTAAATTTCCGAAAAACCTCGAACGAGTAGGTCTTTATTAACGTTTTTTTTTCCTTCATGAGAGTTGAGCGGTATTTAATTACGTTACAATTATAAGGGGGGCAACGTATTTTAGGGCCCCCTAGAAATCGAGTCGTGAGCCAGGTTGTCAAAAAAAAATTTTTTTGTACAAAAAAATGTTTTACAAATAAAAGGTTGCACAAAAACAAATTGTTGTACAAAAAAAATGTTTTTCAAAAAAAAGGTTGAACAAAAAAAAATGTTTTTTTGTACAACCCGGAAATTTCCAATGGGTAATCCCTGAAAATGTGTGAAAAATTAATTTACAATAATTTATCTCGGTTCCCCGGTGAACCCCGCGAGGCTCCGTTTGCCCTTTAATTTACGTGTTTTTAAAAAACGCCCTAAGTTAGGAACCCCTCGATCCGTACCCCGCGCACCTTCTGCTCTCGCTTCGTTTTTTCCCCCTCTAACCATCCGCCTTGAACCGAAACTTCTGGGAGCTCGGAAACGCGAGAAAATTGCAGCCCTTGAAACCCCCCCTTAACCGTCGTCCCATTAAAGCTTCATTTCCCGCGAACCGGTTGCGGCCAATTAAACTTCCGAACAAAATCTCGAACGAGCGGGTTCGTTATTACTGTTATTTCGTTCATGGGAGTTGAGCGGTATTTAATAACGTAACAATTATAAGGTAGGCAACGTATTTTAGGGCCCCCTTCGAAATCGAGCCGTGTTGTCTTTTTTTTTTTTTTTTTTTTTTTCTTCTTCCTTTTACAACCCGGAGGAATAATAATCGGGAAAACTCGGGAGAAGCTGCCGAGGCGGATTCTATTTCGAGAATTGCTGGGAGGGACTTTGACGCGCGTATAATTGGGGTTGAAGTCTTTCGGGGGCCCCGCGGAAGCCTCGGGGCATTATTTCGGGGACCACTCGGTGTGTCTCTCTCGCTCTCCGTTATTTTCTTTTTCATCTCTCTCTCCCTCTCCTATCTCACTCTACGACCCCCGTTAAACTCGCGTTCTCAGCCTTTCGCTCGCGTTGTGTATAAGTCGTAAAAAAGGCCCTCGACTCGGGGACCATATTCCTAGGATCTTTTTTTACCTGTGTATAAGTCTGTTACACGTATATGGGCGCGCGCGCGAGTCCCCCGCGTGTGTCAGACACGACTTTTCGTCCGTCGGCGTTTATAACGCCGCGGCTGCCCTACAATATAAAGACGAGGGCCCCCAATGTGCTGTCGGTCCCCGCGGGGAGGGACCAATTAAAAGTCGAGGGGCCCAATTACTCGGGGCCCACGAACGCGAGTCAAATTCGAGTCGATTTTTGGGATTTTCGATTTCGGGTTTTCCTTGACTGCGCGTCTCCTTCGCGTCGTTTTCAGGGGAATCAGAATCATCTAAATTGAATAACTGAATTTTTTAAACTGAATCACTGAATTTATTAATAACTGAATTTTTTTAAATTGAATAACTGAATTTTAAAAAATTGAATAACTGATTTTTTTTATTGAATAACTGAATTTTTTTAATTGAATAACTGAATTTTTTTAAATTGAATGATTGAATTTTTAAAAATTGAATAACTGGATTTTTTTGTAATTGAATAACTGAATTTTTTAAGATTGAATAATTAAATTTAAAAAAATTGAATAATTGAATTTTTTTAATTGAATAAATTATTTTTTTTAATTGAATAACCGAATTTCTTTAAATTGAATAACAAAATTTCTTAAAATTGTATAACTGATTTTTTTTAATTGAGTAACTGCATTTTTTTAATAGAATAATTGAATCATTCAAATTGAATAATTGATTTTTTTCCAACGCACTGTAAATTTTCAGATATTCATATTTTCGAAACCTACGATTTTTTGTGTGTAATCATCCAACCTCACGAAATGTCGTGGTCACCAAATTACCAAAAACCTCAGATTTGACGACCGCGAGGATCTCGCGAGCGTTCGTAAAATTGAAATTCGTTTATCTCGGTTCCGTGTGCGAACAATTCGAACGTGCGATTGATACCTTTTTAGTACACGGTGAAGCCCGCGATTCCGTGACTCGATAACTTTACGACCGGACGGTGGGTTGAGGGGGTCGAGGGGGGGTCGGGGGGGGGGGGGGGGATGGGTAACACGATAAGGATCGTTGACGGCTGTAGGAGCGAAGGTTTTTGCGCATTCCACGAGCGGCAGTGAATCGCTCGGGTCTCTTTCTTCCTTCCGCGCGAGTTTACGACGCGCGGGTTATACACAGTAAGGTGAGAAGCGGGCGCCCCGTTCGCGGGCCCCGCGATCGAGTCCCGTCGACTCTCCGGCTGCTGCTGCTGCTGCTGCTGCGCCGAAGCAGCACGAGTGAGGCTCCCATATTTCTTCGGTGCAACACTTTAAGGGCCCCCATTGTGTCCCGGGGGCCACGTTCCTATTACGCGTATTATGTGGATTATTGGCCCTCGGAGAGTCGAGTTACCGGGGCGAAGATCACCGCGAGTGAGGCGCAACCGCGCGGCGGCGTCGGCGGCGGCCGCCGGAAAGGGCTGTCAAGACCGAGGAGCCGAACGGCAGCCGGACGCGAGCGGCTCGAAACGATATCGCGACTCCCGTCGGGCTGCAAACGCGGCGCGGGAGCTCGCGCGCGAAATATCGAAATATCGAATTATCGAGCTCGCGAAATATCGAAATATCGAATTATCGAGCTCGCGAAATGTCGAATTATCGAATAAGCGGAGTCTCGGATTATCGGAATACTGAAAGATTCAAACATCGAAATATCGAATTATCGAAATATCAAAATATCGAATTATCGGAATATCGAATTATCGAAATATTGAATTATTGAATTATCGAAATATCGAAATGTCGAAATATCGAAACATCGGAACATCGAAATATTGGAACATCGAAATATCGAAGTATCGAAATATCGAAATATCGAAATATCGAAACATCTAATTATCGAAATATCGAAAAATCGAAACATCTAATCATCGAAATATCGAAATATCGAAATATCGAATTATCAAAATATCGAAATATCGAAATATCGAAATATCGAAATATCGAAATATCGAAGTATCGAAAAATCGAAACATCTAATCATCGAAATATCGAAATATCGAAATATCGAAATATCGAAATATCGAAATATCGAAGTATCGAAAAATCGAAACATCTAATCACCGAAATATCGAAATATCGAAGTATCGAAAAATCGAAACATCTAATCATCGAAATATCGAAATATCGAAACATCTAATCATCGAAATATCGAAATATCGAAATATCGAAGTATCTAATCATCGAAATATCGAAATATCTAATTATCGAAATATCGAATTATCGAAGTACCGACCCACGAAATATTCAGAAATTATTCTACTCGTGCAACAAGCTCCGGTAACAACGAGAACCACGAAACCCGCAAATATTCTTCCGCGGCTTCCGAAACAAAATCAAAACGACCAACGCCCCGCAGTCACAATCTTCCCACCGCCGCGAGAATTCGCCTCGTCGATTCGTCAAACTCACGGCCGTCTCTCAGCTGGTAGCCGGGACGATTTTCGTCCGTTCCCAAGCCGCGTAAGTGAGAGAATCCGAGAGATTTATCGCGGGGCAATTACACCGAGAGACTGCCGAACGCGCGCTCGCGCTCTCTGAAGAAGCACCTAGGCGGATAGGATGTAGAAACGAGGTAGAAAAAAAAAAAAAATTCAGCCGCGCGCTTTACGACGCGTCTATAATTATCGGTGATTTCTGGGAAACATATAGCCCAGGGGATAAAGAGACCAAGCAGTGTCTCCTCTTTGTTCCCTCGTTCCCCATATATACGACGCTTTCGTCTCGCGTAAATCCGGCAGTTTCTCGTCTTCCGACCGACCGACCGACCGACATCTCCAATCTCGATTCCCCTTTTCATTTCTCCCTCTCCCCCCCCGCTCGATTAATCGAAATCCCGGGATGCCTAATTGCCGGTGCCACGATTTCCGGGAATTCTTCGCTCCCGCTGGAAATCAACGAGAGGGGGGGGGGGGGGGGTCGGAAGGGGCGAGGGGGTCGGAAGGGGGGACGGGGGGTGGAAGGGGGGAGGGGGGGGGAATATTGCGTAGGAGCCAAAAAGATTTCTCTCCTCGCTCCACGAGGGCTTCACGAATTTTGGGATATTTTTGTTCGGTGAGTCGAAACCCGCGCCGCACGATAAATCCCACCGTAATTCCATCTCTCGGCTTTCCGCCCGCGTTCCGCGCGTATAAAACGTCGAATTCCCATTCCTACGAAATTGCCGTCAATTTGGCAATTAAAAAGAGAGGAGGGCTAATAGGAGGGTAGCTAGACATATCGGGCGGCTGAGTGACAGCCACAATTCGCTTTCTCCATCTCGCTCTCACTCGCGACCCCGTCGGTTTTCCTTCGCGCTCCGAGTGATCCCGACGCGGGGATCTCAACCGAAGGGCCACGACCCCCTCTCGGTACCGGCGCGTCGATCTTTCGTGGCGTTCAAGCTTGAGGATCGCCGCTCGTTACCGGCGTTCCCATACACGGAGTCACGGCCAACTCGTGTGTCAGAGTGCACGAGGTGCATCTGCGAAGTGATCGAGGAATTTGGAAGAGCGACCTGCGAATTTGTTAAGTCGACTGACAAAATCGTGGAATTCGGGTGTTGCGATTAAATGGAATTTTTTTTTAAATATGTTTTTGTGATTTAATGTTGTGGAAGGATTTTTTCGTTTTTTTGGTCGACTGACAAAATCGCGACCTTCGGGTGTTGTGATTAAATGGATTTTTACATTTTTTCAAGACGCTGTTTTTGGGGGATTTTTGGGTGTATTGAAAAAGATGTTTCCGTGCTCTAATGTTGTGGAAGGATTTTTTCGTTTTTTCGCCGACTGACAAAATCGCGACCTTCGGGTGTTGTGATTAAATGGAATTTAACATTTTTTCAAGGCGCTGTTTTTGGGGGATTTTTGGGTGTATTAAAAAATATGTTTTTGTGATTTAATGTTGCGGAAGAATTTTTCGTTTTTTCGCCAACTGACAAAATTGCAGCCTTCGAGTTTCGCGATTAAATGGAATTTTTTATTTTTTCAGGGCACTGTTTTTGGAGGATTTTTAGGTGTATTAAAAAATATGTTTTTGTCCTCTAATGTTGCAGGAGGAATTTTTTGTTTTTCCGTCGACTGACAAAATCGCTGCCTTCGGGTCTCTTGATTAACTGGAATTTTTTTCCCCGGTGCACTTTATGGAGGATATTTTGGTGTATTCAAAAATATATTTTTGCACTCTAATATTGCAGAACGATTTCTTAATTTTCCAATGAATTATTTAATTTTTTTTACGGTATTGTAAATATTGCAAGATGCTGATTTGTTTTATTTTTTAAATTTTGCATCCACCTTCACTGAAATTTAAATGAAATTTAAATCAAAGACATCTGACATTTTTGCAATAAAAAAAAATCTCACGGAACAATTTCTTCATTTTCTCATCCAAATAATTAATTTTTTTTACTGTTTTACAATTACACAAATAAAGGCACAATATTCGTATTTTCTTCCATCAGCCGCCGCCAAAAATCCGTGCGCACAACCAAGGACAAAATTAACCAAAAATGCGTGTTCAAATGCCGTCGAATTGAATTTTCCGGTCACGTAAGTCGGTAAACAAGGTATTCGCGCGTGGGGGGCGCCGTTGCGGCTCGTTTACCGAGATTTTCGACAATAGCCAAGCGCGGTCACGAGGCGAGCGCCGGGAGGGGATAAATCTCCGGGTGAAAAATGTCACGGTGGTCTCGGGTGTCTCTGCGGACGATTCTCCCCGCCGAGAGTCGGCGACACTATGGGGATCTCGGCTACCGTTCGCGCTCGCCACGGGGGGTCATCTTTCCCTCTTCCTCCTCTTCGTCTGTCTCTTTATTTATTTTTTTCTTTTTTTTTTCCTCGCTCGCTCCCTTCGCCGTTGCTGCGGATCGGAGGAGGAGAAAAGAGAGCGAGAGGAGATGAAAACTCGGTCACAAAGAGCCGGGGGGACTCTCGTGGTCGGGACCGACGGGACCGCCGCTCGACGCTGGTCCCCGTGGTATACGTGTCGAATTTCGGAAGCAACGCGTCTCGAGTCAAGTGGAGTCGAGGGAGCCGCTCGCTCGCTTCTCGAGTGTCCCTCGAGTGGCAGCTCTCATCGCTTTGTGTGTGACCAATACCTATTTCATTATACCCCACCCCCCTTCCCCTTCACCCACAGCGGGGAGGAAATCGTCGAGTACCTCGGAGGCCACCGCGGAACCATTAAATTTTCATTTCTCAACCACTCCACGCCGGTTTTGTCACAGCGTTGAAATGCCGGCGGAAGCGGGAAATCATTTTTTTTTTGCATTGAAGTGAAGCGGGAGGGAAAATATTTTTTTTGGGTTTGAGGGAATCGATTCACCTGTGGGATATTTTTTTATGTTGAAGGGAATAGATTCACCTGAAGGATATTTTTTTTATATGCAAGGGAATCGATTCACCTGCGGGATATTTTTTTTTATATGCAAGGGAATCGATTCACCTGAAGGATATTTTTTTATGTGCAAGGGAATCGATTCACCTGCAGGATATTTTTTGACATTTAAGGGAATCGATTCAGCTACAGGATATTTTTTACATTTTATGGAATCGATTCATCTGAAGGATATTTATTTACATTTAAGAGAATCGGTTTACCTGCAGTAATTTTTTTTACATTTAAGGGAATCGATTCATCTGAAGGATATTTAATTACATTTAAGGGAATCGATTCACCTGCAGTATATTTTTTTACAGTTAAAGGAATTCATTCACCTGCATGCATTTTTTTTACATTTACGCGGGAATCGATTCACCTGCAGGATATTTTTTTTTACAGTTAAAGGAATCGATTCACCTGAAGGATATTTTTTTCACATTTAATTCACCAGCCCAAAAAAAATCGCATCTATAACCAGCGACAGCTGAGCATCGATTTCAATATCACAAACTCCACCTTCAATCTCTACACTCCCATCTCCAATTTACTACTCATCACGCTTGGCTATTAATCGTCAATCGTCACACGACCGTCAGCGTTGCAAAAAAACTCGCATATATCCACATAATCAATAAACTAACAAAAAGCCGCTTCAAGCAAATTACGCAAATTGCGGCGCAATCCAGCTGCGTCAATTACGAACAACACGAAAAAAAAAAAAAAAAAATTCCCCGATATTCCCGTGACCGAAATATCGAATTATCGAAATATCTAATTATCGAAATATCGAATTATCGAAATATCGAATTATCGAAATATCGAATTATCGAAATATCGAATTATCGAAATATCGAATTATCGAAATATCGAATTATCGAAATATCGAATTATCGAAATATCGAATTATCGAAATATCGAATTATCGAAATATCGAATTATCGAAATATCGAATTATCGAAATATCGAATTATCGAAATATCTAATTATCGAAATATCGAATTATCGAAATATCACACGACCGTCAGCGTTGCAAAAAACTCGCATATATCCACATAATCAATAAACTAACAAAAAGCCGCTTCAAGCAAATTACGCAAATTGCGGCGCAATCCAGCTGCGTCAATTACGAAAAAAAAAAAAAAAAAAAAAAAAATTCCCGTGACTTTTCCTCTCGTGGGGGATGGACGCGCTTAAGACGCCCAGCCGCCGGTTCCCCGTCGCACCGCATTCGATCCCTCCCACCCGCGGCGAGTATCTCGCAGTCGCCATAATGGTCGGCGTCTTTATGATTAGCATTGTGCGAGAGCAGCGACGATGAATGTGATTGTTGTGTGCGTCCCGACGGCGGCGGCGGCGCTGAGAGAATCCCCGCCCGGTCGCGGTTGGTCAAGCGAGCTGCAGCGACGACAATGCAACCAACTATGCAAAGCACGCGTCTCCCTTCTTCGTCTTTTCTTCTCCTCCTCCTCCGCCTTTTTTAATTTTTTTTTCTTTTTTTTTCCTCCTCCTCCTCCGCCTTTTTTCTTTTTTTTTCTCCTCCTGCGGCGTCCCCAATGCGTGCCTATATTTATAATGGATTATTAACTGGTACACGACGAGGGCGGCCGCTTTGTGTGAACTTCACCATTGACTTGTCCCCCACCCCCCTCTGGAGGGGGGCGGGAGGGGAGAGAAAAAATAGTTGCCGAGCGTTTCCACTTTTTCTTCCTTGGATGCTCCAGGGTCGCAACCTCGGCACGAGGGACGCATAACGCCGAGGGTTGCGGACACCTCGAGGCGGAAAAGCGCGTTTCAAGAGACGACTTCAAGAGGCTTTTGGTAGGCGCGCGCGACGAGCGTCGCCAGGGAGAGGACAAGACCTCGTAAACCGGTGGATTAGGATCTGAGAGTCGCGGCCACCCACTAGGAAAGCCGGGACGCGAAATTCCGGCTGCTGCTTCACCCCCCCCCCCTGGGTCCCCCTTAGGTTTGAGGGAGAGACACACGTTTTCGTTCAAGCTCATTTTCTTCAGGTGTGTCTTTTGGGGTGCTGGCAATTAGCCGGGCTAATTTTGGATACGTGAACAATGGTGGGTCGATCGATTGTGGCTGGGTCTGGATCTGGGGACTCAGGTATAGCGGAGATAAATTATTTGGTCTCCCCCCCCCCTTCCCCCCTTCCCCCCCTTCGCCACTCATTGGGCGCCGATTGTTTTACGTCGCCCTGTGTCTCGATTCCTGAGATGCTGATTTTTTTTTTTTTTTTTCGAATTTTCCTATATTTCCCGTTTCAGAGCCTGGAGGATTTTTCAAAATTTCCCTAGATGTCGTTTCAGAGCCTGAAGGATTTTACAAAATTGCACTTGATGTCGTTTCAGAGCCTGGAAGATTTTTCAAAATTTCCCTAGATGTCGTTTCAGAGCCTGAAGGATTTTTCAAAATTTCCCTAGATGTCGTTTCAGAGCCTGAAGGATTTTTCAAAATTTCCCTAGATGTCGTTTCAGAGCCTGAAGGATTTTTCAGAATTGCCCTAGATGTCGTTTCAGAGCCTGAAGGATTTTTCAAAATTTCCCTAGATGTCGCTTCAGAGCCTGGAAGATTTTTCAAAATTTCCCTAGATGTCGTTTCAGAGCCTGAAACATTTTTCAAAATGGGAAATTTGAAGAAGAAAAAATTCCCAGGACCGGAAACGGTGCCTCATATGGAATTTTTTTTTATCGTTCAGGCCCGCTGGCGATTTTTTCCTGGCGAAATTTTTCTACGAACCTCCATGTCAGAGCCTGGGGAATTTTTCAAAATTCCCCTATGAGACCCTATTACAGACCTCCCTAACCCCCCCTCCCCCTTAACCCTCTAATTATTCGAATTCCACTTACGAGGCCCCCCTACAGAAACATCCCGGCGACGAGCACGAGTCCTCTCGATACTCATCATAATTCAACAGTTCGCATCGCGCGTCGAGCAGTCATTAGACGCGGTTGCGGCGCATCCGCGCGTAATATATTCCCAGGGGATGCCAGGGAGGCGAGAGATTATTCGGTTGGATTGGCGATGCGGGCCCGCGACGTACGTGCCCGGACTGCCGAACGAGTGAAAACGACGGGGAAAAAAAGAAAAAAAAAAAAAAAAAGAAGAAACGCAAGAAGGAAGAAAAAAGCGACCCGAGGAGCTCAGAGCGGAGCCGGCAGGCGCTGCTCTTGCGCCCCGCACGCAGCCTTCCAGAATATTTGCGCCGCAAAGCCGCGAGAAAGAGAAAAAGAGACGGAGGGCGTCGGCGTCGGCGTCGGCGTCGGGCGTATGAGCATCGGATTGACGGGGGACCACCCCGTGGTCGTCGAGAGATCTCACCGTCGTCGTCCTCGTCGTCGTCGTCGTCGTCGTCGACTTCGCGAGGCGAAAAATAACCCGCTTTTTCGGGGAGCTCCGGGACGCTCCGTCGCGGTCGTGTGTTTCCCGTTCACGAGCCAACGGGTCGACTGATCCCTTCTTATAGGGGAGACCGGGGTAAAACGGGCCCACGAGCAAAAAATGGCTCTATGACAAAACCCAAAGTGCTTTTTTTAAATTGCTTTTCACTAAAAAAAATGCGAAATTAATCATCAATTTTGAGCGTCGGCGAAAAAAAAAATTCCCTCGTAAAACGGGGCCCCCCAAGAAAAAAATGGCTTTACGACAAAACCTAGTGTTTTTTTTTATTGCTTTTCATTTAAAAAAATACAAAATCAACAATTTTGAGCGTCGGTAAAAAAAAAAATCCGGGGTAAAACGGGCCCCCTCAGAATCCGGCACAAAAACGAATTACTACACAAAACGCTACCGATCGGCACGAGTGTCGATCATTTGGGTCTTTTACTAAAATGTGACACAAAAGCACATTTTAGTCATGACTGATCGCCGTACAGGCAAGAATTGATGGAAAAAAAACCTGTTGCCGATGAAGCCCGCGAATTAAAAAAAAAAAAACACGGAAGACGGCGGGAAAAAAAATTTTACGAAGAAAAAAGGCTCAAAACTTACGACGGAAACGGGAGCCCATTTTACCCTAATTTTTTTTTTTCGATGATAAAAAAGGGGGATCCATTTTACCCCGGTCTCCCCTGCTAGGGGGCTGAGGGCGGTGGAGAGAGGGAGAGGAAGGGGCACACCGAGCGTGATAAAGACTTGTGTGTCGGGGGGCCCGAATCGTTCGCGCCCGAATCGCTCGCTCGAGAATGCGGGGAGGCAACGAGAACGGACGGACGGAGGATGAAAAAGGAAAAATGCGAGAAAGAAGAGGCTGCGAGCTGTGTTCTTGAAGAAAGAGATCTTCAGCCGGGGGAAACTATACTCGATTACCTCTGCGCCCACTCGCGATTCCCGATTCCCTGACAAAAAGTCTCGCGCGCGACAGGGAAGAGACGATCGAGCGACGGAGAGGGAAAGCGAGAGGGGGGCGAGTGAGTGGTTGGCGCTGCTGGTGCTGCCGGTGCCCCGCGCTGCATCCTCGCGGAATACGAGCCAGTCCTACGTACCGAGGGGTATCCGTGACAGCGAGACCGGAGAGATTCACGCTTTCCGTCGCAGGACCACACACACCGGGGGCCTCAGCGACGAGACGGAGAAACGGATACTAGACCCCCCCCCCTTCGCCCCCCTTCAATGTTGCGACACTCACGGGCGGGTGGAGAGGACACGCGGAGTCCTGTGGAATAAGGAAACACAACGAGGGGGCCCGCGGTCGGAGTGCCGAGAAACGCGGGATAGAGGATTGGAAAAAAAAATAGATATAAGCGTAGAGAACGGAGGCAGCGCGAATGGCCGAAAAATGGCAGCGGGGGGGGGGCGATGAATTATCGCGGGCCCGAGTTGCCCGTAAAAATCGACGACAGAAACGCAGGACATCGATTTTTATTTTTTTACATCTTTTTTTTTCGTAGGGGGTTGAAGGGGGCCCCGTGTGGCCGCAATGGGCAATAGCGTAGAGGGCCCACGGTGATTATTTTAAAGCGGACGATCGCGCGATCGATAATTCACCAGAAAGAACTGGTTCGACCGCGCGGTTCGTCCGCAATCCGCAGCCCTAACCTCGAAGTTCCGACGCGGCCGGAGAATCGGTAGCGTCGAGCCGGAAGCGTAGGTGGAAAACAAAAGCTCCCGTGTTTCCGGCGTAGATCCCTCTTACGAGATCTTTTATCCCCTTCCCGCGATTTCATCCAAATCGCGTCCTTAAGGCGCTCCGAGTGTCCGCGATCGTGAAGGGCCGGGCCCGCCGGTCGTCAATCCTTATCGCGAGGCCAATCGTTCTGACAACTCGACGAGGCGATCCCGGCCTCCAGGGGATCAAGCTTCCCCGGTTGACACCCTGGGAACCGTTTCCCCGTGAGCGCTCGCCCTACACACGGGGACCCCCCCTAAGAATCTTCCCGCGCGCGTATCTCCGCCAAAAATGCTCGCAGCCGGCCGAGCGAAACGTCAAAAGACTCGGCGTGATCGGCGGAAGAATTCAGGAAGACGCGGACGGACCTCGGGCCAGCGGCTGGCGAGCGAGGCGCAGCCCTTCAAACCAACGTCCTCGCGTCTCGCGATCCCAACCCCGATCAGCCGCGCGGGGGGCTCAAGCCACGAGGATTACAGGTTTGCGGACAGAAGCGAGCGAGAGAGACGGAGAACGAGAGAGAAAGAGGGAGGGAGAGATCGTGATCTGATCCTTGACAAGGGAAGAGGAAGAGGAGGAGGCGAAGAAGGACGAGGGAGATGGAAGGGACCGAAGCGTCGCCCCGGTTCCCACACGCGGTTAATTGATCGATTCGTAAATCTTGGTGATCGCCCGGGGTCCCTCGAGCATTTACAAAAAAAAGGAAGAGACAAATCCTCCGGTCGTCTTCTCTTTCTCCGCAGTCGCGTCTCCTGTCGTCATCATCATTATCATCGCCATCATCATCATCATCATCATCATCGTCGTCGTCTCGTCTCGTCTCGTCTTTCTCTTCCTTCGTGCTGACAGTCAGCGCTTTACAGACGAGAAACAGCGAGAAATCGTTCTGATGGGATCTTTTCGAAACAAATAAAATTTATTTGAAGGAAATAAACATTTTATTTAAATTAAATTTTATTTGATCCAAATAAATCCTAGTAGGCCGGCCGTTAAGTAAATAATTAAAAATTTACTTCATAATAATTAAAAATTTATTTCATTCAAATAAATTTAATTCTAAAAATATATTTTATTCTAAATTTTATTCTAACAATTTTTTTTTTTCAAATAAAATTTATTTCTTTCAAATAAATTTTTTTTTTTCAAATAAAATTTATTTCTTTCAAATAAATTTTTTTTTTCAAATAAAATTTATTTCTTTGAAATAAATTTTTTTTTTTCAAATAAAATTTATTTCTTTGAAATAAATTTTATTTGTTTCGAATAGATCCCATCGGAACGATTTCTCTGGGTGCTCGAAGGTGAAAAGACGAAACCGAGAAGGTTGGGAGGGAAGACACGAGGAGGAAGATGCGCCACTCGGGGGACAGCCGAAATATTTCTCAAGATTATGACGTCAGGCTGCCAGTTAGTCCCGGCTTACCGGTGTAATCCTTCTCGTAATGCTCGTCCTCACCCCCCCCCCCCCCTCCCCCCTTATACTTTTCATTTTTCTTTTTCCCCCCCTTTGATCTCAGTCTCTTTCGCCTTCGAGAGGAGTCGTCTTTCTTTTCTCCCTTTTTTTTTCTTCATCTCGTGCTTCTTTTTTTCTTCATCTCGTTTTTTTTTTCTTCATCTTGAATACCTAACAGTGAACAACCGCGGCGTGAATGTCGAGACGTGGGACGCGAATAGGAGGAAAAGGAAAAGGTTCTCTCTTTCTGGCTGCTGGTGATGGTGGTGGATGCTATTGTTGGGCCTCTTCAGCCCGGGCTGAGCTCGACGCGCTCCCGATGGAACAGACCGCGACTATACGTGGTTTCCGCCTCGTTTTGCCTCCTTCGCCTCCCTCGCGCACGCGCAGCGGACTCGGCTCGGTAAACGACTCAATCTCCCGAATGTTCACGGATCATATTTAGCGTATTATGGCGTCATTAGGCGTTCGCTTATCGGCGGACCCAGAGAGGTTTTTTTTTTTTCTCGTGCCGGTTTTCGTGAACGATTCGACGCGGAATGTCGGCGCGAGGAGGATCGATTTTCGGGCACAAGGAGCGACGGATTGTCTTGAAGGGTTCCCGGGGAATTTACTATGGGTTTCGCAAATCGAATTAACCACTCGTTTAATTTTTTTTCAAACACAAATAAATAAATAAGTAAATACATAAGTAGCGAGGGACGAATAATCGGCGGTATAAAAATTCCACCGCTGATGGAAAATATTTTGGAATGTCAAACGTCGCTCGTCTTCTCTCGACCTGTCAAATGTGAAAATAAATAAATAACGAGAGACGAATAACTAGGAACAAAAAATTCCATCGCTGATGGAAAATATTTTGGAATGTCAAACGTCGTTCGTCTTCTCTCGACGTGTCAGATGTAAAAATAAATAAATGAATAAATAACGAAAGACGAATAACTGGCAATAAAAAATGCCATCACTGATGGAAACTATTTTGGAATGTCAATCGTCGTTCGTCTTCCTTCGACCTGTCAAATGAAACCACAAATAAAAACAAAAAATAAAAAAGTAAAAAAGTAAAAAATAAATAAACAGATAAATAAATAAATAAATAAGTAAAAAATAAATAAATGAATAAATAAATAAGTAAAAAATAAATAAATGAATAAATAAATACGTAAAAAATAAATAAATGAATAAATAAATAAGTAAAAAATAAATAAATGAATAAATAAATACGTAATAAATAAATAAATGCAGAAATAAATAAATAAATAAAAAACGAAACGAATAATTGGCAATGAAAAATTCCACCGACGGCGAAAAACGTCGCGGAATGTCAAAAGTCGTTCTCGCGATAGTCAGCGAGGATCAGAAGCGCATCGAGCGGCGCTCGGTGTATATGTGGAAAAGGTCATCGGGCAATGATCGTGGCATTCGCGCACGGAGCCCTCTCGCGCGCGGCTCCGCTCCGAGCGCCGTGCGCGCGGGCACCACACGCGACTAGGTGCAGTGCGGTGCGCTCGGTTCGAACCTGAGAATCCGCGCGGCGCGATGTTTTCACCGGTGCGCGCGCACGGCGTGCCCACGTACGAGAGGCCCGCGAGCCCTCCGGGCGGTTATTAATAATCAGCTCTCCGGCCGTATATGCGCGCGCACCGACCCAGAAGAGGATCCACGGCGCAGCCGACGACGCATCGCGAGTGGACGCGAAACGACGAAGAGGAGGAGGAGGAGGAGATGAAGAAGGGTGCGCCGAGACCTTTCGCGGAGGCGCCGGGCACAACCCCCCCTCCCCCCTTCCGCCCCCCGCTGGCCCTTCGCGCGACCGAGGAAATTGCGGGGAATCAAAGGGGACAAAGTTTAACGCAAAAAAAAAAAAAAATGTAAAATAACAAAAAAATTGTAGTGGAAGAAAAATGACGGGCAGCATATAATGTAGCAGGTCGATAGCTCGATAGTCGAGAGTTTTACAGTGGGGACATTATCGGTATTCAGTGATTGGCAGTATCGGCATGAATTTGAAATATTTTTAATTTAATTGTGTGATGAACTGATGGATTGCGAAATTTTGTGGAGGGAGTTTTAATAATTAGGTATTAAATGCCTAAACATTTTATTTTTCAAATCGTTTTTAGTCCCTCTTGAAAAATAAAAAAATTAGTGAGTAAATATCGCGTTTTTTTCGATATATTAAAATGTTGTAGAGTTAGAAGAAGAAAATCCGGGTTCGATCGATCCGAAAAAAAAATAACCTCGATTTTGGTGAAGAGATTAAATTTCGAAAAACACTGGGAAAACACTTTTTATTATCTTCAACACCCAATTTTTTAAAAACTTAATTATTTTCGATTCTTCAACTTTTTCCAAAAAAAAGTTGAAAAAAAAATACAATCATATTTTATAAATATAAAATAATATTTTATAAATATAAAATAATATTTTATATATATAGAATAACATTTTATATCTATAAAATAATATTTTATATGTATAAAATAATATTTTATATGTATAAAAAATATATCGTATCCCAAGAAATCAGACTCTTTCCATATCGCCAAGTCGCGCCCGTCGCTCGTCGCGGTTCCCAGGTGGCCAACGGCTGCACCGCTTTCGGTTTTGCGCGGGGATGCGCCGGGCGATCACGGGGGGGAGAGCGCGCGGCTTGCACGAGGGATAAGAGCGAAGAGCGAAAAGAGAAGTGGGGGGGGGGGGAGGGGGGCGCAGGGCGCGGAAGGACGGAAGGAAGATTTTTCGCGTGGGTGTCGCTCGGTGGGCGTCGCGTCTGCCTCGTCGAGAGTACCGCTGACCCCTGACCTCAGCGGCGGTGGTGCGCACTCTACCCGAGATCGCACAACTCGCGCGCGCGCGCGCGCGAGTTCTGGTTGCGCGCGCAAGCGCCCGGCATGCAGATGATTCTCCTCGGTGCTTCCCCCCCACCCCTCCCTCCTTCCCTCCGCGCATGCCCGGCTCGCGTTTGCGCGTACACCACGTAGGTCGTCGCTGTATATGCGCGCGCCGCGCGCCCCGAACGTGAGGTTAGGCGCACCGCGAGCAGGAAGAATATATCCGTCCGCGCGCGTGCAATTATCCTACGCGTGCGTGGGTGACCCCTCGCGCACGCGCGCGCGCGCGCGCGCACGCTGCGCGACGCGCGATGCGCCGGTGAGGATCGTATCGGACGACGGAAATCTTTACGAGGTTTTTCCCGCTATTATGTGTACCACTTCGCCGGTGCGAATAGTCGCCGGACGAATGATAGCGGTGGGTAATATAACGCGTGGCGATGAAAAAAATTATGATAACAATGTGAGTGACAGTCGAGCCGGGGGATTCCGCAGATATTTCGAAGTGGGTGGGATGATAAGATTTTTATTATTATTTTCATTATCATTTCAGGATTTTTATTATCATTTCAGGATTTTTATTATCATTTTCATTATCATTTCGGGATTTTTATTATCATTTTCATTATCATTTCAGGATTTTTATTATCATTTTCATCTTTATTTTCATCATCATCTTCATTATTATTGTTATTATTATTATTATTTGTAGTTTTCATATTTTTTGTTACTATTATTATTATTATTATTATTTTTATTATTCAATATTGTTCGCTACTAATATTATTATTATTATGTTTATTATTTAATATTTTTCATTATTATTATTATTATTATTGTTATTGCGATGCAATTGTTAGTGAAAATTGATAATGACGGTAATCAGGGATTTAAAAAAATGTTGTCCGTGGGTGTTGAATTTTTGAAAAACATTACCGTCGGAGCACCGACAAAAATGACGATATATAATAACGGCGAGTCCGAGACTCGTGAAGTTCATTCATGGATCTCATCGACGGGAGAAAAGAAAAAGGAGAGAAATGTTCATGGGACGGCTATGAGAAAAGTCGCAGGCACGTTGTGTGTGTGTGTGTATGCGGACAGTGAGAGAGCGAGAGAGAGAGAGAGAGAGAGAGAGAGAGAGAGAGAGAGAGAGAGAGAGAGAGGGAGAGGAATTCATGCGGCGAGGATTATTATTATAATAATTTCAAAGGCGAGCCATGACCCGGGAGAGAGAGCCCGAGACTGCACGTAATAACGGGTTACCCCGCGAGAGTTGCCTGCCTCTCGGTGGATGCTTTCGGGACCGAAAATTTCGCGAGTCGTGACACAGGGCGACAAAACTCTGTTTATGGCTCGTCCCCCCCCCCCTCATCCACCCGCCCTTGCGCCACGGATCCTCCTACTTGGATTTCTTTTTTTTTTTTTTCCTCTGTGAATTAATATTGTGGGGCGCTCGTCGCCACTCCCACTACTTCCTTGCGTACGAACAATGTATACTTGAAAAAAAAAAAAAAAAAAAAAGAAAATTGATTTTTGCATATAATTTTTTTTTAATCTAATATCTGTGGTATGAATATTTTACATTTTATTATGAATTGTAAAATATTCTTCATAGTTATTTAATAACAAAAAAAAGATATACGTTAGTTATTTAATACAAAATAATATTTTTCGTGGTTATTTAATACACATTAATATTTTTCGTGGTTATTTAATACAGAATAATACATTTCGTGGTTATTTAATACAAAATAATATTTTTCGTGGTTATTTAATACAAAATAATATTTTTCATAGTTATTTAATACAAAATAATACATTTCGTGGTTATTTAATACAAAATAATACATTTCCTAGTTTTTTAATACAAAATAATATATTTCCTAGTTATTTAATACAAAGTAATAAATTTCGTAGTTATTTAATATAAAATAATACATTTCCTAGTTATTTAATACAAAATAAAACATTCCTAGTTATTTAATACAAAACAATACATTTCGTAGTTATATAACAAAAAAATAAAATAAAATAAAAAACCCGAAATATTTCATATTATCTCCCATCGTTCCTCGTTTGCGCAGCGACCAATTTGCTCGCCGTCCCCTCTCGACGTTTGACGAATTAATTTTCTAAACCGGCCTAATTCCCGCCCGGCCCGCTCGTCACCCGGTCAATCGCGCGTGAAACGAGGGGGGCGGCCAGGGGGGTGCAGGTTGTACCCGGGAAATCGTCCGTGCGGGGAAAAACCTCTCACCCCCCCTCAAACGCGACACGAGAGATGGGAATCACGGTGCGCGAGCGATAGCGACGAGAAACACGGAACTCGGATTTTTTCGGGAAAGGTCGCTGGGTGGTCAGCTTGTGTTTTTTTTTTTTTTCCTTTTCCTACCTTTCGCTTAGCTGGTGTCAAAACTTGTCAGGGGGAACACGGTAGAGCCATTCGGCTGTCTTGAGTCAATTAACCGAGTCCACCGAGGGGCAACGTGACCCCCCCCCCCCCCCTCGGTTTTCCGTCGCCCTCGCCAGAGAGGTCAAGAAATGAGCAGCCCCCCCTTGGGCCCCTCTTTTTGTTGTTATTTACGAGCGGGGACAGCGAGTGTCGCGTTTGAGTGGAAAAAAAAAAAAAAAAAAAAAAAACACCGGACCCCCTCCAAGGGCGACCCCGGCGTAATCGCAAAACAATATTTTTCGTGGTTATTTAATACAAAATAATACATTTCGTAGTTATTTAATACAGAATAATACATTTCGTAGTTATTTAATACAAAATAATACATTTCGTAGTTATTTAATACAAAATAATATATTTCCTAGTTATTTAATACAAAATAATACATTTCGTAGTTATTTAATACAAAATAATATATTTCCTAGTTATTTAATACAAAATAATACATTTCGTAGTTATTTAATATAAAATAATACATTTCGTGGTTATTTAATACAAAATAATATATTTCGTGGTTATTTAATACAAAAGAGAGATCAAGAATGAGCAGCCCCCCCTTGGGCCCCCCTTTTTGTTGTTATTTACGAGCGGGGACCACGAGTGTCGCGCTGGAGTGGAAAAAAAAAAAAAAAAACACCGGACGCCCTCCAAGGGCGACCCCGGCGTAATCTCGATCGATATATATCTCACGACGCTTCCGGAAGCTGTCCGTCTATCCGTCCGACCCTCCGTGCTCCGCGCACTCGTTGCTGTTGCTGTCGCCTTACTAAAAGCTCGTGTTGTGCCTTTTTGGGTTAAGGGAAAAAAAGGAAGAAAAAAAAAAAGAAGAACGAAGATGCGTATCGCGGCGGGTTTAGCCCTCGGGTTTAGCCTCGGGATTACGATCGCCGATGGCCGGAGTCGCTCCTCTCGTCGCCACGGTCGTGTCGCCCGACAGCGAAATTCGTGAAGCCACTAATTGTCCACCGCGGGGGGACGAACGACACGCGAGGGGCACCACGAGACAATGGCGCGACGATTTTACGCTTTTTGGGGGGAAAATGAAGGCTGATTTTTTTTTTTTTTTTTTTTTTGGCGTCTTTGAGGGGACGAAGAGATTCTTGGGGTGACGAGTGGAATAATTTGGAACGCAGCTGCGGTTGTTTTAAATTCATTTTGTTTTTATTATTTTAATGGGGTTGGTCGTCTTCGGTTTTTGTGGAAAGTAAAAAAATAAAAAAATTAATGAATGAAGAAAATTTAACTTTGCGGATTGAATCATCATTAATTTCCCTTTTTCGCAAAGTCAAGTCTGTGACAAATTGCTTATTTATTTATTCACCTGAGTTTCCTCAGCGAGGAAGCTTTGAAAAAAAGATGCGCAAAGTTCTACTTTGCAAATCGCTTCATTATTTTTTGTAAACCACTTTTCTCGACGTTTTGGACAATTCTGAGTCTCCTGATGTAAAAATTGTAAAAAAAATGTTTTATGAAAACAGAAAGCTTCCTTCATGAGGAAATAAATAAATAAAAACTGATAATAAATAATAAATAAATAAATAAATGAATAAAAAAGATAACAAATAATAAATAGCTCAATTATTTAAGTAAATAAAAAAGACAATAAATAATTAATTAATTAGGTAAATACAGGTGTAATAAATACCAAATACATTAATTAATTAAGTAAATAAAAAATATAATAAATAATAAATAAATGAATAAATAAATAAAAAATATTGACGACAATGTGAGCCAACATTTGTCAAGGTATAAACAGTTTCGCACCGTCTTCTTCGTTATCTTAATGGAGCCATCGGAGCTGCAGTGTTGTAAAAACCGTAAAAAGAAGAAAAAAAAAAAAAAAAAAATACCACGAAATTTGCGCACATCGGACAAACATTTCTCACGTATTTGGTGTGGCCGCGAGGGGTGGTCCCCGAAATTTCGTGAGGCGTGAGTGTCGCGCGGTCGGACGACAGCCGAGACCCACCAAATGCGTTTCTCTCTCTTCGTCTCGAGGTGTGAGAAGTGTCACCGAGGATTTTTATGCCTCTCGAGAAAGCCACACAAAGTGAGAGCAATAAAGCGCCGCGCGATCCTCGGGCGAGGCGATGAGGCGGCCGCCGCGGTCACGAGGCTCCGAGGTGAGAGACAAAGAGGTGACGGAAGGACGAGGAAAAACTCTACGTGAAAGAGAGGAATCAAACGAAACGAGCTTATCGCGCACGCACACGACGAGCGGACGCTGGGCTGGATGCTCCCGCTGCTCCCGCTGCCCGATGGCGCATAGAGAGGCTGCGAAGTGTCGCGCCTCGTTCCCCCCCCCCCCCCCCCCGGCCCCCCCCGGCCTCCACCCTGGGATATCGCGCGCTCTCTCGCTCGGGACGCGAGATCTCTGAATGGAGATAGCAGCGCGGCACAACCGTGGTGAGCGAGGTGGGTCCCCCTGTACAGGAGACCGGGGCCAGTTGCCTCGCACCTTCAATTTGGAATCGTCCTTCTAATTTTAATAGGAAATTGGAATTATTAGGAAAAATTTGGGTTTTTGGAAAAATATTCGGGTTCGAAAAAATTCGGGTTATTGGAAAAAAATTCGGGTTTTTCGAAAAAAATTCGGGTAGTTCGAAAAAAATTCAGGTTATTCGAAAAAAATTCAGGTTATTGGACAAAATTCAGGTTATTCGAGAAAATTCAGATTATTCGAGAAAATTCAGATTAATCGAGAAAATTCAGATTATTCGAAAAAATCCAGGTTATTCGAAAAAATTCAGGTTATTCGAAAAAATTCAGAATAATTGATAAAAATTCAGATTAATCGAAAAAAATTCAGATTAATCGAAAAAAATTCAGATTATTCGAAAAAAAATTCAGATTAATCGAAAAAATGCAGGTTATTCGAAAAAAATGCAGGTCACTCGAAAAAAATTCAGATTATTCGGAATCCCCAAAAATGACGAATTTTTCTAAAAAAAAAAAATCCAGTCCATAAAAAAAGTCTAATTCCTCCAAAAAACCCGATTAATCGAAAAAAATGCTGGTTAACCTCCTATCCCTATCGCTCGAAAAAATTCGAGTTTCCCCGAAAATTCTAATTCCGTGGAAACAAATGACAACCATTCAAAAAAAAAAAAGAAAAACAGTGTCACACCGGCCCAAAACCAAACTCAGGTTCGACGAAGGAGCAAACTCTCCACAAAATCCCAATTTTGTCCGAAAAAAAAAACCTCATCCCGACCCGTAGCGCCCCGGTCGCATGTCCCCCGCGCCGCCGCCGCGGTCGCCCTCCTCGGGACGGTCAACGCGCGCGTCTTCTCTCGCGGTCGCACGAGGGTTTGGGGAGTAATTTGTCCCGCGACCACCTCGGGGAATGTTTAAATGAATTGCTCGAACGTGCGCGCGGGAAAGGAACCGGCCATACACACGAATACACAAATAAATACATACACATATATATATATATATATATATATATATATATATATAATATAAATATACAGGCGCACGGATTCTCGAGGCGATCCCGGGCCGATCGGGCCGGAGTCGCCGGCGGAGAGAGCGAGGGATCGGGGGACGCGTTTTATCGGCGCGACATCTTGTACGGGAATGCGGGCCCACGGGGCGCGACTTCGGGGCCCACGGCCGCCGCCGCCGCCGCATCTCCGCATCGCGCATCGCGATATCCCCGAAGAGTTTCGGGCGCGCGCGATGTCGTCGCACGGCAGCCGCCTGAAATCTCTCATGGGATTCGAATCCCGAGGCGCGCGCGCGATCCCCACTGACTTGAGCTTCAACGGGACGACGAAAAAAAAAAAAAAAAAAAAAATGTGCATGGGGGTGAAGGGGGGGATTTTCGAGGGGGGACTTGTTCTTCTTCTTCTTACCTCCCAGTTGGTTTACCGCTCAATCCGCCCTCGTGGCTAATGGATTCGTCTCCGCGGCGCGGCTCATCCCCGTCGCACGCGCTTCTCCACCTTCTGACCCGACGCTCTGCGTGCCCTATGCTCGCCGTCCGCGACCGCCGTCTTCCCCCCTTATTGCCCCCCCCCCCCCCCCGATCAACGTGCAGCCGAATTTTTTTTATCGAATTTTTATACAATTTTTTATTTCAGGCTCGCGCAACTTTTTCCCGCGGTTCGGTGGATTTTCCCCCCTTATGGCCCCCCCCCCCCCGATCAACGCGCAGCCGAATTTTTTTTATCGAATTTTTATACGATTTTTTTTTTTCAGGCTCGCGCAACTTTTTCCCGCGTTTCGGTGGATTTTCCCTCGTTCAGCGCGTACGACACAGGGAAATGTTTTTTTTTTCTTTACGAAAAAAAATAAAAAAATCGGTCGCAAACGTTAAAACGTTTTAAACGAGGCTCATTAGCTCCGAGTCTCTAATTAATGAAAACGTTGAAAATCTTTTGTCTTTCGCGAACATTTTTCAAGATCATGTGGTGATGGTAATAATAAAAAATAAATAATAATAATAGTAATAAAAATATGAATAATAATGATAATGATAATAATAATAATAACAACATATAATAACAATAACAATAACAATAATAATTATCATAATGATAATAATAATAACAACAATAGTAATAAAAATATTAATAATAATGATGACACTGATATTAATAATAATCGTCGAAACGCAACGTGCAATAAAATGTCGACGAAATATCGTTCGAATGTTAATGCGAGACTCGCAGGTAGAGAGATTTCGTTGTAAATCCCCGGCGAGAGAGGGGTGGCGAATAAGACGTCTCTCGGGCGCATAATCGTTCCCCCCGTGCGGGTCAACGGGAGGCGCAAATACGGAATATTCAATGACGATTTTGTTTTCCTTTCTTTTTTTTTTTTGCAAATTTTTCGTCGTTGTTTCTCCTTAATTTCCATCCCGCGGTGATCGCGCAAAATCCACGGGGGTGAACGGCGAGCGGAAAAATTAATAAACGTAAACCTTTTAACCTAACGCCGCAGCGGCGCCGATAAATTCTTATTTATATTGAAATTGGTGCGCATGGGAGTCGGGGGGGGGCGCCCGCGCGCGCGAGCTGGTCTGACCGTCGGGGCGCTGCGAGCGCCGCCGCACAGCGGCCACGAGCCACGATTATAGATGTTTCACCGCGTCATCACTTCGTAAAACCCGTTGAATAAATTCAACGGAGAATATAAGCTTCCTACGCCTCGCGTCTGTGTGTTGTGTGTGTTTGTGTTGTGAGGACTGCGTGTGTTTGTGTTGCGAGTATTTATGCTGCGTGTGTTTGTGTTGTGAGGACTGCGTGCGTTTGTGTTGCGAGTATTTATGCTGCGTGTGTTTGTGTTGTGAGGGCTGCGTGTGTTTATGTTGCGAGTATTTATGCTGCGTGTGTTTGTGTTGTGTGTGTTTGTGTTGCGAGTGTTTGTGTTGCGTGCGTTTGTGTTTGCGAGTGTTTGTGCTGTAGTGTGGTTGTGTTGTGAGTGTTTGTGCTGTGTGTGTTTGTGTAGCGCGTGTTTGTGCTGTGTGTGTTTGTGTAGCGCGTGTTTATGTTGGATGTGTTTGTGTTACGAGTGTTTCTGCTGTGTGTGGTTGTGTTGCGAGTGTTTGCGCAGTGTGTGGTTGTGTTGTGTGTTTGTGCTGTGTTTGTGTTGTGTGCGATTCTACTGTGAGTGGTTGTGTTGTGAGTGGTTGTGCTGTGTGTGTTGCGTGTGTTTGTGCTGTGTGTGTTTGTGTAGCGCGTGTTTATGTTGGATGTGTTTGTGTTACGAGTGTTTCTGCTGTGTGTGGTTGTGTTGCGAGTGTTTGCGCAATGTGTGGTTGTGTTGTGTGTTTGTGCTGTGTTTGTGTTGTGTATGGTTCTACTGTGAGTGGTTATGTTGTGAGTGGTTGTGCTGTGTGTGTTTGTGTTGCGTGTTTGTGTTGCGTATTTGTGGTGTTTGTGCTTGTGTTGTGTGTTCATATCGGCGCTCGCGCGCTTCGAGCCTCGTTCGTGTCGTTGTGTGTTGGCCGTGTCGAGTGTGTTTAGCGTCCGCGTGTGTCGGTTCGCACTCAAACGATCGTTAGCTCACTCGACGCTCCCGGCGCGGCCACTGCGACGCGATCGGGCGATAAATTCGCCCAGAATTTCGTCTCCACTCTCACTCTCTATCTCTTTCCCTCACTCTCGCGCGTCGAGAGTCAACGAAACAATTATCCGTGGAAATTGTGCGCGGCGCGCGCAGCCTCGGTGGGTTCCTTCGGGTTTTATCGGCGCCGTCGCCACCAGGGGGCGCCGCGCGCCCTCAGCGCCCGATACGGACGACGCCGAAAGCTCGCAAATTATACCGACGCTCGGGCGCAATTTTTTTTTCTTTTTTTTTCATAAATTCCCAGCGACAAATTGAATTAAGTCGGTGCATCGTAAATTTCGCGATGGGAAATTTTGCGCACCGGCGTTCAAGGCCACCGTTGAAGCGGTTTGTGGGACACCGAGAGATTTTTTTCGTCGTCATTCGGTCGCCAATCCACGGGAATAATTTTGTCACCGCGGGTTATACGATTGGCGCTTTTTATCGACCTTCACGAGGGGGTTTAAGGTATTTTATTAATTCAGCAAAAAATACGAAATAAAAATAAACAAAAAAAAAGTGTTCCCGACATCTGAAATGAGAAAAGTAAAATAAAAAATAAAAAGTTAAACTAAAAATAAAAATTAAATAAAAGATAAAAAGTTAAATAAAAAATAAAAAGTAAAATAAAAATTAAAAAGTTAAATAAAAAATAAAAAGGTAAATAAAAAATAAAAGGTTAAATAAAAATTAAAATGTTAAATAAAAAATAAAAAGTTGAATAAAAAATAAAAAGTTAAATATAAAATAAAAAATTAAATAAAAAATAAAAACTGAAATAAAAATAAAATGTCCATCCTCGCAGTGGTCGAAGGAATCACCGTGACACTTATCTCCGTCTGCCTCTTAGAAAAAAAAAAAAAAAAAAAAAAAAAAAGAGTCAAAGCTCGGACGTTGACGGTCGTCGAGCGCGCGCGTGCGCGAGGAACGCGACGTGTTGTGACGATGGCGCACATGCCCGGATACCGATATACGGTAATAATGCGACGTGGTGTGTCGGTGGCGCGTCGTCGGCTCGCACCGGGAGGCCCGCGCGCGGCGCGTTGAGTAGCCTCCTTCTGGCCGGGATTCGGCCGGGGTCCCGTCGGCCTCTGGGGCCCGCGAGGCCCCCTGTGATGCGACGGGCCAGCAGCCCGCGGCACGCGGCGCGACACACACACCCCAGTTCCGCCTTCCTCTCTTCGTCCACCGTCGTCGTCCCTCGCACAGATTTTTCACCCAACGCGCATTCCCCGGCTCCGCCGGCTCTTTCTCTATGTTTCTCGCTCCTTCTCGACGCGTTATTTATATCAGTCTTTATACGCATTTATACATTTATATACGGGGAATTCCACCGAGTTTCGATCTGGCGCCGACTCCAGAGCCTTCCGATTGGGTCCGCAATTTTTTTTACTATTGACATAACAGCGAAAAGCACTAATTTTTATTTTCATTGTTTTACTTTTTTTTTAATTATCTAGGATTAAAAAAAATGATTTTTGTACATGTTTTAAAAATCTGAGAAGAAATGATGAGGAATCTTTTTTGGGAAATAAAAAAATGTTGGTAACCGAACCGAAGTGGGAGGGCGCAATTTTTTATATTATTGACATAACAGCGAAAAGCACAAATTTTTGTTTTCATTGTTTTACATATTTTTTAATTACTAGGATTTTTCAAAACTGATTTTCGAACGTCTTTTAATAATCTGAATAAAAAAAAATTATAAGGAACCTTTTTTGGGAAATAAAAAATGTTGGTAACCGGGCCGAAGTGCGAGGGCCAGTCCTTTTATCTTTCTCGGCCTTTTTTCAACGACAACGAAATGGAAGACGTCAGAGAAAATAATAATTTTACGATGAGCAGCAGCTGGAATTTTTTTTTGTAAATTTTTCGAACTTACTTCGGCTCGGTTACCGAAAATGTGTATTTTTCGAAAAAAAAATGTCAGCATTTTTTTCAGATTTATAACATTTTATTTTTACGATTTTAGGTAATTAAAAATATGTAAAAAAATTAATAATTTATATATTACGGTTATTTAAATCGTGTAAAAAATTGCGGACCCAATCGAAAGGGTCGAGGGTCAAATCCAGCTCGAAAATCGGTGGAATGCCCCGTATATTTTCCCTCACAACGATGACAGAGCGAACGCTGACCAGTCGCGCGTCTTCCACAGTCGCGTCCGCGCAGCCGCACGGCGACGGGACTCCTACGCGCACGCGCAGCGGCGACGAGGCGCGCGGTGTGTTTACACGCGCGTTTTATGCATAGGGAAATATATTGGTGGCTAGGGCTCCGCTCGTCGACTGCCGCGGCGGCTCCGGGGACCCCGAGGGATACGACGAATATTTCATCGCTCGCAGCGCGCGACGCATATTTTCTCTCATAATTCCCGCGGCGTCGACGCCGCCCGGTGGTGGCGCTGCGGCCACATCAAACGACCGTTTTCTTCGTTTTCACTTTTGTCTCTATATTTCCCCCCTCAAAATTCTCATTCCCGTCGCGGCGCGGAAAAATTCGGAGGCGCTCGTTACGAAGGGTCGAGGGTCGATTCGGAAAAGTGGGCGAACTCGTTTTGGGTTAGGAAAAATTCGTTCACCCGTAAAACGAGTCACAAAATTTATCGCTGTCGATCATGAAATAACGTGGAAAAAATTATTTTTCTCTGAATCAGGTAAAAAAGTATTTTTCTCTGAATCAGGTAAAACAGTATTTTTCTCCGAATCAGGTAAAAAAGTATTTTTCTCTGAATCAGGTAAAAAAGTATTTTTCTCTGAATCAGGTAAAAAAGTATTTTTCTCTGAATCAGGTAAAAAAGTATTTTAAAAATTGATATTTCGAAGAATTTTTTTTTTTTTTCGAAGGGTTGACTTTGGCATTTTTCGATTATTATTATTTATTATTATTATTATTACTATTGTTACTATTATCGAATATTATTACTATTATCATTATTTATTATTATTATTATTATTATTATTATTATTATTATTATTATTATTATTACTATTATTATAAATCAATGTTCCGAGAATCTTCGGTGACATCAAAGCTCGTGGTGTCGTTTGCATTGTTTTTCTTTCCTCTCCGCGGT
Organism: Pimpla rufipes; assembly: GCA_963932165.1. Classification (NCBI taxonomy): domain Eukaryota; kingdom Metazoa; phylum Arthropoda; class Insecta; order Hymenoptera; family Ichneumonidae; genus Pimpla; species Pimpla rufipes. The sequence goes on from OZ010634.1 coordinate 22,719,104, forward strand.
TCGTTCGGTCGGTGCGACCGCTTTTGTATAGAAATTGCGGCCGGCGGATACGCAATTGCGGCGCGCGCGACGTTGAGTTTACGCGGTTATATTTCTCGGGGGACAAACGTCGGACAGGTCGGGCTGCCGCTGTGGTTACAGGGGGGACGGGGGGGAGGGGGGGATGAGCAGCGCGTTATGCGGGGCCGGTGTCGAGGCCGATTTTGGTCTCCGGCTTATCCCGGCCGATCGCGACATTTAAACAAAACCCGGAGGCCCTGGACCTGCGGGGGCGAGGGGGGCGAGGGGGGCGAAGCGGGGGGCGAGAAGAGATAAGAGCCGTGAAAGCGGCGGCGAAAGCGAGCGAGACGGACGGAGGTCGGCACAGGTACATCGGGGTGGTGCGGCGGGGCCCCGAAAAACCGGCGGCGGTCGGACGAGGGGCCCCTCGGAGTTTGCACAGCTAGACCCGCAGCGGGCGCTTGACTCGTCGGTTGTAGATAAGATTGCGGGTGCGATTGAGCTGTGCGGGGGCGCCGCGCGAGGAAAAAGCGAGGGGATAATTCGACGAGTAAATGAAAACGGTGCGGCGCAAGACGAGCGGGGAGACCACCTGAGCACGCTTTGGGCCCCCGGGGGGTGTAAAAACGTTCGGACTGCGCCGAACGACAACATCCGGTTGTCACGGCTCTAGGGAGCCTCTTCGATTCGTTGCCGGGGCTCGGATTAATTCATTTTTCCAGGAAACATTTTTTTGTCGTCTAAGTTTTTTTTTACGAGACTTGGGTTTGGGTTTGTGAGACTTGGATGACGCTTGTGAGACTTGAGTCGGTCTCTTAAGACACTTATGACACTTGAGTTGGGTCTCTTCAGCCTTGGACGACACCTTGTGAGACTTGAGTTGTGTCTCTTAAGTCTTGGACGACACCTTGTGAGACTTGAGCTGGTCTGTTAAGCCTTGGATGACATTTTTGAGACTTAGATTGGTCTCCTTGGACCTGGGTAACACTTGTGAGACTTAAGTCGGTTTCGAGACGACACCGTGTGAGACTTCAGCTGGTCTGTTAAGCCTTGGATATCATTTTTGAGACTTGGATTAATATTCTAAGCCTTGGATAACACTTGTGACACTTAAATCGATCTATCAATCCTTGGGTGATGCTTCGGAGATTTACTAAGCCTTGGATTACAATAGCAAGACTTAAGTTGGGGTCTCCTAAGCCTTGGGTGAGACATCTAAGACTTAGATTACTCCTCTAATCCGTGGACGACACTTCCGAAACTCGAATTACTCCTCTAAACCTTGGAAGCCACCTGTGAGACTTAACTTGCGGTCTCCTAAGCCTTAGGTGAGACATCTAAGACTTAGATTACTCCTCTAATCCATGGACGACACTTCTGAGACTCGAATTACTCCTCTAATCCGTGGACGACACTTCTGAGACTCGAATTACTCGTCTAAACCTTGGATGACACCTGTGAGACTTATATCAGGGTCTCCCAAGCCTCGGGTGACACATACGAGACTCGGCCTTGCCCTCTGAGACTCCGCCCTATAACCTCAAAAATAAAAAAACAAAATCCCAAAAATCTTCGTAAAAAAAAAAAAATTCACGACCGTCTCGTGGAATGAATCAATTCGACTCGCGCGACAAGCCGTACAGATCGCCGTGCGCGAAGACAATTGTCACGAGCGTGAAAGATCCTTCGCGTTTGTCCGGGCTCTCGTCGTGGCGATAACGCGATAACGCGGTGACCCGCACCCTTTTTCTAATTAATCCTGACATTCCTCGCACGGCGAATGGGTCACACGTGGCAAGACTGTAAATAATCGAATGGGCCCCGGGTCCCCCGGGTCTCCTTATCTCACCCGGTTGGGTTATTGAGAGCCCGGGAGTATAGTAGTACCTGCCCCGCGTCCACGCCTGGCGAGCATTCACTCTCCGGAGATAACGTTATCTGCTCTCACTCGCGCGCTTCGCCTCGGAGAGACAGAGAGAGACGACGACCTCTCGGAGCGTCGAGGAAAGAGGAGGCAGGTAAGAAAACTGGAATCCTTATGGCCGCGCGGGCAGCACGCACCGTGAGTCAGAGTGACCACCGCGCTCGTCGTGACGCGCGAGCCTCGGAATAGTCGCGGCCGCGCGCGCGCACAGCCAGCTCAATGGACGCCCGACTATTCAGTGCGCGCAACGAGCATCCGATGAATGAAATTCCGAGCGTGAAATCGGAGGATCATTTTTTTTTTTTTAGTTTCTAAGTAACTCCTCGAAATTCGTCATTTTTTAGGGTTGTTAGGTTTTTAGGTAATAAGCAATTTTTTGGCAGATTCAAAAACTATATAAAATAATAATTTAATTCAGGTATATGAAATAATATAAATTAAATAAAATTAAATTCAGGTATATAAAATAATATAAATTAAATAAAATTAAATTCAGGTATACAAAATAATATAAATTAAATTAAATTAAATTCAGGTATACAAAATAATATAAATTAAATTAAATTAAATTCAGGTATACAAAATAATATAAATTAAATTAAATTCAGGTATACAAAATAATATAAATTAAATTAAATTAAATTCAGGTATACAAAATAATATAAATTAAATTAAATTAAATTCAGGTATACAAAATAATATAAATTAAATTAAGTGAAATCCAGGTATATAAAATAATATAAATAAAATAAAATTAAATTCAGGTATATAAAATAATATAAATTAAATTAAATTAAATTCAGGTATACAAAATAATATAAATTAAATTAAGTGAAATCCAGGTATATAAAATAATATAAATAAAATAAAATTAAATTCAGGTATACAAAATAATATAAATTAAATTAAATTAAATTCAGGTATACAAAATAATATAAATTAAATAAAATTAAATTCAGGTATACAAAATAATATAAATTAAATTAAGTGAAATCCAGGTATATAAAATAATATAAATAAAATAAAATTAAATTCAGGTATATAAAATAATATAAATTAAATTAAATTAAATTCAGTCATATAAAATAATGTAAATAAAATAAAATTAAATTCAGGTATATAAAATAATATAAATTAAATCAAATTAAATTCAGATTTAATTTCAGGTATATATAATAATAATTTTATATACCTGATGCTACGAATGTTCGTTTCAATCATTTTATTTCTGCTCGTCGTTGCCATAGTTTCTAATTTAATTCACTTTTGATTTTGATCACCTTTAAAATACAGGCTTGATAAATTTCCATCTATCAATATTACAAAGCGAGCAGAGCGAGAGACGCGCGGAGACAAAAATCCCGAGGCAAAATTCGTTTTCCCTCGTCCCGGGGTGACGTCACGCCAAACCGAATTCCGCTATCTTCGCTCGCGCTAATTTATCTCCCGAAGGCTCCCACACCGCGAAGACACCAGCGTCTCGTGTGTAGCGTTAGAAAGAAGCGGTTAAGGTGGACCACCGAAGAAAGTAAAAGACGAAAAAAAAAAAAAAAAAAAAAAATAGAGACAAGCGAGAAAAGTGGCACCGAGCGAGAGGAGATTTCGCGACCGCAGCCTCTAACGTATTGCCGGGGTGGATATGGCTTAAACGGGTGGGAGACACACCAGTTGCGATTCTCCCCGAAACGCGCGGGACGTGAAGAGGGCCCCGGAGGTTTTTTGCGGCCTGCGGCCTGCGCTCGCCGGTCACGCAGCCAGCGGAGAGCGGATCCAATAAATAAAATCTTGCTCGCCGTGTGTAACCCCGTCGAGGACGAAACATTTTCCTTCCTTTCTTTTTTTTTCTCTCTCTCTTCGTCGACAAATCTTTATTTTCTCTATTTTCTCCTTTTCTCTCTTGTTTTTCGACGGTTCTCGCCACCACCGAGCTGTGGCTTTAAAAAGGCGGATGGCGCGGTGGTTGCGAACGTCTCTCGCTCTGTCTTTTTCTCTCTCTCTCTCTCTCTCGCGCGCACGCCGCGCAGCGCCGGGTGGGACGGCCGGCCCGGAGAGACCAAGTTCAAGTGCGTGGGCGCCCACGAGTGTTGGGCCCGTGTCGCGCGAGTCACCACTCGCGCGCTCGCTTCGGTCCCCGCGGGCCTCGCGCCGTCCGTCATCCTGTCCGCCCGTTCGTATATTTCGTATATATCCCGCGCGCCGCTCGCGCCGCTTCTCCTCGCTCGCTCTCTCCCTTCTTCATCTCCCCGCGCGCGCGCAGCGCTTTCCATATACGGGGGAGGGTGGGGCAAGATGGACACCCGCGGGACACGTGAAAAATCCGGGAATATGATCATCGGTGTTTCTGCTGATTTGGGACTGAAAATATGAGATTGAAGGTGTTGGTTTTGAGCGATGGGGAGGAAACAAAATATTATGGGGCAAAATGGACACCGGCGGGGCACGTGAACAATCCGGGAATATGATCATCGGTGTTTCTGATGATTTGGGACACAAAATATGAGATTCGCTGAGAAGGTGTTGGTTTTGAGCGATGGGGAGGAAAAAAAATATTGTGGGGCAAAATGGACACTTGAGGGAAAAATGGATTGATGGTGGTGATCGTCGGTGTTTCTGATGGTTTTCGTCTAAAAATGAGATTGAAGGTGTTGGTTTTGAGTGATGGAGAGAAAAAAAATATATTGTGGGGCAAAATGGACACTTGAGGGAAAAATGGATTGATGGCGATGACCATCGGTGTTGTTGCAACGTTTCGCGTAAAAATTAGATTAGCATCATTGGTTTCGAGCGCCGGAGAGAAAAAAAATATTGTGGGGCAAAATGGACACTTGAGGGAAAAATGGCGGAATCGCGAAGACCGTCAGTGTTTCTGCTGATTTTCGCCTAAAAGTTAGATTAGCATTGTTGGTTTCGAGCGCCGACGAGAAAAAAAATATATAGTGGGGCAAAATGGACACTTCACCGAAAAATTGTTCGATCGCGATGACCGTCGGTATTTCCGCTGCTTTTCGCACAAAAAATCGATTTCCGTCGTTGATTTCGAGCATCAGGGAGTTAAAACAAAAATGTGGGGCAAAACGGACCTCTTCCCCGAATTCGTGGCGCCTGAACCAATGCATTGTGAACGTCGTGACCTTCTCAAAAATTTCCTCGGTGTTCCATTTTGCCCCGTGAATTAATTCCAAAACGACTGTTCCGTTTTGCCCCACTGTGCTCGCCACTGCGCCGCTGGATATATCCCGTATTCGAGAACCTTCACGTCGCTATTTTTTTCCTCTTCAAGGATTTCCCAAAAAGTGGACACGAATCGAGTGGATTCTCAGGTAAAAAAAAATACGTCACTTCTCTTCGTTGCACTTTATACAACAATTATTTTTTGCTTCATCAAATCTCTCAAAAATAGATATTTTGGAATTACCAAATGAAAGAAAATAAATTTTTTGTACCCCTTTATTTTTTTATAAGCAAAATAAAAAAAATCCCCAAAAATCCTGACAAAATTGTCGATATATCGAATTCCTTTTTTTTTTTTTCCCTATAACGCAAACGCGCGTTAAATTCACGTGAGCGATGTGGACGCAGTAAATTCTCGGGTGGAAGTGGATATCGAGTGTAGGGAGGACGGAGTATCGCGCGGGTGGGCGCTCGGGACTCACGGGCGAGGAAACAGCTCTTCCTCCACCTCCGTTCCTCTCCCTTTCCACGCGTTACGAGCCGATCGTATATCGGCAAGTACAACTTCGTTTCACTCTCGTATGGAGACGTTAGAGGGCCTCGCGCGCTCGCACACACGCGGTGTGCGCGCGAAACACACGCATAATCGCACGAGCGCGCGGGGCCCGCGAGGTTGGGTACAAGGGCCACGACGAGGTGGTGCCGCGGCCGAGGCGTAAACGAGGGAAGGGAGTACGAAAGCGTGTCCGAACGCACGAAGGTGACCCCCGGGAACACGGATGAGCGTGTTGTACGCGCGCGCGCGGGCCCCGAGATAGCCGAGTCAATGAGGCCCCGACGGCCGATCGGTCCCTGAGAGACACAAAATCATTCACGCTTTTTTTTTTCACGGAATATCGTCGCGATACGTCGGTGAGAAAATGCGCCTATCTAATATCAGTTTTGTTTTTTTTCCCTCATTTTATGTATCCATTTTCGATAAATAAATTTAAATGACATTCGCAGATATAAATAAGTATGTAAATAAACAAATTCAATAAATAAAGAAATGATACATAAATGTATCCATTTTATGTATGTATTTTCAGTAAATAAATTTAATTTTTATTTAATTTTAATATTTGTTATTTTAATTTAATTTAAATAAATTGAATTTTAATTTAATTTTAATAAATTGAATTTTTATTTAATTTTAATATTTTTTATTTTTATTTCATTTTAATATTTTTTATTTTTATTTTATTTCAACAAATTTTATTTTAGTTTTATTTTAATAAATTTTATTCTAATAATTAAATGCTAACGCCTTTATTTATTTATGTATTATTAGTCAACAGAAAATATCTAATTCCTAAAAAAAAAAGTTTTTCTGGAATAAACGAATACAAATGTCCCGAGGGGCACTTTTTAGATAAAGCCCCCATTTACCGCCACCTCGGGATCGAATATCGGTTCCTCGTTTCCGATAATCCTGAACTGGGGCCTGAGATTCGAAGTGAAAAAAAAAAAAAAAAAAAAAAATTGATTTCTCGTTGAGTAAGCGATGGGTATCGTAGGTCCAGCCCGTGGACTGTGGGAGAGAGCACATATATACATATATATCGCGTGAGAGGACAGAACACACACACACACATATAAATATACATATACGTCCTCTTCTTGTGTTCCCGGCTGGCTGGAAGTTTTCAGACTTTTTTTTCGGTGATGAAGGAGGACATGCGCATGCAGATCACGTCGGTTGTAGCCGAGTGATACGGTATCTGTGGGCGGCGCGTGCGTGTGGTCCCCGGTGTCGCGCCGCTCGGTATATCCCCCTCCCCCCTCTGCCCCCCCCGCTCCATCCCTCCCTCCCTGCCGCCCCGGCTGGCCCGCGCTTTGGGCCCGTTGCGGGCCTCACTGGGACTCTTTCCCCCCACTCCAAAACGATTCCAACCGCGCGTTTACAATACTCCCCCCCTCCCCCTCCCCCTCCCCCTCACCCCACCACACTCGTCATCACGGTCTCTTACGTCCACGCTTCTTACGTTCGCACGCACACGAAAAAAATAGACGGATCCACACGCACTGAAAAATAGATGGACACACGCAAACGGAGTGAAAAATTCATACGCATAAACGCAGTGAAAAAAAAATATATATATATATAGAGAGAGAGAGAGAGAGAGAAATGCATAGAAATGAGGATGCAAAGCAGAGATTTGCACGTTGTTTCTTTGTTGTATTTAAGTGTGTAAGAAGGTAACTGAATGAGGTAGTAGGTTTTTTCATGTTGGCTTCCTTGGAGAGGAAGATTTTTTAGAATAGCTGTGAGTATTGGTTTTCTTCTGCAAAAAAATTCAATTTATTTTGTGATATTTTACGTGAGTCAGAGCTAAATGTATTTTTTTTTATTCGGTACCATGAAAATCGGACCTATTTACAGATTCATCCCAAATTCAATACCAGTTGACCTTCAACATAGTTTTTTTTTGTAAGAAATTATGTAGCTCGATAGAACAAAAAACGAAAAAAATGCGATGAACAAATAATTTATTTATTTGAAACAAAACAGGCCGCACTTTAACAAAAAAAATTATATCATTTTTCTTTCCGTTTTAAAATAACATTGAAAAATTCATGTGAATGTACCCGATACAAAAAAAGAACAAAACATAGTTGTTTTTATAAAAAATTATATAGCCCGATAGGACAAAAAACAAAAAGAAATGCGATGAACGAATAATTTGTTTATTTAAAATGCAGCAGGTCGCACTTTAATAAAAAATTATATTATTTTTCTTCCCGTTTTAAAATAACATAAAAAATATTTACGTGAATGTACCCGATAAAAAAAATAACAAAACCCATAAAATACAATAAATAAATCATTTATTCGAAATAAAACAGGCTTTAATCGACAAATCGCTACTTCACGATTTACCCGCTTTAATATAATTTCCTTCTGGGCTGTATCATAGTGACGAGCTTGACCGGGGTTAACGAGCCCGTGGCTCACGGTGCCAACAGTCCGGGATGCCTACGCTCTCGGCTCACCCGGCGTGCCTCACGTAGGGACCGAGAGCTCCCTTATCGTTTTCTCTCCCGAGCGACTCGGCTCCTCTCGTGCTGCGAGCCGATAATCGTACACCCGGTCCGCGCTCGACGACGACGTAACCCTAGACGCCGGGTGGAAAGTATCGCCAAGGTGATGTCCGTGACGCGCTGGGGGCACCTGGCGGTGGCCTCTTCTTTGAAACACGAGACCAGATCTCCTCGTCGAGCGAGCCGCGCGTTTCTCGACGATAGCGGAGGCCGTGGGGACCCCGCGGATACCCCAATTAATAAGCCGGGGCGCGCGAACGACACTCGCAGTCAATTATTCGTCGGGAATTCTTTTCTTTTTTCAACCTTTTTTTTTCGTCGTTCCTCCTGGATCTACGAGAGAATCGTGTTACCGGGATTTTTCGGAATTGAAAAAAATAAAATAAAATGAAGTAAAATAAAATAAAATAAAATAAAATGAAATAAAATAAAATGAAATGAAATGAAATAAAATGAAATAAAATAAAATAAAATAAAATAAAATGAAATAAAATAAAATAAAATAAAATAAAATAAAATAAAATGAAATAAAATAAAATTGTCATCTTTCGAGTCGCAGGAAGGTGGAATCATCGTCTCGTCCCACAGGATGTAAAAAATAATAATACAAAAGTTTTATTTCAACATTTACAGCGCCCGCAATCTTTCTCTCTTTCTCTCTCTCACACACGACTTAAGTTTTTATACACTCGACATACGACGACGGATACACGGATATATAAATATACACTGGATAGGGATTGGCCTTAAACACGAGACGCAATATCGGTGACGGCGCGCGACGTCCGAGCGACGAGCGACGCGAGACTCGATCTGACATCGGGCGGGACGGAAGGTACATTTTTTTTTTTTTTCATCGAGCCTCCGCGATCGCTCGACGGATCGGTTAAAATCAATCGCAACGATGATGGATAATTTTTTTTTGCTTTTTTTCACGCCGGATAAAATAAATTTACAAAAAAAAAATAATAATCTATAATGTTGTCAAAAATACAATCGGCAAAAAAAAACGAAAGAATTATTTTTTCACGATTGCGAAATAACAATTAAAAAAAACAGTCATCTAAAAATGTCGACATTATTTGCCCCCCATCCCCCCCCCCCGCAGAGTCCACATGGAAACATTTATTTTTTAACAGCTAATAGAGAGCTCGTTTTTGTTCGAGTGACGATCACAGAAAGTGCCTAAAGAGTGGAACTACTTTTTTGTTATTGTTATGATGTTATTGTTGTTGTTAATTTTTTAATTTTTTTTTTCGACGATGTCTCGGCTAGGAAGTTTCCTGCAGTAGGGCGGCGGCGCTGGTTCCAGGCACCGCGATGCCGGGGGACTGGAGCTGGGGGGTCGGGGGCGGCGAGGACGCGACCCCGAGGTTGTGGGTCAGCGAGTGGCGTCGGAGGTCGCAGTTCCGTCGGAATACCTTTCCGCACGAGGCGCAGTGATAGGGCTTAATGTCCGTGTGCGTCAGCAGATGGGTCTTCAGGTTGCTGCGCTGATTGAAACTCCGGGCGCACACCGGACACTTGTGGGGCGACTCCTCCATGTGGAGGATCTTGTGGACCGCGAGGGTCCGGCTCTGGCAGAAGCCCTTGCCGCACTCGCCGCACTTGAAGGGCTTCTCTTTGCTGTGAATGTACCTGAAAAAGACAAACAAAAATTCGATAAGTAAATTATTATAATTATTATAATTATTTATTTTAATAAAAATTAAATAATAAATATTATAATAATTTTGTAAATTATTATAATTATTATAATTATTTATTTGTTTGAAGAATAAAAAAACAGGCCTTATAATATTCGACTTTACATTATTTTTCTATTTTTTCGCTTTAATGTAATTTCGAAAATATTTGAAATTTTTTTTTCCGCGAGTGAGTCAGAAAAAAATACGAGGAAATAATTCGTGTTTTTGAAAAGAAATAATTTTCATTTAATCGTAATCTATTATTTTTTTATTTTAATTATTTGAAATGGAAAAATAATCGATAAAGTTCGAATACAGTCGAAGACTTTTTGTGAGCCGAAAAAATGTGAGGATCGTGCGGTGCGAATAACGCGAGTAGCGAATCGCGGAAAGCTCAACGACGACGACGACGAGGGACGCGGTGAAAGCTCAGGCGGATCCCACGGGCGGACTCGTCGTACGCAAAACGAGACCGGGAATAAATGGAAAGTCCTCTCGCGTCCGTAACGAGCCGAGAGCGAATCGATTCGACGCGGATCGTAAAGAGAGACCGAGCTCGCCTCGCGCGAGGCGAAAGTCGCGCGGGTGCTCGACGGCGAGTCGGGCGACGCGCAGAGTCCTTTCTCGATCTGTGCGCACACAGACACGTCATATTTGCTCCACACGGAAATCGACAAGTGTGCTATAATATTTTTTCAACATATTTTTCTCAACGCTGACGTCGAGTGACGACCGACTAAATTTAACAATTTCATCGTTGCTCAGGGTGTGCGAAGGAAAAAAATCGCCATTTAATCAACGTGCACAAATCCAATTCGACACATAAGGCCCAAATTCTTCACCAAAAATAAAATAATCAAAAACAACAATTTAAACAAAATCGCCAATTGATCAACGTGCACAAATTCACAGACAAGGCCCAAATTTTTGGTAAGTCCCACAAATAAGGCCCACATTCTCGACAAGACCCACAAATAAGGCCCAATTTTTCACAAAAAAAAAAAAACAACGTAATAAAAAATAACAATAACAAACAAATCCCAGTTTAATCAACGTGCACAAACCCAATCCCGTATATAAGGCCCAAAATTTCCCACCCCAAAAATAACCCAAACAAAACCACAAAAAATTACCAATCCACCGGCGTCACACAGCCCCGAAAAAAAAAAATCAAACCTAAATCCCCACCGACGTAGCTAAAAAAAGGCCCAAAAGAAAAAATACAAACCTGTGATCCCTGAGGTGATCCTGGCGTCGAAAGGCCTTGCCGCATATGTCGCACGAGTAGGGCCTCTCGTCCGTGTGGGTCCGCTCGTGTATCAGCAGATTGTAGCTCTTGGTGAACTGACGGTTGCAGAATTTGCAGATAAACTGCTTCTTGGGCCGCGAGGCCCGACAGCCGCGCGCGAGGCCCGCGTCGGTGGAGGTCGAGGTCGCCTGGACGGTGGAGGACGCGGGGGTCGTGGACGAGGCGCACGTGGTGGGCGGGGTCAGCGCGACCGAGGTCAGAGTCAACGTCGAGGTCGCGCCGAGGCCGTTGGCGTCGACGATGCGCTGCAACAGGGCGTCGTGATCGTGGTGGGCCCCGGCGGTGGTCGTCGTGGTGGCGGTGGTGGTGGGCCCCGGGGGTTGGGCCCCGGGGTTCGCCGTGTTCTCCCGTAGAATCGCCGCGGCCTCCTCCTCCTCGAGGAGCGCGAGGTCCTCCTCGGGGTCCGTCACGAAGTCGAGATGCGAGACGCCGTCGTCGTCGTCGTCGTCGTCGAGGGAGGTCGTTTGAAGGGCATCAAGGCCCAGATGATGCTGCTGCTGCTGGTGCTGTTGATGCTCGCTCTTCAAGGTCAACGGGGTCGGCGGGCCCGTGGAGGTCAGGGGGGTCGAGCCGTTGGCCGGGGCGACGCTCGGGAGCACCGGGGTGAGGCCCAAACTACGGTGAGCCGAAGTGTTACCGTTGTTGGGCCCGTTGGGCCCGACGGGCCCGCTCGTCGAGGACGGCGAGCCGGTGACATTGGCCGCGGCGGCGCCGCTCGCGTGGAGACGGTGCAGGGTCAGGTAGGTCTGGAGGGCCTGAAAGTTGAGGGCCGCGGCGTCGGCGTGGCCGGGCGGCAGGAGGGCGACCCGCTGTAGGGCCGCGAGTAGGGCCCCCTGAAGGCCCAGGGCGACGCTCTGTAGCGTGAGGCCCGGGAGCCCCGGGTCGATCATCCCGGGTGTCGACTCCGTCGAGGACTCGGCCTCCCGGAGATCGGACGTCGGTGTCGGGTTTTCGGTGTCGACCGGTGACGTCGTCACCGTCGCCGTCGTCGTGGTCGCCGTCGTCGTCGTCGTCGTCGTCGTCGAGGCGCCCTCAACCGCGCGGGCCTGATGTTCCTGCTGCATCATTCCAGGCTCGCGGGGCCCCACCTGGCTCGGTGTGTCAACGCACTTCCGCACCCTGGAACAATCGTGGCGCACTGCACAAACAATTCACGGGAGCCGCTGCTGCTGCTGCTGCTGCTGCTGCTGCTGCTGGTGCTGCTGTTGTTGGCACTCGAGGTAACGTACGCGCGTCGTCGGAAGTGTCTCGCATTGGTCGGGTGCGCTGCGACGGGCCCAGGACACATGGGCCCGACGGGGCCCGACGGGGTGGCGCGCGCGCGGGGCGATTAACAACACGGTGTCACACGAGTGTCATTGGTGGGGGGGACGACACGGCGGGTGACGACGCGGTGACGTGCCGAGGACATTTTTTGACGCGTGTCAACGCGCGCGCGCGAAATCGTCGTCTCGTCGTTGTCGTCGGCGGGGCCCGTTTTTGCCGCGCGTCGCGGGGCCCGTCGTGCGGATGCGTGGCGATGCGGGTCCGCGGCGGAGAGAGACGTGTAACGCGGGGCCCGACAAGGTGCTCGCGGTGCCAAGGCGCCCTGAAGACTGCACGAGCTACGGGCTGCTGGGCACTGCTCGTGGAGCCACCTGGTGGCACCGAGCGGCGAGAGACGGCCCGGGCCCCGCACGGCCCGTCCGCCGCGCTCGCGCGGCGGGCCCGCGCGTCGCGCGCGCCTGCCTACCGATGCGGCCCCGCACACAGCTGGGCCGCGCTGCGGGCCGGGCACGGTTGAGGCGAGAGAGGCTCCTCGGCCCGCGCCTGGCGTCTCTCGTCGCGCTCGACTCTCCCGGGGCCCCGCGCGCGCGCTCGCGCGCCTCGCTCCTCGCGGCCTGGCAACACGAACGCATCACGTCGCGGGCCCCGTGGTGTTGGGACTCTACGCGCGCGCGGGGGAGTATGAGAGGCCTCCCTCTTGAACTGCGAGCCGGGTTTCGAGGATGCGCGCACGCTATCCGAAGCGCGACTAAACGCAGCGACGATATCGCGCATCGGGGGACCGATCGAAGGACCGGGGCATTGCGTAAGGCCCCGGGGATTGTCGATGGCATTTTTTTCGGGGTCTCGGTTTTGATTCCAGGAGTTTCCGGCTTTCATTCCGAAGCGCGACTAAACGTATCGACGATATCGCGCACCTAGGGCCCGAGAGAAGGACCCGGGCATTACGTAAGGCCCCGGGGATTGTCGATGGAATTTTTTCGGGGTCTCGGTTTTGATGCCGATTGACTCGGAGATGCTTGTAAGATGCGGCTCGGTGCGAATTGTTTTTGTTTACATTGCGCGGGGTAGCCTTGGTCAGGTTTTTGGGCCTTACGCGGACCTCGGGAGGCGCGATCTTCGCCTGGCGAAAGTGAACGTCGGGACTATCCGGCGCTCGTCGGGGATCGCGTAACGCCCCGGCAATTTATGGATTCTCGTGTTTCGAGTCCCGATAATCGTTCGCAACGGTTATGACACGGGGCCCGATATCCCCGATCGCCACGGGAAACGGTAGGTGTCGAATATTCTCGGTCGCTCTTTCGGTGTCTCTGGATCCGTGTCTCCCTGGCGCTTTCCGGGGGCCCTTTGTGCTCGCGACAAACGATCCCCGCGATTTGTTTCGTTGGCCGAGGTATCGAGTGTCCCGACTGCGACTCTCGCGCGGGGCCCGGGGAGCCTGAACGATGGGCCTCAATCTCCCCCCACCACGCTGCAGTCGCGTTTCGTAAATAAAAAAATGCCCCGAAGGACTCAGCCTCGTTTCTCAATCGAAGGACCCACTGACGTCGCCCTTGCGACCGATCCCGATTGAACCGATGATTCAGGGCCCGGTAATACCCCCCGCCCCCCTCGCCCCCCTCGAGTCCTACCAAAGACAAAGAAAAAAAGGAAAGCAAAAAATCGAGACAAAAAAGCCAACAAGACAGAACGGAAAAATGATGAAACGAGACCAGCGAGGCGGCTCGTTTCGCCGCGAACCCCGCGCGCGCACACATCGGGCCCCGCGTTTCGTTTCGACTCGGGCCCCGGCTCTCCCGGGCAAAGCCGCAACAATTTACGACGGCAATTAATGCGCGAGAGTAAACCGCGCGGGCTCTCGCATCCGAGTGTACAGTATCCGTAGTATAATACGGGTACGTAGCGCGAATGGCTAAGGCCCCGGTGCAAAGGCTGCGCGGCGCGTTGTACAACGTGTACCGCGGCGCGGGGCGAGTCTGGAATCGTCCGGAGAGACCAGGACGGGACGAGAGTGCGCGCACGCGCGAGAGAGAGAGAAAGGGAGGAGAAGACGAGAGAAAAGAGTATAAGGCCCCGTGCGATACCGGTGAGGAGCGTGCTGGGACCCCGAGGACGAGGGGCCCAACCGCGAGAGCGAGAGAAAGAGAGAGAGAAGGAGAAGGATAAGGAGAAGGAGCGGAGCGAGACGGGCCCATCGTGAGGCCCGGCGGAGGCGGGAGAGGGAGCGGGGGGGGGGGGGGGAGGGGGAACGATCCTCACGATGCGCGAGGGAGAAGGAGGGAAGATGCGAACTGCTGAGGCACACGGGGCAGACTAAATAATATTATAGGTGGTGTTCTCACGGTCCCGGGACGCCCGCGGGCCCAACTTGCACTCCCTCCCTCCCCCCCGCCCTCCCCTCTCCTCCTCCTTCACCACGCCGGCCCGGCCTGGCCGCGCTCTGAGTTCGCCCACGCCGGGGCCTTCTCGGGGCCCGCGCGCTGCGATCGCGCGGCGCGACTCGGGCGAGAGGGAGACGGAGGGTAGAGGTCAGGGGTCAGCTCGCGCTCGCTGACCGTCACCGCCGGGGACGGTTCCTTCCCCCACCGCCGCCGCTGCGCCGCGCGGCGAGGCCCAACGGGCCCACAGCCACCAGGGCCTCATTCTTCGCGCTCTCTGTGTATATCCTTCCTTCTCGCGCGTTCTCTCTCTAGTTTCTTCTTCGGGGCCCCGGCGAAGCCCGCCGCTGCGCTCGTTCCCCAACGCGTCGAACTCCTGCTGCCACTTGGGCCCCGCGCGCTGAAACGAGCTGAGCAAAGAGGGGCCCCGCTTAATCACCGACTTCGGACGATCGCCTGACTGACTGACCGACTGGAACGAACAACTGTCTCGAGGGGTCTTTTTTCTTGATGTTGTTTTTGGTTTTTTTTTTTTCTTTTTTTTTGGAGTCGCTTTTCAACCACGGTATCGTGACACACGGATGCATGTGTAACGGGGGAGAATGTTTGGGCCTTTTTTTTGGGTGTTTTGTTTTGAGCGACGATCGGTTGTCGATTCCTCGTTCAGCTGGTTTTTGAGGGGTTGGGGCTTTGGGGTTGGGATTCCGGATTGGCTCGTTAGAGGGGGGAACGGATTGGAATGTTGTAATTTCAATGTTGACGTAAAGTTTGTGGCTGTAAATGTTTTTATTGGCAATGTTACAGTTTTTTTATAGCAATTATATGACGAAGCGTAGAATTTTTATAATCAGCATTGGTGGGGTTTTTACATTTTATTAAGACGACGCAATTTTTTGTGTATATAAAAATGGTTTTTTCGCTGATATTACATTTTTTTCGTGGTTGTTAATTCAACCTAGTTGCTGAATTGAGGTACACCATTTTTTTTTAGATACTTTGATTTTGTTTTATTCATAAATGTGAAATGTTGTTAATTAATTAAATCTACTATTTAATATTTTAATTAAAATTATATTGTATTATAATATTAAATATTATAAAATATTATTAAATAATTAATTAAAAACACAATTTAATAATGTTTGTCGTTATTTTCACGCTGAGCGTTGTCGATGTAATTTCGTTCGTTTCTCTTTAAACCACGACGGAAAATTCCGGCCATACGGAGTACGAGTGGAAAATTCCGGTTCTCAATGTCGACGCGTTTGAATGAAGCGCGGGCGCTCGCGCGCGCATGCGCGATAACCGCGGCTCTCGCGTGTGAATTATCGTGTGTGTGTCTCGTGCTGGTTTCTCGCAGCACGATAAGGCACCGTTTCCGTGCTACCTCGTCAGCGCGCGGCGCTCGTTATTCGCCGCGCGGCCCAGGGGGAGGCCGGGGCTTCCTGCCGCGTAGATAATTAGATCGCTACTAAGCGCAAGCGCGCGCGCTCTCGATGCGCGAGAAGTGCCGAGCAGCGCCGCGCTCGGCGCAGCCGCGTTTGACGTACGTGTTATCCACACTCGGCGCGCTCGGCGCTTTGCGCGAGCGCTCACCGCCCGCCCACCCGGTGCTTATCCCTTTTTACACGCTCGATTCTCGCGCGCTCTCTCCCCGGGGCCGCCCCCCGCGCGCCCCGCAGCCCGCAACAAAAAAACGCGCCGGACCCCCGGCTGGAAGCCAGTTACAATTATCCAAATGTTCACTTCCGTGTTTTCGTTGCGAAACGATGCGGACTGGGGTGGCGGACGAAAAAAGTAAAGTCGAAAGATATGCGTTTCTTTATGACTCAATTTCTGCGCACGAAATTTTCGACCTTCTTGTAGAGGACCTTTTCGACCTTCTCGTATGGGTTTAAAGTCGGTATTAAAAAATATATGTATTTCTGAGATTGATTTGGGCGATTTTCGGTCCGGAGACGGATCTATGATTTTTGAAAGAAAAAAGAAAAGTCACAAATTTTTTTTTTTTTTTCAAAAGCGATTAAAAACGTTTCATAACCAGTGTTTTCGGGGGTAGAATATACGACTTGAGAACAATGGTATAGGTTACAAGTCGATATTTGAAAAGAAAAAAAATTGAGGTCGATTTTGGCGATTTTCGGTCCGGAGACGGATCTACGATTTTTGACAGAAAAAATATTTTTTTCGTCGCCAAAAAAATATTTTTTTCAAAATCGATTAAAAACGGTTAATAACCAGTGTTTTCGGGGGTAGAATATGCGACTTGAGAACAATGCTACAGGTTAAAAGTCGATATTTTCAAAAAATAATATTTCTGATGTCGATTTTGGCAAAAATTGCGATCAATTGCGGACAACGCGAACAACGAATGACTCATCCACTAAACTAAACAACCGAAATATAAACCACAAATTAAAAAAAATCTCCCGCTTAATTTTCCCAACAAACCGCCGCGGCGGTTGAGTAATCGCGCGATCCGGGAACGCGGCGGCCATCATTCACCCGCCCTAAAAAAAAAAAAAAAAAAAATACAACCGACCCCGATATATCTCAATACTCAATTCCCTCCTCTCCCGTTTCTTCAATCGCGTCTCCCCTCCGCGGGCGAATTTCTCGCGCGCGCTAACGAAATTGAAAAAATTGATTTTCGAGTGTCCGCGGGGGGGGGGGGGGGGGGGGGTCGGGTCGGGGGTTTGCCGCGGGTTCGTTTCCCGACGAGCGATTATTCCCTGTCGAAGCCAGGTGAAAAATCATTCGATTTACGGATCGACGAATCCACTCGCTTAATCTCCTCAACTCCTGCGCGCGCGGGGCTCGCATTATATTTTCGACGAATATAATAAATCGCCTCTTAATCTCGGCTATCGGCGTCAGTGGTATAAGGGGGTCGGAGTGGGGGGGGGGGTGACGGATAAGGGCGGCGTCGGTGGGGCCCAGGTGTCCGCGGGGGGGCGAGAGGACCGTGAATTAAGGGTCCGGGGGGCTTTTTCGAAAATTCTCGTTGCCCCTCAGAAGGGGGGGCAGGGGGGTCAGGGGCGGTCAGGGGGGTCAGGGGGGCAGCGCGAAGGCGTTGACGTCCCGGGCCCCGAGACGACGACTCGTCTCTTGTTCACTTTTCTCTCTCTCTCTTTCGTCGTCTCCTTTCACGACGCGCATAGAAAGCCCCGAGGATTCCACAGCTCATTGTCGAACGATATGTCGTAACAGTGACACCCGTAGAATGAACTCGGCATTATTATTAACGCGTTAGGGCCCCCTCGCGCCGTGTCACGGGACACAACAGAAAAGTCGCCAGTCATACCTTGGGTCGCTGCGCGCACCGCGTGTAACCGGCCGGCCGGCGCATTCAACGCCGCGGAGAAGCGCGCGAGATTTTCAACCCCAAAGCGAGAGTCGACGCTACGCGGTGACGAGGCGCGTTATTGCTGCGCACGCGGCGAGGCCGAGGGGATTCTTCCTCGGGACCGGGGGAGTCAAGGACGCGAGTCTTTCGCTGGAAATCGGTATGCGATTTTTTTTTATTCGATGGTAATAATTATTAACAGAGTCGGTTTGCTTGTATTTATTTAGATCACCTTGTTCGTCTTTTGTCGTGGCTTAACACGATATTTTCAGGTTTGTGCCAGATGAGTTTTAAGCCGAGTTATGGTAACGGTTATGGTTTAGTAATATATACATTATATATTTAGTAACCATAACATTATATAACACCATATGGCTGTTAGGTGGCTTGGAAAATATTGTGAAAAATGTTGCGTTTGGATAAAAATTAATTAACAATCAGGGAACGAATAACCCGAGAACAATAGTTACATCCCAAATACGAGATATTTCACGCACCATTTTTTTTTTCAAGAGAAACTAACGCCACTTCAACACTTCGATTCTCACATTTTTATTCTCAAATCCTCATCCACCTTAATTTCTGCAATCAATTCCACATCTTAAGGCAAGGTGAAACTTGCTCAGTCAGTAATAAAAACGGTAACCAATCTTTCCGGCAATGCCCAACGTTTCCGAAGGAAAGAAAAGTTTTACACCATTCCTCTTTCGATTCTGATTGGCGTAAAACTTTGATTTTTCCTGGCATGTGTCTAGTTTCCGTGAATTGTTGGTCCGAAAATTATTTTCTATCTCTCTCGCACTCACGGTGGTTTCGCGTTGCCTTAAGGCAACCCACATGGGAATCTTCCTGGATTCCCCCAAGTCGTCCGGATTTGCAGGAACCCCAATCGAAATCATATCATCTGTACATCGATCGCCTCCACAATCGACATTCTACCCACGATAATTTCCCGCTTCGCGGCACCCCGAAAAGCGATCCAAACACACGAGGCCGAAAAAAATCCGGCTGCCGCGAGGCCGCGGGAAAAAAAAATGCATAACCTTGCGAGGTGTTCGTATTTGTGTAGGGAAGCATCGGGCGAGCACAGGTAGTGCGGGGGCCAATCAACGGGGGCGTCGGAGGCCAGGGTCGCGACCATCAGCGGCGAGAAGGAGCGAGAAAAACGGACATCGATCGCTTTGGCGCAGCGTCTCCACCGCGAGGAAGCGAGACGAGCTTCGCTTGGTGTACGAGGTATGAGGGGGGCAGCCGCGCGCAGCGCTAGCGCAGCGGCGGAGAGCCCCCTAGCGGGGGGTCCCACCGGCATCTCCTTCCTCTCTTTTTGCTCCTCAACTCCAGCTATGTGCCTGTCACCGATAGTGATTTGTTGAGTGTATTTGCATTTTAGATTTAGGCTGCCGCGCCTGATGCGCCAGCGTCTCATCGTCCCCCCCACTATTACACACGGGGCCCGATGGTGTTGCCTATTCGTGTACATGTTTATGTATAATAATATAATAATACATAGATATATATATATATATGTAAAATTCTCCCTGAAAAAAAAGAGAGAGAGGTCGCTTATGGTCTATCTTCGAGTTCAGATTTTTCCCCCGGGTTCAGAAAGTAGCGGGGGGGGGGGGGGCAGGTTGCCCCGGGGGCGTGTTCCAGGGGCCCCGGGGGCCCGGGGCTTCCAATGCCGCAGGAATGACATTATTCATAAACGCCATCAGCGGCAGCACAAGAGAGGAGATTCCGCTCTCGTCGCGTCGCTCTCTCTCTCTCTCTCTTTTTGTTTCGCTCTTTCTCTCTATCCGATAGGGCCCAATGCGACCCACACCGAGTGCCACCACTCGTTTTTTCCTGTATCGGCGCTGGGACTTGTTTATGCACGTTTAAAGAATGATTAGGCTGCGGCCGCGCTGCGGGGTGCGTCTCACCCCCGTGTGCCCCCCACCCCCTTCAGGCCCCTCGAGCGCACCAGTCAAAGGGGGCCCTTCATAACTTTTCCCAGTCATCAGTTTTTCCATGACCATTAGTCGTCGCAGTGACCGCACGTGGATCGGACTGGGAGTGGTGGACACGAACGCGGCGACTGAGGCGTCGTTGTTCGGGTTTAGACGGGAATTGTCGGAATATCTGATGCCATTGTGTTTATTTTTTAATCAATTGTTTGGTAGGCGGAATTTGGAAAATAGTATTTCTAAGGTCGAATTTTCTATGACGTAAATAATAAAAAATACAAACATGTTATAGAAATTTTAATCCCCATGTCGGGAAGATTTAGTATTTATTACAAATACAGTAGAACCCCGATTAATAGGGATGCTGGGAACCCGGTCAGTCTCACCTTAATGCGACCCTGGTTAATCGGGGCCTTACTATACGATTTCGTATTTATTGAGTTATCGAAATTTCGTTCCATTTTATCGACATATATTCACATAAATAATATCGAAAACATGTCTACTATTTCCTCTCTCCAAAATTTCAGTAGTTTACACTTAATGTTAATTAATTATGTCAACCAGGCCCAAAGTGCCGGGTTGTAAATTCAACTCAAGGTGTTTCACAATCCCAAGTTTGTATCACGAGTTCCGTCGCATAATCCACACAGCGAACGAAAACGGTCCGAAAAAAATTGGGCATCAATCCCAACGAGAGTTGGGCCCGACCCGGAAACTGCCAATCGTAAGTCCCAGAACTGCCGGGCGCCGCCGGATTTCCGTAAACGCCCGCGTGCAAAAACGCCATGAAAACCCCATCAACCACCAACCGCGATCGTCGACCTCCCCACGGGCCCCGAGATCACCGTCAGTCCCATCAACGGTCCCAATATTCCGGAAGAGATTCACAGTCCCAACCGGGGCCCCGATCCCCGCCGGACGTTTACGAACGCGTTCCACACGGTGACGTTTATGAACACGTCCCCTGTCGCCTTATTGCGGGGCCCAACCGCCGCGCGCGCGCGCGCGCCATCACAACACCGAGACACGCGGCATAAAGAACAACCAGGCCCGCCGCCGCCGTCTCGCTGCGCGACACGTTCCGCGATATCGCGAAGGGCGTTTTTCGACGACGACGACGACGAGTCGGAATACCGCGCGACACTCGCGCAGCGGGCGTCCACGTAGCGCGGTTGACCCCCCCGGTTGACCTCGGGTACCTATGGGACTCACGACCGGGACTCAGGGCGCGCCGCCGACGTCGTCGCGAGTCCGTCCCCCCATCGTGTAACCTGCGGCGCTGCTGCTGCTGCGCGCCCGTGTGAACGCGGACGACAACACCGCGCGCTCGCTCGCGGGACCGTTGGGGGGCCGTAAGGCCCCCCAACACACGCGCGCGAGCGGTACACGAGTCCCCCCGTCGACAATGGGACTCAGTTCCACAATAATAATGATCAATTATCGAACTGTCATTCAGCGGCTACGCGAGGCGAGCGAGAATGCGCGACGAATCGAGCGCGCGCTCGGCTCTCGTTGTCGTTGTTGTTGTCGTCGTCACAGTCGGTACCCCCTCGCCCCCCCCCCGCCCCCTTCTCGTTTCTCCGGGCCTCTTGGGCCTCTCGCTCTTCCGGCCCGGAGACTCCGGGGGCCCCTCGGAGCAGCCGAGTCGATGTGCAGCCGCGTTAAAGGCGCGGGAGGGCCCGAGGGGGCCTGAAGGGGGGGGGGGGGAGGGGGGGGGGGGGGCGATGGACAAAGAGGGAGCGACGAGACAAGAGCGATGCGAGAGTGGCGGCGGGAGGGGGAATGGGACCCAATCGGTCCCCTCCTCTTTCTCTCTCGCTCCTCTTTTCCTCCCCCCCACCTTCCGCCGCCCCCTCCTTCCTCTCCCTCGTCGAAACGGCGCGCAACGTTGAGGCACCGAGCCACCCGGGGATCACGAAGTCGGCATCTCATTATCGAATTTACCGCGTTCAGGTACCTCCCCCCGTTTATCGATATTTCCACCAGGGATTATCCCGCGCCGTCCCCCCCCCCCTTCCGCCCCCCTCCCAGCGCGAGCGCGCGGGTTAAAATAATAGTGATCGTAATAAGCCGCGATTCAGAGCCGCCCCCTGTACCGATCGCACCGGCCATCTCGGCCCCCCCCCCCTCGTGTCCCAATCCCGTGCCCCCCCCCCCCCCCCCCTACTACGTATCGCCCCCTCAAACGCACAATGTTTGCCCCCCTCCACCCCGTTCTGTGCGGAGGTTCGAGAGGAGATTTTTGCATACGCGAGAAGCGTCGGAAATTTACCTACTTCTCGGCGCGCGGTGATGAACAAGAGATTCTCGCCCCCTCGTCGAGCACTGGCAATTTACCTAATTACGTGTGTTGACGCTCGAGTCGAATGCGGTCGAGTGTATTCCACAAGGATCGTCTGCGCGCCGGTTTTTGTTTTGCGCGCGGGCCTCTCACGGTTAAGGCGGATATCTACGGAGGGGGGCCGAGGGGGGCAAGGGGGGGTTTCTCACCGCCGTAAAAGCGGCGACGGCGCGTAACTACCGGCCCGTTCTCGCGCAAAAAGCCTAAAATTAATCATAATAATAACATGAGCGGGAGAGCGCGAGCGTTGCGTTTCGGGGGCCCCCGGACGCCGCGAACCGGGGGAACCCTAAAAGCGAACGACCAGCCGGCCGAGTTTTGGGCGCGAGGAATTCCCCGCTCTGCTCGTGGGAGACGCCGCGGAAAAACGAGGAGAACCCGGGCGAGCGGCCGAACGAGAGTAACGCGGGGTTTATGCGAAAATTTTTGCGCAGAGGGTTTTTTTTTTTTTTGAGTCAGAAATTCGAAGTGAGGTTAGGGCGCTCGAGTTTTCATTCGCCGGCCGTCGGAAGATCATTGATCGAGATTACAGTCAGTAACTATTGCAGCCATCGATAGAGCGGAAATTCCGCCAGAAGAAAAGCGAAAAAAAACCAGGAGCTTATATTACGTACTTTTTTTTTTTTTCAAATAAAAAAACATCATGGCGTGTATTTCGTGCCATTTTATCGTTCCTCTCGACCCCCACAAAAATCCGCTTGGGATCGCTTCGGACCCACTTCTCGCATCCAGCTGTACCCCCTGCAAATTTCCACCGTTCCCCGGAAAACCGTCAACCCGAAAAAAAAAAAAAAAAAATCCGAGTCTAGCGGACGTTGTGGATCATCGTCGGGGTACCGCAGGGCCCGCGGTGCCCCGGCGTTGTGTGTCGCGAGCCCGCGCCGCGGCGAGTTGATGGCGGACGTTGCAAAGACGGTCGTTGACGAAGGGACTGAGCAACTTTGTGGAATGCACGGGCCGTGTCTTGTTGCGCGCGGCGCGCGGCTCTTCGCCCCGTGGCCCGCGCCCGCGCGGTCTTTTCTCTTGTACGGCGAGGAGGCGGCGGCGACGGCGACGGCGACGCCGGGCACGGGGAACATCGTGAAACCAGGACGTATCGCTCTGTCACCCGGACCACGGCGATCTATTAGTTATGAATATATTGCCCACGGCGATACATGAACGAAGGGGGGCGAAGGGGGGGGGGGGTCGAAGGGGGGGGCGCCCCAACAACGAGAGAGCGAGGGAGAGCGACTCTCGCTTCTCTGTATCCCGAAAATATTATGTACGCGCCCCCTCCCCCCCCCCTTACCCGCCCCCCTTCGTACCCCCCGTGTTCCCCTTTCCCGTGGCTGTCCGTGTACGGAGCGCCGGTCCCCCTTGTGGTCCCCGCGTGGCCCGCGCGCAACTCGTGCCTCATATTCATTTTCAAATGTCACGTAAAGTATCGCGACAAGGGGGGGGGGGCGCGGGGGCGGCCTGGGGGGGATGAGGGGGGGGGCCCGTGTGGCCGCGGGGCGTACGTGATTCTTTCCTGCGACGCGGCCGCCCCGGCCGCTGCTTCTGCTGATTCTCCCGTATAGCCGCAGAATAACCGCGCATAGGGCGCGCGGGACATTTTGAAATATCACACGATGCTCCCGGGCTGTTGGACCCCCCCGTGCCCCCCGTGTATATATTCTCTGATTCATCGCAGCGCCGCGAGTCCCGAGGGTTCCGCGCACTTTTCGGAATATTGATAAACGCTCGCGCGGGGGGCGCTCGGGATTTTATTATTTTCCGTGACGTCTTGATCCGACGATTCTCCATGACGAGAATTGAATCGGCAAACGTTGTTATATTCCTTGCGACTTGATGAAGAAAAAAAGTCCTTGCGGACTTTTTTTTTTAGGAAAAAAGGGTTTTCCTTGTCGTCAAGATGGGATCGCGCGACGCGAGGAGGTTCTAGGTGGCGTTCCCGCGGGGTCACGCGGGTTCGCGCCGGGCCCGCCGTATATATATACATATATATAGATATATATACGGCGAGCCGTAATTTAACCGGCTGTTAAGTCGATCGTAAAGGAGGGCACGGTGGACGCGCGCGGAATCTGTCGCTGTCGGGGATATACGGTCCGCGTGGCGGCGGCGGCTGCGGCTGCGCCTCGCGTCGACCCCGTCGGTCGCGTCGTCCCCGCAACGTCCTCGTCGTCGCCGTCGTCGTTGTCGTCTCGCTGCGCAGTCACCGCGCGCGGCTGGAGCATCCGCGTGTGTGCGCGCCGGGACCTAAATTCTAAAGAACCGAAGCAGCGTGAACTTTGAGGTACAAGATCACCCGTGGCTAGGCTCACCGATCGAATCATTTATATCGAACCGGTGGGGGCACACCGGCGGACACAGTCGCGATACATTCACCTCCGCACACATCCGAGTCCTGTACGCCTTTCTCCATATTTTTTATTCTCGGTAATTCTTTTTTTTTGGCTCCTCGTTTGTGCAGTGTGGATTGTGAGCCTGGGGACCATTTGCGAGCCTAGGGGGCCATTTGTGAGGTTGGGAGAATTTTTTGAGACTAGGGGTCATTTTTGGGCCCGGGAGTTATTTGTGGGCCTGGGGGCCATTCGTCAGCCTAGGGGCCATTTTTGAGCCGAGGGGCCATTTTCGTGCCGAGGGGCCATTTGTGAGCCAAGGGGCCATTTTTGTGCCGAGGGGCCATTTTTGAGCCTGGAGGCCATTTCTGAGCCTGGGGGCCATTTTTGAGCCTAGGGGCCATTTGTGAGCCTAGGGGCCATTTGTGAGCCTGGGAACCACTTGCGAGCCTAGGTACCATTCGTGAGCTCAGTACCACAGTACCATTTTTCCCAAAAATTAGCTGCCGCCTCGCTCACCAGGCCCACCAGAATTTCCCCAATTTCTCAACCACACCTAGACAATCGGGTACCATGAAAAATATCGTGGTCACCCGCGACCGGTGGCAATGGTGAAAAATCGAGAAAGGGCGCGCGTGGAAAGGGTCACCCCGGCCGCGTCAACGGCGTGGCTGACGAGGGTAGATGACGCGACGCGCGACGAGGGAGGAAGATCGCGGCGATGATGCACTTGGAGCCGTCCGGGCAGCACATCGTCGGCTCACTCTCGCGGGGGCCCCCCGAAAACGAACGAAACGCGCGCGCGCGCTTTGTGGTGGCGGACACGGAGAGAGAGAATCAGAAGGCGAAGCGACGAAGTCGAGGAAGAAGCCGGGGGAGGATGATGAAGAAGAGGCGAGGAGGAGGAGGAGGAGGAGGAGGATAGGAAGCGAGGCATGAGAGAGGTACGGTGGGCGCACGGGTCGCCATTAAGCGGACCCCCTGCCGCGTGGCCCGCGGCAACCCTTCACAAAAAACTGTAATTGGAAATACTTTTCCTCCTTTTTTCCTAAAAATAATTTATGAATCTCCGGCCGTGGTTGAGGGCGGCTTCTATGTGCCTGGTTATATTTATATATGTGTGTGTGTGTAACTATATATATATATATATATATGTATAAATTTATATACATATATATATTTAACACAGAGTCCACCTCGTGTCCCAGGCTCGGTCGTCTCTTTCTCGCTCACGTGGAAAAAAACATTCGAAGGATACTCAAGAAAGTGGCTGATGGTTGCGCATGGGAATGAGAATGAGGGTGAAGTTAGGAGGCCTCATTGGAGGGCTAGTCCCGTGTAACGAGCCGCCCGGACGAGCCGCCTTCCTCTTCGTCTTCCTCGTCTCACGACTTGGTCTATTTATTCTCCTTCTTCGAGACGCGCTCGCATCGCTCGCTCGCCGGCGGCGGGTCGGAGTGGGTGGAGAGAGAGTGAGAGAGAGTGGAAACGTTCGGCTACTTATATTTTTTTCACGTCGAGGGCGTGCGACACCCCGCTGGGCCGAGGGTCTCGGGCGAGAGGGCGAGAGGGACTCAAAGGACCTCTTACCAACCGTTTCGACCGTGGCGTTCTTGAGCGGGGCACCCGGGGGAAAAATAACCCAACGGCGCGCGGACGGTAAATTGTCGATTAGCGCGAGGAATCGGCGGTCGCGTTTCAAATGATTTTTTGGTAGCGAAAAATGGGACCGTTTTTTGGGAATTCATTGTCGGGGAATTTTTTTTTTTAAGTTGCGTTTATTCGGTTTTTCCGGGCGGGAAAGTCGCGATTTTTTAGAATAATTTCTCGATTGGGGGAAGCTGAACTTTTTTTTTCGATATGACATTTTTTTATTGGCCCCCGAGGTGGAATTTAAAGGAATTTATTTTCGTAGAAATTGTTCGATATTTTTTTAACGTTATTATTCGGGTTTTCCTGGTCGGGAAAGTCGCGATTCTCGACCCTAACTTCTCGATTGTGGGAGACCTGATTTTTTTTTTCATCCCGAAAATTTTGTAGCCTCCCCCGGGGTGAAAAATAAAGAAATTTATTTTCGCGAAAAACGTTCACTATTTTTTTTCTTTTAAATTACACTTATTCAGATTTTCCCGGGTTGTGATTCACGATCCCAATTTCGAAATCGCCAGAGACTTTTTTTTCGTCACAAACTTTTTTTTCACTCTGGCCGCTCGGAGCGAAAAAAAAAATGAAATTGCCGGTGAGCCACGAGTGCCATTAAAAATTTGCATGATTCTCGAGAATCAGGCGAATATAATGAAGTCACCGTGAGTCGGGGGCCGATCGGCGCGTAAAAAATCGGCGCTTCCGATCCCGCGATCTCGTTTCGCCGATTGATAGATAATGAAGGGGCGATGAGTGGCCGGAATGAGCGCGCCGGCTATGCTACCTCATTTCACGTCGGCAGCGCGCGCGCGCGCGCAGAGCACTTGTGGCGCACGCACGATGCGCCCGGGTGCCCAGCGCGCGCGGTAATTACAGGATGATCTGGCCCGATCTATCGATCCCACCGATGTTTGCCTTGTACATATCAATCAGGCGCGGCTCGCGCAACCACTTTAGATCGATAATCACCGCGTGGTGCGCATCGTTCCACGCTCAATTAACGCCGCACGCGCTCAACTTCCAGTCGTCTTACTGCATTTTTTTTCATCCCCCGATTTCTCTTCACGATCGATCGTCGCGGATTTTTAAATTCATTAATTTCATCAAATCTAAAAAAATCGTCGATCCTTCTTTTCGGTATAAAATATATCATTTGCCTAAAGGCAGGAAAATCATCATCCAAAATTTCCTCGTTCCGTAATTTGCAACTGCCGATTTCGAAACAAAAAAAAATCGGCATTGAAAATTTTTTTTTTCATTGAAGAAAACAACACGACAATTTCGAGTGAAATATTTTCCGATTTCAATTCGAAAAAACTCCGAAAATGAAGAAATATTTTTTCTCCTCCCCAACTCCGTCCCCGATCCGTAATTTTCGACAGCCGATTTCGAAAAAAAAAAAATCGGCATTGAAAAATATTTTATTCTCAACGAAAACAACACGACAACCTCGACTGAAATATTTTCCGTTTTTTCAATCCAAAAAAACCCCGAAAATGAAGAAATATTTTTCCTCCTCCCCGCCACCGTCCCCCATATAACTCAGAGCACAATTAAATCGATTTCTCTTCCACCCTCCCTCAAAAAAAAAAAAAAAAAATCGATAGCTCATCCGTCGACTCCTTTTCCGCATAGCCGTGAATAAAAGGCCCAAAGCCGAGAAAGCCATAGAGAGCGGTAGAACCAAGAAAAAGAGAAGCAGGGACAGAAGAGAAAAGGCGTATAATACAGTAGGGCCAGAGTGACGTGTAAGAGGCGAAGAAAGCTGTTGACTGTGGTAGGGGTTTTTTTTCGGCTGAAGAGGGTCTCGTGCCGCTCTTTTCCCTTCTCTCTCTCTCTCTCTCTTCCTCCCGCAGTCTCGTGAAAATAATGCATAAGCTAGAAGGAGTCAGAGAGTCAAAAAAAAAAAAAAAAGCGAGGCCCGCGGGCGCTGCACGCGAGAGACAACAAAGCGGGGAAAAAGGAGGATCGAGAGCGTTGAGACGGCGATGCCCACGAATCATCTCACGCCCGAAGTCGGGGGGGGGGGGGGGGGGGGGGGGAGCCGCCGATTGCCGGGGCGTTCGGGGTTCCCTCTCGGCTTCTCAGCCCGAGAGATGTCACTTATTAATTCCGACCATTCTTTCGGTGGCTCTCGCGCGGCGCGACGACTGCTATACACGCGGGGGCCCCCCCGAGAACAACGAATCGCCACGCCCGCCGCTCTCTCGACTCGCGCGCCCCGCTCGGCCCTTCTGAAACTCGGAATTCCACGCGCGCGCCACATGCGCCGCCTGGACGACGATGCGCTGCTGCTGAGGGTGCAGAGAAGCGCGCGGGCGATGAGGGAGCTCAAAGGATTCGGCTGAGCGCGGCTACCTGAGCTTCCTCGACGAGTCGTGATCGCCACCCCTGGTCAGATCGTCGGCGGCGAGAGGCGAGAGGCGGGGTAGCTCGCATTTTTCCTTCGTCCGGCTTCCAGCTGCTTTTTTTCCTCCAGAGTCCTTGCGCGCTCGCTCTCGTCGGTTGCGAAGTGAGTTGCTTGGTTCATTAATTACTAGACTAACTATGTGGCTCAACGATTTTAGTGCGATCGGTTTGATGCTCGGGAAAATGAGATATTTCGATGGTTTGAGAGTTTTGATTTTTAGGTAATCTCTGGGTAGACTTTAGGTAGACTCTAAGTGGTCTCTAGGTAGCCTCTAGGTAGACTCTAGGTAGCCTCTAGGTAGACTCTAGATAGTCTCTAGGTAGTCTCTAGGTAGCCACTAGGTAGACTCTAGGTAGCCTCTAGGTAGACTCTAGGTAGCTTCTAGGTAGACTCTAGACAGACTCTAGGAAGACTCTAGGTAGCCTCTAGGTAGCTTCTAGGTAAACTCTAGATAGACTCTAGATAGACTCTAGGTAGACTAGGTAGAGTCTAGGCAGCCTCTAGGTAGGCTCTAGGTAGATTCTAGATAGACTGTAGATAGACTTTAGATAGACTCTAGATAGACTGTAGATAAACTTTAGATAGACTTTAGATAGACTTTAGATAGACTTTAGATAGACTTTAGATAGACTTTAGATAGACTAGATATACTTCAGATAGACTCTAGATTGACTCTAGGTATCCTCTAGGTACCCTCCGCCTGCTACCAAGACTAATCTGACTTCTCCCAACTCACTCGATGCTTTTCTTTTATCTCCTCGTCGCGAGTGAGTAATTAGCATTTTCTCGTACCACCGATTGATCGTCCGATTACCATATATACACGCGGTGCCGCGTGCAGCGCGGGATTCTAATGAAGTAAGAACAACGTTCGAGAATGAGCCGCGGATACGCCGGGTTGCGCGCTGTGCGGCGCGGGGCCGGCGTGGGAGAGAAAGTTGACGGATGCGCGCTCGCGCGGGGTGTCCGTCAATTTTGCTTGAAAAGCGCCCGGAGCACCAGCGGCAGCAGAAGCAGCGGCAACGGGCAGCGTTCGGGTTCCCAAAGTCTCCGCGCGCGCTCTGCCCTTTATATCCTCCTCCGGTTTTGGTCCCGATGCCCCAAGGTTTCGATATCCCGCTGCGTAAAATTGTCTTTTGCCTCCGCGCGCTGACCACAACGCGAGCGCGTCGTGGTCGAGAGAGAGAGAGAGAGAGAGAGAACTCTCTCTCGTTTTCGGAGTTTCGAGGACGAGCGAGAGAGCAACAGAGGGACCGTGTAATTATTCGGCTGGCCATAACTTATACACACGGGCGCGTCCGTGAAAGTCTAGACCCGGGGAATCGATCGGGGAACCCGGTGATTTGCTGCTTCTGGAAGCCGGGCAACTGGCGACCCCCTTCGTTCCGCACCCCGCCGGCGGCCGTCCCCGTTCCTCGTACCACAGAGGAAACACAGAAGGATGTACGAATTCGCAGCGGGAAAATAACCGCGACACATTTTGTCGAAAAATGGGGATTGTTTTTTTTTTTTTTTGGAAGTGAAGCAAAAACAGTTTGACACCGGTGTTTTCGGGGTAGAATATATACGACTTGGGAACGATGGTACAGGCCTAAAGTCTGGATCTTGAAAAAAAAAAAAAAAAAAAAAAAAATTGAGAGTCGAGTCTCTTCGGTCGTCAGCGAAATATTGACCCGGCTATTCGGGGCTCTTGGAATTTTTTCCAATGTTCACCCGACCAACTTTGTTAACTATTTCTTTTGCCTGTGACGGAGTTAAAGATCGATTTCAATCCGCGCACCGATTGCTTAGGAAAAATAATTTTCCGGGAACTCCTACACGGAGAAAAATGTTAACGGAGTGATGGCAACATTTTTGCTGAGGTAGCTGAACATTTGCTGTGGTAGCTGAAAGTTTGCTCTGGTAGCTGTACATTTTCTGTGGCACCTGAAAATGTTCTGTGGTACGTGAAAATTTTCTGTGGCACCTGAAAATTATCTATGGCACGTGAAAATTTTCTGTGGAACCTGAAAATTTTCTGTGGCACCTGAAAATGTTCTGTAGCACCTGAACATTTTCTGTGGCACCTGAAAATTTTCTGTGGCACCTGAAAATTTTCTATGGCACCTGAAAATTTTCTGTGGCACCTGAAAATTTTCTATGGCACCTGAAAATTTTTTGTGGCACCTAAAAATTTTCTGTGGCACCTAAAAATTTCGCCGCGGCACCAAAAAATTCCTCAACACCCCAATTAACCTGTCATCACTCCCTGCTTACTTTCCTCGTTCCAAAAACTTTCAAACCCATCCAAAAAAATCATCGTCAAACTAAATCCCTTGCGGCACGTGGGATTTAGTTTGACGATGATTTTTTTGGGTGATGATTTTTTCGCGATCCTCGTGATTGCCACTTTAATCCCGTCCACCTCCAATCGAGGCTGCATCGAACGACGACGACGACGACGACGACGATGATGATGATGATGAGAAGACACGTCGAGAGAGAGAGAAACCAAGAAAGGAGGCGAGCGAAAAAGGTTTGCGCGGAACAAAGGTAATTACAGGTGCGGGTGGAGAAGCGAGCGAGTCGATCCGGCGGGGCCCGGGCGAGCATAGATGAGGCCATCAAGTCGCAGCGGGGAATCGCGACACCCTCGTCTCGCTCCCTCGCGGCCGCATCGCGACGCCGTCGCTCCGTGTATAGCGAGCGAGGACCCCGCAGATTACTCATCTACATTTCACTTTGGGGGCTGCGGAGGCTCCGCATTATAATCTATCTATCGGCGCGCGGGTCCTTCCTCGTCGCGGCCGAGGCTGTTGAGGCTGCTGAGGAGGACGGGGGGCGGGGGGGACTCACTGGGCCCCTTTTCGCTCGGTCCCACAGTGTGTAAGACGCGGGAGGAGGCAGCATCAGCAGCAGCAGCAGCAGCAGCAGCAGCGGGAGAGGCCCCTGCGGCCGACTCCCGGCGTCCTAATTCTTATGCCGTCACGCGTTTTATGATACCCACCGACATAAAGTTTGGATTCCACGCGGGGCGAGAGACACACGCGCGGGGGACACACAGAAACCGGGGGGACCCGAGCGACGGCCAGCAGCCCGGGGACCGGCGCGTTAATTATCGGCGGTATATAGGCTTGCGCTCGATATCGGCCATAATTCACGGCGCGCCGCCGAGAATTTTGTTCTTTGTTTTTCGAATTTTGTACCCCCCCCCCCCCCCCCGCCCCCGTCTCTTCACCCCCTCGATAATGCTCCGCGAGAAACAGTTTGACGGAGTTTTTCGTCATTTTCGTCATTTGTGATTAACGGGGGGAAAAAATGAGGGAAGGTTTGTGTGTGGTGGGGATGAAATCGGATGTATTGAGGAGGCGCTAAGTGATCTGCTAGATATACGGTAGGAAGGCGCTAAGTGATGTGCTTGGTTAGATAGGAAGAGGCTGGATAATCCGCTTGATTTGTCGGGAAGGCGCTGAGAGGATTCCTTGATTTGTTAGCAAGAGGTTTGATGATGTGCTTGATTTGTTAGTTAGAGTCTAACTGATCTGTGTGTTTTGTCAGAAAGGGGCCAACTGATCTGTGTCATTTGTTAGGAAGAGGCTAACTGATCTGTGTCATTTATTAGGAAGAGGCTAACTGAACTGTGTCATTTATTAGGAAGAGGCTAACTGATCTGCTCAACTTGTTAGGGAGAGCCTAACTGATCTGCTTCATTTGTTAGGAAGAGTCTAACTGATCTGCTCAATTTCTTAGGGAGAGGCTAACTGATCTGCTTCATTTGTTAGGAAGAGGCTAACTGATCTGCTCAATTTCTTAGGGAGAGGCTAACTGATCTGCTTCATTTCTTAGAAACAGGCTAACTGATCTGCTCAATTTCTTAGGGAAAGGCTAACTGATCTGCTTCATTTGTTAGAAAGATCCTAACCGATCTGCTCAATTCATCAATAAGGGATCAACCGATCTTTCTGGATTTGTCCGAAGTGCGGTAAACGATCTGCACAGATTTGCACCGAAAAGGCGCTAAATGATCCGCTCGATTTTCCATCAGGAAGCCGCTAAGCAAAAACGTCAATAAATATCAATCATCAACGCTAAAAATCCCATCATCGCATCACGCCGACAAGGTGCCACGTTGAAGTCACTCGTCCCCCCGGCACTCGTCCAGTTCACGAGTCGCGGTCGGACCTCAACGATCGTCCCAACGGTACAAAATCATTTATCCCCCCCCCCCCCCCCCCCCTCCATGCGACAGGCACTAAATGACGCGCCTGAAAATACGTCTGGTTCGCGAGACAAACGCGCGCGCAGGCCTCCCATGCGCAAAAAAATAAAACGCGCGCGGCACAGACGAAACCACAGCCTAGAATACGGACGTCGCGTTACGTTGGCGCAAAGCGCGGCTTTTATGCACTTCGCCCGCGGGCCGGGGCCAACGGCCATTCCCGGGCGTTTGTGTGGCGTTGCGTCTGTATGTGTTTGTGTCGATCTCTCGAGAGACACTGGCGAGCGAAGGCAGCGCTCGCGCGCTCGCGGCCCCGCAGCGGACAGCACGCGGCTTGTACCCTTTGACAATGGAGAATCGCTCCGGCATTGTGACCACCGCACGGGCGGCACATTAATTGTCTCTTTGAAGCTCGATGACCTCTACCACGTCGTACAACGCGCGGCGCGACCGCCGCCCGCGTACTGCTTCGTCTTGTCCGTCTTCTCTCCACGCTCTTCTCCTCTCTTTTCTTCTTCTTCATCGCCGTCGAAACCCCCCAGCCCCCCTTGCCCCCCTCCTGCCCCCCTCGCCACGCTCGTCGTCAGGACTTTGGCTGTGCCCTTTATCCGACTCTGATACTATGAAATAAATGCCATAAACGGCCGGAGTGTCCTGGGCCCCCCGAGTCTTGGGCCCTTAACCCCCCATGTCCATTTTCTAGACCCCCCCCCCTTGACACGCTGGTCGTCAGGACTTTGGCTGTGCCCTTTATCCGACTCTGATACTATGAAATAAATGCCATAAACGGCCAGACTGTTTTGGGCCCCGAGTCTTGGGCCCTCAACCCCCCATTCTTATTTTCTACACCCCCCTCTTCATGCCTCGACATAATCACCGGTTGGGCATGACTCGCGACGAACGCGAAAATATATCCAAGCTGAATTATCGAAATTCTGGGTTCAAATGTGTATGGAGAAAATTCGACGTGTCGTGTCTTTGACACGTCCGCGATTGCAACGGGGCCCGAGTGTCGGGCCCAATCGGTACGGTTTTCTCGTGTGTCTAACGACGAAGCCGCGTGACCGACGATTTTCCAAACGAGGCAACGAAACACACCAGCGGGCAGGAACAATATACCCACGACGCACCCACCGAAATGATCAACCCGCGGGGCCTAATCCCCGAGACAATGAGTGACAATTCCCGCGATTGTGGGGCCCGGGCACCGTAGGCGTGAAAAATCATTAAGTGTGGGAGTTCGCGTTGAAAGAAGAAAAAAATGAAAAAAAGAAATAGACCGAGCGGAAGGCTTATTCTTAGCGTGCGACTGACGACGACGGTGCGCGTAGGAAAATAATGGATGTCTTTTGTGCGGTGGCCACTGGTGGGGCCCTGAGGCCCTGGGGGCCCGTGGGGGAGGGGGGAGGTTGCCCTAGGAGCCGCAAACTTGTCTCGCACCCCCTTCCCACGAGTCCTCTCTCTCGTGCCCCGAAGAGTCGCGTCTAATAATTGGCTTCGTTGAAAATCGTACTCCGCGACGAATCATCACCACCTCCTCATCTTCGTCGCTCGTTTTTTTTTTTTTTTTTTTTTTTTTACTATTCTTTCCGGTGATGCTGGTCGCTGCGAACGAGTCAGGTCTGGCCCGGGCGGTTGAGGAGAGCTCCCCCCCTCCCTCCTGCACCCCGCGTGCGCGGCGATTCCACCGTTTCGAGCTCGAGCGAGTTCTGGGCCTTTGGGCCCATTTCCCCTACCCCGCGAGCGCGAGAGCTCGCGCTCTCGGTCGGTCAGCGAGCGCGCGCGCCTCGCGCTCCATTCACTTGGCCCACGTGGGAACTCACGAGGATATTTTTACGTTTCGCCATTCATGAGGCCCCACCGAGCGCGCGAGCGGGCCCGACGCGCGGCCGCGCACAACACACCGGATTTGTTCTCGGAAATGGCGGTTTTGAGCTACGAGCCGCGCACGCGAGAGCGAGAGACAAAAGGCGAGCGACCTCCGGGGCACCGAGAGAGAGAGATGGGCCCCACCGAGCGTGGATAATGGGCCCGACGGAGTTTTCGGTGGGTGCGCGCGCGCGCGGGCGCGTTTTGTCTCCGCGCTGTCTGTCCCTGAGACGCGGCCGCGATTTCGTAACTCGGGCCCAATTCTTGACGCGCGGGCCCCGCGTGGGCGGCGATGACTCTGGGCCTTAGACGCGGTGCTTCGGAGCCTTAAAGTGGGTGGGAGAGGATAAATGGTTTTCACTCATTGTTATTGGAAGAAATTGGGTCCATGTTGACGGTGGAAATCATTTTAAGGCCCCGCGAAATGGACCTACGTACAATGGGCCCAAAAAAGCGGCCAAGACTGGAGTTAAATAATTCGGGATGCAAATAGTTTTCACTCATTGTTTTTGGAAGAGATTTGGACCTCGCGGTCCTCGTGAACGGTGGAAATCAATTTAAGGCCCCGCGAAACGGGTCCACGTATATCGGGCCCAAAAAAAACAGCCAAGTTCTGAGATAAACAATTCGGGATGGCAAATAGTTTTCACTCATTGTTATTGGAAGATATTTGGACCTCGTGGTCCTCGTGACCCGCGGAAATCAATTTAAGGCCCCGCGAATTGGGTCCACATGCATCGGGCCCAAAAAAAAAAGTCAGCGAGAACCCGGGTGAAACGATTCACAAAGTAGCCGCGCGGATTCGAAAGTTTCCGTGTCCGCAATGCGGTCGAAGACGAACTGACGGGGCTCTCTCGGGGTGTAGGCGTTACCGATGAAAATAAATGATTGATCGAGCAATTAAATGTACGACTGCGGTGCGCGCGACTTCGGGACAGCGAGCGGGGACCGTAGGGGAAGTTTCGCCCGCTCCGAGCGGGGACCGATCGCGCGCTCTGGGTGCGACGCGACGGGGCGCCAGGGTCGCAACAATTGCCGGTAATGAGCGGCCCGGCGTCGACCTCCCCGCGCGGTGCGACCTCTCGACCGGCCCGGAACCGCTCGATTATTCGCCCTAAAAAAAAGAAGAAGAAGAAGAGGAAGAAAAAAAAGGAAAATTTGCATCCTCACTCGATCGCGGCCACGGGAATCTGCATAATAAGAACCTCGGGAACCCGGAAAAATAGCGTCGGCGAAAGAAGAAACACGAAAATCGTCATGAAAACCTTGAGACTCTCTGGTCCCCTTCGAGAAAGCGACGTCATTCGGAGGATCAGAAGGAGCTCCACAAATTTTGCGTCAGCGCAATAACGAGAAATAAAAAAATTAAACCATAAAAATGTGCGCATAACCCCGACTGAATCTTCATATACCTAAATAAATAAATAAATAAATAAGTATATAAATGAATAAATAAATAAATAAATGAATAAATAAATAAATAAATAAATAAATAAATAAATGAATAAATAAATAAATAAATAAATAAGTATATAAATGAATGAATAAATAAATAAATAAATAAGTATATAAATGAATAAATAAATAAATAAATAAATAAATAAATAAATTTCACGACGCAGTCACGACATTTTTTCGGGATTTCTTTTCCTTTTTCGCAAATACGTTCTGATGTATATCGGCGCGGCGCGCAGGCCGAGAGTGCGCGGGCGAATGTATAGCACATCGGCGCAAGATTAATCGAGTCAAAAGCGGAGCCCGCGCGTTGTTACAAAGTACGCCGCCCGCCGCGACACACGGCGATGCGTTAGCGACCATGCGACGACCCTGTGCGAGCTGCCGCGGGGTTTGGGGGGGCAGCCCCCCGCCCCCGCCCCCCGGGTATCGTCGTTTCGTGTTCTAACGTCCTCTACGTTGCTCCGGGGATCCACCCACGCCTCGGAATATCGTCCTCGCCATATGGATCGCGTCTTCCTCGACGCGAGATTCGCCCGATGTGTCCACGTCCATTGCTTTATTGCCCCGCGCGCTACCTTCGCCCCCCACCCACCCCCCTCGATGGGACACGAAACATGCCTCGGATAAGCCGCAATTTTTTTTTTTTTTTTTCGTCCTCTCTCTCTCCTTCGAAAAATGCGTGCGTCGCAAAATCGATATTGTCGTTGGTTTATTCGACCGGTATTTTTTTTTTTCCTTAATCTCGGCCCAGCGTTTCGCGGGAGCTGCAGCGAATCATTTTTTTCGCTACATTTTCGTGTGGTCGCAGATTGTTGAGTAAAACGAGTTTTTTAATTTTTTTTTTTTTTTTGCGAAATTCGGTGTCTTTGCTAAAATTAAGGTTACTCTTTTTTTCGTGGACCGATTGCGAATTTTCCTTCGCCGTTCGCCGTGAAAATCACGAGTCGGAATTCGATGTCTCGATTTTTCGATTTTTCACCGATTTTTTTCGTATTCGTAGCTCCGAAAATACGAAAAACGGGGTAAGAAAAGTTACACGAAAAAAAAAAAAAAAAAAAAAAATCTCCAACACCTGCAGCTCTGCACGGGTCTCGGCGTAATTAATACACCTGCGCGATTCGGTCCCCGTGAGACGTCGACGGCTTTCCCTTTTTCCATTGTGCGCTCGTCGTCGTTTTTTCTTTCCACAAAATATCATCCGGGTTTCACCGTGGGATCCCTCGCCGAGGCATAACCGACTCCTTTGGCTTTTTGTGTCCCACTCCGCGCGCGGGCCGTTTATTCCGTGGCCCATTATTCCGGAATAAAAGACGGGACGGTGGTCAGAGCGCGCGCGCGACGCCTACTTCGCCTTGTCCGGTGACAAAGGTCCGAGGCGGAGACCCCGCGGCGAACGCGGTAGCTTTGACCGCGGCCGGCCGACTGCGTTCGCCACTTGCGCACGATTCCCGAGCTCGCGAAAAGCGCGCAGCCACCTTTGTGACTCCCTGACGCCTCGTCAACGCGCCGCTTCGTATTTTCCCGTCCGACGTGTTACGATTTCGTATTTTCCCGTGCGACATCGAGAATACGACGATTTTTTTCCTACTAGAAAAAAAAAAAAAAAAAAATAGGCCTTGGCATTAAAATAAAAAAAAATGAATTAACATCCAGGATATTTTCGACCAGTCGAAATCACCCGTATTTTTAAATAAATAATTTAAATTAAATTAATTTTTAAAAAATTATAATAATTGACGAGACAAATTGTCAATTATTTAATGCACAAAATAGCAACAGAAATTAACAATTAGCACCTTAATTAGCATTTTTACCAAAACAAAAAAAAAATTAATTAAATGAAAAAAATATTTTAATTGACGATTACTTCGCCGAGGCGAATTGTCAATTTTTCAATGCATAAAATCCCTCAGCGGGAGAAAATTCCGCGTGTGTTTATGCGCAACGCGCGCGCGCGCGCATGTATAACTCGGCGATTCCCGGACGAGCCCGAGACGACGGGAGACGCCGGTTGCGGTAGTAGCGACAAGTCGTGTACATAATTAAGCGGCACGCGGAGAGGCAACGCGCGCGCGCGCGCGCTCACCGATAAGGAGTGCACGTTTCGCCGGCTGATGCGTTAATTATCCCGGCGAACGGGGCTGCTCTCTGCGCGCGCGCGGGGAGCAGCAGGAGCACCCGGCGCAGCGGTGGAGCGTCTTTTCTCTCCCACACTCGGCTCTCCACACAGAACATATAGATATACATATATAATGTACTCCTGACGTCTACGTGCTGCGGCTAATAACATTTTCACTCGTCGTTATTATACGCGAGCGACGCGCGTACTTTCCTCGTACTTAACGCGAGTCTCCACGAGTCGTCGCGCCGCTCCGGCTCGGTGGACCCGCGGGAGGAGGGCGCGCGAGTCGAATGCGCGAGAACCGTCGGGCCGTAAGCTCGTTCGCGCTCAGGGCCTTTTACGACCGGTAACGAAGAACAAAATTCCGCGCCAGCGCGCGGGCCCCGCGCGTCCTCTTTGGTTTAAGGCCGGCGCGCCGAGCCGGCCGTATTTTCACGGTAATCGGGGGTAAAACCGGGCGAAAAGAGATATTTCGTCGACGGGCCCCGCACGAGGAGTCCGTATATCCCGTCGCCCGACGTCAGGGTGTACGTAAACGCCGAGGCGCGTTTCGCGAGGCAACCGCGAGCGGTAGGCGCGATTTTTTTTCCCGCTCGACATGTGCACGCCTGCAATCTGTGGACTTGGCGAACCGTATAGAACTGGATGTGAAATGTCATAATCACGGGTACAATCCAGAATATGAGAGATTCGCCGATGTGTAGAATTGACGTGTAGAATTAACGTGTAGAATTGACGTGTAGAATTGACGTGTAGAATTGACGTGTAGAATTGACGTGTAGAATTGACGTGTAGAATTGACGTGTAGAATTGACGTGTAGAATTGACGTGTAGAATCGACGTGTAGAATCGACGTGTAGAATCGACGTGCAGAATCGACGTGTAGAATTGACGTGTAGAATTGACGTGTAGAATTGACGTGTAGAATTGACGTGTAGAATTGACGTGTAGAATTGACGCGTAGAATTGACGCGTAGAATTGACGTGTAGAATTGACGCGTAGAATTGACGCGTGGAATTAACGTGTAGAATTGCTCCGCCGTATTTCTCTGTAGAATTCGCTCAAACCTCCGTCCGGAATTGTCTCTCTCGACTGCGCTGAAATTACCCGAACTGTGGCAACCTTCGCAACGAATCGCCCGAAGCGCACGAGGTGTTCCGCGCAATCTCCTCGTTTCTTTCCTCCCTTCGACGACGACGATGACGACGAAGACGACGACAATTGCCAATCCAAAAGGTCCCAACGCAACGCAGCGGCCCCGCGCAACACACACAACGAAAAATCGCGCTCGCGCATCTTGGTCAGTCGAGCGCAATCCTACACCTCGCGGCGATCGCTCGCTCGCCCCGCGCTTTTTCTTGCGCCTCTGCGCGGCGGCGGCGGCGCCCACGGCCCCCTCCGGGCCGCCTGCCCCGCGCGTTTTACAGGTATAAACTTCGTGAAATGGTTTTTCATGGGTTTTGCGCACCGGCGAGGCTGAGCGCGCGGCGCCCGGGGGCCCTCCCATGAGGCCCCAGCGACGCCGCCGCCGCCGCCGCCTTCGAGTGACCTCAGACAGAGCGAGCTTCGGCTCTCGTTTCGATGCTTCTGCGCTCTGACGTTCGCACAGCGTTCGTCTCGCTGCCGTTGCCGCCGCTGCTCCTGGGAATGAGTGGCAGATATGTTTCACGGCTCGCTGGGAGGAACCCGTAGGGCCCCGTCGAGGCGCTCAGGCGCCAGTCCCGGGGTCCGTGAAACCCGCGGCGGTGCGAGCGAGATCCTTGACCACCTCGACCGAGACTGACTGACGAAGAAGCCGCGCTCGCGCCGAGCGGTACGTGAGTATCACAACTCGCTCCCCGGGGCTCGGCGCGTCGCTGCTTCTGCAGCGGCAGCAGAAGCAGCAACAGTTTCACCGTTCGAGAGAGGTGAAACCCTTAATCGTTGGCAAACCCCCCGCTCGACCTGGGCCCCCGGGGGCCCCCCGTTTACTTCGACCCCCTTCCTCCTCCTCCTCCTCCTCCTCATCCTCCTCAACTCCTTCCGCCCCCCGTTGGAGAACGCGGCTTATGGGTCTCTCACTCTGCTCCGCTACTTCGCCCCCTCGTTATACTTTTCCTCACGAGCATCGCGGGCAAAAGACGCGCAACGCGTAACCACCGGGGGCGAGTTGCGCGAGTCCCCCAAACGAGTCCCTGCGGGGGCCCCCCACGGGAGAGAGGAATTCATCGCTCCCGACGAGGAACGCCCAACGCGCCCCGCGTATCTCGCTATGAGTCTCTTCCGTGAAAACACGAAACGACGTCGCCATTATGGTACCCCGAGCGCGGTAACGATTTCGGACGGGCCCCCCCCTTGTTTTGTCCTGGGAACGACGATGCGATTGCGGTGGTTGTGACCGCGATGAGCGGTCACAGATTTTCTGGTGTGGGGCACGCGGCAGTTGGGAGGAAAGAGTTTTGGTTGCAGCTTTGTGGCAGCTTCTTAGTTAGGGTGGAGGGGGGGGGGGGGGGCGTTAGACATTTTCATGGGGTCCAGCTGGATTCTCGATGAATTTTCTACGAGCAGGTTGGGATTTTTTCCGAAGTCCTTGAGGGTTTTTTAAAGTGAAATGTGTAAAGCTTGCTAATTTGATTCCGATCGGGACACCCGGGTGGATCCGGAAGTGGATCGCGAGCGACCCCAAGCGGATTTTTGTGGGGATCGAGAGGAATGATAAAAGCTCCCTGAATAAGCTCCCGATTTTTTTTTCGCTTTTCTTCTTGCGGAATTTCTCGATCAATGATCATCCGACGGCTGCCGAATGAAATCTCGATCGACCTCATTGAAATCGCGCAACTATCGAACGAAAAATCGATAGTCGTCACTGTACACACGGAAACGAGATTTGTGGATTCAACAAATAATTGGAACAAATCTAGATGGAACAAATTGTTGTCATTTTCTGTCAAGAATTGCCATAAAAAAAATTGTTTAATTGTTTTGTAGCAAAGCTACAAAAAAACATCGTTGCTGCCACTAAACATTAATTAGACAGTCGACTGGATTTAGTTAACCCAACCATCTATTTTTCCGCGTGCATAGTAGTCACCAGAACTCCCGCAATTTCTCTGAGTCCTCACAGACTCCGCATTCCTCGCCGTACGTTGTTCGCGTACGTCGCGTTCGCATATCCTGGGCCCCGGCTCCACGGGGATAGGTCGATAGACCGAAGCGGCGGAATTAACGCGCGCGGCAGTCGGAGAGTCGGAGAAACGCACCGCGAGGCATTAGGAGTCTCATAATTGGCTGTCATCGCTCGCGCGCTCGCTCGCTCGGACTCGGGGCCCATTTCCATAGCGTCGTGCGAGTGAGTCATGAGTGCTTTCCTGGTTGGCCGGTCCCGGGCCGGCTCGGCCGGTGGGTCCCGCGCAGCACTGAGCGCGAAACTAAGGGGATGCATTCTAGCGCGCGAGTCTCACGCCTCTTCTGCGCTTCGCTCGTCGTCGTCGGGCGGGCGGGGGGGCAACGCGAAGGCTGCAGGGGGAGGCGGAGCGAGGGGCCCTTGCGCGAGTTTAGCGCGGGGCCCCTCGGGGCCCGTTCACGGTGTGCCCGGTGTGCCCCGCGCGGCGCTGCCCGAGAGACGCCGAGCGCGCGGTAAGGACGCGCCGTGAGGGCCTCAGCCTCTCTCGGTGCCCCCTCGACAACGTTGCGCCGGCACAATGTGCGCACGTATCACGTGTATACATGCCCGGGGGGATGGGCAAAATGGGACAGGCGGGCAAAATGAGACAGCGTGGATTTTTTTTTTTTCAGTTTCGATTATTTTGGCGGGGGAAATGGGATAAGTGGGCAAAAATAGACAACGTTTTTTTTTTTAGTTTCGATTATTTTGACGGGCAAAATGGGACATCGTTTTTTTTTGTCCAGTTTCGATTATTTTCACGGGCAAAATGGGACAAGCGAGCAAAATGGGACATCGTTTTTTTTTTCAGTATCAATTATTTCGTCAGGAAAAATGGGACAAAACCCCGTTTCGTTAATATCGCGTTTGTACGACACATTTTTAATCATACTGAGTGTTTAAAAAATATTTAATTTTTTCTCTATAAAAACTATAACAACTTTTTTTGAAAAATTTAATCATCACGAATGATGTTGAGTATCACGCAATCGAAAAAAAGCAAAAATTGCCGAATTTGTGGGTCTATCCCATTTTGCCCGCAATTTTTTATTAACGCTCAGAATTGATTATTGTAATCGAATTTTTGAGTACGAAAAGCGATTAAAGCAATAAGTATACTTTGGTCATCGTCACAAAGCGAATTTTCGCCGAACGCGTCCCATTTTGCCCACCCATCCCCCGTGCATACACGTCGTCTGTATGCACGAGAGCCGCGCGGTGTGGACGAGCCGCGCGCTCGTTGTATTGGCAACAACCTAAATGCGCGCCCGCGGCCGCCCGCGGGTGGATACGATAAGCGCGCGCGTCCCGGCTGTGTGCGCGGCGATCCCGCGCCTCGTATACCGCGCGCCGAGTGTATATAACAACGTTCGCCAAGGCGGGGGCGACGCGGGCGAAGCTTGCGCGCCGAGCGAGCGAGCGAGCGGCGAGCGCACAGCTTGCCTTGGGTATATTTATGTATCCGTAGGAGTCGCGTCAGTCGAGTCCCGGTACCGGGTAATGGGGGGTCAGGGGTCACCGGCGCCGCCAACCGCGCCAGCGCCTTACTCAGATCGCGCGGAACGAGGAGGGGGAGGAGGAGGAGGCGGTGGAGGAGAAGGAGGAGGAGGAGGTGAAGGAAGACGCGAAGGAGCGCGGATCGTCGAAAGTCGGAACGTCCAGGCTGAATCTACGTTGCGCCGAGAGGAAGAAATCGGTTATCGATGATGCGTTCTGTCGGAGCCGCGGGAAGTGTTTGGATTGCGGGCTCGGAATCTTTGGGTTTGTGGAGCAGAGATTTTTTTTCTGCTGTTGTTTTCACGTGTGGGAATGGTTTTTGTTTCGGAAATTCGGAATCGAAGGGGAAATAATTCCTCATTTCTCAGATTCCTTAATTTCCTCACATTCCTTAGGTTGATCAGGTTCCTCAGGTTCACCAGGTTCATTAGGTTCCTCAGGTTCCTCAGGTTCCTCAGGTTCACTAGGTTCCTCAGGTTCTTCAGGTTCCTCAGGTTCCTCAGGTTCTTCAGGTTCCTCAGGTTCTTCAGGTTCCTCAGGTTCGCCAGATTCCTCAGGTTCACCAGGTTTACCAGGTTCCTCAGGTTCACCAGGTTCCTCAGGTTCACCAGGTTCCTCAGGTTCACCAGGTTCCTCAGGTTCACCAGGTTCCTCAGGTTCACCAGGTTCCTCAGGTTCACCAGGTTCATCAGGTTCCTCAGGTTCACCACGTTCCTCAGGTTCCTCAGGTTCCTCAGGTTCCTCAGGTTCCTCAAATTCGTTGACAGAAGGGGCGGTGGTCCCGGGACCTGGATTGAGGACAGAGGTTACCCCGTCGCAGCGGCGAAGTTGCGCGCAGCGTCGCGAGGAGGCCGAAAGGGAAGGTGGAAGAAGGGCCGGTGGTGCCGAAGCATCGTCAGCAGCAGCAGCAGCAGCAGCAGCAACGGCGGCTTCAACATCGCGGCGATATGGCTCGCGGAACCGTGGGAACGCGCGTGGCCCCACGCGCCCAACTAACCCCTTCTACCCCCACCCCCATTCCGAGGAATCTGCTCCGTAAGGAGACCGCGGCAGCATCAGGAGCAGAAACGAAGCAGAAGCGCATCACTCCGAGCACATTTTTTTTTGTTTTGTCTCGTTCTCCCTCTCTCTCTCACTTTTTTCTGTTTCCGTTTCTCTCGCTCTCGCTCCGGTAAACTGCGACGGGATTATGTTCCTCGTCGTTGGTCGAGAAGTGCGCGATTTCTTCACCACCCACCCAACGTTCCTCTTCGCCCACAATTCCTCGGCTCTTCGCTCGCCTCCTCTTCTTCTTCTTCGTCTTCGTCTTCTTCGTCTTCTTCGTCGTCGTCGTCCTCCCTCCTCGCTCAGCGGCTACATTCGACCCTTTCATTACCCAAAGTTTCGCCGTACGT
The DNA here is from genome assembly GCA_963932165.1 of Pimpla rufipes. Taxonomy (NCBI): domain Eukaryota; kingdom Metazoa; phylum Arthropoda; class Insecta; order Hymenoptera; family Ichneumonidae; genus Pimpla; species Pimpla rufipes. Next base: position 22,763,619 of record OZ010634.1, read on the forward strand.
GCAAGCGCGCGCGCGCGCCCCCAAACTCCGAGTGATTACTTTTACGGCCAGGTTTTTATTTTATTTTTCTTACTTTTTTTTTTCGTCTTCCTCCGCGTCTTTACTCCAGACGTTTATTTAAGGCCGACGCGTTTTCGGTCGAGACTCGAACGCTTCGAATGGAAGATTTTTTTTTTTTTTTCAGCGACTCCGAGTGACTTCCGGTTGACTAGTTTGTGGCGTTAAATTCGAAACATTCACTCGAGCCACGAGGCGAAAATAAAAAATCATCATAATTTTACATCTCGCAATTCTCATTCTCGTTAAAACAAAAAAAAATCGCGTGACAACAAAAAAAAATTATAATTTATTTCTCATTTCAATATTTTCGCAACAATTCCTCGCTCTCGTTGAAATTTTTTTTTCAACCCCCCGCCCAAAAAAAAAAAAAAAAATCGCAAAAAAAATCCGACGTCAGTCTCGCCAATCGCGGCGAAAATTCCGCCCCGAGGTCAAGAAAATCGGGTTCCTCGGCCTCGCGGGAAGAAATCGACTCCGGGGGATTCGGGTCGCGCATGAAGTCGTTATTTCCCCGGCTTGGTGGCTACCTCGGTCAGTGTGAGAGCCTCTCATGCAGTACCCGGCAGCCCGGTACAACCCGACTTACGGGCCCCGCGCGCCGTCCCGATACGAGCGCGCGGCCCCGCGGATGAATTATGACGTATGGATACAGGGAACGTCGTAACGCGCGCGCCCCGTGCGCGCCTCCGGAGCTCGAGAGAGAGAGAGAGCCGCATATCCTCACGGCCGAGGTGTACGAGCCGCCGTAGCGGCCGCGAGAGTTATACCGAAAAATATACGGCGGCTGGAAGCGCGCGCGAGCTGCGCTCAACTCGGGCTATACGAGTTGTAGGGGGATCCCCCGTGGCTAACGTGCGCGTGCCTCCGGGGCATCAAGGCCCGAGTGGTGGGGCTACGTGGCCGTACGTATATATAGCTATGCGCAACGATATACGTATTATGTGTAGCTCGCCTTCCCTCATTCCACCCCCCCTGCCACCCCCCTGACCCCCCTCAGCCCCCCCGACTGACCCCTTTCTCCCCTTCAGAACGCAACGAGTGGAGAGGGATTCACACGATGTTCAACAGACGCGGCTGAAGACATGGGAGACACGTCGCCTCTTCTTGTGATTATTGTTGGGAGATAAGACGAAATTGGTGGGGATTTAAAAATTAATTTTTTTTTTTTTTAGGTAGTTTGGGTTAGTGAGGATTTATTGAGATTTTTTTTGGGGCAGAAAAAGAGAGGGGATTGATTTTTTTTTTTTTTTTTTGGGCTCTTGTGATGAGTTTTTATTGGTAATTAATAGTTAATTTGAGTAAGTTGAGGGCTAATTCTCCAATTGGTTGTCACGATAATTGGCTCTCATTAAAAAAAAATGCGAAATTCCGACAGGCCATTTATTTATCTTTATTTTTTCTCGAAAAATTCGCGTTCGCAGATTCGATCTGATGAACCAGAGCATCGACGGGAGCGCCGAAGAGGTGACGATGGCTCCAGAGGAGGTCGCGCCGAGTCGCAGGATCGTCGATATTCTGGAATCGTTACCGTCGCCCCGGTTCCTCAAGACCCACATGCCATTCGAAATGCTGCCGCCTGGACTGCTGGACGCGGGTTGCAAGGCCCGTAAAATGGATACTTTTTAAAGACATATTTTGGAAAAAAATTATGAGAAATATATTACGGAATATATCATGGAAAATACATATATTATATATTTGGGAATATATTATACATTACCAAATTTATATTATATATTAATTTATATTAATATATGAATTGATATTTAATTGGTTATTTAACTGATTATTTAATTGATAGTTAATTAACATATAAATTGGTAACATATAATATATTACCAAATATATTATTATATATTACAAAAAATGTTACGGGAAATATATTGCAGGAAAAAAATCGTTACACACTAAACATATTTAAAATAATGGAAGGCAAAATTTGATTGAAAAAATTGCAGGTCATCTACGTGGCGAGAAATCCCAAAGACGTCGTCGTCTCCTTCTACCACATGAAAACGTCACGAAAAATTTTGAATTACACCGGTGACTTTAACTAAGACACAAACTAAGACACAAAAAGAAAAAAAAGCGTTGGCGACAAATGAATAAATAAAAATAACGAAAAAAAGAAAAGCAAAAAATAAAAAATAAATGCACCAAAAATTGCTTTTCATCCTGAAATTCGTGCCTGAAAGAAAAATAAATAAAAAATCAAATTGACGACGACTGAATAACCAAAAAACTGCTCAGATAAACGCATAATTTTCCTTCATCCTCAAATTCGTACCTGAAAGCAAAAAAAAAAGAAAGAAATTGACGACGAATTACTAAACAAAAATAGCGAAAAACAAGAGAAAATTATTCCCGTATTTATTTTCGTCCGACGATCTAAAAAAAAAAAAAAAAATCACTTGTAACTCCGAAGTTCCATGCCGATTACCGCCGACTGCGCGTGCGCGCGCGCTTCGCACCATTTTCGCCCACCGACCGATTGATTATTACCGCGCGCGACGTAATATTACCGGCGCGGATATATACGAGTAACGATCCATTACGGGCGAACTAACTGACGATCACTGTCTCGGGGCGCGGATGAGTTACGAGGCCGTAATCCACGGGTGTAGTTACCCGTCCGTCGGGCTGCGCGCTCTCTCGAGCGCGCCCGTCGACGCGGCGCGCACGTCGGGACGGCCGGAGCGCTTGCAAATTATTCGTCTAATCGGTCTAATGAGCCGGAACGCGCTCGGCTGTTTGTCTATGTTTTCGCCCCGCTGCGACCGCGCGCGCCGCACGATACTTCGCCAGTATATATATTGCAAATGAAATGTCAACCAAGTGTCGACTGTCTCTCTCTCTCGAGTTGCGCTCCGGCAATCGAGGATCGTGAATCACGATCCATGATTGGTTCGCCGTTTAGCGACATGGAACCAAAATTCCAAATAAAAAAATAAACTTGCTCCGTTTAAAAAAAAACGTACATTTTTCCTCCACGATAATAATATATCAAAAGTTAGGTTCAAATATTTGACGAGAATTATTATTATTATCACCATTGTCATTATCATCAGCATCATGATCATCATTGTCAATATAATTATTATTATCATTATATCATCAACGTCATGATCATCATTATCAATATCATTATTATTATCATTATATCATCATCATCAATATTATTGTTATTATCATTATCACCAACAGCATGATCATCGTTATCAATATAATTATTATTATCATTATCATTATCATCAACATCATGATCATCGTTATCATCATAATTATTATTATCATTATCATTATCATCATCGATATTATTATTATTATCATTATCATGATCATCATCGATATTATTATTATTATTATCATTATCATGATCATCATCGATATTATTATTATTATCATTGTCGTGATCATCGTCGATATTATTATTATTATTATTATTACACGGTCAAATCCGCTGTAATTCGCACCGAAGTATTTTCTACAAATGAAAAATGTGACCCACCGACAAAAATCCGCGTCACCGAGATGTTTTCACTCGTCGCTGGTGCGCGAGTGAATTTGAATACAGCGTCCGCTCGTCCCGTGCCTCATTGAATATTCGGTCTTGAGGGTCGGCGTGTTTTGCGCCAGATGGCAGCATCTGGCGGGTGAGGCAGTCGCTCGTTCGACGCGCGCGCGCGCGCGAAAGAGAGAAAGAGAGGACCGCGAGGGTCAGTCGGTGAACCCATTGACACAAAAGTTTAGAACACACCGAGCGGGATCCGCGGCTCGGCCGGCGGCGAGGAAGGGTCAGGGAGGGTGACCGGGGGCGAGGAGGAGGAGGAGGAGGAGGAGGGGGTAAACGTGGATTTCGAGTGTCGCGCGCGAGGGCGTCGAAAGCACGAGTCGAAAAAGGCGCACCGAAGCGCGCGTTGTCGCCGTCGGCAAGACCCGCGTTACCGGGCCTCGGTAACGCGTCTCTCTACCTTCACCCCCGCGGTGCAAACAATTTTTCTTTTCTCACCCCCCCTCGAACGCCACCCAGAAGCTCGACGGTCGGGAGGCAACGTTTTATTTTTTCCCTCTTTTTTTTTCTCCAAAAAATCATCGTCAACGTCTCCCGCAGTTTCCGCGAAGACGTAAAAAAAAAAAATGATGCGAGGAGGTAAAAAAAAATAAAAAAAATAAAAAAAAGAATTATTATCATTATACCGTGTTTTCGCTTTCGCGGAAAAGAAATTAAGAAAGGTCGTTGGAGATCGGGGCCGCTCCCGAGTTAACTGCGAATTAGCGGCGTTTAAAAAAGTATCGGGTAGCCCCGGACGGGGCTGAGCGCCGCGCGGCGTCTTGGGTCCCATCGCTGCGATGGGCCCCCCGACCCCGCGTGTTGCGACCCCCCTCTCAAAAGGGGCCCTTTAACCCTCTCACGGGTTTCCCCCCGCCGCGAGTTTCGACATTCGCGTCTGGCCGCGCTCGGCTTTAAACTATACAACTACTAAATAATAGCTGTGCTGCCGCTGCGTCGTCGTCGTCGTCGTTCGATGGTCCCGAGCTCCCTGAGACTCTGAGAGAAAAGACGAGAGAGACGAGAGAGGCTGTGAGAGACTCTCAGAATGTGTCTACAATGTGAAACAAAATATCGCGTTGCGCGCTGCCGCCGCCGCCGCCGCCGCGGACGTTTACCTAATTGCCAGTCGCAAAAAACGGCCCGGGGACCGCCCTAACCACAGGCCACGGGCCCCGCGGCTATTATACCAACAGTTCCACGCCACCTTCCGTCCGTGTGCGCGCGGGATCTCCGCGGCGCGCTCGCTTCGGGATCGGACCCTGGAACCTCCTACCACCCGCCTCTTTTTTGTGGAAATCAGCGGCGTGTAAACCTCGCGAGGCGACGCGCGCGCGCGCGCTCGACAAGCGTAAGGAATTCTCGTTCGCCCGTGACGCGCGTTTTCTCACAAACGAAATTAATCGCGCAAACGAGGAGCGGATTTCACGAGACCCGATCCCGCGAGGTCGGATCTGATGGAACGCGCGGGTCGAATTGTATAATTATTTGATACTCAATTTGTCCGAGGTTTTTTGTCGAAGATCGTCGGGACGTCGAAAACGCGGCGGCGTTCAATTTTTTTTTCGAATTTAATCACAGTGTTTTCTCGACGTTTGATTTTTGTTTTAATCGAATTTTTTGGGTGTAGGGTTGAATTTTTTGAATGTAGGATTGAGTGTAGGATTGAATTGTAACGTGTAGGATTGAATTGTAAAGTGCAGGATTGAATGTATCATTGAATTGTAGAGTGTAGGATTGAATTGTAAAGTGTAGGGTCGAATTGCCCAGTGTAGGGTTGAGTGTAGAATTGAATTGTTCGGTGTAGGGTTGAGTGTAGAATTGAATTGTTCGGTGTAGGATTGATCGTAGAATTGAATCCGCGTAATTATTTTTGTCGATTGAATTAGGTAGGTAGAATCGAACGTGTAGTCTTGACGGAAGCCGCTGAGCTACATTTGGACGCTGACGGGCGCATTTTTCATGGTCGAAAGCAGCGACTTGGCATGTGCGCTACAATGATGCTCCGGTAAGGAGCCCTGAGACGTTTTATTACGCAGGATTTTTCAGGGGGGGGGTCACGAGGGGGGTGGGAAGCAGAGTCGAAGAATGTCCTGAGGGGGCCCCGCCCGCGCTCGATCGCCGCTGCACCCTCGCGAGGAGTTCGGAGGAGAGAAACACATTGGGCCCCGAGAGCGTCCCAAAACTTTAACCATAGAGGGGACGAGGCAGCGCGCGCGGTCGGGTCGTGCATAAGGCGCGCTCTTTGCGCGCGGCCCGAGAGGGCACGGCCGGATTAGATTGGCGCGGGGGGCACGAGGTACTCGCGGGTAAGTTCCCCGGTCGTGGCCGGCCGCGTGTGTGTGTGGAACCCTCTCATTAGGGCGTGGGCCTTATCTAAGGGTCACCGAGGGGGCCACGACCTTCGGACCGCGGGTCCCACCAGAAAACTGCCCGGAGGTCGAATTCCAGGAGTTGCTCGCCCATCAGCTCTAGCCTGGCGCAATCCCGCCGCCCACTTCTCTATACACGGACACCCCGCGCGATTTTTGTTTATTTATTTTCGTCAACGTAATTTTTTTTTCGGTGCGTTTTCGCCGTCGCGGGTTTCGTCGCGTCTCGGCGCCACCGACCGCGAATCGAAATAGGCTTGCAATTCTACACTTTTAATCAGCTATTCCACAATTTTATTTGCCGTCCTACGGCATCCGATGCAATTCTACACGTACACAAATGTCTGTGTCGCTTTTCACGTGCTCGAAGAGTCACGCAGTGTAGAATTGGGTTTGCAAGTCTACATTTTTACATGCCATTCTACAATTGCACTCGTAATCTTGCAGTGCCCGATGCAATTCTACACGTATACAAATATTCGTAAAATTGCCTCGCCTCTCGCGCGCTCGAAGTTCGATGATACAGTGTAGAATTGGGTCTGCAGTTACACAATTTTGATCTGCTATTCCACAATTTTATTTGCTGACTGCTATGCTACCCGAAGGAATTCTACGCACGCGCAAATATCGATTAAATTCGCATCGAGAATAACGTCGATTCGGTAACCTTTTACGACGGAGCCTTTTTGAGCGAAGCGAGCGAGAACACAAGTGTAATATTAATTTAGCCGGAGTGCGAACAAAAGATCCGTTTGGTTATAAATGCCACAAAAGCGTATCCACCTGCCTCGTTCGAAAAAGGTGCCGCCTCTTATACCTACAAACTTTTCATTGTCCTCTCCTGCCCCCTCCTGGTCCCCCCCTAACCCCCCTGTCCATTCTCGCGCCGAATTAGTCAGCGATTACCTTTCCCTCGGTGTATATCCTCGTCTCGATGTTTTTTCGCCAGCCACAGCCGAGCTCGCTGATTATTGTAATTAAATCGTTTGCCGCTCGCTCCGGGCTGCGCGAGGGGGGTAACTGCCGCACGATTCCGGCTACCTGGTTCCCAGAGCGATATAACGCGTAGGTGCTACGCGGCAGCCGCAAGAATTCCATCTTTAGAGAGAGCGAGAGAGAGGGAGCAAAGGAAGGACGTCGGAAAAAAAGACGTATAAACAAGTTTTGCGCCGGGATGATCGTTTCTCGACATCCGCGACGATTACGTCGTTAGGAAAAGAGACAAAGGGAGCTCGGCCGACCGCAGGGAATTCACTCGTCTCGATTGGTGGAATTTTCGCAACGGCAGCGGCTGATTTCACGTCCGATCTTTTTTCGCGCCGGTGTCGCGCGTGGAATTGCAAAATTGAATATATTCTTGTAGAATTGAATAGTGCAGAATTGAATATATTCGTGTAGAATTGAATAGTGCAGAATTGAATATATTCGTGTAGAATTGAATAGTGCAGAATTGAATATATTCGTGTAGAATTGAATAGTGCAGAATTGAATATATTCGTGTAGAATTGAATAGTGGAGAATTGAATATATTCGTGTAGAATTGAATATATCTTCGTAGGATTGGATAGATGTGCGGAATTAAATATATTTATGTAGGATTGAATATATCTGGGTAGGATTGAATATAGCTGTGTAGGATTGAATATATTCGTGTGGGGTTGAATATATTTGTGTGGGCTTGAATATATTCGTGTAGAATTGAATATATTTGTGTAGAATTGAAGATATTTGTGTAGGACATTCGTGAACGATCGACAGAATCGGTGAACACACAAATCGTAGACTTGATTTGAATCGTTAATTGAATATCTTTCGTCGACAAAATCGTAGGAAAATTCTCGGTGTAATTGAGCGTCGCGCTAACGACGCGAAGCCTCCAATAACGCTCGGGCTCGGTGTGTTTGCGCCCGAACAATCCCGGCATTTTCGTACCTATCCCGCGCGCGCGAGGGACGTTAAATTAATCGAAGCTGAGCACACACAGTGGTAACTATCGCCTCCTTCGTCCTAACGGCCCTCCCATTGTGCCGACGCCGAGTGAAATAATTGTGTGCCAACACAATTGACCGTGAGGGTCAAAACCCGATGACCCGAGCTGCCAGCGGGAGGTCAGCGGCAACAGCAGCAGCAGCAGCAGCAGCAGCAGCGGCTTCAGTGCTCCACCCACTCGATCGTCTTCACTTTTCGACAAAGAACAGACCTTTTTTTCGGTTAATCGTTACTCACGAAAATCCTCTCGACGTAATATATCAGCCGTGAAAAATACGTTTAGAAAATTCAACTTCGGGCTCCGGGGGCCGGCGAAATGACTTTTAATTTCGTCGATGATTGATTGAAAGGAAAAAAAAGAATAATAATAATAATAATAATAACAATAATAATAATAATAATAATAATAATAATAACAACAATTGATAAGTCACTTGTAACGGATATGTTTATTACACAATCTCGTATTTTTTGTTCTCTACCTTAAATCCCAGTCATTAATAATAGCAATAAGATTAATAATAATAATAATAATAATAATAAATCTGTAAATAATACACAGTCGACTAGGACAATATACATATATATATAATAATAATAATAATAATATATATACTATGCTTAACGCTTTCATTTTCGCATTTTCGAGCGTTACGATATTTTTTGGTATGTCTAAAAAATAATAATTGCTTTGGCGACGATTGGTAACTGCTGCGCTTAGGTACTGAGAGGCCACGACAACGGCACACATATCGATATAATACACGAGCAGGGGAGAAGGAAAATTACAAAAAATAAAAAAAAACAATAAAGAAGCCTCGACGGTCGGTTCGCGTCGTCGCACATTACCGGTCACTATACATTCCCTAAATTTACGTACAATATATACACCGAGCTATCTATGATACATTAACTACGCTATTTACACCAATTTTAAATAAGTGGCCGACGCGTCTCGCGACGTCCACGGGACTCTCGACTCCAGCGTTTGGTGTCTCAAAAAAAAAAAAAGAACGATAAAATTAAGAAAAAAAAAGAAAAAAGTTGAGATCCACGTGGGAAGGTCGTATATATATGTACACGCGTTGCGTGGGTGGTCCAGGACGTCCGACGCGTCGGGTCCACGAGTTTGTATTATTTACAGGTCACTGGAAAAACGTGGCGAGCCTCGCGGTCGAGAGGCGAGGAGGAAGAGAGAGAGAGAGATACGAGAAGGAGGCGAAAAAACGACGAGGAAACGAAGAAATACAAAGCAAAGAGGGGGTCGAGCTTCTCTCCCTTATCTGATCGGGGTATCCTTAATTTTCAGTCGAGATATCCGCTCTCTAAATTACGAGAAACCTCTCCGAGCGCCGGATAGTCCGGTGTTCGGTTTTTTTTTCTTCTTCCTTTTTTTTCCTCTCCACCTTCGTGTTTCTTCGCCTCTCGCGAGAGCCACCAGAGATGTATAATGTACATTCACGCCTTCGATTACGCTGAAAGCGTTTAGGAACAAGAGTGCCCGAGAGTTTTACGGCTCTACCCCGGCGTTTACGTCGTTTCTTCGCGATATTGGCTGTCGATCGGCCCGTTACGATCGTCGGATTTTCGGCGGAAAAGATGCCAGTACCAGTTTTCGGTGTTGCCAATACTTTCGTAACGACAATAAAATTTGGCTTTGCCAATATTTTCGTATCGACAATAAATGTTGGCTTTGCCAATATTTCCGCATCGACAATAAATGTTGGCGTTGCCAATATTTTCGTATCGACAATAAATGTTGGCATTCCAATATTTTCGTATCGACAATAAATATTGGCATTGCCAATATTTTCGTATCAACAGTAAAATTGGTAACGCCAATATTTTTGTAGTTACGATAAAATTGTTATTACCAATATTTTTGTAGTTACGATAAAATTGTTATTACCAATATTTTTGTAGTTACGATGAAATTGTCATAGCCAATATTTTTGTAGTTACGATAAAATTGTCATAGCCAATTTTTTTTATAGTTACGATAAAATTGTCATTGCCAATATTTTTGTAGTCACAATAAAATTGGTTATGCCAATATTTTCGTAGTTACGATAAAATTGGCATTGCCAATATTTCAGTGGCTACGATAAAATTGGTATTGCTACTATTTTTGTATCGACGACAAAATTGGCAATCCTAATGTCTTTCGTACTGACGATAAAATTGGTTCCGCCAATATCTCGCGTTCTCCCGATAATTCACGCCTACTGTACAATTCGTCCTTCGCGCCGTCTTCGGGCCGCGCGAAGAATCCGCCGAAACCGCGACTCGACGGTCGCGCGCGTTTTCTAACGTCTCATGATGTCCTCTATGCTGAAGCCCAATTTCCGGACGCTCGTGGTCTTGCCGGTGGGACTCGTGAGGTGATGGGCCGCGGGGTCGCGCTGCTTCTGCGTCTGCTGCGGGCTCGTCTGCTGCTGACCCTCGACCCGCAGATCCTGCGGCACGTCGGTGTGCGTCAGCAGGTGAGTCTTCAGGTTGCTGCGCTGGTTGAAGCTACGCGCGCAGATCGGACACTTGTGCGGCGACTCCTCCATGTGGAGGATCTTGTGGACCGCGAGGGTCCGGCTCTGGCAGAATCCCTTGCCGCAGTCGGCGCACTTGAACGGCTTGTCCTTGCTGTGGATGTATCTGCAATTGGCAATGGACGAGAAATTAGCGATGCGAAAACGTCGTTGTCAAGATAATTAAATACGCCAATAATAATAATAATAATAATAATAAACGATAAAGAATGTATAGAACCGTCAGTCATGTATAATAAAATAATAAAGTAATAAAAATAATTTTTAAAACAAGGAATACAAAAAAATAGTTGATGATGTATCGATTACAATAAAAACAAAAATAATAACAAAACCGATTTGCGAAAATGGACTCAATGTGAGCACCAGGAGGCACAATTTGAACGTCATTTTATTTTATTTCACACATTAAAACCGGCTGTCACATCCAAATCATCGATTCCTCCAAAAAATGTAAAACAATTCTTTTTAAATGTAAAAAAATTATTAAAAAATGTAAAAAAAAATATTAATTTTTTTTTATATTAAAAAATGTAAAAAAAAATAAAAAAAATGTTTAAAAAATTCAAAAAAATGTAAAAGATTCCTACCGATGATCCCTGAGATGATCCTGCCGCCGGAATGCCTTTCCGCATATGTCGCACGAGTAGGGCCTCTCGTCGGTGTGCGTGCGTTCGTGTATCAGCAGATTGTACGACTTGGTGAACTGACGATTGCAGAATTTGCAGATGAACTGCTTCTTCGGCCGTTGACCGGGCAGCCGGCGGGTGAGGAAGGACGCGGGCGGCGGCACCGGGAGGCCCTGGCGCATGTAGGGGTGATGGTGAGCGCGGGGGGCGCCGTGATGGGCCGGGGGCCCGGGGGGCCCGCCGGGCTGGGGGCAGCAGCCCCTCGCGGCCAGCAGGGCCGCGCCGCGGATCCAGTGGTCGAGGATCGCCGCGTGATAACCACCCGCGGGATGTTGGCCGTGGGGCGGCTGCGCGTGGGGCTGCTGCGGGGCCTGCTGGGCCTGCTGCTGGGCCTGCTGCTGGGCCTGCTGCTGGCCCGCGGCCAACCACCTCGCGGATTGCGGGGTCAGCGCGTGAACCTCATGAGGCCTGAGGCGCTGGGTCCGCTCGTAAGCGGCCACCGAGGGCGGCGTGTGGGGCGGCGTGAGGAGCTCCACCTTCGTGGCCATCGTCATCATCATGAAATCGTGACAATTGCGCGGGGGTTGGGCCCGCGAATTGACAACGAATTCGGATAAAATTCCGCTCGGCTTTTTTTTTTTTTTTTAAATAAAATCCCAATTGTGTGACGTGTTGAGGATGACAGCACTGAGGTCGCGTTGAGGGCACTGAGGACACTTTTCGACACGGGCACCTTGGTGTTAACCCCGGGTTAGCTGATCCTGCTGAACACGTAGAGACGTGGAAAACGTCAAACTTTGTTTTGTCGATTTTTTCGGTCGTTGTATAGACGTGTTGTGTGTGTTTCCGTGAAACTGTAGGGGGGCGAGGGGGGCCCGAGAAACACAAGAAGCTCTCCGCTCGAAGTTCGGAGCGATACTGAGGTGGCTAGGCTGGCGGGACGAGCCAGGCGGACTTGTTGGCTGTTCGAGGAGCGGGTGCCCCGTGGAAGACCGAAGGGGCGCTTTGGGGGGCAGCGGCGGGAGGGGAGGGGAAGCGGATGCCGACAGTGGACGAGGCACCCGGGGGCTCCTCCTACCGTTGGCTAAGTTGGGCTCCCGGTTGGCGGCGACTTCCACCGTGGGGCGGGGCTTCCGCCCCCCCCCCCCCCCCCCCCCGGGTTCTCAGTGTCGTCCACGCGTCTCGCGCTCCTCTCTCTCTCGCTCTCTCTCTCTGCCTCTGGCTTCCTGCGTGTCTCTCTCTCTCGGTTGCTGCTGCTCCTGCTGACGGTGCTGCTGTTGCTGCTGCTGCTGCTGCTGCTGCTGCTGCTGCTACCCCGTCAGCGAGGAGCGACGCGGCCACTGATAGCGAAAAACGGGCCACCTACGCTGCGCATCCAGCCACTCCAGGGCAACCCCCTCCTCCCCCTTTCCTGCTGGGAGCTGCTCGAGGAGACGCGGGACATTCGGAGTCGCGAGAGATGAGAGATGAGAAAAAAATTACCCTGTTATAAAACGCAATTCCAGGGAGAGCCGGGAGGGGAAATTGTTGCTGGACTGTTGGTGATTGGATTAGTGGTGCATTTGACCCCGGGCAGCGAATTTACGTCGGCCCGATCGAGGCTCCCTTGAGGATTTGCGTTAAACACGGTCCAGGTGGATCGTGGATCAAACGACGATGCTTAATTCGTAGGGAAACGAGACGCAGGACGATTTGGACTGGTTCGAACTGGTTCGGGACGATCCGGACCTGTTTGAAGACACGATTTACGGTCCGGTCGAGTCTCAAAGTGTCATCCACGTCTCTAGGATTTAAGTATGAAGCTCGGAAACAATTGAAACCAGGTTTAAAATCGGAAAGATTCGTTCCTAACGAATTCAAACAGGTTCGAAGCAGTCCGATCGTGGTTTTCGCCGGTGAAATCGTTGCCAAACGGGTTGACCCGCGTTGCCCCGGTCTCAAGGCGTTGCGCTTCGAGTACAAACGTGGTGGTAGCTTCCTCGTGGATAAGGCACACGCCGGGGGCAACCAACCAGCGTCGAGCCGGCGTCGATGGTGGTCGCCGCGCGCGTTACGGGAGGGGGTGAACGAGCGCTAGAAGCGTCTGTTGTGCGCCCCTCGGTGAAGGTGAACGAGCTTTCGTCGTCGACCACTGCTGACGGGTGAACGGGCGACACGATCGCCGGTGCGACGTGCACGTGCATCGCCGGCCCTTCGGTGTGTTGGTAGCTTCCTTGCGGGGACGAGGCACGAGCCGGGGCTTCCTTCCGAGCTTCCAGGCGGCCAACCCCCGGCCAGGAGTGGCATGACACTTGCGCGTTGGCCCCGAGAGCACCGAGCCCCCCTCGTAATAGCGTCCCGGCGATAATAGATCCACCCGCGTCGGGCGACTTTAGTGCGCGGAACGCGCGGCGTCAAAGGGGGCCGCGCGCGCGCGCGCCTCCGCTTTCCACCCCGCAGCCTCGAGCGATTCGTAGCGCGGAATTCAGATTGCCTCTCGGGGTAACGTCAAAGGCCACGAGGCATAGAGACCGTTACTCCCGCGAGCGGGCTATGAATATGTTTATAAATATGCGCAGGAGTCTCGTCTACGTGGCCTGAGACGCGAAACCGCGCGCGAAATATCGACGGTCTCGAGCGGACCCCGGAACGACGATTGAAACTCGATTTTCGTCTGTCTGTGCTTTGGACGGGGGTTTTTCGGGCAGGGAAGGTTTGTTTTGGGATTTCTGGCATCGGATCGACACGATGGGCATGGGCTAATGTCGTTTCGTTGACCATGCTAGCCATGCTAACCATGTTAACCCGTGACTATATGAGAAAATTTAGATTTTAATTTTTCTTTTTCAAGATGTTGGAGATGACAACGGGCGAAAATATGGATTGTTAACCACGGTTAACGTGCCAGAGATGTTCCGTTTCGTCTGTGGCTAACCGCACTCGCAGCCGGCCGCGCGCGGGGACGACGGAATCGCGTGCAAAAATGGCTGTTCGCGCATTGCGCGTCAGCGCGCGCTCTAAATGTCGATTCCAGCTCTCGCGCGACAATTTTATTACTCTGTAAATCGTTATCGTTATCGCGACCGCTTACGAGTTTCGCGCATCGCGCGAGTGTGGAGGATGGTTGAACGTTGAGAGAAAAGAATTGTGAGAAAAAAGGCGACTTATCGAATTTATGGCAGACTGCGCGTCACCTGCGCGCCGGACTGACTCGAGATATAAACTCGACTGCTTCTCGTATCTCTTGTGTCTTTCAGACTCATAAATAGACGCAGCATTTTTTCCTCTCTTTCTCTCTCGCACGTTGGAGCATTCCGTAGATCGCGCTAATCGACACTCTATTCTCCGTTTTCCGCTAAAGGGCGCGGCGAATAGTGAGATAACCGAGTTTGCGTCATGCGCGCTGCGCCTCGTAATATCACTCGGAGGAAAACGGTTTTTGGCCCGCAATGACTCGCGGCTACGCTCAAATAAGCGCGGCTTAATCCGTTTTCGAGCCTCATTGCAGCCGTCAAACGACCTTCCCAGCGATTTTCTTCCCTTATCGCGGGCGCGTCGCGTCTTCCTTTGTGTCGCCGCGCGACGTTGCGAAAATTCGCCCTTTCAATTGTCTCCCTCCCTAAAAAAAAAAAAAAAATACAAATTCTCTAAAAAAAAATATCAAAAAATTTAAGAAACAATTGCAAACGATTCTCAATTATTTCGCAAACACGAGTGAGCCTTTGGGACGAAAATCGCGGGTGACGCCCGAGGAATCACTTTTACGACGAAAAAAAAAGAAAAGAAAAAAAACAAGTGAAGCTAATCTCGAAGATAATTCCGACGAAAGATATTGGAATCCGGCTAATCGTTTAATGACGAATTGTTTGACATGTCCCGCGCGCGGTTCCCGGTAGAAATCGACGGGCTTTGTTTTCCAGCGCCTCGCTCGGGGCCGGAAGAGATTTTTCGGTGAGGAAATCGCAGCCGCGTTCGTGGAACCGGCGACGGACGTCTTCACCGAAATATCTCGCGGCTGACGTGACAAACGCGTTTCGTTCGATGACGAGACGTTGCGCCGCCGCGCTGAGGTGAGGAGAGAGAGAGAGAGAGAGAGAGAGAGAGAGAGAGAGAGAGAGAGAGAGAGAAAGAGAGAGAGAGAGAGAAAGAGAGAGAAATGGAGATACACACGGGGGCTATTCGTCCGGCCGGCTGCATGCGACAACTCGAACCGCGACGGGAACATCAAAGGCGCCGCTATCGCTTCTCGACATGAGCCTGGGCTTTATCCATCGCCTATGTGCACAACGTATATAGACGTTCGGGGCGACACCGAGATGGAAACGACCGAGCAGAATATTTCACGTCACGCCGTGAGCGACGAAAAATGTCAACAATAAAAAATCGCAATATTACATGTAGAATATAGAATAATAGGATTCTTTCGTTAACCTTGTTAAGATCGTATTAACGATGTTAACCTTATTGATATCGTATTAAAGATGTTAACCTTATTAATATCGTATTAACGATGTTAACCTTAGTAACGTCGTATTAACGATGTTAACCTTGTTAATACAGAGCCAGGAATTCTTACAGAGCGAAAGCCAGAGCTGAATTTTTTACAGGAAATTAAAGTCAGACCCTCAAAAATCGCAAGTTTTTAGAAGGGGTACCCTTTTCATTTTTTTGCGATTTTTGGGGGTCTGACTTTAAAATACTATAAAAAATTTAAAAACCAAGATATCGCATTCCGCCTTGCGGCATTCTTTTCGTCATAGAGTTTTCTCTGGAACGCAAAAAGAAAATCCGGGTTTGGTCGATCGAAAAAAAAGTAACCTCGATTTTAGTGATGCGACTACTGGGTACAAATTTCTAATTTTGTGGCAGACTTGCATTAAGGGGGGTGTGACAGACAAACAGACAAACAGACAAACAACTTTCCAAATATATAAAAATTTATAAAAGATACTAACCGTGGTTAGCAAAATTTTGTTTTATCGCTAACCACGTTGGCCACGTGATTTTACCACAAATAATTTTAGTATTAGTAAAAAAAGGGTAAAATTAATATTTTTCAAAACACAAGTAATTTTTTTTTTTTTTTTTTTCAACATTTGAGTTTTTCCACGTGGGTCTCGGTTTCAGTGTCCGAAGCTTCGAAACGCGCAATAAATAAGGACCCAGAGAGCTACATTTGCGAAAAGGGTTCAGAGCCTCTGCTGCTGCTGCTGCTGCTGACCCGCTACCTGGAGGCCTTTGTCGCCGTTTATGTCGTCGCTCGGACCGTTAAATAGGTGCCTCACGGCAATAACGGGTTATAATCACGTTAGGCACGAAATATCGACGACGAGGTCGCCCCGGCTCGCCGTGCCATCCGGACCGCGTTTTGCATGGCCGAAGTACAATAAAATTTTCCGGAACGTAGATGCAGCTCGTCGTCCCCGGAATAACACGGGATTTTCACGGAAAACTTTGGGATCGAGACGCTCGGCTGCCGCGTTACGGTTTCGCCACCGATCGTCCAAACATCCACTGCGCATCCGATCGCGCTTTGGGGCTTAATTGCCCCGGCAATAAAGTTTCGCTGCGCGACGATCATTCCGTCTCGAACGACTGACCCAATTTTTCCGGGGCCTCCAGGTAGGAGAACGAAAGTGACGGCCGATTGTTTTTGGCCCCCGGACAATGGCCGAAAGTGTGTCAGGACTGGCGTAATAAAAGCTTTTGCGCGTTAACGGTAGAGTCGTCGACGATTATTCACGATTATTCGTAACGGTGTAAATTATTTTATTTCATTTTATTTTATTTTGTTTTATTTTATTTTATTTTATTTTGTTTTATTTTATTTTATTTTATTTTATTTTATTTTATTTTATTTTATTTTATTTTATTTTATTTTATTTTATTTTATTTTATTTTATTTTATTTTACTTTATTTTATTTATTTTTTCATGCGAATTGAATGGAAATAACATTTTGCTGATGATATCCAGTGCAATGGTTAAGAAATTATTTCGGGTGATTTGGAGTGATTATTAATCCCTCAAGAAATCGGAAATACAATACAATGTTGGTGCGAAAGAAAAAAAATAGTGTCAGGACTGTCGTAATTATTCTTGTCGATTATTCACGATTATTCGTAACGGAGTAAATTATTTTATTTTATTTTATTTCTTTTTTCATGTGGTTTGAATGGAAATAAAATTTTGCCGCTGATATGCAATGCAATAATTAAGGAATTTGGTAATTGAGGGTGGTTTCGAGTTGAAGTAAATTTTATGAGAAACCGGAAATACAATGTTGGTGTAAAAAAAAAATAGTCGATTGTTGTCGATTATTCACGATTATTCGCAACGGAGTAAATTATTTTATTACATTTTTTTCATACAAAATGAACAAAAAAAAATGTGTCACTTAAATCTGAGGTAGTAATTCAGTAAAATTTTCGAGTAGCCTGGAGCAATAATAAATTGGCCCTGCCAAGGCCCGAGTTGGGCCTGATTTGAGCCGGATCTAAAGCTACAAGTTTTTCTACCAGGGATCCGCTTATGAAATTCCTCGAAAGCCGCAAACGCGTATTTTATTAAAAAATACACAACTTTGCGGCGGGCGAAAACTTCGGTATTATCGGTGGCTCCGGTTCGTGTGCACGTTGTATAAGCGCAAGCCAAACACCGAGTGTATTTTTGTGAGCACAGGACGCGCGGTGCGGGTACCACGGTGCGTTACACGGTTTGCACGACCGTCGAATTTTTCACCCTGTCGCGTCTTTTCCGCCCTAATCCGCCCAAACAATGGTTTATGCCTTTCGTGTTTATTATTTTTACGGCTGTGCGCAGTAGCGAGGGGAGGAGCTCTCGGTTGTCTCGCTCCTTGAACCATCCGGCTCACCTTCGCGATTCACGATGCCTTCAAATCGTCCTGCAAATCGATCCACATTGCCTCAAAATTCTACGTTTTTTTTTCAACGATTTCTCAAGCCACGATAAATAATTATCGTTTTTATTAATAAATAATGACGATAACTATTATTGTAACTGAATAGTCATAATAACAACAATAATAATGATTATTATTATTATTATTAATGTATCACAACATAGTCACAATAATAATAATTATTATTATTGTTATTATTATTGCGTAACAATAATAATAATAATTATTATTATTATTGTTATTATTGCATAACAATAATAATAATAATTGTTATTATTATTATTACTGTGACTAAATATTCACAATAATAATTATTATGAAATAACAACCATGATTATTATTGCGACTAAAAATTGTTGTTGGTTATTTATTTCTAATTCTAGGCAAAAAAATTATTTAGCCTCTCGGAATGAACTCCAAAAAAATAGACTAATTAAAAAAAAAATTAGTCTTTATTTTTATTCAATTAAAAAAGAGGCTATCGTAGAATTTATAGAAACGAACGACTTTGGTTGTCGAATGTAACGGGTGGAAAGTAAAATTTCGTTTGTTCCTGTCGAGAGTCAAGACAGGACAGCTCCGAGCGGGGAAATTCCTGATCCGTCGGCGGAGTCCGAGGAGCTTAGAAAGTCGCCGGCCGCGAATATTTGCCCTTAAAATATTGAATATTGTCTTAAGTCCGAACTGGGCTGCCGGCGCGTTCCACGAAAGATTCTCGCGAGTGTCGGGAGGATGTTTTCCCCGTGACGTTGCGCCGCGTTTCGCCGGGCGTTATGGTTAATCAAATTTGCACGACGATTGTACCGGAAATCCTGTGTGCGCGGCTCGGCCGCGCCCGCGCGACACGACTCGACGGGCCACACGTCGACCCTCGGCGAGTCACGAGTCGGGGCGAAAAAAAAAAATAACCCCCGAAAAGTACGACGAAACACTTTTTATTTTTTTATTGACACTATGGGGCCCCTTGAAATAAAATAAAAATACCGTTTTTTCGGCTCGTCATCCGCGCGACAAATTTCTCTGGGTCTCTGGGTCGCTCGGACACTCCTTTTTATTGTTCAGGTATGAAGGGTTCTTTGGTTGAGCGTCGAAAGGGCGAAGCGAAAAGTCGAAAGTATTGACTCGACGAGCCGTAAAACACAGTAGTTATTGCTGTGATCCGACGACTCTTTATTCGCCGCTTGCGAGGCAATAAAATGTAATTTTTTTTTTTTTTTTTCGATGCCGCACAAAGTGAATTATTGTTTGTTTAAAAAAACGAGCGCACACGACTTGCCCAGTTGATGCAGAAATTTTTTTTTTATGGGAAATAATAATTAAAAAAAAATGTCCTGAAAACTGTCGAGTTTATGGAAAAAAAAAAAAAAAAAAAAAAAAAAACGAATGGCGAATTCGTTGTGAACGGGCAAAAATCCATCGAAATGGGGAGTTGGAAAACATTTAAATAATAAAAAGTGTTTACGCACGTTTTTTCGAAATTTCGCCCTTGCGTTTTTTGCGATTTTTTTTTTATTCGTCATAGCAAAGTTCGAAAACTCTATGCAACGGCAAATTTCCCGCTGCTTCCGAAAATCCCCCTTATTTGCCCAAAAAGTAAAAAATTCGACGAAAAAAACTCGAAAAATGATTTTTTTCTTTCCTCAAATGTGATAATTACGCCAAAAATGCGAGATTATTTTTACCCACTAACAATTTCAAAAGAGCAAAAATCCTAAATTAACCTAACAAAAAAAGGTAAAATTTGTATTTATTCCAATCAATCGTGTCGTCATTTTTACGTTACAAACAACACGACGACGTGAATCGATGCGTTCGACGTCGAAGAGACTCCTCGAAAAAAAAAAAAAAAAAAGCAAATAAATAGTTTCGAGATTTGGAAGAAATTCGAGTCGAGAGATCTGGCAGCAGCAGCAGCAGAAGCAGCATCTCCGATGCGTGTTATAATGCGAGGCATCGTTGGCGAGGAGGACCGAGAGGGGGTGGCGGGGGAGCCACTCGAGAGTGTCAAGAGGAGAGACGCTCGCTCGTTTAGATTAGCCTGCGGATAAAGGTTTCACGTTGCCCGGGCCCCGGGCCGGGCGTCGAGAGGGGCCCCGGAGAGGCGCGCGAAGAGGCGCGTGAGCCGGCGATTAGTTACCAAAGTTATTTCACGCCGTATGCGGGTTGTGTATACGGTATACAATGCGCGAGCGACGAGAGGACCACTGGGCTCGCTCTGTCCGTGGGCCCCCCGACGCACTCACGGCTTTTCAACAGCTCCAGTTCCTCTCACTAATCTTGTCTATACTCGACCCACCGATCTCTCGGCCTCCACCCACAGAAGCGTATCGCTTAATTCTCCGAGCACGAAACTTCTCGGAAATAAAAAAAAAAAAAAAAACGAAACAAATTACGGGCTGGATATTAATTATTCATTTTTGGGGGACCAGGATTTTTTTGTTAAAAAATATGCCGTGGCAGGTGGGACGAAAAATTGGAAATTCGGAGATTCAAGAAAAAAATAAAAATGTATTTAACGTATTTGTCTCTCGTCAATAATTTCAATAATTAATTAATTAAATAATTAGTAATTAATCGGAATTCACTAATCTTGTCTATACTCGACCCACCGATCTCTCGGCCTCCACCCACAGAAGCGTATCGCTTAATTCTCCGAGCACGAAACTTCTCGGAAAAAAAAAATAAAACGAAATAAATTACGGGCTGGATATTAATTATTCATTTTTGGGGGACCAGGATTTTTTAATTAAAAAATATTTCGTGGCAGGTGGGACGAAAAATTGGAAATTCGGAGATTCAAGAAAAAATAAAATAAAATAAAAATGTATTTAACGTATTTGTCTCTCGTGAATAATTCCAATAATTACTTAATTAAATAATTAAGTAATTAATCGGAATAATTAATTTTGTATTATTTGGATACAATACTTACGATATAAGACAGTTGAAAAAAGTGTGAATTAATGAATTAAAAAATATATATATATTGTTTAAACAATTCGTGGGAAGCGAGGCGAAATAAATTTGTAGGCTCGAAAATTTGAGAAAAAAATTCGATAAAAATGCATTTCACGTATTTTTTATTCGTGATTTTTAATTCAATTAATTAATTCGTTGAAACGCTTGTGACGGGAGGTACAAAAAAAATGATATTGCTTGTAAATAAATGCAGGACGAGCGATTTGGCTGTCGGTGTCTTTCAAGTCCAATTCGTCGGTACCGAGAAGTGAATCTGGTTGATAGAGCGAGGAAGAGAGGAAAAAAAATTGAAAAAAAAAAGAAACGGGATCGAGTGCGAAACGGGAGCCGGCCGGCTTATCGCCCGATAAGAGGATCTGCTTTCTTGTCGCGATCGGCCGCAGCGCGTACGCCGCGACCCCCCTCCCCTTTCCCTTTATACGCCACACACACGCGGAACAAACGTCGTCGGGCGCGACTCAAACGTGCGACTGCGTATCCCGAGCGTTAATACACGGCTTGTATAAACACAAACCGCGCACCGCGGAGAAATCGTTCTGGGAAAAGAGGCCTTTCGCAAAATCATCAAAGCCGGCCGGGCGACCCGAGCGACACCGGTAGACGCGAGTCTAGCTTCCATCTCGCGATTTTGCGCGGAACGATAAGATTTTCCCGATAGACGCGCGCGATATAAATAGGCAAGCGGAATTCGAACAAATTATTTTTTGTCAGTCCTTGAAAAAAATATATATATATTTTTAGGAAGATGCTTGAAAAAAAAAAAAAAATTTGTTTTGGAAGATCCTTGAAAAAAAAAATATATTTGTTTTGGAAGATCCTTGAAAAAAAATTATTTTTTGGAAGATCCTTGAAAAAAGAATTATTTTTTGGAAGATCCTTGAAAAAAAATATATTTTTTGGAAGATCCTTGAAAAAAATATATTTATTTTTCGGAAGATACTTGAAAAAAAAATGCGTTATTCGGTCGATCTTTACAAAAAAAATGTTTTTCGTTCGGTCCTTGAAAACAACATTTTTTTGTTCAATCCATAAACTTCGAAGATTTTGTTTCACACGAATCTGACGTCTCTCCAACGAGGACGACGACTGTTTACATTCCTGGCACTCGGTCCGCTGAAAAAAGAAAAAAAAAACATACACTCGCGCAAACTCGTATCTCGTCGTTCCGAATGCGAGAAGTGAGTCAATAACTCGGAGTTTATATATATACAGATATCTCGAGTGGCTGAGGAAGGACGCGTGAATTCCACTCGCGGTCGCGAGAACTCGATATTTCGTGAGCCGGCGCGGAATGATTGGAAATTAGTTTCCGAACGACGAAAAAAAAAAAAAAAAAAAAAAAAAATGTCCCATGGACGAAGACTCGTTGCCAAAAGCACAGAAATGTCAGTCAAATTTTAATTCCATTCCGCAAGTTTTACGAGAGGCCCGAATATTGTTTCTGTGCTTCCAAGCCCAGAAGTGCTTGGCGCGAACTGCCGGATCGCAGATGCTCGGCCCGCGCAATATCGCCTCGAGTAAGACAATTTATTAGCTGCGCTCGGCAGAGCCAGAGCCTCGCGACACAAAGGTAGGACAGGCTCGAGTAGCTTACCAGAAAACGTGTAAAAACAAGTGGTGCAACTCGAGATTAACACGCTCGGAGCGCGGTCACGTGTGGAGGTTTTTCGTAATAGCGCCACAGCGCAGCGTCGACGGGCCACCCAGTCCAGCGATAGGCACAAGAGTGTCTTTTAGGGCCGGCCAGGCAATGTGACAAATCGCTGCGCCCGAGGGGCATCTGTTGGGCCTCTGAGACTAAGCAGACTATCGGTGGCCCGTTCGTGTTGGAGACGCGAGGCCACACGTAACGCGATGATGGACCGGCTCTGCCGCGCGCCTCGCGTCGCTCGTGAAAATACGAGAGCCACTCGGGACGCTCGCTTCTTCTTTTCCATTGTGTCGTACGGTACGTGCGACTCACTTATCGCAGCGTGTTCCGACGACGGATTGACAATCGGCAGCCCCGGGCCTCGTCGTTTGACGAGAAACGTCAGCGAAATTTTCACGCGTGGAACGACTGGGAAGTTATTTTCGTTGATTACGGTGAAAATGAGTTAGGAATGGAAATATCGGTGCAAGATTCACCGGCAGTGATGCCAGGAATTCTTCATCCAAGTGATCAAACGTATTTGTCTCACCGGGCGTCAAAAATCGTTGATGATATTTTCACGCGTGGAACGACTAGGAAGTCATTTTCGTCGATTACGGTGAAAATTAGCTAGGAATCGAAATATCGACGCAGGATTCATCGTCAGCGATGCCAGAAATTCTCCGTCCAAGTGATCAAAAATATCTGTCGCACCGGGCGCCAAAAATCGTTCATGATATTTTCACGCGTGGAACGACTGGGAAGTCATTTTCGACGATTACGGCGAAAATGAGTTAGGAATCGAAATATCGACGCAAGGTTCACGGGCAACGATGCCAGAAAATCTCCGTCCAAGTGATCAAACATATCTGTCGCACCGGGCGGCAGAAATCGTTCATGATATTTTCACGCATGGAACGACTAGTAAGTAATTTTCGTCGATTCCATCGAAAATGAGCTCGGAGCCGAAATATCGACTCAAGTTTCCCCTGCTTTGATGCCAGAAACTCTTCGCGCAAGTGACCAAACATATCTGCCACACCCAGCACCAAAAATCGTCGATGATACTTTCACGCGTGGAACGACCAGCCAGCAAATCTTTCGCTAAACCCGAAACGACGCCTGTAAATCGCCTCGGAGGTGCTTCCCGTCGATTGTTTCGCGAGAAAAAGTGACATAACGGCTCTCGGGGGCGAACCTGCGTGTGCATCCTTCACGAAAACCACGGGACGCAGCGTCGCGTGCGTCGAGCCAAGGTCGAGTCGGTGCAGTCGCGTGTCCGCTGTCAAGATCCCGAGGCCGCGGGGAAGGGGATGCTTCCGCTGCTGCCGTTTCAGTCGGGCGGGCGGCACACGCAACGGTGATGCTTCCGATCGCGGGAAGAGAGACACCTCAAGGTTTCGGGAAGGGGAGCAGCGGCGGAGCTGCTGCTGCGGGTCGCGTGGCTCGTCCGTTCCCGTCGTTTTTGCTCCGTCCGGCAATAATATATTTCCGAGGCTGCGCTGCGCAGCGGCGCGACGACCTTGCCGAGCGCGCGCGCCTCGCTCGTTCGTTCGTTCGTGTCCCGCGCGTCCCAGGGCCACGCGGGTCGCGTGGCGTTGACGAATCTGTTTAGGGCCCCCGTCATATACCCCTGCCTGGTTTTCCAAACGGCTCCTAAACTGCTCCTTTGCTGCTTCGCCCGGCGACATTGAGGACCCGGGACGAGCAAGCGAGATATTATACAGGAGACACTGAGAGAGCGCGCGGGGGTCATTTTCCCCCGCGCTGGAGTAATCCCCGCTTTTGCAGCACCCGGGCGGCAGCGCACTCGTAACTACCGTGCAAGGGGGGCAACAAACATTGCGCTTCTCGCGCAGCGGCCCGCTCGGGGATCTCTGCGAAGTGCTATCAGGGCTGTGAGGCCTTATTGCTCGTCGGAAGGCGACCCGGAAGCTCCCCTCACGGCCGCCGTACCCGGCAGGTAAGAATCAAGGCTGCCACGGAAGGAGGAGGAATTTAATCGAACGTCAATTAAATATGACGTTCAGACACGCAATTTTTTTTTATCGTCCGATCACGACGTGACCAAAAAATGCGCCGCATTCGGATAAATTTCTTCGCCGAGTACTCCGTAGAAAAAATTGTCATTTAACATTTGAAAAAAAAAAAAAAAAAAAAAAAAAATTTGACGTTCAGACTCGCAATTTTTTTTCCTTGTCCAATCCCGACGTGACTAAAAAATGTGTCACATTCGGAAATATTTCTTCGCCGAGTAATCCGTAGAAAAAATCGTCATCTGACATTCGAAAAAAAAAAAAAAAAATTTGACTTTCAGTCTCGCCATTTTTTTTTCCTCGTCCAATCCCGACGTGACCAAAAAATGCGCCACATTCGGAAATATTTCTTCGCCGAGTAATCCGTAGAAAAAATTGTCATTTAACATTTGAAAAAAAAAAAAAAAAAAAAAAAAAAAAAAAAAAAAAAAAAAACGTCAGTCTGTGAACAATTTTTTTTTCTGTCTTCTATACATTCACAGAATCTCATTGCCCGAAAAATGTAAGAAAAAAAGAAATGAAAGATCGAAATTCCGATTAATTTTTTTTTCTTTTCCTCTGTTTTACGATCCACAACAGAGAACGAGCAAAAGTGGTGAAAAAGCGATGCGGGGGTTGCAGTGTCGGTGCAAGTGGAAGCTCGTCGCTGGCGGCGGCCTTGGAGCCACGCGCCTTGCACGGTCGGAGGTGTGTTTATGGGCCCCATAATGGACCCCGCAATACCCATTCCCGTTTCTTCGCGCGCTTCCTCCTCTTCCTCCGTCGTTTTTCTTCCCTCCTGCGCGCTCGCGCTCGCTCGTTCCCCTGGCACTGCTACAGTTTACGGCATCGCGCGCCGAGTGAGGCCGCCGCGCGCGGGAGGCGAGAGAGCGACACCGTAACCGTCCGAACGGGTCCGAGGGAGACGGTGAGCAGGCCGCCGCTGCACACGGGAGTGGCCGGCTTCCTGCGCACCTCGGCCCGGCGACGCTCAGAAAACTTTCGTATTTACGAGTGGCTTTTGTGCCGGCCGTTTACGAGGGGCACAATTCACTGTTTGCGAAATTACTTATTTTCATTAAAACGACTGTGTCGAGTGCCGGAGCGACGGACGAGAATCCTCGCTGTCGACTTTTCGACGGTGACTCAAGGCTGATGCGACGAAATTACGTCCAAGGCCTCCTCGGGCACGCTTACGCTGAGACTGGACTGGTTCTCACTCCTTCCCAGCAATGCGCAAAAAATGTATTTCTTGTTTTTTCACGTAAATTCTATTTTCACCAAAACTGGCAACTTTTTGTTTCTTGTATGAGATTCGTTTTTCCCTCATTTTATCTCACAAAACGCGCGAGAATCCGTGACAACTATGGATTATAATTTTTTTTTCCTTATTTTATTTTCGATTCCCAGAAAACTGAAATTTGGAAAATAAATCTGTCGTTTTGATGCTGCTGCATTTTAAAAATATATATTTAAAAAAAAATACAAGTAAAAACAGAATTTCGCAAATTCTCCGATCCGTCCTCGCGAAAATCCGTGGCGACGATTTATTTCCTCCTGAATTTTGTCTCTCAGTAAATTTTTCAAAAAATCGGGTATCGAAAAATTAACACATCTTTCGTGTCCACATCTCGTTCAATTTTTTCTAAAAAAAAAAATAAAAAATAAAAAAAAGCCTGAACGAAATTTCGCGAATTCCCCGATCCGCTTCTTGGACGCTCGGCGGGTTCCATCGTCGCGTTGCGGAAAACAGGGCCGTAGACGGTCGGCAGATAAAAGCCAATTGAATTTGAATGATGAATACGGGAACGAGGCAAAGGGTGCGGGGGCGGTGGGGGGCGGGGGAGGCGAATGTGAGAGAGAAGAGACCCGACGGCAATCTGGTGGCAGCTTTGTGACGGTAATGGCTTCAATCCGCCTTCTCACCCTCCGGGTCACGATCCGCTCGTTGTTGCCCCCGAGGCCACTGAGCGAGTAGTCGTCTCCCCCCCCCCCCCCCGCCCCCTCCTCATCCTCCTCCGCGTCCTCGTCCTCTCGGGATGCGCCTGGCCAGGACCGCGCCCGCGTATTTCCTCCCCCTTCACCCCCCTGCCCCCTGCCCCCTCCTGCCCCCCACGAACCGAGCGAGTCTCGCGCACGCGGAAAGTTTCGCCTGGAACCTTCCAGGACCCGCCAAGACCGACTTATCGAGCGCGCGCGACGCCGAGCTCCGCGCTCGGCCCGGGCGAGTTCCTAAGGAGCGAAACAACGCCCACCCCGCGGCCGCCGATTCACCCCCGTCGCCATCGTTGACGTCGGGGTTGTAAAACCCCGAATCATTTTTTGGAGATCAATTTTGGACGTCAATTTTTTTAAAATTGGTTTTGTAATTATTAATTGATAATAGTAACGCTTGGAGCAATTTTAATATAGTGTGAATACATTTTTTAATCGATGCGAAGAATATTTATTGTTGGTAAAATTTTGCGATGATTTTTTGGAGACAGACATTTTTTTACCAACAAGTCTTCGCGACTCACTGCGTTCAATTTTGGGTGGCATCCAACTTGTTCGTCAATCGAACTCCATTTTTGCGCATCGAGATTTTTTTTCACTTTCGCAAAAATATTTTTATCGGTAATTAATTGTTAATTGTAAGGAAAATTCTGTCATCCGCGAAGCGATACAGTCAAACAATTTTAATATAATTTCTCTCCGATTTCAAAATCTTTGAGGGACAATTTTACTGTAATCTTGCTAGGAATAACAATAATAATAAAAATAAATACTAGTAATAATAATAATGTCGAATTATTAACACTTTTCTCTTAGACAGAAACCGATAAATAAAAAAAATACGTGAGATAACAAAGAATAAGGATACTAATAAAAACAAATAATAATAATTATAATGTAGAATTATTATCACTTTTTTCCTCGACGCAAAACAATAAATAAAAAAATGCGTGAAACAATTTTGCCGTGAATGTTTTAAAAAATCGCTCGCACGGACATAAATCTGTTTTTTCTCAAGAGTCGTTCAGGATCTCCGGCGTCGAGTCCCTCGGATCCGTGCAGCGTGCAACGCGTATTCACGCGGGCCGTCCGAAGAAACGAGAGCAGCGTCCCGTCTGCTCATCGTTGGCTATCGACATGTTCGGTAAACATCGTAAACCATCCGCTACTTAATCAGGCCCGGGGCTTATTAAAAGAGCGGATCCAATTAACTGTCCCCACGTATAACTTGGTATCAACGCAGACTGCAGTTATATTTATTGCCCTTCGTGTGTCTATATACCGTGCGTGTTGACTTCGTCGCTGTAAATATATTTATACGTCGCTATATATAAACACACACATATATATAAACACGTATATATTTATTTGCGCGTCCAGGCAGAAGCAGATGGTGCGTCTCGCCCGGCACAAACAATCATCGACCGATTCTTATCGCGGCTCCGTCAAAGAGTCACCGGCGTCGAATCCTCGTGCGCGTTTTATCGTATTTTCTGCGGGGCGTCGTATGCAAAAATTGTCTTTCGCTTCGCGGCAGATACGATCGTATAAAATGGATCGCCCTGTCTCTCTTTCGTCTCGTCGTAAAACATCCGCCGCCCTCGTTCCCCAATGCGGCAATAATACGTCGAAAAATCGGGGCCCGGATTTCGCCGCTGGCGACTCTTCGACAGCTTTACGGGAGCGATAATATAGGCTCCAAGCTATGTTCCAATAATCTAATAAAATTCGAGACGGCTCGTTGACAGCCGACTCCGAAAAACTTCTCCGTCGCTTCGCATTTTCCGACACTCCGTGCTCTCCTTTCGGCTCGCCAATAAAAGCCGAGAGAAAAATGGAAAAATTCGGGCAGTCACGAATTTCGGTTTTGTGGACTACGTTAAATTTTTATACTCCGCCTCGTAAAATGTTTCGCTCTCAATAATGTATATTGCACCGGTGGACGAAAAAGTGTCTCGTCGCTCGTTGTTTGATTATTACGCGCTTTAGTACACTTTTGCATTTATTTGTAGCGTTTTCCGTGAGGGGGGGCCGAGGGGCCCGAGCTACCTGCATTTTTGTGTAGCGAAAATTATACCTGTTGGCTGCCAGGGGGGACCGATGAATAGGGGGCACCGATGACTCGGGATGCGGCTCGAGTTCCGAGTGGACCAAATAAACGTGCAATTGGTACGATGTTTAGTGTCGTCCCCCTCATAGCAGAGCAGATAGAGAGAGAGAGGGGGGGGGAGAAGAGGTGGTGCGGAGTCTCCGGGCTATGAGCGAGGCGAAGACCGGTGCGTCGGCCTTGCCCGGACTCCCCGTCGCCCCCCCGTGATTTAGGGTATGTTTACCTGAAACTAAGTACCGTGACGCGTTCCCAGTGCGCGAAGGGGGGGCAGCACGAAAAACGGGCAATTTCGCACGGGCATAAGCCAAGCGCCGTGGGGGACTCCGCTCTCGAAACGAGGACTCGTAACAGTTTCCGTAAACACGAGACACGCGACACGACGTGATCACCGGGCGTTTTTTTTTTCGCACCCTTTTTCGAAAGCTGATTGGGGGAGAGAAGTCGTGATTTTTGGTTGGTTAGAGTCTTTTTGATTGGAACGTGAAGCAATAATAAGATAGCGACGAGTTTCGACGTTGTTGAAAATGAATATATTAGAAAAAAATTACGGGTAGTCGATATTGTTTTTTTTTCGAATTTTGGTGAAAAATTCAGAAGTCATTATTTGCGTTATTTAATTTTCTTTCGAACGGCGAAAGAAAGTGAAGTCGATAAGTTTCGCGAAAAGTGTGTAAAGAATTTTAATGTGGAGAAAATGGTATCGCCGTGTTTTGATTTTTGTCCGTAAACGACGAGTTTGCCATTCGTTTTTCTTAATTCGGAATAGGTTCCACGAAAATCATGAAAAAAGTTTTTTTTTATTTTGTTCAATTTTTTATTGAAAAAATTCGTCGAAAATCTTGTGAAAACGTAAATTAAGACTTTTAATTCCAGTAGAACGCCGAGAAAAACAGTTTTCGGGCAAGTCATGAGTTTTATTCATGGCGGTGCCGCCTCGTGGGTGAATGATGAACTTTTTCCCCATTTTAATCCAATGGTAAGATATCGACATTAAAATCACACGACTCAGTCGGTAATTTGAAAAAATTGTACACACTAGGAAACCATTAAAAGTTATTGTTTACAGTTTTCTACCAGAAATTGAAACACAATACGAAACAGTTTCTATTTTTCAAATGAATCATTATTTACGACTATAAGCGAAAATCATACGCGATTCTTCAAAACTAATACGTTTTATTTCTCGTACATCACCCTTAATCAAATTTACAATTCTCATTCTCCGTACAACATTCGTATAAATCTAAAAATATAGTACTGATGTTTTCGTAAATAATATGTTTATAGTATCTATTATGTATATCGTCGAATCAACAATTTGTTTCGTATTTTTTTAAAAGATATAACAGGGAATTGGATTCTGCGTTGTATTCGTAAAAACTTATCCAGTATTATGCGCCGGAATTTGTTTTTTTTTTCGTAAATTAAATATTACATTGTACATCGTGTGTATGCATAATACACGTTTTTTAAGGCACATTAAGGTACACAGAATCAGCTGCTTCGTATTTTCCTCTTATCATCCATCAGACAAATTTACCACAAAATATCACAATTTCTGTATTTTTTTTAAATGCAATATTCACCGACGAACCGTTCGGCCACGAGTTACCTGAAATAAAGTACGCAGCAGAGAACAAACAAATAATTCGAAAAACAAAAACCAATCCAAGAATTGCACAGAAATGAACATTCCTTTCAGCAGCTAAATCTCGCTTCCCCGCCCAATTACTTCTAGATTCTCTAATCCAACTCTATATACAATAGGGAGAGATCAATCACTCAACGTTGTTGAGAATCTCGCACACGACGCGATTTTTTCCTTCATTACTTTTTTCGCCTCAAAAATCCCTTCGATGTCCGCGATCTATCGTTAATAATACTTAGTGAATTGATCTCGTCGTACAAAAAAAATATATATCTTACGGCCTCGACGTTCGTTAATAATTAAATAAACTTAATACTCTTAACTATCGTGTCTTTTGTAATATCACTTTGAAATCGAACGATCGCGATTGCACCGGCTGCGTGATTCTATTCTCACGGATTATCCTCGGAGCGAGGAGAGGAAGAGTCTCAATGTATCCAGCGAGCTCGATGTACCGACCGTCGGTACGAGCGCGCGAGGCCGACCATTCCATGGTCCGACCGCGCGCGTCGGTGTCCCCCGTCGCGTTACCATCAGCTGATAAAGCGGCTCCCTCCTTTACCGACCGGTGGGATTCTACCGACGCATGATATCGGCGATGGTGAATCCCTGCCTTGCCGGCTGCTGCCTGGCGGGTCCCGCCCTGGCGGTGGGTAAGTGCTGCGGTTGCGACTGCGGTGTCGGGGGTCGGGGCGCCCTCGCGGCCGCCTTCTCGTCGGCCCTCTCCCTGGCCCTTTGTTCCAGCATCTCCCGTTCCCTCAGCCTCTCGCGGTTGAACTCCCGCTCGCGCTCGCGCTCGCGTTCCTGCAGCTCCAGCAGCACCCTGGACGGTCCGGGCGAGCCGAGCCTGCGCCTGTAGGACGATAGTATGAGGGGCGGCGGTGGTGGCAGAGCGGCGGGTGGATTGGGATGACCGGTGGCGCTGGTTATCGTCGACGGTGGCTTCTGATGAACCTGGAGGAGGTCCCGCCTGATCTGCAGCTGGGGCCGTGGCGGCATCGCCTGAACGCCCCGTGGCAGCGCCGAATACCCGCTTGACGACCCTGAGGGCGGCCCTGAGCCCGCGGACGTCGAGGGCTGCTGACCCGTCGGCGCGCCCGACGACGTTGCCGAGGTGCTGGGTTGACTCCCGTTGGGCCCCGGCTGCCCGGGCCCTGTGGAACCCGTTCGCGCTTCCGAGCCCGGCTCGTCCTCCGCGGGGCTGCTGTCGTCGTCCTGGCCCCGGAGCGCCTCCTCGAGGGCCTCGGGCGGCACGTCGCCCACCGCGTGCGTCAACGCGTGCCTTCTTAGGTCGCAGTTGCGCCGGAAGACCTTGCCGCACGAGGTGCACTCGTAAGGCTTGTGATCCGTGTGGGTGAGCAGGTGGGTCTTGAGGTTGCTGCGCTGGTTGAAGCTACGCGCGCACACGGGACACTTGTGGGGCGACTCCTCCATGTGGAGGATCTTGTGGACCGCGAGGGTCCGACTCTGGCAGAAGCCCTTTCCGCACTCGCCGCACTTGAAGGGCTTTTCCTTGCTGTGGATGTACCTGGGGGCAGGAGGAGTGACGCACACGACAATCGATTAGAATCGCCACGCGAAACGGATGCGGTGGCGCCGTTCATTGGTGTACTTAGGACACCTGATAGCACCGGGATGGAAAGTCTCATACGTCTCATATGTCTCATAAGTCTCGGTAGGTCTCATGTAGGATTCTCGCGTAGGATTCTGAAAATACGCTTTGAATGCGGGCGGTTCTAACTTTTATTTTACAAGCGCAAAGCTATGATTGACGTTCAATTATAACGAGTGTTTTTTTTTCATGATAATAGCCTGGACAATACTGAAGGGTCCCTTTGTGAACATTCAATCCACTACCTACGATTCCATTTTCGGGATTACGATTCCAAAAAGTATTTCTTATTGAATGACAATCTTAGCATTACGCCTGCGAAAGTTAGGCCCGCACCACCGATTCAAAGCCTCCATCTAGAATTCCACATGAGAACCACACAAGACCTTCCATCCCGGTGTCCACCAGAGCGACGTCACACAAACGCCACACCTTATGAACCCCACTTACCGATGATCCCGTAGATGATCCTGACGCCTGAAGGCCTTGCCGCATATGTCGCACGAGTACGGCCTCTCGTCCGTGTGGGTCCGCTCGTGGATCAGCAGATTGTACGATTTGGTGAATTGCCGGTTGCAAAATTTACAGATGAACTGCTTCTTCGGCCTGGAGGCGCGTCCGGGTGCCCGGAGGAGCCGCCGGTCGAGGTGCTGGTGGCCCAGCGGGCCGCCCGGCGGATACATTCCCGAGCCGCCGGGAAACGGTCCCGCGAACACGGGGTAGCCGGGCGGTGGTTCCAGGAGGGGTGGCGGCGGGGGCAGCAGGAGGGCCCGAGCCGTGAGTTCCTTCCGCTTGTCGGCCATCATGGCCATTATCTCGTAGCTGGAGGAGGTCTTGCGGACGGGATTGTCGGGATTGTCGCGACCCTGGTCCCGTCCGCCGGTGGAGCCGCCGGAGGAGCCGGGGGTGGCACCGCCGCCCGCGGGCGGGCCACCCGGTGCCCCGGACATGTGGCCGTGCATGTCGCCCGGGTAGGGCGCGAGGTGAAGCCGCGACGGCACCACCGGCACGAAGGCCGAGGACTCCCGGTGATGGGGATGACCGAGGCCCGCCACGAAGCCATGGTGATGGTGGTGGTAGGCAGCCAGGGCACCGGAGGACTCGAAGGTTCTGGGGGAACTGAGACCCCCGCCTCCTCCACCGCTACCACCTCTTTCCGAGCGCCCGGATGGCGCCGAGGACGATGAGGATGACGACGAGGCCGCCGCGCCCGGCCGGGAGGAACCACCCAGGAGGTCCCGGACCCGGGCCGCGTCCTCGGCCGCGGCCACGCTGGCTGACGACGTCACCACGAGGTCCGTCGGCATCCTGTCCTAGCTGATCCGCTGACTGGACCTGGAAACAATTCGACAAAGGGGGTTAGTTCTAGCGGTGGATCTGATCGACGAAGACGCCTGGGTTGCGGGTCACGTGACCCGGGTCCCCGGGGACATCGGGGTGGTGCCCTTATCGAGGGCACCCAAGCCGTGGATCCCGCACCACGGATTCAGGGTCCCCCATAGGTGTTTGCGACACGATACAAAGACGGATAACATTGCGGAGGGTGAATCTCGTGAATTCCACAGTGGAAAATTCGTCGCGTTACTTTTGGCCCATGCCAGGCGCTGGTAGGGCCCTGGCAAGGCCAGGGTGGCCCTGGTCAGGGCCCGACTCGCTCCCAGTTCGATGCCGCGAATTTTTCCAGCACGTTTTAGCCGCGAAAACTCGAGCCCCGTGCACGGTGCTCGGTGCTCGGTGCCCCCCGGGTGTCGTGGTGGACTCCGGAGAACGCTGGGGGGGGGGGGGGGGGCTGGGGGGACGTAGCGCGATTCCGGATCCCGTGGCGGGTTACGGAAAACGTGGTATAACCGCCGGTTGAATTTGTATCGGGCAAACGTTTCGCTGATACGCGAAATCTCAGTAAACAGTGCCAACGGCGCGGAGGGGGACAGAGGGGAACAAGGGGGGGCAGGGGGTATAGATAAGCGAAAAGCGCGAGAGAACGCGAGGTAGCCGCGGAGCGCGCTCCCTGTCGGCGTTCCCCGTTCACGTCGGGCTCACTCCGTCTCTCTGCTCCCCCCCCCCTCCCCGTCCCCCCTTATCCAAGGCGTGTTCCACGAATCTACGGACTGGTTATCTCGTGAAGCGGCGGCGACGGCGGCTTCGGGGCCCGCGCCGCGCAGCTCCGACGCAGGAACGTAACGCGTAGCTCGGGCTATGGCGCTCGCGCTCGCGCGCGCGCACCTGCCAACATGGCTACCGCGGGGCCCTCTTCGGCCCGATCTTCGCGGCCGCCATGTTGGTCACGCTCCGAGATGCACGAGACGCTCCGCGGTTTTTTTGTCGCTCCACGCTCGCCGCCACGGCCGAAAAACGCGTTCGCCAAAAGACAGAGACACATCCGGCGCGACTCACCTCGGGGCACACTGAAAGTTCGTCGGTCTGCGAGCTCGGGGGCGCGGGGGACCCTCAACAGCAGCCGCGCTCCGCGGTGGTCCCGACTCGCATCTTCGCGAGGGCGATCGAGGGTTCTCTCCACTCGATCCTTGACACTCTTCCTCCTCCACACCTCACGCCCGTCCGCGGGCCCCGTCGGATCCCCTCGACCCTGCCAACCGTCGACTCCAGCAGTTCGGCGGGGGGCGGCGGCGGGGGGCGTGCGGGGCACAGCCGAAGAAAAACAAACTCGCGCGACGACGAGGAACAAAGCGATTGCACGCGCACCGATCGACGGTGCCTCGGCGCACGTTTCACACGGGATCACCGGAGCACTCGGGCCGAGAAATCCCCCCACCGGGGGTTTCGCACAACTCGGCGTTCACGATTGCCCGCGAACCGATAATCCAGGAAGGCAGTAGCTCCGTCCCTATCGTCCGGCTTGCGCTGACGACGACGACGAAATCGACGGGCCCTTGTGGTGGCGCACGACGAGGGTTCGATCACGTATCCGGCACAATCGTCGTTAAACACGACAACGACGACAACAACACTTCACCGTGCAACTTGATCCAGGAGCAACAACCAGCCCGACGAAGACTCATGATAATTCAATATTGTGTACAGCCGCGGAAAGTCGACGGCGAGCGAGGGGGGTGGCGGGGGGGCGGGTGAACGGGGTAACTGGGGGAGGGGGAGGGGCCCGCGGAACGGGGGGCGAGAGAGAGAGGAAGGGAGGGCACAATAAAACGCGGTGTGTAGTGAAATGAGCAACAGGAGCGAGTCGCGCGAGGCGGCAGGTCTCGAGGTTGAGCGGCGGTTTACTGCGTGTCGGGGACGCCGTCAGGTAGGCTTCCCGGGGCCCCTGGCTCGCACACCCACGCTCACCACGGGCTTCTCACGCATAACACTGACTACTCTCACACACAAACGGAAACACACACGGCGGCGGCGGCGGCGCGGGGAAAGAGGGGGGATGTCGGGGGGTAGAGAGGGAGGGGGGCACACGGCGACACAAACGGTTTGAAAAGCGGGCCCGGTTGCGCCGTGGTAGCCGCACGAACGTCTGGAGAACTCGCGAGAGCTGAGCCCCTCTGGTAGCCGCTTCGGTGCTGCTCCTGGTGCTGCTCCCGCCGCGGCTGCCGTTGGATGCTGTGTGCCCCCCCTCCTCCTCCTCCACGTTCCCCCCGTGCCCCCGTGCCCCCCGTCGGCACCGCAGCGCCACTGTGTCTCCCTCTCTCTCTGTCTCTCGCGTGCGCGCGCGCCGAGCGAGCGACGGTGCACACCAAGGCCTCGCCGCCCGGCGCGGCGAGCGAGACGGAGAGCACCGGGAATGTGGAGGGGACACCGGGAAGGGGGGAACGTGCGGGGTACCGCGGGGACGCTCGGCTCGCAGGTAAGCCACCACGTCGGGCGAACGGAGACAGGTTGAACGTGCGAGAGGGACGGGGAGACGCGACGATTCCAGACGCGCGGGGGACGGGGGACCGCGGCGGTACCATCGGGGGGCGCGGGGGGCGCGACGGAGCGAGATGGCGATGGGGGAGCCCGATGCGTGGGACGGAGAGGAGTAACTGCGGCGAGAGAAGGACCGCGACGCATGGTTGGGAAGGTGGAAAGAAAAGGGACGACGTGTTTTATCCTCTGCCAGTACGGGGGGTGGAGGGGGCCGGGGGGGGGGGCTCTCGAGTGAGAGGGATTTAAACGAAAATTGGTGAGGAGAAAGGGAGACACAGGGAGATCGGGGGGCTCGGTGGTAGCGGAGCGAGACGTCGGGATGAGAGCGAAAGGGCGATAAGGGAGACACCGGGGGCACAAGGGAGACGGGACGATCGGTCCGGTCGGCCGTCTCGGCGGCGCAACGAACACAGTGGTTTTCGTGGATACACCGGGGGCTCGACGAACGAGCGAGAGAGAGACGGAAAGATCCCTTTCTATCTCCTTCGCTCTCGGGGAGTCGGAGAGGAAGACAGTCGAGGTTTGGACCGCGCGAGCGACGGAGGGAGACGCGGCGGCCGGGGGGCCCGGCGCGAGCGGAAGGGAGACGGAGCGCACGGGGCTCCCGCGGAGGCGGGGGGAACCGCAGGGGGAATATTGAACCTGATGCGGACGAGGAGGGACAGAAGTGGAAGACAGTGACGGAGCACGAAAGCGGCGGCTGCGGCTGTGGCTGGGGCGCGGGGAAGGGTACGAAGGAATCCCCAGGTATCCGCAGCAGCCTATCGCCGACTGCACGGCCGAGCCACGCAGAGTCCGCGCCGGTTGAACGCAGGTTGAACGCGGGAGGTGCTTCGGGCCCGAGCGGCTCTCGCCGGACACGGACACACCGGGAGAGAGGAACGGTAAGAAAATCGTGCATGTGTGTTGAGCGACGCAGGGCCGTACGATTCATGGGGGGAGGAGAGAGGGGGAGAGGGGGCGCCCCCCCGTTCCGAGGGCCGCCGATGTGGTTCGCGCCCGGAGATTGACCGCCGCGCGGTTCGCTTCACTTTTTCACCGCATTTGTCTCCCGCGGAATCGCGCGGAGAAATCCCGTTCCTGGTCCTTTTGGGTACCCTATGGAAAACCGGTGCCCTCCATCCCCCGTTCCACCGAACCCTCAACCCTAGGAGCCCTGATGAACGTTCGCTACCGGTTTTCCGCGTTTCTCTCTCTCGGAATCGCTCGGCGAAAATAAAGTCTTTTGTTTCTTGTTGTTGCCCCCTGGAAAACCGATTTCTTGGGTACCGATCTGAACCCCTCGAGCCCCCCGAACGTTGACTACCGATTTTCTGAACGAAAGATGTCCTGCGGTTTCGCGGTTGAAGTTTCGCTCCCCGAAAAAACGGCGAGCAATTTCAGGATTCTCGATATCGATATCCTGTACATCGGGGTTCAGCCCCGATCGTCTGGGAGCCGATTTTTCGTTCCTTGATGATCGGATGTCTTCCTTCCAAGCCCGGAATAAGGAAGACAACCGATCACGTCCGGGGATTCGATTCTTTGTTCCATAAATCGGCGTTCCGCGCTCGAAAGAAGCTCGCGGTTTTTCGTACCGCCGATCGTAGCGCCGATCCCCCCCGGTTCATCCCCCGCCGATTTTTCGGGTCCGCCGAAAAATCGGCGCTCCGCGGCTCAGCCTGGAAATTCGAACGCCGCCGAATGACAAAGGAGCGCGAATGTCGGTAGTTGGATGGAGGGGGGCGGGGGGTGAGGGGGGCTCACGGGCGTTGCGCACCTGTGTGTCGCGCGCTCCAACCGTCTCAGACCGTAGCCGTGCCGATCGGGAGTGATCTGGAGCTCTGGTCACGGCACTGAATCGCGACGGCGGCGCGGATGCTGCGCGCCGCGGTGGAAAGCGTCGCGCGCGCTCCGCGGTGCGTTGGAAGCCGCGAAGGAGGAGACGCGGAACGTGGGGCCCAGGGTGGCCGGGGTGCGGTCGGCCGCTCGGTCGGCGGCCCGAGGCGCTCACTCGAGGACCTCACTCGCCCGGTGAGTGCGCGAGATCGGCTCGCTCTCCTGCTTTCTCTGTCTCTCTCTCTCTCTTTCTCTCTTTCTCTTTCTCTCTCCGCGGCCGGCCGACTCGGCCGCTTACGTGTTTCTCGGTCCCCCTGGCCGCGGGTTCGAGCCGCCTCGTCCGAGCGGCCCGGCTTGACGCACGAGGAAAAATGTAAAAAAGAAGGTAACGAGGACGCAAAGTGGAACTTTCCGCACTGCTTCCTCGTTGATTTAAAAACTCCCCACGAGGAAGTTTTTAAAAATTATGTTTGGCTTCCTCGTGGAGGAAGATTCGCGAAAAATGAAAATTAAGGAGCAGGCAGTGCGCAAAGTTACACTTTTCATCCTTGTTTTGGATACATTTTGGTATCTCAAATTTACACAAATTTGTGTCATCGGGAGTCAATTTTGTATGGTGACACTTTAAGCGTGAGTGTTTACTTTACGCACGAGTGCGAAAAACGAGCGTTTTGCGCACACGAAACCGTGCCGAAAAGTCGAGTTTTACGCACGCTCTTACGAAAAAAATGTTTTCATGAAAAACGAAGCTTCATCGGTGAGGAGGCAAGAAAGACCGAGGAAGAAAAAACGAAAAAGGCACTCCAAGCCCCTGACTTTGTTGCACGCCTCGCTCGAATGTCGTTGGACTTGCTGCGGGAGAAGCCGGGACGACTTCTCCGGGGCACCGTGGATGGGTTTTCTCGTGCGGCCGCGCTTGGCAGCCCCACGATTCTGCTTCTGCGGAGAGGCTGCGCGCTGCACCTGTGTGTGCCCCCTCCGGGCGCCCCTCGCCCCCCTCGTCCCTCTACCCGTGCTACCTATTTCCAGCGCGTTTACATATATATATATATATATATATATATATATATATTTGTGTGCGTGTCTTTTATCAATGCTTCGCGTCGCCATCCGAAATCCTGACACCTGTGCCGCTTGCTTCGCCAGACGTTCCCGAGCGGACAAAAAACGATCGACGGGCCCCCGAACGCAAGCGGGGCCCCTCTCGGTGGATGCCTATTCCGTGGCCCTCCGCGCTACCCGCACCGCCCGATCGGGGCAGGTGCGCCACCGCAGTCGTAGGAGTAACGATACCGGTCACTATATCGCGCTACCGATTTACACAGATATGAGAATTATTTTTATTCCGTCTCGTCGATTGATCGAACAATTGAACGTAAAATAAAATTACGAAATACACGTATAACACAAAATATGAAATATGTCTCGACTCTCTCAGTGTGTGAATAAAAAATGGAACGTAAAAAAATAATGAAATATTTGTGTAGCGCAAAATATGAAATATCTCTCTCGACTCTCTGTGTGTAAATAAAAAAATCGAACGTGATAAAAAAGAAATATCTGTATAAAACAGAATATGAAAAATTTCTCGGCTCTCTACGTGCAAATAAAAAATCGAACGTAAAAAAATGAAGAAACGTGACGCATAACGCAAAATACGAAATATCTCTCTCGTCTTCCCGTGTCGCAAAATTTTTGTTCCCGCTCGAACATCGCGAAATTCAGTCCGAAGCGGTCGACGTGTCGTTCGGATAATTTTTTTTTTTTTTTTTCGTTTTTGCGTAATTTTTTTTTCTTTCCCTCAGTCGACGGTGAAATTTCGAAAATCTGAAATTGGTCGGGCAGCCCGCGGTGCGTTTGCATTTTCCGTTTGCGCTCGTCTGTGGGAACCGGTGATGACCGACGTGTCCCGCGTTCGCTACCGCAGGTAGACGCGATAAGGGATCCTCCGCAAATATCCCGAAAGAAAAATCGGCCCGAGCGCCGCGCCATTTGCGCCGCCGCCGCCGCCGAGACCTTCGCGCGCGGTGCCGCTTCTCTCGCTGCGCGCCACGTCGGGAGCGTTTAAATTCAGAATTCCGTGTCTGGTCTCGCGCTCGCGCGACCGCTCGACCGGTCGAGAGTGAAAAAGGGCGCCGCGCGCGGATTGAAGTACCGCCCGGCGCTCCCGCGAGCACCTGGAAAATTTATTTTACCCCTCGGTCGGCGACTGTCAACAAAAAAAAAATAGTACTCCAAACTTTTCGCTTTTCCATACAAAAAAAGGTGCTAAATAAATTTGACGCACAGCAGCGTCGAATATTTTATTTTTCGTCTGCAGGAAATTTCACTCGATTTGGTGATATTTTACATGAGTCAGAGCAACAAGCGAATTTTTTTGAAAAATTCAAAATCTCATAAAATTTGAGCCTGTTTATAGATTCATCCCAATTTCAATACCAGTCGTCCTTCGACATTGTATTATTTGCGAAAAATTATTAAAATTATATTCAGCTCGGTAGCCAAAAATTTGCGGCAGCTGCAGAACGTACAGATATTTCTCAAAAAATTCAACACTGAATAAAAATCAGTCAGCTCGTCGAATTTTTTTTTTTTTTTATAATAATCGCAAACAAAGGTGACTACCAGCCTCACTTGTTTGCCAAATTTCAGCTCGATCAACGAAGCCATTTTTGAGGCACCGAAGTATAAACTTCACATACCAACCAAACATAATTTTTTTCTAAACCCCTTTTCTCGACATTCCCAACAATTCTAAGACCCCTCGCACAAAAACCCCCGAAAGAAAAAAAAATGTTTCACAAAAACAAATCTTCCTCCCTGAAGAATCGAAATAAAATCAGCTAAAAAAAAGAAAATGATTCAACCGAGGCACCGTGCGGTAGGAGCGATAAAGTTTGAATATCGCACTCGGCGCTCCGGAAGGTCCGGAATAAACGGTCAATCCACATGGCTCGTAAGCGAAAGGAATCCTGGATCGCTTCTTTCGCCCGTGTGTAAAAAACGTCCGGAGAGTTCGCTCTCCTTCGGCATCGCCGCT
Source organism: Pimpla rufipes (assembly GCA_963932165.1). NCBI lineage: Eukaryota > Metazoa > Arthropoda > Insecta > Hymenoptera > Ichneumonidae > Pimpla > Pimpla rufipes. The sequence continues at coordinate 22,804,382 of OZ010634.1, forward strand.
GCCGTTGCGCTGCCGTGCGGCGGCGGCGGAACTAGCGTGTATATATATATATATACATATATATATACATACACTATATGTGTATATATAGATACATAAATATATATACGGCCGTACCGCCGCCGTCGAGTCCCTCGCTCGCGCGTGGAATATCGCGAGAGGGCCCGCGCTGTCGTTTTGTTCACTGAACTAGTTCCCTGGCGTCTTGCGTCTCCGGGACCCGTTCCCCCTCGTCGGGGCACCGGTTCTTCGAGTTGCCCCCCTCCGCGCGACTCTCCTCCCGGTGGCTACCAGCTAGCACCGCGGCAACTCTGGACTCTATGCTCTCCCTCCGCGCCCCCCTCCTGATCTCCCCCCTGCCCCCCCCTGCCCCCCTCTTCCTCGGATACTCAGCCCGTACAGTCGAAATTTTCGTAACAGGAATATATCCGTTCCCGTGGCTTCGAATGTGGCGGCCGCGTCGCTCCCACTCTGAATCATAATTGTCATTAATTTGCGCTCAAATAATTCTGTGCCCTATTGGAAAATTGAAAAAAAATTGTCTGCTCGAAATTTCGGTAAAAAAATCGTCACCATTTTTTTTTTCATTTTTGATCTGGAGAGATCAACAAATTTCTGCGACGAAAATCAATGTCACGAATTTTTCGAAATTGCGGCAAAAAATGGGGACTTTGTGTTACCATTTTTTTTCTTTTTTTTTTTTCATCGTAAGTAATGTCATACATTTTTTTCCAGATTTTTCTGATCCGTTCTCGTTTGATCCAATATTTAGAATATATTTAACCGTATTCTGAATGTTCGTATATTAATGTTAATTTGACGTCAATTTAAAATCATTTTTGCGTAAAATTAATCTTCAAGTTACGAGAAGTTGCACTGTACAAAGTCCAGCCGGCGGAGCTGGCAGAGTACAGAGAGACGAGAAGGTAGCAGCAGCAGCGGCAACGGCAACGGCAGCAACAGCAGCAGCGGCAGCTATCGTGCGATGTAGTGGAACGCGCTCGCGCGACGACCGCATACCGACACGACACGTAATGAGAACGTAGCATCGCGCATCTTTTGGTCCACCGGTCAGACAGCTACAAGTCGACTGGCCGTTGGGCTATCGCGGCTCCACTATCGAACTTTACTCCGCGGCGAGTCGCGCGCGTTCGCAGGGCCGCGGTGCCATTTTCATCGCAAACTCCACGGCGGACAATGCAAAGCACCGAGTAACCGGTACATTTTGCCCCCTCGACCGTCTCTCCCGAATGTTTCGTCCAAGCTCGCGACGACTTCCGCAAAAACCGAGCGAGCAAAGCGAACTCACTCGAAGCGAGGAGAATTCACCATTTTTTTCACACAAAATTTGCCCACCAGACTTTTTACCTGGCACAAAAAATGTGCCCACCAGACTTCATCAGACGCGACAAATTTGTCTACCAGACTTTTCATCAGACGCGACAAATTTGTCTACCAGACTTTTCACCAGACGCAAAAAATTTGCCCACCAGACTTTTCACCAGACATAACAAAATTTCCCACCAGACTTTTCACCAGACACAAAAAATTTGCCCACCAGACTTTTCACCAGTCACCAAAAGTTTAGCCACCAGACACAAAAAATTTGTCCACCAGACACAAATAATTTGTCCACCAGACTTTTCACCAGACACTAAAAATTTGTGCATCAAACTGTCCACCAGATACGTTATTATTATTATTTTTTTTTCATCGGTGAAATTAATTTCACAAAAATGCCTACGCGCACGATTTTTTTTTTTTTTTTTTTTTTTTTTTTTTCACGACAAAAGAAAAATGTTCAAACCCGTATTTCCGTGCCCGTGAAATCCCCGCGAATTCCCCCGTTAAGGTGTCGCGACTCAGGGGCGTTCGATTTCATCCGTTATCCAGGCGCCGCGTATGGCGCAATATCGAGTTGCGTCTCTCGCGGAGCGCGCGCACAACGTGCCTTTTATATTCTTCGCAGATTAATTCAGCACTTGATCGGTGAGTGAGTTCGATGCCTGAGCGCGATAATGTAAATTCTTAAGCGGGGCATCTCGGGGAGGAAGGAAACTGTTAGAGCGGGCAGGAGGGGCCGCGAGGTGGAGAGGAGGAGGCGAGGCGGACGAGGCGGCGAGCACGTCGGAGAGCCGCGGCTTTTTGCATAATTTCCCTTAATAACACGTGGGGCAATGGTGCTTCCCCGGTCGATCCACCGCGCGGCGCAGCTCCGCGCCGTGAGACGCTTAAGGCTGTTACTTTAATCGCCGAACGCCCGGCTCTCGCCGTCTCTACTTTTTTCCTCGCCCGTTGATCCTCGTTCCGCGCTGTTTCGGTTTAAAAAAATATTCGTCGAGACGGCGGTTTATGCGGCACGAACAAGTAAATCAATGATATTCATTGATGTATTATGCGCGATCGTTGCGCACGGAATGGAATTTAACGATGACGAGCTGCCTTCTATCGCGCGATTTATCGCGCGATCATATCGCATAGCGATGCGTGGAGCCACCATGCGCGGCGCCGCGCTCGTTACTTTGTCTTCGTTTAAATATACGCGTCGATTGAGTCGCAAAGTCCAACGAACGCGCGCGCGGATTCTGGTGGAGAGTCGGGTGAACGGACACATCGTGTCTGATGGAGAGTCTGGTGGAGAAACGAATACTGTCTAGCGGAGAGTCTGGTCGGTAAAAATATCGTGTCTGATGGAAAGTCTGGTGGCAAATTTTTTCGTGTCTGGTGGAAAGTCTGGTGAACCATTTTTTTCGTGTCTGGTGGAAAGTCTGGTGGGCAATTTTTTCGTGTCTGGTGGAAAGTCTGGTGGGCAATTTTTTGTGTCTGGTGGAAAGTCTGGTGGGCAATTTTTTTCGTATCTGGTGGAAAGTCTGGTAGGCATTTTTGATGTGTCTGGTGGGCAAGTCTGGTGGACAATTTTTTGTGTCTGGTGGTTTTTTTTCTCGTATCTGGTGGAAACTCTGGTGGACATTTTTGTCGTGTCTGGTGGGCGAGTCTGGTTGGCAAATTTTTTCGTGTCTGGTGGGCAATTTTTTTCCCCTCCGGTGGAAAGTCCGGTGAGCTCTAAAACGACAATCCAAGCTCACGACTCGACGAAAGGCCGCGGTCGAAAGTCTGGTGAAGTCCTCTGGTGACACCAGCCGCGGGTCCGGCGCGGAAAATCACCGCGATTCACGCGCACGCCGTGACGTCACGCGGCGGACGGGCAAAAGTGGCCGCGAGCCGGGCAAGTGCAACGACTCTCGTTGAATAAGTATGCTGACTCCATCTTGCATCAGCGAGTGTCAATGATCCATCGACGCGTGTGCGTCGCGGCGACGTAGAATTTACCTGAAAAACCGCGCGCGCTTAGCCGTGCCGCGGCCGAGCCGAGGGATACAGCGCGGAGAAGGGGACGCGCGCGACCGCCGACTTGGTCACCCACTTCGCGGCCCGTTTCTTCGGCATCGTAGCCGAGACCTTGAGAGAGACGCCGGCGAACGGCTAGTCCAGCGAGACCAGAGAACGCCGTCGCGTACTCGCGCGCCCGTTTTATATACCCACGACACAACAATGAACACGCGATCGCGGCTGCTCGTCACTCTCGTCGTCATTTTTTTCGGCACCCGCGCGCGCTACACCTCGGCCTGGCCCGCCGCGCTCAGCCTCTGGCCCAGTTCGCGCCTCGATCAACGCAACAACGACGATGACAACAACAACAACAACAACGACAATCTCGTCAGGTGGACGAATCACGAAACTTCCGGCGAACCCAGAGGTGAGAGGGCAACAAAAAATGAAAGAGTTACGTGCGAGAAATAAGTGACCAGTGTGGGTTTTGTTTTTGATTTTTGTTTTTTTTTTTTCTCTTTTATCGTCGACATTCGGTTCGATTAATCAACGCGTCGAATAATTCATCGTATGACCCACGGAATTTAGTGACCGCGATCGCCGGGTAAGGTGAAAATTTAATTCCATCGCCATAAAGGATATTAGATTGGACCGTTTGGTTCAACCTAATATCCGCGCGTTATCCGCCCAGCGGGGCAAGAGGGACTCACAAAAGCTCTTCCCCTCTCCCCCAGCTTCGGCGACCCCCCTCGCGCCATTATAGTCAATGTGCCCCCCCCCCCCCCTTCCTTTCTCATGCCTCTTCGCCACATGCGATCCCACCGCGGCCTCGCGGAGTTTCATTAATAATTAGCCAACTAGAAAGATTTAGCGCCGACGAACTGGGAATACTATCGATTCGAATTGCCCCGCGGAGCGACCGATGTTTCTTTGATTATGAGCGCCGCGCGCGCGCTCGCTCGCTCGCTCGCCGGCCGACCTCCCGGGTGTCATATTGTATTCACATCCACGTATAGCCATTGCTTATTCAGCGGCGTTTCGCTCGCCGACCGGCGCCGCGCGCGGATGAAAATACGAGGATTTCGCGGCGATCCGGGGAATTCCGGATTTCGTTTCGTCGTTCGCAAGATCGTGAGCCGATCTTCGTCTAACGACCTCTCGTCGTTCCCGCGAGAGTCTCAGTGTAATTCGAATTAATTGTACAATAATTCACATAATTTAAATAATTCAAATAATTCAAATAATTCAAATAATTCAAATAATTCAAATAATTCAAATAATTCAAATAATTCAAATAATTCAAATAATTCAAACAATTCAAATAATTCAAATAATTCAAATAATTAAAATAATTCAAATGATTCAAATAATTCAAATAATTCAAATAATTCAAATAATTCAAATAATTCAGATAATCCAAATAATTAAAATAATTAAAATAATTCAAATAATTCAAATAATTCAAATAATTCAAATAATTCAAACAATTCAAATAATTCAAATAATTCAAATAATTCAAATAATTCAAATAATTCAAATAATTCAAATAATTCAAATAATTCAAATAATTCAGATAATTCAATTAATTCAAATAATTCAAATAATTCAAATAATTCAAATAATTCAAATAATTCAAATAATTCAAATAATACAAATAATTCCAATAATTACGATTTTTGTTTAGATCAGCAAGAAAAAAAATGAAATGATTTAGAGTGTTTTTCTCGAGCGGCAACGGGTAATGAAAATGCATTTGCTTGACAGTGCTGAACTTCTTTCCGGTGCCCGTGGAGGAGGAATGTCTGAGCGAGGACAAACGTCGCCGGGGAATATGCATGAACACGTACGAGTGCCGAATTCAACAGGGAAAATCCCACGGACCCTGCGCCCTCGGATTCGGCGTCTGTTGCATCTGTGAGTAGTCGTTGTTTTTTTTATTTTTTTTTTACACGCAAATTTGTCGATGTTCTGCTCCGAACGTTCGCGCGGATCGGTGCGGCAGTCAAACGAGAGAAAGAACCGCGAGCCGCGCAGGTGTACCGCGAGCTTGACCGTCGCGGGATACAGTTATTTGATTGCTTTGAGGTTTCGTCGCGCCAGCGTCCCACATATCCCCGGCCCGGCTAAACTCCACAGCTTTACCGTTGTACGAAATACTTTCATCCGTTTTTTTTTCTTTTTTTTTTGCTCACCGGTTTCGTCACACTCGACACTTGCCCTTCGGATTAAACTTGACCTCGACATGGAGTCACCAATTTTTTGGGGGAAATGAAAAATTACGCAAATTCGTCCAATTATTTTGCTTGACAAAACGAGGAAAATATGATAATTAAAAAATCTTGAATAGAAAAACTTTTTGAAATAAAAAAATTGAAAGCGAAATTATTTCGAGTTAATTATTAGAATTCACGCTCAGCCGCAATGAAGCGAAAATAATGTCGATCCCGGTGGACAAAAATTTCCGGTCGCGTGAGAAACGCAAAATTTTCTCATTCGACCGACATTCGCCCCGTCGCTGTTCGGCTTTAAGCTGATTTCCGCGCGCGTCCCGAGGGCGGAGAAGCCCCTGAATTTTTCAAACCACTGAGTTTTGTTCTCGCCGAGCAAATATTCTCGGCTGCAGCGGCGGCGGCGGCCGACGACGTCGGCGTCGACGTGGTTGAATGGCTGCGCGGCGTCGACGCCGGTGGATACATTGAAAAGCCGAGCCGAGCTTTGAGCACCGCGAGAGCTCGGGTGCAATTTTTTTTTCTTTTTTTTTTTTTTTCTCGAGCTTTTGAATTCGCACGACCTCTCGACCTCGTCCGATTAATTATTCCTATTCGATAAGTCACGACGAGCTGCGGCGGCGAGGTGCAGAACAATCTCACGTACGTGACGAGCCCGGGATTCCCGAACCTCATCGATCAGCCGATGAATTGCACGGTCGCGGTGCGGAGGATCGAGCCCCAAGTGAGCCAGCTGAGAATCGAATTCGTGCACTTCAATATCGTGAGTAATCTAGCCGGAAATCGGCGGCAGTCGAACGGCAAAGCATTTCAATTTTGCACGTTTTTATTTTCGTGTTTCGTAATCATCGTCGCGTTAGTCGGGAGGAAATTAAAAATGTCGTTCGATAAATATAAATTATTTGTCATAATAATTATCCTTTATCTGTAATAAATACCGTAAAAAGGATGATATTTTGATTTTTTTAAATCCGTAAGGCCACTTTTGGCGATTTTTTTTTTTTTTTTTTTTTTTTTTTTTTTTTTTTTTTTTTTTTTTTTTCAAAATGTAAAATATAAAAATATAATTATTAAAATTTACAACAAAGGGTTGACACCAGAGTTTTTAAGGGTAGAATGTGGGACTTGAGAACGATGGTGTCGGTCAAAACTATCCAACTAAAAAAAAAAAAAAAAAATTAAGCGGCGTGATTTGTAAATAATTAATTATGCAATTAAATATTTACAGGGTCAGCCGAACCGAAGAAATGGACTCTGCGACGAGGACGTCATGGAAGTTACGAGTGGAGGGGACAACAGCCTTCAGTTGTGCGGCTGGAACAGTGGCCAACACAGTAGGTTTTTTTTCAGACTCAATTATCATTGTTATCGCCATTCTAAATTTCTATTAAATTTCTATTTTAAAATTAATTAAAATTAATTACAATTAAAATTAAAATTAAAGTAAAAAATAAAAAATATAAGATAAAAATAAATCGTGAATGTTTTTTTAGTCTACGTCGACGTCGCCGAGGACGGGGCGACCCTGGAGTTCCGTCTGCCGAGTGAGTTGCACTCGCGAATGTGGGAAATGCGGGTCCTGCAGTTGCCGTTCGAGCAGCGCGCGCCAGCCGGTTGTCTCCAGTATTTCGATACCCCGCGCGGTACGCTCAAGACGCTGAATTATCTGCCGAACGGCCGATACCTCGCCAACCAGGACTACCTGCTGTGCGTGAGACAGGAGCGGGGAATGTGCAGCATCTCCTACAGCCCGTGCAGCGGCGACTCCTTCAGAATCGGCCCGTCGCGCTTCCCGCCGACCGGCAACAGCTCCACCAGTCCCAACGGCGTCCGGCCCACCGCCGGCAACGCGACGAGCGGCGGCGCCGCGAACGACGACGGCAACGCGGACGTCGAGGGTTCCGGGACCGAGGACACCTCGGTCGTGTCGTCGAGTGGCTTGACGAACCCCAGGTGCCCCGATCGCGTCCTCATTCCGTGCGATTTCGAGGAATTCATCACGGTAATAACAACGCAACGATCAGTCCCCCGAAAACACTGGTTATTAAAATCGCCAAAATCGACCCCAATTTTTTTTCTTTTCAAAATATCGACTTTTAACCTATACCATCATTCTCAAGTCGCATATTCTACCCCCGAAAACACTGGTTATTAACCTTTTTTAATCGATTTTGAAAAACATATTTTTTTGGCGACGAAAAAAATATTTTTTCTGTCAGAAATCGTAGACCCGGCTCCCGACCGAAAATCGCAAAAATCGACCCCAATTTTTTTTCTTTTCAAAATATCGACTTTTAACCCATACCATCGTTCTCAAGTCGCATATTCTACCCCCGAAAACACTGGTTATTAACCTTTTTTAATCGATTTTGAAAAAAATATTTTTTTGGCGACGAAAAAAATATTTTTTCTGTCAGAAATCGTAGATCCGACTCCGGACCGAAAATCGCCAAAATCGACCCCAATTTTTTTTCTTTTCAAAATATCGACTTTTAACCCATACCATCATTCTCAAGTCGCATATTCTACCCCTGAAAATACTGGTTATTAACCTTTTGTAATCGATTTTGAAAAAAATATTTTTTTGGCGACGAAAAAAATATTTTTTCTGTCAGAAATCGTAGATCCGACTCCCGACCGAAAATCGCAAAAATCGACCCCCATTTTTTTTCTTTTCAAAATATCGACTTTTAACCTATACCATCATTCTCAAGTCGCATATTCTACCCCCGAAAACACTGGTTATTAACCTTTTTTAATCGATTTTGAAAAAAATATTTTTTTGGCGACGAAAAAAATATTTTTTCGTCGACTTTCCTGGCAACCGATCACAGCTCTAATAGTTTGCTAACAATGCTTTCCGTTACTTATGAACTTTTTAAAAGAGGGAAAATATTGAATTAAAAAAATAATAATTTACAATTTTTGTTGCAATTCCGCGTGACTTATTTTGTTATTGAATGTTGCAGCCCGGTAACGATGGCGCCGGGATCTGCGATCTCGAGCACTGCGGGAGCTCGCTGTGCTCGCCGAGCGAGATGGACGCCGACGGGAATTGCCGGGTCGAAACTTCGGCGACGCCTTTTCACATAAGGGTGGCCTTCGGTCCGGGCGACGACGAGTCCGCCGGGAGCTCCGCCGAGGACAAAGCCGGCATGTGCCTGACTTACGAGCAGTTGCCCTGCGTCTCTTGAACGTCAACCGCCCTCGCTGCGATGTCTGTCCACCACGATAACCGCGCAGCGAGTTCATCCGTCTGCTAGTCACGCGTCACTCTCGTCCCCCTCATCCGGGTCCCTTTTGTCTCCCTCGAACGCGCAAAATAATTTATGTTCGTCCGCGAGTCTTACGTGCGCGACAGAATCGCGTCGATTGTCACACAACAATTTTCGAAACATTAACGAACGTCGATCAGAGCGCTTCAAAATTTTTCCGACGTTTTTACGTGTTGAAATTAATTTTTTGTCGTAGTATGCGAAAAATTCGATTTTACGCATTGCCTTCCGTGCGTAAAATGAATTTTTACACATGTATTTTTGCACAGTGTATAAAATACATTTTTACACACAGTGTATAAAATTAATTTTTACGCACAGTGTATAAAATTAATTTTTACGCATAGTGCGCAAAAAGAATTTTTTCGCATACTACGTAAAATTGATTTTTTCGCATACTACGTAAAATTGATTTTTTCGCATACTACGTAAAATTGATTTTTTCGCATACTACGTAAAAAAAATATGGTTTGCCACACGTGCGTAAAATCGTATTTTTACGACCGTCGTCCCTATTTTTACGAGAATCGCGGGTTTAGCGTTAAAAATACGAAATAAATAAATGAAAAATATTGTACATAGAAGACATTTTGTTCAAAGAGTCAAATAGTTTATTTACAAACCAGCTAGCTCGTCGTAAACGTAGCGCGCGACCTCGCGGTACAATAATATATAATTTGCCATCGCCGTATTTTTTTTTTCTTCATTTTTTTTCATTTTTTTAATATTACTTTTATCCTCTCTCTTCTCGTCAGCGTGGATTCGTGTACATGTAAATGTGTGTTTTTTGTGTATATTTATGTGTGTTCGTGTTATCCGAGTGTCACGCCGTGTCCGTCGTATAATTTTTCGTTATATTTATAATTATTTATAATTTATTCGTGAAAATCATCAGCAACGCGATTGAGTTTTATAATATCAATAATCAATAATAATTTGTGTTTCAGTGTCTCTCTCTCTCTCGTTTTCTCTCTCTCTCTTTCTCTTTCCATCCGTTTGCTCCGTGCGTTTATTTATATCTCGCGTCGTCGACGATGTGCCCGTTCGGTTATTTTTCATTTTTTTGTGCCTCCGATTTCCTTGAGTCGATATCGCTCGTCGCTCTCTCCTCGTCAATAAAATGCGGTGCGCGAATTACAATCTAAACGGCCGCAATTAATCAACAAACTAAACGATTCGTTCGAGTTATGATCAATCGATCGCGGTTAACAACAATGCTTACGAGAATAAAATCGATCGCTTTTTACGCTTTATTTTTATTTTTTTGTTGTCCGTCTTTTGTCGTATTATTTATTTTTTCTTCTTCATCTTTTATTTTTTCGTCGTAAAATTTATCGCACTGACACACTCGCATCACATTCGCACTTAACAACTAATTTAAATTCGTCAAACAAACAAATGATAGGTTTAGTAACAATAATGATAATAAATCCTCCTTTAAATGGCAAATTTATCGGAGCAAGAATCGTCGAGTGACGATAGTCATATATATATATTTGTTTTTTTTTTCTTGTAAGAAAGTGCGATCGCTTATTTATTTTTATTTTTTTCTCATATTTTTTTTTTTTTTTTTTTTTCGTTTACTCTACGTAGTCGATAATTTGAGGGTCGGTGGTGGAAAAAGGCCCAGGGGTTGGAGGGATGGTTCGATGCAGCTCGACGGAGGGGGTGACAAAACGTGTAAAAAGTATGCGGTCACGTATTCGTCGCGCATTAAAAGACGTCGGTTCGCGGCGAGAGGGCGGAAAAATTTCCCGAGATCGTGAAGGAAAATCTGGTCGTCGTGAAAAGTTGTAAAACAAATTTGCGACGACTGGGCCGATTTTTATGTTGCAACGCTAGAAATCAATTGTCGCAACACGATTAATCGAGCTATGTTTATTGCTGACTCGGGCCGAATTTTTCCCCCTCCTCGCCACATCCCCGAACCGACGTCCCTCGTGTCCCACGTGATTTCTCGTCTTTTAATACTTATTTACTTATATTATCCATTCTCATATCCGCATCTGCGTTTGCGTGTATCGTGCGTGCCCGAGTAGCACTGTATACGGTAAACATTATTATTATCTTGAGACTTTTGTGTTTGTGTGTGTGTGTTTTTTTTTCGCGTGTCTTTGTGTCTGTGTGACGTTTCCTTTTATTTTTTGTTTATTTATTTGTTTTCGTTTTTTTGGGTTTTCTCCTTTTTTAAATTTTTTCGGCAACGTCGCGAGGCCAGAGTGTCGAGTCGAGTCGGAGAGTCGGGGGTGTCAAACATGGGGAAAAATGTCAACGGTGTGATAACAACATTTTTGATAACGAAAAAAAATTAATTGATACAAAAATCGATTTGTTATCGCTCCCTGATTATTTTTCTTTGATAGCTGAACATTTTTCTACGAAGACAAAAAAATTTGTAATACAATAATCGATTTGTCATCACCCCTGATTATTTTTCTTTGATAGCTGAACATTTTGCTGCGACAACAAAAAAATTTGTTATACAACAATTGATTTGTCATCACCCCTGATTATTTTTCTTTGATAGCTGAACATTTTGCTGCGACGACAAAAAAAAATCGTCAATCCAACAATCGATTTGTCATCACTCCCTAATTATTTTTCTCTGGCAGCTAAAAATTTTGCTGCGACGACAAAAAATTCGTCAATACAACAATTGATTTGTTATCACTCCCTAATTATTTTTATCTGGCAGCTAAAAATTTTGCTGCGACGACAAAAAAATTCGTCAATACAACAATCGATTTCTTATCACTCCCTGATTATTTTTCTCCGTGAATTCTCTCCATCGTCTCCGGACTCGGCCAACTTTGGCTCCCCACAACGAAGTCACTTTTAATTAAATATCTTTTTACCTTTTTCTTCTTTATTTTTACGTTTTTTTTTTTCGTTTATTTCCCTTAAATTCTCTGTGCGTGCGTGCCCGTGTATTTAGAGTACCCGCCGCGGATATGCTTTTCCTTTCATTGTTCCCCTGTAAGCTCCTTGCTATAGAATTATAATAAAATCCAAGTAATACGGGATCTCCACTTTTGCGACATTTTTTTCTCTCTCTCTCTCTCACTCTCTCGTTTTCTCTCTCGCTCTCTCTCTCGCTTTCATAAAATTCCCTAAAACTTTATACGACTTAAACACTAACTCAAGCTCGAGGAGGTGCTGCTTCCCCTTCGTTTACTTATTTTTTTTTTTCTTCATTTTGTTCCCCATGGATGCGCGCCCCGCACGTCTCTCTCGGTCCCCCTCGTTTTCACTTTTTTGTCATTAAATCGCCCTAAGTGTGTCTGTGTATTTTGTGTCGTTCATTCGTGTCGTTTTTCTTGTTTTATATTTTCTTCTTTTTTTTTCGCTCTCGTTTGTGCCAATTGAACAGCGCCGCGATTATGAGGAATGCGCGATGAAAAAAAAAAACGAAAACGTCGAATGACGAAAAATATTTGAGTGACCAACTTTTGTGTATTTTTTTTTTTTTTTTTTTACTGTGTGGCACCTCGACGGATTTCGGAGGAGCGAATTAAATTTGCCTTTTCGTTTTTTTTTTCACGTTCGACTCGAAAAAATCGGTTGAAAAAAATTCTAAAAAACGTATCTCGAGTTTTTCTCTCGAACGCGGAGCGTCGACTCCGGCGTCGCTCGTCCCCACCGGCCCTCCACGTGTGTCGGATATGTTGCTCGAATTCCCGAAATGTGCCCACCGATGATATGTCTATTGATAGGACTAAAAAAAAAAAAAATCTATATATCTCGACAAAACCGCGAAACGTCGATCCGCGAGAACTCGCGAATTTCCCGCGACGTAAAATCGGCGCCTGTTCAATTGTCCGACCGTCGTTCGCCGACGTGTGTGACGGTGAGAGTGGGGAAATAAAAAAATGGCCCCCCGCGCGCGCGTCCGGGGCGGCCACGATTTACGTATGGAAGGGAGAGGCTGACGATTGGTCCCAGCGGCATTAAGTAAGGGTGCGCGATATTTCAGGTGCGACGATAAAAAAAAAAAAAAAAAAAAAACATTCACCGAGTCGCGTGGCCATTTTTGGCCATCCGAGATCGAGATCGTCGCGCGCTCTCGATATATATAAAACGGGACGAAAAATTCTGCGCTGCCGGTGAACCCGCAAAATTATTGTCGTTTCGCGTGCCGAGGCGACGCAGACGGAAACTCAGAAGGAACCGAAGTGGATCGAGTTTGCTTTGCGTTTCATTTTTTTTTTTTTTTTCATTCTCAAATCTTTTATTTTACCGTTTTAGAGCACAGCCAGCGGCAGAGACGTCGCGCGCACGAATGGCCAACTTTTGGCACACGACCGTTTTTTTTTTCTTTTTTATTTCTATTTTTTTTTTTTTTTTTTCGATTAGCCCGTGTGACACGACTATTTCTCGGCGGATATTCGATTGGATATTTAAATTGTGGCTGCTACGCCGGTGACTCGCGGTGCGCCTGTGTTTTTGCGTGTGCAGCGTATGGCGAAAAATGGTCAGTCGGGATGATGAAAATTTGTCGCTCGAAATACGTGACATTTTTTCAACGCGGATTTTTTTCGTCGGGTTAACAAAAGTTCTCGCAGGGCCAGCACAAGACAGCAGCGCGTCTTGTCGCCTGGATTAAAAAATTAAAATTCAAAAAAGAAAATGTTGGCCCGACAAAACAATTTTTATCCCGTAAAAAAAATCACGGCGTCCCGACTAACCCTTTTTTCCCACTCAACACGCGTGTATTTCCATTCGCAGGGTTTTTCGTGGATAAAAAGGCAGCTAGAGCGGATGTGGGATTAGTTTTTACGGTGCGGAGCGAGCGGATTCGTCCGGTAAGGCCGGAGCCACCGCGTTCCGAGACACGCGCTGTGATTCCGTGTGAATGTGTGTGTGAGATCGGTAACGCAAAAATCGGCACCCGGAAAATCGGTACCCAAAGAAAAAAATCGGCCACACCGATGCCAGAAAAGTTCGGCGACGGGCCGATTTTCCGGTGACCGATTTTCCCGGTCTCGTGAGATCGGTAACGCAAAAATCGGCACCCGGAAAATCGGCACTCGAAAAAAAAATATCAGCCTCACCGATACCAGAAAAGTTCGGCGGAGTAGCCAATTTTCCGGTGACCGACTTCGCCGATCTTATGAGATCGGTAACGCAAAAATCGGCATCCGGAAAATCGGCACCCGAAAAAAAATATCAGCCTCACCGATACCAGAAAAGTTCGGCGGAGTAGCCGATTTTTCGGTGATCGATTTCCCCGGTCTCGTGCGATCGATCGATCGATCGATCGGATCGTGAATCGTTATCGAAGAGGCGCGTGCGGAGTCCGTGTAGTGGTGTGGGAGGGATGCGTGCGAACGGTACGCGGCACTGGTTTCGTTTTTTTTTTTTTCGTTTCTTTTCCTCGCCCTTCATTGGGCGAGCACGCGAAATTTCTCTAACTCTCGTACGATCGGCGTTACACCACAATCCATCGCTCGTGTCTCCCCCGTTCTCCCTCCTGTCTGTGTGTGCTCGTCGAGAGTGTCGATCGTACATACGGTCGGGGGGTTACGTGTTCTCTCTTTTTTTTTAAATCTTTATCAGTGTGCTGGAGATCCCGACGCATCGCGGCAGTGCATGGAGACGAGTTTCGCGTTCGTTTTATTTTTTTGTATCTTAGCGATTTTTTTGCGATTTTTTTGTTTGCTTCATTTTCACGTGTTCTTTTTTCTCTCTCTCGCGCGTAGTTTGTTTCGCAGTGGCTAGCCAAGGGCTCCGGACGTCTTGGTCCCGTTGCTCGTCCGCAAATTCGAGCTTCGGCGATCCTCATCTGTCGACAGAAAGAGAGAGACGGGTGTGGTGAATTTTACTGGTGATCGTCGGAGGGTGTTCGAAGGGTGTCGTGCGTGTTCTCCCAATCGTTTTGGACGATCGGAAGAGCCATTGACACTTCAACCGACCTTTCTTTGTCCTGAACGTTTTATGTACTTTTTCAGGGGGGGACCCGGTTTAACCCGGCACGAGAATCGTGACGACACTTCAGGGTCCATTCGGTTTTTTTTACTCAATGCGGTCAGTGTGTAGTTTAAGATCATTCGATAAAACAGTAGAACAGCTGGCGCAATCGGCCGATTTGTTGGCCCAATCGGCTGATTTGCTGGCCCAATCGGCCGATTAGTTGGTCCGATCGATCGATTTGTTGGCCCAATCGGCCGATTTGTCGGCCCAATCGGCCGATTTGTCGGCCCAATCGGCCGATTTGTTGGCCCAATCGGCCGATTTGTTAGCCCAATCGGCCGATCTGTTGGCCCAACCGACCGATTTGTCGGCCCAATCTGCCGATTTGTTGGCCCACCCGACCGATTTATCATCCCAATCGGCCGATTTGTCGGCCCAACCGACCGATTCGTTGGCCCAACGAACCAACAGGCTAGCCCGACCCGACAGCTGGGTGGAAAAGTAAGAAGAAACGAAAGCCCAAAACGCCTACCGAACGTGAATCAATCGCCCTCAGCTCAGGATAGAAAGGGGGATCGGCGGACGTGTCAATGACGTGCGAAGAAGAAAGAGGAAAGTAGTAGAAGAAGTAGAAGAAGAAGTAGAAGAAGTAGAAGTTTGGGTGAGAAGAAGCGTGGGGTGCGGTATAAAAAGTGGTACGCGGTCAAGCGGGAAGACAAATGGTACCTGACTTGGTGGTGGCAAAGGGATCCTTGGGATGATTAGTCTTGATGGCGTTCATGCGCCTGTTCTGAGCCCCGGGCAATTGTTGTAGGGTAGCGGGTGAACCGGCGCCCTGGGCGCAGGAGGCCGGTCCACCCGGGGGCAGTAGGGCGACGACCTGGTGGCCACAGGCGTTCGCCGGATGGGCGTGCACCGGGCCGCCCGCCGTGGCGCCCGGGGTCCCACCGCCGGGGCCCGTTTGGCCCTGTGACGGGGGCGCGCCGGGGGCTCTCACCCGGGGTTGCTCAACCGGAAGCACTCGACGCCTCTTCTTGGGCAGCTTGGCTCGCGCCTGCGTGTGACTGTAATACATCGCAAAGTTGCTGACGATCACGGGCACCGGCAGGGCGATTGTAAGTACACCGGCGAGGGCGCATAAGGCGCCCACGAACATGCCCACGTAAGTCTTGGGCACCATGTCACCATAACCGACGGTGGTCATCGTGACCAGGGCCCACCAAAGCCCAAGTGGTATGCTCTTGAAGTCGTTCTTCGGATTATACTGGATCCTCTCCGCGTAGTAAACCAAGCTGGCGAAGATGACGATGCCGAGGACCAGGAAGAATACCAGGAGTGTGAGCTCCTTCGCCGAGGCACGGAACGTTTGTATCAGGATCTTAAGACCCGACGAGTGTCTCGTGAGTTTGAACAGTCGCATTATCCTTATTATACTGAAGAACTCGAGTATATCGGCGTTCTCGAGATGCGATGCAAACTTTTGCAGTGCCAAATCAATGTAAAAACTCATAGTCGCGATCATGTCGATGAGATTGACCGAGGACTTGATGAACTCGCAGCGATTCGGGCTCGCGGTGATGCGTATGAGAAACTCGAGGCTGAACCAGGCGTTGCATATGCACTCGATGTAGAAGAAGGCGTCGTGGGCGTTCGTGTGGGTCTTGTCGAGGGCCCACCGCGTGCTGTTGCCGCTCTTCACCGTCTTGTTCACGATCACCGGGACCCGCATGTCCGGGTGGGTCTTCAGGCAGAACGACAGGATCGAGATGCAGATGAAGAACACGGATATCACGCCGATTATCTGGAACACAAGGGGTGAGCGCAACGTGGGGGTACTTGGGTTTGCTTTTTTTTCTTCTCCGTTTTTTTTCTTTTTTTTTTTTGCATTTTCTTAGTGGCTACAGGGTCGAAACGTTTTCCCAAATTTTACAACAATCTTGTTGTCCACAAACGTCTGTTTTACGATCTTTGTTTTCGTCGTTTTAGGCAATTTGAATGGTATGGAAAGTGATAGAAATTTCAATTAAAATGTTGACAGTTGTAAGCGACATGAATTGGAAAGTGACAGACGTTATTCTTTTCGTGATTTTAGGCAATTACGATGGTACGGAAAATGAAAGAAATTTCAATGAGAGATTTTGACGAATTGAAAAATAACAGACGACCTTTTTGGGGGGAATTTTAGAAAAGCGGATTTACAGACCTTGGCAGCATTAGAAGAGTACGGCTCGTCGAAGAGGGACCACATTTTTGGCTTGAGCTTCTGCCACCACGTCAGCGTGCCCTCGTAGTAGGCCTCCTCGAATCCGAACTTCCTCGCGAGCTCCTCGTCGCTCGGCTTCTCCGTGTCCAGATCCAGCCTGTCCAGGACGGTCAGTGTCTCCTGCGTGTCCCGATGCTAGAGTTTTCCGCATCCCCAACGCAATCACGTTAAACAAGATTCTCAAAATCATCCGATCGAATTTTATATTTTTCGGGAAAACAACGGCGCTTTTCGGAGTCAGCGGGAAATTTCCCATCAGATAGGCTCTTCAAACTTGACGAAATCGAAATTTATTTTTTCTCGATTTCGTAAAATTTGGACGTCAATTTCACGTTAATTTCCTTAACAATCTAATTTTTATTCGAGCCTCTACAACCTGCTGGTTAATTAACAAATAAATCAATCAATCGATAAATCGATCAATCAACCACAAAAAAAACGTTAATCACAAAAATAGTCGCGTCGACGAAAAATAAATGGTCGCCATTCGCCAATGCCTCGCGTCCCATTACAACCCGCGCGAAACTCGGACCCCCGAAAATCCGGCTTAGCACTGATAATCACAAGAGGAAGAGCGCGAGGAGCGTGAAAATAAAAATTTAAAGACTCGTTTAACATGGCTCTCAGCGTGCGCCGGGTGGCTCGAGGAGGGACATAAATTCGCTTTATTGAGGGTGGACGAGTGCACACGCTCGATGACGCCGGGGGGGTTAGAAAAGGGGGGCGGGGGGGGGGGGGGTAGACGGGGGGGTTGGATTGCGTGAGTCCGCGTTAACGCGCGCGCGACGCGACGCGGGGCCACCGAGAACGCGCTCGAGCCCTGATCTATTTTCTTTTTAGAACGACGAGCCAATCGATAGACAGACGCGACGCGAACTCGGTTGAGTCCGCGAGTTTCTCTCGCTCTCTCTCTCTCGCTCTTTCCGGTCTTTCTGGTTTTTCCCTCGCTTCATCAACCGCCACCCTCGCCGCTTTCCGTCCAGGCGCAACACACAGACACCCGCGGAGGCTCCTTTAGATTTATTCCGGACTTCCGCTTCGTACCGAAAGAAGATAAATTAAGAGGAAGCGTAGGTATGAGGCTATACAGTGATAGTTCGCGCGCGGCAAAAAGCTGCGCCGCCGCGGTGGCGCGGCGGGCTTGGGGGGTGGAAGTCAAAAGTGAAAAAGGGGGTCCGGGGGAAATTGGAGGAAATCGGGCGCATTGGACTTGGCGAGCTGCGGGCAAAAGTAATTCCGCGGTCGTTGCGCGCGCGCGCGTATTGGCTTTTCCCGGCCGAACTGTTTTGTTGGCCCGACTGATTGACACGTTGGCCCGTCGACCGATACTCGTCGCCCCGTCGACTGATTTTTTTTCGTTCGGCCCATCGACACGTTGGTCCACACGACTGGTATGTTAACCCGGCAGATAAATATGTTGGCCCACTCGATTCAATATGTTAACCCGACAGATAAATATGTTGGCCCAACTGGTTAAAACGTTGGATCATCGATTGGTTTTTTTAAGCCAGCCCACCGATACGTTGGCCCACTCGAGTGATATGTTAACCCTTCGGATAAATATGTTGGCCCGACTTGTTAATATGTTGGCCCAGCCTACTATTACGTTGACCAAGTCGACTAATATGTTAACTCATCGGATAAACATGTTAACCCATCGGATAAATATGTTAACCCGTCGGATAAATATGTTAACCCATCGGATAAATATGTTAACCCAACTGATTAATACGTTAGCCCATCGACAGATTTTTTTGGCGCAGTTTACTAATACGATGGTCCTCTCGACTGACATGTTAACCCATCAGATAAATATGTTGGCCCGCTCGACTAATACGTTAACACGACCGATAGACATGCCGGCCCGAGAAAGTCGCCGCTGACGCGCGGATCAGACGAACGGCGTGGTGAGAGGGGGAAGAGGGGGGAGAAAGTCAAAAGTGCGAAAAGAAGTTGGAAAATTGGGGGCAATCGCGCGCGCGTTGGACTTTGAAGGCTGGCAAAAGGTAATTCCGAGGACATTGCGCGCGCGTGTTGGCTTCTCTTGGCCGGAAGATGAGAGGAGCCCGATCGGAGTCTCTTCCGCTGATTTATCCGAGCGTAGGACGCGAAGCGAAAATAAAGAGAGCAAAGTCAAAGTGAGGGAGAGAGAGAGAGAGAGCGAGAGATTGAGTGACCGAGATAGACCGATTCGAGGACAAATAAAAGGGTCGGAGGGTTCTTATTGCGCGAGCGATGGTTCGGACGACTCGGTGCTTTGCCGAAGATGGCGTGAGAATCCTCGTCGGTTACGAGCGACGACGGGAGTCGCGCGCGCGAAATCTCCATCTTGGAAAGGATTATCCCCTAATTCCCAACCCGGATCAGAGTCTCGACACCCGCGGGGTGGGGAGTCAGATAATTCGATTGGATATTCGGTCGTGTAGATCTCGCGGCCGATTAAAACGACCGAAGTGATAATTTGGCACGCACGCGCGGGTGAGGAATTATCGTTATCTCAGGTTTTTTTCTCACACGAGGGATTCGTGGGTCGCACACGTGAATGCATTATTGCGGAAAGAAAACTTGGTCTGTCGCTGCTCGACAATGCAAATAGCGAGAGGAACAAAAAAATTAGCCCAGCTGGGCCGACCCAGCTGGGATAATACGGCCCAGCTGGGCTAATTTACAATTCGCCTGGATTTTCCTTCGATCACCGGGGAACAAACGCTGGGCTCATAATTTCGTCCCAGCTGGGCAAATGTTGGCATCCCAGGATCCCAGCTGGGCACATTTTTACAGATCAGGATCCTAGCTGGGGCTAATCTCTACATCCCCGGATCCCAGAATCCCAGCTGAGCCGATTTATATAGCCCAGGATCTCAGCTGGGCAGATTTGTACAGTCCAGAATACCAGGAGCCCAGCTGAGCGGATTTGTACGGACCAGGATCCCAGGATCCCAGCTGGGCAAATCTCGAGTGATATTGACATTCAATTTTTTTTTTTTTTTTTTTCAAATTCGGTATCCCGAAAATATTCCAGCGACGACAGACCAATTTCTCTTTGCCTCGGGCGTTCAATGATAACGATGACGACGACGATGACGAGAGACGCGAGTTGCAATGTACCTGGGTGTAAGTCATCCAGCAGCAGGGCTCAACCTGATTGGAGTCGAGGCCCCAAAAGTCGAGCTCCTCCTCGAACAGCGGGCCGCACACGTCCGTGGGATAGTGCAGCTTGCCGGTGCGATAGTAATTGAGGACCTGGGCGAATACGCCCGGATGCCGGTCGAAGAAGTACTCGTTGAGTATCGGATCGTAGTTGGCCAGCGCCTCGGTGAGCCTCGAGAGTCGCGTGGCCGGTATCTTCTTCAGTGTCGCCTTGTACGTCTCGTGACGTATACCACCGACGTTAAGAACCACGCGGTTCTCCGCGTCCATGTTGATCAGGTTCATCCTGACGACGGTCTAACCAACGCACCGACCGCGCGCGGCTGTCGACCTCACTGCTACCGCTCGTTCCAGCAACTTGAAGCAGTACCTCTCCACCTCCTGTGCACCTGCGAGACAGACGAAATTATCCTTTAGCCTCAGGTGTGCTCGAATCGTTCATTTAAATATGAAATAATAATTTTTCTTAGAAATAATTTATAATAATTAATTTTTTTATAACAATTTAATATAATTTAAATTAATTTAAATTAATTAAAAATAATTCATAATAATTTTTTTTTTCGAATCCATGACATTGAATAACAATTTTTTTTTTTTTAATAAAAATTAATTTCTCGGCACCCTTGAGACGGACAAAATTGTCCTGAGGTTCTCCGGTGTATTCGAATTCATAATAATACACAGCGAAATAAAATAAAATAAAATAAAATAAAATAAAATAAATTTATCACGGTACATTAAATTTTTTCTCGTGCTGACATTTTTGTTTTGCGATAAAAAATAATTTTCCGATCACCTGTGAGACGCACGAAATTGTTCTGAGGTTCTCCGGTGTATTCGAATTAATAATAATGCAAAGCGAAATAAAATAAAATAAAATAAAATAAAATAAAATAAAACAAATTAATCACGGCACACTTAATTTTTTTCTCGTGCTGACAATTTTTGTTTTGCGATGAAAATTAATTTTCCGATCACCTGTGAGACGGACGAAATTATCCTCAAACTCCGGTGTATCGGAATTAATGATAATGCGGCGGGCGAAATAAAAAAATAAACATAAAATAAAATAAAAATTCATCAACGCGCGGATATTATTATCGAGTGGCTTCGACGACGAGTGGTTAATAAATCGTGAAAAGTACTACACGCGCAGTCCGTTAGGGTAGCTCGATCAAGTGGCGGAGTGGATCGACGGCGGTTGCGGCGCGAGTCCCTTGACACCCCCTTAAACCCCACAGCCCAGCCCGACCCCCCCTTGCACCCCCCCCCCCCTCCTCCTCCTCCTCCTGCTCCCATTGCCATGAATAATTAATGACCCGCCGCTAGCCCGGCTCGTCGTTCATGCGCCAGCAGAGCAGCCAGCCGGCCGACCCGCCGATACCTCTCGCGTACTTTTAGAACCCGATCGGGGAAAAACGCCCGAGCCGCCCGAGCGTTTCCGGTGCTGATGCCACACGCGACGAGTCACGAGAAAAAAAATAATCAAGACGGAGACACGATTTTTTATTAAATCAGGAGACGAGACTTTTTGAGACTCTAATCTTGCGTCTCGCCTGCGGTGTTGAAAAAAAAACGTCTCGTTTTTTTTTTTTTTTTTTTTTTTTTTTTTTTTTCGAGACTCGTCTTGTCTCCCTCCATGGAAATATAAAGTATGCTTTATGAATAAGAGACGCGGAACTTTTGACCGAAAATACATATAACAAACGTATTTTTGTACGTCGAAAATATATCCGGTGGATACGTAAAATATGTATAGCGGATACAGAAGTTTTATATGATATATATGATTTTATGGAACTTGTGAATCTTGAATGTAGTTTATTTCCATAGGGGTCGCTTTGTCTTGAACGATCGGGAACGACTAGGGAGCAATTTTTCATATTAATATTCTGGATATGTTCTCGATATTTATTATATAAATTTGGCATCCAAATAAATATAATTTTTATATATTTCTGGAAAATATGTAATTTTGGAAAAAAAAATGTTTCCGAGACCTCAGGTTTTATTTTCATGTCTCAAAAAGTCCTGAGTCTCGACGTCGTCACTAGCGAATCGGATTCCAATGATTCAGTGACGAATGACCCAATGATTCAAATTAATAAGAATTCATACATAAGAAATTTGGCATCCATATAAATATAACATTTATATATTTTTGGAAAATATGTAATCTCGAAAAAAAAAAAATGTTTCCGAAAACCCACGTTTTTTTTTCATGTCTCGAAAAGTCTCGACGGCGTCACCAGTGACTCCGATCCCAATGATTCTCGAACGTCTGCTGTAAATCAGCGGTGGAAACGACCTCAGCCGAGCGGATTGCCGGCTCGTTCGCGCCACCTGTGTCCATAACCCCCCCCCCCCCCCCCCCTTGCCACGATATCCTCACGCACCACGACGCAATATTGCATGACCCAAGTTCTTCGCCCCCTCTCCTTTCCAGCCTCCGTTGGATATACAGGACACACTGGACCCACATATTGAGCCCTCATTTATGACTCCGGCGGGGCGAGGAACCCCTGGACCACCTTCGGCCCCTTATTTTTAATAATTCAACGCGACCCCCTCCCCCTGAATCGTCCTGTTTTATTAGGGTTTTTATTGCATGTCCCTTTTTTATATTTAATTTTTTATACACCGTCCGTCAAATTTTCCGTAAAAAAAAAATTTCGGTATCACAAACGAAACAGCGATAAATTTTCGAGATTAAAGAAGCGTGAAATTTTTGCGGGGATTTTATATTTAAAAAATAATAATAAAAAAAAATAAAAAAGTGGAGGTTTTGAAGGCTGAATTTCGCGACAGTGTCGGAGCGTTAAGGGCGTTAAGGTTGATCAGCCCCGCGTCGAGTGCAACTCGATCCTAATTTTCTCCCAACTTGTTATCCGTTTTGCCGCTCCCGACTTGGCGCGAACTCAATTCCAACGTTAGTCGCGGCCGAGTTAAGAGCAAATTGGGAGTAAATCGCACGAGCGAAATCGGGGACGAGTCGCGAGCAGGTTGAGAGGCCCTCGAAGCCCCCTCGGCGTCATTTTCAATAATTCAATGCTCAGGGTGGTCGGGGGGGCAGCTTTTGCCCTCTTTATTATATTTTATTATCTCTCGAACGAGAAAAAAAAAAAAATATATATATATATGTGGGGCACGTGTAATATAATATTTCCCCGAGGTCTGGCATCATCGCGCGTATTATCGAACGAACGGACCGAAGCGCGTCCTCGTCGCGAGGCTGAAAGTTCGATCGGGTCGAGCGGGGCGCGCGCGGTCGTCCGTGCGCGCCGCTCCAAGAAGAGGAGGAAGAGGAAATATAAAAAAAAAAAAGAAAATATAAGACGGAGAAGAGGAGGAAAAAAAATACACCGCGATTCCGCGCTTCGGGCTCGAAGCGGCAGATCGAAAGCGAAACGCCGCGGACACACCACACCCCCGCGATATTATTCCGTGACGTCAGACGCGAGACGAATCGCTCGGTCGGAACGTTCTTTGATCATCGTTATTCTTGGGGTTTTTTTGGGCAATGAATTTCTGGAATTTGAAAAAATTATTTATTTCACGGTTTTTTTTTGTATGGATTTTATGAATTTAAGAAAACAATTTGTTTTATGTATTACATTATTTTTGTGAATTTCATGAATTTAAGAAAACAATTTGTTTTATGTATTTCATTATTTTCGTGAATTTTATGAATTTAAGAAAACAATTTGTTTTATGTATTTAATTATTCTTATGAATTTTATGAATTTAAGAAAAGAATTTGTTTTATGTATTTAATTATTTTTATGAATTTTATGAGTTTAAGAAAATAATTTATTTTATGTTTTTTTTTATGGATAAATATATTCAATTCTTTACGTGAAATTCATTTTTTTTTTCACGGCGTTTGCAGATTTTTTTCATGGATAATGAGAATAATCGTGATTTTTTTTTAAGGGTGGTAATTAATTTAACGGAATGTTTTTTTTGTTGGGTGAATTTGGCAGTGCGAAACGCTGGGCCTTTAGGGAATATTTTTACACTTTGCTGTGTATCTGCTGCGGCCGTTACGAGTTGGGCGAGAGATTTATTGCTCGAATCTGCGACCTAGAATTTATGGCTGTTGAGCGAATGACGGACATTTGTCAGGCTCGTTCGCGATCGTCGGCATCGACGATTTCAATACGCGACCGAAAATCGAAGGAAAAAAAAGGCACGAAGTTGTCCTCATTTTAAAGTGTCGACGCTTTGCAAAAACTGCGAAAATATCGTCGTAATTAAATAATAATATATTATTTAATTTTTTTCTCACGTTAATCAATATTTAAAAAAATCTCCCAGACCCCAAAAAGATCCTTAAATTCGGAAAAAATTGGAATAGCCAAATAAAAAAATATCTGAAGTCTCAAACATAAACTTCAAACAAACAAAAATCGAAAAAATAAATTAAACAAATATCTCGAAACGAAAAAAAATCCTTTGATTTAGAACGAATTAAGACAACAAAATTCCCCCCCCCCCCCCCCACAACCCTACAATTATTTCAACCCTCAACCTATCAACAAAACCTTATTCTCCACCTCCACCCCTTAAATCCCTCCAACACCCCTAAAAATCACGCCCCAAAATTCCGACCAAAAAGCACCAAATTCCAATTCATCCGAATAAAAATCAAATCAAATCGCCCACCAAAAAATCGTCAATAAAAAAGAAAAATTTCATCAACCCTTCCACCCCCAAAAATATTTTTTCCCCACACAAAAAATCAAATTAAATCGCCCACAAAAAGGTCATCAGAAAAAAATAACAAAATTAAAAAAAAGTATTTCACCAACCCTTCCACCCCAAAAATATTTCTCCCCATACAAAAAATCAAATCAAATCGCCCACAAAAAGGTCATCAACAAAAAAATAACTAAACAAACAAAAAAGAATTTCACCAACCCTTCCACCCCCTAAAAAAATATTTTTCCCCATACAAAAAATCAATTCAAATCGCCCACAAAAAGGTCATCAACAAAAAAACAAGTAAACAAAAAAAAAAGTATTTCACCAACCCTTCCCTCCCAAAAAAAAAAAAAAATTCCCCATAGAAAAGAATCCAGAAACGAGTTTTCATTTCGGCAGAAGTGGAGCTCGAATACCGTCGGCTCCGACGACGGCGCCGTCGATCGAAACCCACCCGAGCGGTCGTCACCGCGGGCGTGACGTCATGCATACTCGGCAGCAGCAGCAGCGGCAGCAGCAGCGTGGAGGCAGAGAGCGAAGCCAGTAGGAGAAGCAGCCAGCAGCAGCAGCAGCAGCAGCAGCGTGAGGCCGCACAGTCCCGCGAGAATCGATAGTCTGCGTGGCACGCACGCTGCCTGCCGGAGAGCCTAGAGCACAGCCAGCCAGCGCTTCTCCGTCCCGCCGATAACCCGCCGAGCGACTATTTTCCACGCATTTTCACCGCACAAACACCGCACTTAATCCTTCCCTCTCTCTCTCGTCTCTCTTTCTCTCTCGTTCGCCTCGATCCTCGGCGAGCCGAGAGCAGACGGCACATCAGCCACTCGCCGGGCGTCCCGTCGCCGCTCCTCACCCAAATCCCGCTGCAGTCTCACCGCTCTTCAATCCGCCCCACGCGCGATCGACTCCCATTGTTGCATCTGTTTTATCGTCGTCGTCGTCGTCGTCGCGGATATTTCGCCCCGGGCGCGGAAACGCGCCGCGCGGAAAAATACAACGGGACACACGGCGCGATCAATGCCGCTGGATGACCACCGAGAGGGAGCGAAAGAGAGAGAGAGAGAGAGAGGGAGAGGGAGATTATCGTTACGTTCGATTTTGTCAATTTTGTGTGGCGAGAGGAGAAAACGATTTATTGCCGGTTAAATCGGGGCTCGATTTTTTTTTTTTTTTTTTTTTTTTTTTTTTTGAGGGGGATGAATTATACTGGCCGACGAGGAGGGCAAAGGGTAGACCGGATTTTTGCACTTGTTGGTAATTTTTGGAAACACCATTTTTTTTTTTTTTTTTTGGTTTGTGGAGAGTGAAAAAATAATTAGGTGATAATTTTAATTACTCGGCTAGAATTAATTTTAGGAAATTTGGTTGTTAATAAAAAATAATAATAATCGGTCCGGCTGTTCGCTTGATTGGAGATCGATAAAATTGGGCGAGAAAATTCGGTCGAATTGACTCGCGGCATAAAATAGAATTTGAAAAAAAAAAAAAAAAAAAATTTAACGCCTCAGCCCCCGAGTTGTCCGCGCGAAAATTGATTTTCGTATCGCGGATATTCGGCGCCCCGCGTTGCTACACCCGGGACCGGATCAATGCCGCGAGATTACCGCGAATTTCCATCTAAAATTGAAATCAAGGTGCAGCCGAATTTACGCTTAAAAAAAACAGTGTCTAGATATTGAAAAAAAAAAAAAAAAAATTGAAAAAAAATATACGAAATAATCACAGATACTTGACGCACCCTGGACGCCTCTCTCATGTCTCCCTAGTCCTCCGTGACATCATCGGGCGTTACAATGATTTTCCATCCCCCGGTGTGACCTCGATCGGGTCGACGCTCGATTCGACGCTGGTCCAGCTCGACCTTGACTACCACCGTGCGGTATTCCTGCGAACACAATCTTTCCGTAGCAGTTGGCGAACACGAAACGTCCGCCCGTCCGTCGTCTCTGATCCTCGTCGACCGAACACGTCGAGCGAGGCCAGCAACGAAAATCGTGAAACAATAAAAAATAAAAAAAATCACTCAGACACCCAAAAAAAATAATAAAAAAAAATAAAAAATAACATCAACGCGCACAGATGCTGCTGTCGAGCATCAGCAGCAGCAGCAGCAGCAGCAGCACCAGCAGCGGCCGAGCCTCCCCTCTCAGTAGCACATCAAACCCACCAAACAATCACACGAAAAAAATATCAGCGCGAAAAAATAAAAAAAACAACTCAAAAAAAAAAAAAAAATTGCCACAGCGATTTTTCTTCCCCCGTCAATCTCAACCAAAAAAAAAAATTACCGTCCCCCCGCTTTGCCCCCCGGGTTATCCGCACACAATCCGATCTTCATTGACTCGACTCCGCCGCGGCTCTCGCCTCGAGGTATCCCAACAATCCCACTGGGCTCGCCTGGCGAGAGCCTCCCGCACTTATACGTATTTTCTCCCCTCGAGACAACCCCCCGCAATCCAGTGGGGTGAGGGGGGGGGGGGGGACGGCGTAAAAAAAAAGCCGAGCACTCGACGAAAACCGAAGCGAGGGGGGAAAAAAAAAACAAAAAAAAAAACAAAAAACAAAAAGCGTAACGAAGAAAATGCGTCACTCGGCCGTCTTTAATCCACTCTCATCGATACGGCCGGCGAGGGTTAATTACAATTTTTTCCGATGAACACTCCGTGGTAGATGTTGCGGGTGGCCGGCTAGCTGCCGCGGTGAGTTCATAGCCGGTTAGAGTTCTCGCATCGGCGTTAGCGAGGGTCAGATGGAGAGAGAGAGAGAGAGAAAGAAAGGTGGAGTGGAAAGAGAGAGAGAGAAGAGAGGAAGAGAAAGAGAGAGAGAGAGAAGAGAGAGGAGAGAGAGAGAAAAGAGAGTTTTCGTGTCGACTTAAGGGTGGGCGGACGGGTGGGGGGTGTGTGTGTGCGTCGGGGGGGTGGGGTGCGTACGACGCGTTGGCTCCAGGAGTCGGTTGGAGGGTTTTCTATCCGCGGCACGGAGAAGCACAAAACGCCTCGACGTTATATTTCGGCCGGTGGGCTACGCGCTGGAGAAGCGCCGGTCTCTCCGTACGAGTGCAGACTGAACTTCGCCGAGGATCCCCCCGCTCGCGCGCGAGACTGGAAGTGGCGCCAGCACACGGGGGTTGAAATCCCCCTCCCTCCTCCTCCCCGCAGCTTTCTCTCTCTCTCTCTCTCGCTCTTGGTCTCCCCGCCCGATAACCCTCCCCGCTCGGCCGCCCTCTCCAGCGACGAGCCCCGTGCGGCGAGGCGTCGCGCGCGGGGTGGAGCGCAGGCGGTGGGGAGAGGGAGGGAGAAGGCGCTATGCGAAGGCTGAGGGAGAGGAAGGGAGGGAGAGGTTGGAAGGCGGAAGGAAAACGAGGGATGGAAAAGCGGGGTGAGGATGAGGGAGGGAAGGAGGGAAGGAGGAAGAGAGATGAGAAGAAAAAAGGCGATGAGGAGAAGGAAAAAGGCGATTCGAAGAGAGATGAGAAGAAAAAAGGCGATGAGGAGAAGGAAAAAGGCGATGTGAAGGCAGTGAGGAGAAGGAAAAAAGGCGATGTGAAGGCGGTGAGAGAAGGGGAAAAGGCAACGTGAAGGCGGTGAGGAGATGGGAAAAAGGCGATTTGAAGGCGGTGAGAGAAGGAAAAAGGGCGATGTGAAGGCGGTGAGAGAAGTGGAAACGGCAACGTGAAGGCGGCGAGAGAAGGGAAAAAGGCGATTTGAAGGCGGTGAGAGAAGGGAAAAAGGCGATTTGAAGGCGGTGAGAGAAGGGAAAAAGGCGATTTGAAGGCGGTGAGAGAAGAAGGCGAAAGGCGATTTGAAGGCGGTGAGAGAAGTGGAAAAGGCAACGTGAAGGCGGCGAGGAGAAGGAAAAAAGGCGATGTGAAGGCGGTGAGAGAAGGGAAAAAGGCGACGTGAAGGCAGTGAGAGAAGGCAAAAGGCGATGTGAAGGCAGCCAGAGAAGGACAAAACGGCGGGAAGGCAGAGAGAGAAGGGCGGAAGGACGAGAAGGCAGCCGGAGGTTGAATTCGACACACGAAAATCCGTGGCAAGCACAACGGCAGGCGATAAAACGGACGAATTACAAAAATCTTGAAAACCCAGCACTCAAAAACTCGTATAAAAAAACGTCTTATTATAACCAGCGTCATTAACAACGAGGGAGCGACGGGTGGAAGGCAGGGAGCGAGAAGGTTGGGGGAAGGATGGGAAGGCAGGGAGAGAGAAAAAGCTGGTGAAAAGGGGGAGGTACTGAAGCATACGGGGTAGTCGCGCGAGCGAAGGGAACGGCGCTTTCCTTCGTTCCGCGCGAAAGGAGAAAGAAAGAAAGAAAGAAAAAGACAGAAAGAGAAAGATGGAATTAGAGAGAAAAGCAGAATGAGAAAGAGAGAGAAAAATAGGAAGGCTGAGAAAGATGGAAATAGAGTGAAAGACAGAATGAGAGAAAGAGAGAGAAAGATGGAAATACAGCGAAAGACAGAATGAGAAAAAGAGAGAGAAAAATAGGAAGAGTGAGAAAGATGGAATTAGAACGAAAGATAGAATGAGAAAGAGGGAGAAAAATAGGAAGGCTGAGAAAGATGGAAGTAGGGTGAAAACCAGAATGAGAGAAAGAGAGAGAAAAATAGGAAGACTGAGAAAGATGGAAATAGAGCGAAAGACAGAATGAGAAAGAGAGAGAGAAAGATCGGAAGAGAGAGAGAGGGGAGGAAGGGAGAAAGGAACAAAGGGGTTTCCTAGCAGTGCGGCGCTACCCCGGTGTCGGGTTTTGCGCAGCGCGCAGGCGCGAGCGCGCGACCCCCCGTCGTGCAGCACGCGCGCCGCACTATTCCGAGAGCGCGACGACGACGAAGGGGCCGCCGCCGCCGTCGCCGCCGCGCTCAACACACCCGGCGAGCCCACGGCGAGTGTTTTCCACCCTACAGTTGGTTCATTCTTCTGGCGCGCCTATGGTGCCTCTCGAGATTGAACGGGAAAAGTCGGATATCGGGTTCCGGTTGCGCCGCACGTATCATGGTGTGTGTGTGCGGCACACGCATAATGGCCACACTGGGTCAGACACGGGTTTAGTCGGGCGGGGTGGAGGGGGGGGGGGGGCTGAAGGGAGAGGGCGAAGGGTGGGGGGAGGTACGGTAAACATGTTCTACGCAGGGTATAACCTTTGATTCATCGCAGGGTTGACCGATACTCACGGGTCGTTTACTTCGTACCGATGACTTCTCCACGGCGGCCCTAACGGGGGGCAATTTGTGCCGATTTCAGCCGGGTCTGACCCTCGACCTCGTGGATTGGGCCCCGCAATTCTTTTCTTTAATTGACGTGGCTCTTGATAGCGAATTTTTTTTTTTTTTTGTTACAACGATTTTTGGAGACGAAAATAATGACCGTCGTATTTTTTTTTTTTTGGGTATGAAAGCGTAATTTTTTTTTTTTTTTTTAGTTGCTACGATTTTTGTAGACGAAAATATTGAACGTCGTATTTTTTTTTTTTTTTTTTTTTTTTTTTTTTTTCTTTTTTTGAAAGCGTAATCTTTTTTTTTAGTAGCTACGATTTTTGGAGACGAAAATATCGACCGTCGTATATATATTTTTTTTTTTTGGGTTTGGAATAATTCTGAATAATTTTTTGACGAAATTGAAGATTTTTTTCTACCTTTTTTTCAGAAAAAATAATAGTAAAAATTGTTGTCGAATTGGTGCATGGAATGACCTATATAAATATCTTGGATCTGAGAGAGAGAGATTTATCTCTAGCGGCAGCTTCGACGGAATCAACATTTTCCTAATCGCAACGCGCGCACCACGGAGGAATATTTCTCGCTCGCGGTGCGGCAGACGCATCACTTTTCGGTACAGAGAGGGTGGCGGCGGTGGCAGCGGCTGAATAACTTTGAATTAAGTTAGGGTATAACGACGTCTATACCGCGGGCGCGATATTTTCCCGTTGTGGCGCAGCTAGGCAGGAATAATGTATCTCGGTAATTGGTGTTTTCGCACGCAATAACATTTGCCTAATGGTGACTTTCGCGGCAACGCGATTTCCCGTGTGCTAGTTGGGAAAAACATGTTTCCCGGTGCTATGTTGAAAATATAATTTCTGCATTGTTAGCTGAAAACAACATTTCTCTAGCGTTGGCTGAAAATAAAATTTCCTCAGTATTGGCTGAAAATTAAATTTCTGCAGTGTTGGCCGAAAATAAAATTTCCCTGGTATCGGTTAAAAATAACATTTCTCTGGTGTTAGCTGAAAACAAAATTTCCCCGGTGTTAGCAGAAAATAACAATTCGCAATAAAATAAAATTTCCTCAGTGTAGGCGGAGAATAAAATTTCCTCAGTGTAGGCGGAAAATAAAATTTCCTCAGTGTAGGCGGAAAATAAAATTTCCTCAGTGTAGGCGGAAAATAAAATTTCCTCAGTGTAGGCGGAAAATAAAATTTAATCAGTGTAGGCGGAAAATAAAATTTCCTCAGTGTAGGCGGAAAATAACATTTCCTCAGTGTAGGCGGAAAATAAAATTTCCTCAGTGTAGGCGGAAAATAAAATTTCCTCAATGTAGGCGGAAAATAAAATTTAATCAGTGTAGGCGGAAAATAAAATTTCCTCAGTGTAGGCGGAAAATAAAATTTCCACAGTGTAAGCGGAAAATAAAATTTAATCAGTGTAGGCGGAAAATAAAATTTCCACAGTGTAAGCGGAAAATAAAATTTAATCAGTGTAGGCGGAAAATAAAATTTCCCCGGTATCGGCTAAAAATAAAATTTCCCCGGTATCGGCTAAAAATAATATTTCCCCAGTGTCGACTGAAAATAACATTTCCCCAGTGTCGGCTGAAAATAACATTTCCCCAATGTATTGGCCGACAATGAAATTTCCCCAGTGTCGGAATAACATTCGCCGACCCTTGACTCAAAACTAAAACGACTCCGACATGCGCGTTCGTCCATCGAAAATTTCCTCAAAGCCGATACCGTCGTCGACGCAACACCTTCCCGATGATCCTCACCTTCCGGAGACCAACATTTCCCCGAGACGCGAGTCCTTCGTGAAGCGGAGGCTTCCCCGGCGACGCGTACCCTTCTAAATATAACATCTCCCTGGCGATTATCCCTTCCGATCGTCGGTATATAACGTCGCCGCGGCTTCGATCGGCCCGCACTTCGGCTCTCATTGAAGCGAGCCGAAGACCCGCGGGAGGATGACGTGCGATCTATTTTCGATCCGCTTAATACCGAATTGGCAAGAGACAGCGAGAGAGATATCCCCTCCTTTTTTCCAGTTGAAAAAATAGGTTGTGCTAAAATAGGCGAAATTAAACACCGATCTGGTTTGCCTCGAGGAAATCGGCGTTTCCGTCGGGCCGGAATTTTTCTTTGTCGAAGAAATCAGCGTTTCCGTCTGGCCAGCATTTTTTTATCGAAGAAATCAGCGTTTCCGTCTGGCCAGCATTTTTTTTTTTTTTTTTCTAGAAGAAATTGTCGTTTCTGTCGGGTCGGAATTTTTTTCTGGAAGAAATCAGAGTTTTTATCGGGCCGGAATTTTTTTTCTCGAAGAAATCTGTGTTTCCGTCGGGCCGGAATTTTTTTCTCGAAGAAATCAGCGTTTCCGTCGGTCCGGAATTTTTTTTCTCAAAGAAATCGGCGTTTCCGACGATCCCGCATTTCTTTCTCGAAGAAATCGACGTTTCCGTGCTGCCGGCATTTGTTTTTTTCTCCAAGAAATAATTTCTCCCGACCCGACGGGAGTCGAATCAAAAGAAAGACATTCGAGTGCACCATTTCCTTTTTTCCCTTGATCCACTCGATCTTTTATTTATTTTTCCTCTCTCCCTCAATTATAAAAAAAAACACTCGCTATCGCGGAGTTCGCGACGAGTGGCGCGCGGGGGGCTCGGGCCGCGAATCGGGAGCCAGATAAACGAAGCGTCTATTAGGGGTTTAAGTGGAAATAGCCCGAGGACAGAGCGCCGAGTACTTATAGGCTTCGGCTGAAAGCTTCGGTTTCCCCCGTTTTCGACAAACACTGAGAGGTTCGTTGGGCTCCGGTTTTTTTTTTTTTTTCTTTTTTTTCTTCTTCCTCTTTTTGTCTCCTTCTTACACCGAGGGCTCGATCAACGACGTTGACGACGGGGGTGGCTGGCTTTTTTTCTTTTTTTTTTTTTTTTCTTTTTTTTCTTCGTGCTACGAGGGACTACACAACGAGCACACGTTCTCGGCCGACCGAGTGATGAATAGCGCGACGCTGAATCCTTCTCAAGTACCTTTCAGCCGAGCTCGCGCAAGCACCGAATTCTTCCAGTGGTTGGCGGCCAGTATGGATGAGCCACATCAAAGCGCGCCGAGCGCCAACCGTTCTCCAATGGCCTCTTCTCCTCAGCGGGTGGAGGAGGAGGAAGGAGGGGGGGGGGGACGTCTAGATGGCCTGGTCATAATTGACAAAATATCGCGGATTATACAAGGAGACCGGAGAGAAAAAACAGTCTCGTTTCGGGACAAAAGACTCGAATATGACCTCACGAAAAAAAATAAAATAAATAACGTGGCTGATCTCGACGGATCTACCCTACTTTATTTTTTTTTTCGACGAGCCCCGAAGCTAAAAATATTCATTTTTTTTCAACGAGCCCAGCAACCAAAATATTGTTTTCTTTTTCTTCAACGAGCTCCACGAAAAAATTCGCCTTACATTTTCATCGAAATTTTCATTCCCAAGATAGTTTAGAAGACATTTTTTTTTTTTTTTTTTTTTTTCAACGAGCCCAGCAACCAAAAATATTGTTTCTTTTTTTTTCTTCAACGAGCTCCACGAAAAAATTCGTCTTACATTTTTATCGAAATTTTCATTCCCAAGATAGTTTCGAAGACATTTTTTTTTATTCTTTTTTTTTTCAACGAGCCCAGCGACCAAAAATATTGTTTCTTTTTTTTTCTTCAACGAGCTCCACGAAAAAATTCGTCTTACATTTTCATCGAAATTTTCATTCCCAAGATAGTTTCGAACATTTTTTTTTTTTTAATCGTGAATCGACTGACTGACTCGAAAAAAAAAATGTCCATGGAAAAATATCGCGAGACTCGTTCCATCAATTCTCCGCAAAATTCGGTGCCGCGTCGATCGCGACGTTTGACAAATCGATGCCGATAAAAAGGAAGCCGCGAGTGGATCACGCTTCGGAGGGGGGAGGGTGGGGGGGTGAACTGAAAGAGAACGTGGCGAATATTTCCGCGGCGAATGGACGCCGCGAGAGGTCGAAATAAATGGCTGACATTGACGCGGTAAATCCACTGGCGAGGTGGAATCGCCGTGCGGCGCGTTAAAATAGCCGCGAAATCCGGTGAATCTCGCTCTCCGGCTGTCCGTAAAAAGGGTGGAAAAGCCTCCTGGCCGATATAGGAAAAAGAGGAAGAAAAAAAAAAAAAAAAAAAAGAAAGAGCGCGGAGGAAAAAAGAAACCGAGGGAAGAAGGAACGAAGAGCTCGGAGCCCAGGATAATCCCGCAAATGTGGCCGGTAGCGAAGCGGGTTTCTCGTCGCCCGCGAACTAATCAAGAAGCCCTTTTATCGTGCCTTCCTACCTCTCGTCTCTGAAATCCTCCCCCTCCCCCCCCCCCTTTCACCCCCCGTGTGGATTCATCCCTTTCGTTTCCTCATCAACCTCATCCATCTCTCGGATAAATACAACTCGGAACTCGTATTTTCCAGGCAGCCCCCCCTTGCCCCCCTGCCCCCCCCCCCCTCACCCCCGGGGCCCCAGTAATAGCTGTGCACATACGCGAAAATTCGAGGCGGTATGGCACTTGAATTTTTTTTTTGTTGCGGTGAGCAATCGCCGCGGCTTTGGTGTCATGTGAAGCAGGAAATAAAGTGAGAGCAGAGTGGGAGAGGGTGGAGGGGCCCCCCGAGGGGGGGGGGGGGGGGGCATGTGGCACTGTAGTTTGTATTGGCCCGTGGCCAGTGATTGATCTGTCGAGTATAATGAATATCTCGACAGAATAGAAAATATTGTTTTCGGTTTTATTTGGAAAACAATATTTCTCTGGTGTCGGGTGAAAATAATATTTTTCTAGTGTTGGTGGAAAATAAAATTTCCCTGGTGTTGGCTGAAAATAAGATTTCCCCGGTGTTGGCTGAAAATAACATTTCTCTAGTGTTGGCTGAAAATAAGATTTCCCCGGTGTTGACTGAAAATAAGATTTCCCCGGTGTTGACTGAAAATAACATTTCTCTAGTATTGGCTGAAAATAAGATTTCTCTAGCGTTGACGGAAAATAAAATTTCCCTGGTGTTGGCTGAAAATAACATTTCTCTAGTGTTGGTTGAAAATAATATTTCTCTAGTGTAGACAGAAAATAAAATTTCTCCAGTGTTGGTTGAAAATAATATTTCTCCAGTGTTGGCAGAAAATAAAATTTCCCCGATGTTGGCCGGAAATAAATTTTTCCCATTGTTGACTGAAAATAAGATTTCTGTAGTGTAGACAGAAAATAAAATTTCTCCAATGTTGGTTGAAAATAATATTTCTCCAGTGTTGGCTGTAAATAAAATTTCCCCCTTGTTGACTGAATAACATTTTCCATACAACGCGTCCCACGTGCTCCTAATAGCTGTGCACATACAAAATTCGAGGCGGAGGCACTTAACATTTTTTTTTGCGGTCGTTGGTGTCATGTTAAGCCGCAAATACAGTGAGAGCAGAGTAGGAGTGGGTTGACGAGGAGGGGTGGGGGGAGGGAGGGGGGTGGATATGGCTCCCGTAGTTTGTATTGGCCCGTGGCCAGTGATTGATCGGTCGAGCATAATGAATCGAAGGACCAAAATGCCGCGGCAATTATTAGCTCCCGTAAATGCTGGAAATTGTATACCAACACTGTGAACATTTCGTGAGTCCCAAAATCCACTGTTGTCGATCGAAAAAAAAATAACGTCGAAATAATTTTTTTTTTTTTTTTTTTTTTTTTTCTAAACCGAATATAAAAAAGCGTTTTCGGCCGTAGAATATGCGACATGAGAACGATGGTGTAGGTTGAGAGTCAATATTTTGAAAAAAAATAAATAAATAAAAAAAAATAAATAAAATTTTTTGAACACTCCATAGATTGATTTTAGCGTTTTTCGCCCAGGCTCGATTTGATGAATTCTGACAAAAAAAACGTCGAAATAATTTCTTTCACAGTAGCGTCCCACGTATCGCGCACAGCGCATTCACCCTCGCACGGGTGATAAGAGTCACCCCCCCCCCCCACCCCCCGTGTCTCCGTAACCGGTGCGGCTTGTACACACAATGGCCGGCAGGGCTGTAATCAATCTCGGTGCTGACTCGCGGCGTGTACCAGACAAGAGTCGCCCCCCCCCCCTCCCCCTCCGTGGACACACATCGACTCCCCTCTGTGAACGACGTTTCACTAAAATCGCCCGGTTTTTTTTTACCATCAACCATTTTTTTTTAAATAATTGAATATGCAGAAAAAATATGTAATTAAAAAAACCTATTTTTTCATAACCTAAAAAAAAATAGGCGATGCACTAAATATGCATTTATTGCATATAATTTTTTTTTAAGTTTCGAACTTTTTTTTACCAAAAGAAATTCGACGTTCGTTGTAAATTCATAGATTCGACCCTCGTTGAAAAATTACCAAAATTGATTCGACGAAAAAAAAAAAATCTCCGTTTGCGAAATCAATTTGCCCAAATCTCCGAAGTCTTTGCGTCCGTGTTTTTTTTTTTTTTTTTTTTTTTTCACGGGGAGCAAAAGTCATGTTCTCGGGAGATTCTGGGCGTCGTAAATGCGCGGGGGGAACGGGCGGGAAGGGGAGGGGGAATATGGAAGCAAACACACGTGATTGGCGTGCTTTTAGTGTAGGCAAACAATTTTTATCCCGCGCCCTCCGCAGACCGGAGGGAGCCGATAGAGCGTGGATGAATTTTACGCGATGTCGGCGTGTGTTACTCTTTTTTTTTTTTTATCACGCGTATATTAACAGCGCCGCGCGCGACGCGAGCGAATAGCTGTCGTCGTGGCAGGGAGGGTGGCTTTAGTGGCAATCGCGTTTCCGTGCGAACGACGGCGGAGGGAGCTGAGGGAGGGAGAGAGGACGCGGCGCTGCCGTCTCGGGAGGACCGCGCGGACCTCGCGCGGACTCGACGACGGTCCTTCTGGTCGATGGGACGCCTGCGCCTTTCGAAAACAAACCAGGCGACTCTCGCGCTCCTGGCGTCCTCGTCCTCTCGCTAAACTGACCTCCCCCCTCCTATCGCCCCCCCCCCCACTCACTTTCTTTTTTTTCTTTTGATCTCCTTTTCTCTCTCATTATTATTTTTTTCTCCTGACTGTAGAATCGTTTTTTTCTGTCAGCATAATTTTTTGAATCAGTTTTCCAATTTTTTTCATTTTTCGATTTTTCGACGCGATTCTGGGCATTTTTTTATATTTCCTGGGTTGTTGCCTGGTTTTTTTTATTTAATCTTTTGTGGCGATATATATATTTAAAAAATTATTTTTCGTATAGTTTCTTTGGTGATATATTTAATGCATTATTTTTCTAATTTTTGAATTTCCTGTCTTTTTATTAGTTTCTTAATTTTTCTTTTTTTTTCGTGTTCTTGCCTGGTTAATATTTTGTGGTTATTATTCTGTTATTTTTCGAACGGTTTCTTTAGTGATGAATTTCCTGCATCGTTTTTCGAATTTTCGATAAATTAGAAATGATTTTCTGCTTTTTCGTAAGCTTTAAAAAAAAATGAGTAATTTTACTACATCCGTGTATTAAATTGAACATAATTAATATTTCCCGTACTGTAAATTAGGAAACATTTTTCTATTATTCTGGCACGAAACTCTTAAAGGGGGACCTCGGCTGCGGAATACGAAATAAGCGTCTCTCTCTCCCTCTTAAGCTTTTCAAGCTCCTTTCACCTTTCTAACGTCTCAATTATTCTTCGCTCGGAGCTGCGGTGCAGACGCCGTCGCGAGATTATTCAAACTTTCATGTCGACGTCCGGCGGGCGCCAAGGAAATACGCGGCTCATCCCACGGTGGCGGCGATCCTCGTGGCCTTCGCTGAGTCTGACGGTAATGAAAAAAAAAAAAAAAAAAAAAATGGTGACAATGATGACGACGACTCGGACGAAAAAAAAATTAAGAAATCATTTATTGTCCATCGTTGTTCCAATTCTCCTGATCGTCGTCGTCGTCGATGTCGCGAAAGTCGAGCTCGCCGGAAGTCCTGTCGATGGATATCGTCGTCGGGTTGTTGTCGGTCGTCGATCTCGATGAGTCCTCCCGGGCCTCCGGCAAGCCGATGACGGTTCGGGCCTGCGTGAATAAAAAATTTCTCTATCAAACGAATTTCACCTTTTCCAATTTTTTTCATACATTTTTTTTAACAATAAACGTAACATTTTTAGGTGCAGATCTGACGCAGTGGAAAAATAGACACCATTTATAATTCACAATTTTTTCGAAAAAATATGAAATAAAAATTAAGCACTTTTTGATGTTACGTGAATCGTGTGAAAAAAGCTGATGAGCCACGAAGAAAAATATTAGCAGTTTGACAAAGAAAGTTTTTCTACGAAAGCTAGAAAATTGCTGTGGTAGATTTTTTTTGCTTATTTGGGCTGGCTGCGCCAGCAAAAAATTCGTTAATGCAGCAAAAGATTTGTCGTCACTCCCTGATTATTTTTCTCCGTGGATCCGAGCCGAAGGGTCAAGGGTCGGACCCGGGTCGAATCGGTGGGGCCACGCGGGACCAACGGGAGCCAATTGAGTTTGCAATCCGGAAAACCACGGTGACCACCGGTGGAAGACCCAGCACGGCGAAAAAAAATCAGGGTGTGATGACAAATCGATTGCTGTGTATTAACCATTTTTTTTATGTTTCAGCAAAATGTTTAGCTGCCGCAGCAAAAAATCTGAGGCACGTCTGGCATACGATATTTTTTTACGTAGTGCGAAAAATTCCATTTTACGTAACTGCGCGTAAAGATTAATTTTCCTCACAGTGCGTAAAAATTAATTTTTCGCACTGTGAGTAAACTTTTTTTTTCGCAATGTAGGTAAAAATTCATTTTCCGCACTGTGCCTAAAAACTAATTTTCCGCATACTACGTCAAAAATGTTGTTGTCACTGTTAATATTTGTCTCTGTGCGAAAAAAACGCAAATGTCTCGAGCCAAATCGAACCTGCAGCTGCAGCACGGAGTCGAGTCCGACCGTCGCGGGCCTCGGCATCAGCGGCGCGGTCGCTCGGTGCTGGCCAACGGCCGTCAGCGCCATCCGTTGTCCGTCCGCCGGACAGTCGATGTTGTTGCGATAGTAGTGCTGCTGCTGCTTGAGTCTCCTCGCGTGTCTGGGCATCTCGGCCGGCAGGACTTTGCGACGTTGTTTCGGCAACTTGCTGCGCGCCTGGAAAATTCCCGACAAACTCGCTCGTGAACGTGTCGCGAACGCGGTCCGCACTGTCCGGACGGCCGCCCAGACAATACATTAAAACTTCCGGCACCGGTGCATTAAATTTCATGCAATTTTCTTTACATCGAAGCAAAGGAAAAGCAAAGAAATAGTAGAAAAGATATAGACGCATTTCTTCATTATTAATATTCCAATAATAAAAAAATGTAAATTCATTGGAGTCGTTCATTTTTTATGTCTATTGACTAATAATTCGTTAAAAAAATATTTATTCAGTTGCAACAAAAAATTAAGAAAATAACGCATTATTATATTTGCAAAAAAAAAGGAGAAAAAAATCGCGTTGAGTCTTGCTGTATTCTATTTTTTGTCTCTCAAAGGAAGGAAGAAAATCCCGGTTCGATCGATCCGAAAAAAAGTAACACTTTTTTTTTCAAACACCTCATTTCAACGTATTTTTGCCCTTAGACAACGAATTCGCTATTAATTTTTTTTTTCTGAACGCGACAATTTCCACAAAAACAAAAAAAATCCGATCTTTTTTTTTCAAACTGTGTAAGCGGCTAAAAACAAAATAAAAAAAAACAAGGATCCAAAATCAAAACAACAGGCAAAAATAAGCGACAAAACGCCCAAAAAAAAACCACCAAAAAACCAAGATCATAGCTCGCCTGTGTGTGCGAGTAGAACATGGAGAAGTTGCTGACGATAACGGGAACCGGAAGCGCGATGGTGAGAACGCCGGCGAGGGCGCAGAGTCCGCCGACGAGCATTCCGGGGAAGGTCTTCGGTGTCATGTCGCCGTATCCCACGGTCGTCATGGTAACCAGCGCCCACCAGAGTCCGCGGGGTATGCTGTGAAAGTCGTTTTTCGGGTTCTCCTGCGAAGCACACAACAACACCGGGGGAGTCGCGAGGGGGGTGAGGGTGAGGGTGGGCGCGGGGGCCACACGCACCCCTCAAACTCAATACTCATAGTTTCGTCCGGCTAACTAGCGCGGGCCGTGATATACGTTGCGGGCTCTCCGCACGGTTTTCTACGTGGCATAACCCAACTATAAGCGCGTTGCATCACGCAAGCCGAGTTGGGGTGAGGTGAGGTGAGGTGAGGTGAGGTGGAAGCGAGGTGAGCGTGGGGAACGCGACCCCCGAGCGGGCTACACGCAACTGGTACGTCGAGGACCCCGCGCCCCGGGGGGTCACAGTCATTGGCACAGCCTGCGAGGACAAGAGGTGACTGAAAACGCGCTGCGAAGGGGTGAGAAGTGGTGAGCGGGGGGTGGGACGGAAGGGGGGGTTCGATAACTCGGTTGGGTCATTCCTGGCACGTGCCGGAAAACTTGTTGGATCGGAAGAGAGTAGGCTCCAATTTTGCTGGTGGGGTTAAACCGAGGTGAGCATAGTCGTCGTCGTAGTCGTCGTAGTCGTCGTAGTTTGGGGCATCGCCGTCCGCGGTAGCGTCGGTCGCGGGCATTGGCCCCCTTCGTGCCGAGCCGCCCGATGTTCAACATGTTTCGCGCAAGCTGATTCCTGGCATGTGCCACTCACTCACTTGTTGGAGCCGGGATGTGGGGTGAGGTGATTTTTTTTTTTTTTTGGTGATTTAAATTGGGGTGAGGGAGTGTGAAGTTGGTGATGCGGAACGTAGGAAGGGGTGACGGGGATTCGGGCGTTCGTGGGGATCGATGCTCGGTCACCTTTTTCGACATGTTTCGTGTTGCGAATTTCTCGCGTGTATGACTGACATGTTGGATCCTGAACAATCCATTTTTTTGTTGTGTTTTTGTCGGGGTGAGGTGATGAGATTCGTGCTGGAACGAGGAAGAGGTGACGGAAATTTATCCGTTCGTGTGGCTCGATGTTCCATCACCTTTTTCGACATGTTTCGTGTTGCGAATTTCTCGCATGTATGACTGACATGTTGGATCCTGAACAATCCATTTTTTTGTCTTTTTGTCGGGATGAGGAGATTAAGTTGGTGCTGGAACGAGGAAGGAGGTGAGAGGAATTAATCCGTTCATGTGGCTCGATGTTTGATCACCTTTTCAACATGTTTCGTGTTGCGAATTTCTGTCATTTTTTTTTCTCCACAGATTTTTTTTTTTTTGTTCACACTGACATCGTCACAGAATTCGCTCGACCTGCCAATGACTGTACGAGTGCCAAAAGTCGTGTGACGTTCGCGGCATCGGGGGCTATAAAAGCGAGAAACACGCAAGCACTGCGAGTCAACAGACGGTAGGGTGCGGGGGGGGGGGGTGTGGAAGGGGGAAGGGGGGGATCGAGATACCAACCTGTAGTTTCTCGGCGTAGAAAACGAGGGAGGCGAACAGGACAATCCCGAGGAGGAGAAAGAAGACGAGGAGGCCGAGTTCCTTGGCCGAGGCCTTGAACGTGTGTATGAGGATCCTCAGGCCGGGTGAGTGTCTCGTGAGCTTGAACAGTCGCAGCACCCGCACGATCGAGAAGACCTCGAGGAAGAGGCTCGAGACGGCGATGAGCTCGCTGTAGAAGCTCAGTATCGCGGCCATGTCGATCATGTTTATCGGCGACACGGCGAAACTCTTCAGGCTCGGGCTCACCTGGAAACTGCGACGTTATCTCAGGAAAGATTGATAACAAATCGATTGTTGTGTCAAGGAATTTTTTTTATCGCAGCAGAATTTTCAGCTAACACTGCAAAATTATCAGCTACTACGGCAAAATATTCAGCTACCACAGCAAAATTTTTATCTACCACAGCAAAATTTTTATCTACCACAGCAAAATTTTCAGCTACCACAGCAAAATTTTTATCTACCACAGCAAAATTTTCAGCTACCACAGCAACATTTTCAGCTACCACAGCAAAATTTTCAGCTATCACAGCAAAATGTTCAGCTATCACAGCAAAATTTTCAGCTATCACAGCAAAATTTTCAGCTACCACAGCAAAATTTTCAGCTACCACAGCAAAATTTTCAGCTACCACAGCAAAATTGTCAGCTACCACTGCAAAATGTTCAGCTACCACAGCAAAATTTTCAGCTACCACAGCAAAATGTTCAGCTACCGCAGCAAAATTTTCAGCTACCACAGCAAAATTTTCAGCTATCACAGCAAAATTGTCAGCTACCCCAGCAAAATTTTCAGCTACCACAGCAAAATTTTCAGCTACCACAGCAACATTTTCAGCCACCACAGCAAAAATGTTTTTATCACTCCGTTGATATTTTTCTCTGTGCAGCCATTAAAAAAAATTAATAAAAAAAATTAATAATTAATTAAATTAAAAAAAAGTTTTAAATTACAAAAAAAAATTCGGTGTTTAAAAAAAACCGGCAAAAATCCACTCACCAAGCAACGTATCGTGATCTCCAGAGTAAACCACGCGTTGCACGCGTGTTCGAGATAGAAGAAGACCCGGTGCGCCTCGATGCCGTCGCGATCTCTGTCGGCGCCGGGCTGCCCGCGCTGGTCGTCGTTCCTCGGCGACGAGCGATTCGGCGCGGCGACCGCGATGTCCTTGCTCATCAGTTGAGGGTCCGGACGGGTCGCGTGATTCGTCTTCAGGCAGAAGGACAGGACCGAGAGGCAGATCAGCAGGACCGAGAGGGCCGCCACGGACTTGGCGAGGGGCGACGAGTACGGCTCGTCGAATACCGCCCAGATACGCGGACGCAGCCTCTGCCACCTGGTCAACGTGCCACGCGCGTAGGCCTCCTCGAAGCCGAAGAGACGCGCGACCTCCTCCTCGCCCATGGCCTCCCCGTCCACGTCCAGCTTGTCCAGGATCGCCAGGGTCGTCTGGGTGTCCCGGTGGATGCTGTACGTGCTCCAACAGCACGGCTCCACCTTGGGTATTAGTTCGGGGGTTCAACGAGACAATTGCGTGAATTCAGATTTTTTTAGAAATTAATTTTTGTCGCGAAAAAAAATTAATAAATTGCCGGGAATAAAAACGATTTTTTTGCATCGAATTTTTGTTGCGAAAAAAATTAATAAATTGCCGGGAATAAAAACGATTTTTTTGTATCGAATTTTTGTTGCGAAAAAAATTAATAAATTGCCGGGAATAAAAACGATTTTTTTGTATCGAATTTTTGTTGCAAAAAAAATTAATATATTGCCGGGAATAAAAACGATTTTTTTGTATCGAATTTTTGTTGGAAGAAAAATTAATAAATTGCCAGGAATAAAAACGATTTTTTTGTATCGAATTTTTGTTGCGAAAAAAATTAATAAATTGCCGGGAATAAAAACGATTTTTTTGTATCGAATTTTTGTTGCGAAAAAAATTAATAAATTGCCGGGAATAAAAACGATTTTTTTGTATCGAACTTTTGTTGCGAAAAAAATTAATAAATTGCCAGGAATAAAAACGATTTTTTTGTATCGAATTTTTCACCGAATTTTTTACCCGGAAGTTGAGTTGCGTTTTTCGCGAAAAAAAAATTTTGGATTTCGCAAAGTTCGAGAACCCTATCCGATGGGAAATTTCCCGCTGATTCCGAAAAACACCGTTCTTTGCCCGAAAAAGAAAAAATTCGACGAGAAAAACGCGAAAAATGATTTTTCACTTTTTTCGAAATTTCGTCACTACGCTAAAATCGAGGTTACTTTTTTTTCGATCGACCAAACCTGGATTTTCTTTTTGCGTTCCAGAGAAAATTCTATAACGAAGAGAATGCCGCAAGGCGCAATGCGATATCTTGATTTTTTTATGTTTAAAGATTTACGAAATCGAAAAAAAATGTCTTCATTTCGTAAAGTTTATATTTAAAGCAACAGACATTTTTTTATCCAGTTGAGGTTCCAATTATTGATACCTATACCATTTTTCCCTTTTCTCACTTTTGCGAAAAAAGATGGTGGATAAAAATAATTTAATTACAGGGATAACTTCGGTCGCGGAGATTCTCGGCTTTTTCGAGCGCGAAGCGTGCGCAACATGTGCAGCGCGATAATTTCCAAGCGCTGACACGTTTTTCCGGGCGTTGAGGTTCATCGCGCGCGCAATAAGACGTTGATGCACTCCCGCGACGTTTTGATACTCGCGGGCGCAAAAGCGGCGACGCAGTTTCGCAAAACCGCGCGAAAATACATCGGTCAATGTTTGGCAAGCTATATATGTGGAACCCCGCGTTTACGAGAACGACCGGGGCGTTAACGTCCAGTCGACGCGGTGTTACACGACTCCGGCGGCGAATGTTATTGTGGCGCGTTTGGGCGTTAGCCGCGCCGACCGCCGCGAGCGATCGAAATAGAAATCCACATGCCGAAACTTCGCCATAACGGCACAAAGTTCACCTGATCCGCGACACTCGCTTCACGTGCCACATTTTCGACGTCAATTTCCGTAAAAAAAAAACGTTGAAAAACAAAACTCGCGCCGTCTAATCGGAGAAAGTAAAATTGACGTGCGAGACAAAAATTCTAATTTCCAAAATCCGAATTTTTATTTTTTTAATCCGAATTTTTATTTTTTTAATCCGAATTTTTATTTTTTTAACCGAATTTTTATGTTTAAATCCGAATTTTTATTTTTTAAATCCGAATTTTTATTTTTTAAATCCGAATTTTTATTTTGAAATCCGAATTTTTATTTTTCAAATCCGAATTTTTATTTTCACATGAAAAATTTGGTTCCTTTTTTTTCATGATC
Source organism: Pimpla rufipes (assembly GCA_963932165.1). NCBI lineage: Eukaryota > Metazoa > Arthropoda > Insecta > Hymenoptera > Ichneumonidae > Pimpla > Pimpla rufipes. Next base: position 22,849,283 of record OZ010634.1, read on the forward strand.
AATTGGTTGGTCATTTAATTTAATTACACCATAGAAATTTATTTTAATTCCAAATTAGAAATGAATTCCTAACTCATTTATAATTAATGCGAAATCAATACCTAATTATTGGAAATCAAAGACAAATTCCTAATTTAATAAATCTAATTTAACAGTAAATTAGAAATCAATGCCTTATTCAATAATAATTAATAAAAAAATCAATTGCTAATTATTATAAATTAAATACCAAATCCTGATTTAATAAATGTAATTTAATTGCAAATTAGAATTTAATTTCTAATTTAATTAGGATCTAATTGCAGTCGAAATCCCAATTTCCGACGACAAAAATATTTCTTCAATAAAAAAAAAAAAATTATTTTCACCGCCATCGAACACGAGACGCGGTAATCCGGTCGGCTATTGATTTTTAAATTATTTCGCGCGAACCCGACGGCGTCTCGGAACGCAAAACGACCGCGAACGAGAGAGCGCGCAGGGGGGGAGCTTAATGTTTCAATATTAAAAGCCGCGGCGAGCGTCGACGGGCGGCGGGAGCAACGTTAATGTTTAACGAACCTGATTGGAGTCGAGACCCCAGAAGTCCAGCTCCTCCTCGAACAGTGGACCGCAGACGTCCGTCGGATAATGAAGCTTTCCGGTGCGATAGTAATTGAGGACCTGGGCGAAGACACCGGGATGCCGGTCGAAGAAGTACTCGTTGAGTATCGGGTCGTAATTCACGAGGGCCTCGGTGAGTCTCGAGAGCCGCGTCGCCGGGATTTTCTTCAGTGTCGCTTTGTAAGTCTCGTGACGCACGCCACCCACGTTCAGCACGACTCGATTGTCCGAATGCATTTTTTCGATCGAGAATTTCGATTGACACGAATTTAAAAAAAAAAAAAAAAAAAAAAAAAAAAAAAGAGTTTCGAAAAACAAGCCGGTAAAAAATGTCAACTCGTCATTTTTTCCGCTATTTTTTTTATCGCCGCTTCTGCCGAACAACGCGAGGTTTTTTTTTTTTTACTGGCGGTATCGATCGTTATACGGATTACCACGGGCGATCCTCGAATGAGCTGCGAGCCGCGGGGCCGAGGCGAGCGAGGCTCTCGCGCGAGCTTCTATAAATTTCGAACGCTGTTTATTTATGAGCGAAGCGCAGATGGCGCACGTACAAAACGGCCCTCGGTGTTCGCCGCGTACGCGGAACATTCTTTTCGACGGCGAGAAAGTTAACAGCCGGCCCCCGCGAGATTGACGGGATTCGGGAGAATTTTAAATTTCGTTCGATATCGCGAGGAATATTTTTTTTTTTTTCGTCGCCGCCTCTCGTCGTTTTTTTTTTTCGCAAAGAAATGCGCGAGACTCCGACACGTCGGTCGCAGTTGCGGCCGGTGCCAACGAGCACTCGTAAATTTTTACGACTCGGCCCTCGAGTTTCGTAAACGATTTTTCACGACCTCAAAAGTGCCCCAAAATTGCGCTCCACAAACATCCGCGGTTCACCAACGCGTGGATTCCGAGAGTCCCATTAAAAAATCACAGCTCAGCAGCGCGAACCAAATTTTTCAAACATTTTTTACCTCAGCAAAAAAAGAAAGAAAAAAAAAACGAGACAACGAGAAAAATGTTGAGACTACGCAAAACAATAACGGATGTCGTTATCAGCTCGTCGGAGAGTCACGGCTGCATTTTTCCATCGCCGATAACCGAACCAACCGAGTCTCTCGACACCCCCTTAATCGTCTTCCGCACCCGTAACTGGTGCATCCTCGTCGAAGCAGCCCGCGAAAACATCGCTCTCACTTCCCTACCGACGGTCGGTAAGGTAGAAACCGCTCGAATCCTCGGTCGGGCGCGATTAGCTAGGAAATCGTCCTTACCGACCCCGCGGCCGACGGTCGGTAAGGTAGGAACCGCGGCTAAAACCCGAATTCTCGGAAAATTCCAAAGCGGGGCGACGACCAGTCGCCACGGCGACGTCGTGGACCGCGCGGACGGCTCGCGGAGGACGCGTGCGCCGTATCCCGCCTCCCCTCTCAACGGCGGCGGCGGCGGCGGCGCGGATCGCGCCGTCCGCTCTCATCGGGGGATGAAGCGACCCCTCTTCTCGCGCCGAGGCGCCACCCGTCCCCGCCGTCATGGGGGTATCCGCGCGGTGATCCCGGAGAGGACGGAGTAGGCGTCGCGGCGGTGAGGATGCCTCGCCCGATCTCATCTCTCGCGAGTCGACGAAACGATACGAGAGAAAACAAAGAAAACACCTGAAGCCGCGGAACGAAAAAAAAAACGCACACACACGCACAACAAAAACAACAACAAGTAAAACGCAAAGGAACAAAAAAAAATCCCCGCAAAAATCGACGACCCCCGAAGCCGCCTGACGAAGACTCCGAGTGACTAAAAATCATCCGTCTCCGTGGTTTCTCTCGCTCGCCCCTCGTCACCAGAGAGTCCAAAGACCCGATCTCGCCCCCCCTCGTCCGGGTTGCCATCTGGCTTTTCAACTCGGTTCCGTCGCGTCGACCCCGTCAAGACGATTTTTATTTTTTTCATTTTTTTTCATTTTTTATGGTGATCGGTGCTTCTGGTGCCAACGAAGCCAACGGGATCCGTCCGTCCGTCCGGGGAGGTCGCGGAACGCGCGGATTTTGTGCGTCCCCGTCGTGCTCTCTACGTGCTTCGAGTGTGGTGTGTGCGTGCGGCGGTTTCACACGTCGGGCGCGTCTCGCAATGACGACGCTGGGACGCTGCTGCTGGGACAGCCGGGCGGTACGATGATCGGGACAGCGGGACGGCGGTGGCATGTAGGGAGACGAAGCGACGGTGGCCGAGGGTGCTCTGGCCCAAAGGTACAGCGGCGTTTAAGGGCAAATCGATAAGCCCGACGAGCAGCGGCGGCGGCGACGACGACGACGTCGAGGACTGGGACGAGAAGAGAGGCGGTCGGGTGCGGCCGACGAGCCGACGTGCAGCGTACGACACGCGTACTACTATTTCGTGGGTCCCCCGCCCGCCACCACCCCGCCGACTCACCCCCCGACCCCCGCCACCTCATCCAACCCTCCCCCCTCCTCCTCATACGGCTCCTCGACTCGCCGTGACCACGCTCGGCTTCTGGCATGGCTGGCACACCGATAAACACCAGGCCGGCTCATGGGAAAACGCCGATGGGCCATCAGGCCCGCGCGGCGCGCGCCGAGATCGCCATGGATCCGCGGGCCCTCGATCCCTCGGCGCCCCTCGTCACCTTCGGGCCCCCCAAGACCCCCGGCGTGCGGCGCACCGAGTTCAACTTCCCGTCGACCAACAGCTCGCCGCAGGTTTGGGGATTGGAAAAAATAAAAATAAATTGTGTTTTTGTAATTTTTTTTGGGGGGGGGGGAGTTTTATTTTTATTTTATTTATTTTTATTTTATTTATTTTTATTTTATTTATTTTTATTTTATTTATTTTTATTTTATTTATTTTTGGCGGTTTGTGTTTTCGTTTGCGTGGAAAGTTTGGCAGCCGGCGGGCGTTAAATCGACACGGCGGGACATTGATTTTTTTTTTCTTTTTTTGTCGTACCTCAGGACGTGGGGTTGATTTGCAAGAAAGCGAAGCTCGGGGGAAAAAATGCACGCGGAGGAATATAGCGTGGTGGGGGCGTCCCTGGTTACGTAAGGGTCGGAATTCGTCGCGGATTCGGCTCGACGATGAGATTTTTTTTTTCGTTGTGGGGTTGTTGAGACGGAGGCTTTTTTTCGTGATTTCGATACGACGGTGGTTTTTTTTAGTGAATTTATTTCGTTGGTAGTTTATTATTTATATGGTATTTTATTCTATGGTATTTCTTCGTGAATTTATTTCGTTGGTAGTTTTTTTATTTATATCGTTTTTTTTCGTGAATTTATATCTCGACGGCAGTTTATTTTTTCGTCTTCGATCAATCGTCTCGTCGGGCTAATTCGCGGTGGCGAAATTTAATCACCAATATTAACAACACAATTCGCCCTCGATTTTTTTTTTTTTTTTTTTTTTTTTTTTTTTTTTCATCATTACTACTTTACGTCACATGCATTTTTCTTCTCGTCAATCGCCACGACTGCTTTTATTATCGAAAAAAAAAAAAAAAAAAAAAAGAATCCGTCAATCCAAAGAATGACCCGTTTTTCTTTCACCCGTCGGTCCCGACGTCGAGGGCCGAAATTCCCTCGACATTGGCGAATTATTCTCCGCGATTTCCGGCAGCGACCGGATTTCACTTCTATGCCATTTTCGCGGCCCTCGAGGCTGCGAAGCTGCCGGTACACCCCCGCCCCCCCCCCCCTCCCCTCGCCCCATGATCCCTGCACACAACCCTCGAGCCATTTTCTCCGGTGAAAAGTCTGGCCGGCTTATAAGCATCCCCGCTCGCTCGCTTTATCGCATAGACATATTATTCTCAAAGCCCTCGCGGGCCCGTTCCACATCCTCGTCCATTCCCCGCGACGTCCCGCGGAAGCGCTCAACTCTACCCGACGATCCACCCGCGCCACGCGCGCTCCCCGCCGGCGGCAACGTCGTCGTCGTCGCGGAAAGCGCGTGGCGCGCTTTCCGCGACGACGAATGTACACACAATCTCGGCCCTGTCTCCGGGCGACCCTTTCTTCCACTGTCGCAGCGGGAAAACCTCGTTTTTCCTTATTTTTTCTGTTTCCACCGTCTCAAACCCCTACCCCCCACCCCCACCCCTCCCACGCCCCCATTGTTTTCCTCCCTTCCGTCAATAAATATTCGAGCTCGAGTTGGCGATTCTCGGGCCGATTTCTCCAACTTCGTCCAAACATCCTCGCAACGCATATCGTTTCGCGATCGCAATATTTTTTTTTCCAATCGTTTTACACTTTCGCGAAAAAAAGAAAAAAATGTTGAAAAATTACGTAAATAATTTCGAAAATTAATGTTGAAAAATTACGTAAATAATTTCGAAAATTAATGTTGAAAAATTACGTAAATAATTTCGAAAATTAATGTTGAAGAATTACGTAAATAATTTCGAAAATTAATGTTGAAGAATTACGTAAATAATTTCGAAAATTAATGTTGAAAAATTGCGTAAATAATTTCGAAAATTAATGTTGAAAAAAACCGCAAGTGTCTGAGACGCGAAAATTGTTATTATTATTGTTATTATTGTTATTATTACAATTATTATTATTATTGTTATTGTTACAATTATTATTATTATTATTATTATTATAAATGTTTATAGAATGTAAGTATTCTGCTTGTTTATATCTGCATGAAGTATTCTCTGTCAATTCAGCCACTTGTTTCGAAAATCCGAATTTTTTCCGATTTTTAATCAACATTTCGGAAAACGACGTTATTTTTTCCGAGCGAACGTATCGCGAAAACTTATAGTTACAGAAAAAAAATGTCTCCACACAAAAGTCGTCGTTTTTTCATAACTTTTGAACGGAACAATTTTACGTTCCGGTAACACTGATTTTTTTGCCGACAAAAAGGAGAAATAATTTGTTTTGTATCGATTTTTTTTTTTTTTTGTAATCGATACAAAAAATGACCACTCAGCGTGAAGACTGATTTTTCATCAGCGTAACACTGATTTTTTTGCCGACAAAAAGGAGAAATAATTTTTTTTGTATCGACTTTTTTAATTTTTTTAATCGATACAAAAAATGACCACTCAGCGTGAAGACTGATTTTTCATCAGGGTAACACTGATTTTTTTGCCGACAAAAAGGAGAAATAATTTTTTTTGTATCGATTTTTTTTTTTTTTTGTAATCGATACAAAAAATGACCACTCAGCGCGAAGAACATTCGAGCTGGCGAGAGGCGGAAAATTGGTGGTGGTAAAAAAAAAAGGCAGAGGAAGAAAAATGTGGTAACAATTGTGCGCAGGTGGACGTGTCGACCCAGGTGGATCTGCACGTGGCGAGCACGATTCACTCGGACTGGGAGAGGGTCGCGACGCCTCTGTACTCGCGCGAGGACATCAAGGAGCAGTACTGCATAACGAGCCGGCAGCTCGACGCGGTTGAGCGCTCGTCCGGCGGGATATTCGGGTGTCTGTCGACCCGCGGACCATCGCCGTGCGCCGTCACCAAGGTCTCGATACTCTCGGCGTGCGTGCGATCCGCGTCGAGCGACGAGAACATATGCGACGCGCCCTACCCCCGAAAGCACCTGCCGATACTCTGCTACGGCCACACGTTCAAGGGCGTGAATTTGCATCGCTACGACCACGCGGCCGGCGACGGTCGCGACCACGACGACGACGACGACGACTACGACGAGGAGGAGTGGCTCAACAACAGTTCCTACTTCCGCAGAAGACCTACCTCCTTTTGCACCGTGTCCGACCCGAAGAGGTCAGTCCGAACCTCGTTGATCACCCCCTGTTAATTACTTAATTAGTAATAACTAGCTTTAATTAATTATTAATTTTTTTATTAATTTTATTAATTATTATTTTTTTTATTAATGTTATTAATTATAAAAAATAATGTTTATTAATTATTAAAAAATTTAATTGTTATTAATTACTAAACAATTTAGTTTTTATTAATTATTAAACAATTTAATTTTTACCAATTTTTTTAATTTTTATTAATTATTTAAAACAAAAAATATTAATTAGCAATAAATAACTTAATTAGTAATTAATTAGCGTTAATTGCTAATTAATGCGTCGGGGATAATGAAGGCGTGATTATGTAAATTCGTCACTTGTGGCATTTTCTTTTATTGGCAATTCGTCGGGTCAGTCTGAACCCCGTTGGTCGGTTGATCTGCCAGTCGTTAATGCGTCGTTAATTGCTAATTAATGCGTCGGGGATAATGAAGGCGTGATTATGTAAATTCGTGACTTGTGGCATTTTTTTTAATTGACGATTCGACGAGTTTGAAAAAATTGGTCAATCAGTTTGAGATCGATAAGAGAATTGAAGGTAATAATCGGGATAATGACTACAGCGTGATTGTGAATTCATTGCTTACAGTTTTTTTTTTAAATAGCGTTTCGACGAGTTTGGAAAAATTAGTCAATTAGATGGAGACCGAATCGGGAATTGAAGTATCGATTAATTGTTCGAATATCGAGATGAAATAATATCGAGACGGTCGGTGAAATTAATTCGCTACTGCGAGCAGCCAATTGATATTTATCCGGGCGTGATTAGGAATTGTTGAGACGTTTTTTTTTTTTTCGTTATAATTGGCAATTTGTCGAGGCGCAAATTATCGCGTAAAATGTGAAGCAAATTTTCCAGTGCTGAATGTAACAAACTCATCTTCATTCCCGTACATTTTTTTACACGAAACGTTGGCTGGTTTACGACTAATTGTCCGTAATTATATTTCAAATTACACCCCATTGCGACGATTAATTCAAATTCTCGTGGAGTTTACAGCTAGCGTCATAATTGCAAATTAATTGAACGTAAATTACGCAGTAAAACGTCGATAATTGGTGTGCGGAGAAAAAAAAACACATATCGCTCAATCCAGCGAAGCAAATAAATAATTGAAAATGGACCAAAGTCAAAAAGTAAAATAATTCGCACGAGTTTACTCGGAACCGTTAATTAATTTTTCCGCTCGATAGGAATAATAACGCAAATTTGCCGTTTTTCTTCGACTCGCGCTCGTCGAGGGAAAAGAGACCCAATTTTAATTGTAATATCGAGCGTCGTGGCGCCCCGAGTATGACGCATCAAGCGCGCCACGTGCCGCGCGCAAAAACTCGAGAGCGAAACCCCCGCGTGATATCCGCCTCGCGGTAGCCGTGCGAGCTTAATGGGGATGACGCGGTGGGTGGGGGCGAATTATCCTGGTAAATAAGGAGGTGATCGATCGGTGACCGGTTGCTGTGTGTACAGCCAGAGATGTGAGGCCGTCAATTGACGCGTCAAAAGACCGTGACAAGACTGTCAAGTGACGGATGAAAAAATGCCCGCATTTCTGACGAGGGTGGAGGGGGGGGGGGGGGGGGGGAGGGAAAAGCCCTTTGTGATCGATTCGTGATAGAATTAAAAATGACCATCATACACGATTTTTTTTTTTTTTTTTTAATCTTTCGAACCTGGATTTTCTTCCTTCGTTCGAAAGAAAATTCGATAACGAAGAGAATGCCGCAAGGCGAAATGCGATAACTTAATTTCAGAATTTTTCACAAAATCTTAAAGCCGAAAATCGCCTTGCATTTATCGCGAATTTTTTTTTTCGATTTCGTAAAATTTGAAAACCCTATTCCATGGGAAATTTCGCGCTGATAAAAAAAAACACCGTTGCTTGCCCAAAAAATCGAAAATTCCTCGAGAAAAACGCAAAAAATGATTTTTTATCGTGACGTCAAAAGACCGCAAAACGTCGGTAATTTTTAGGTCAATTGGCGAGTCGTCAAAATGACCGTCATTTCGCATCTCTATGCACAAACACAGGTACAGTTGGCTCCCCGAGGAGGGCGAAAATCGCCTTGCATTTTTCGCGAATTTTTTTTTTTTTCGTTTTCGTAAAATTTGAAAACCCTATTCGAAGGAAAATTTCGCGCTGATTCCAAAGAGCATCGTTGTTTGCCCAAAAAATCGAAAATTCCTCGAGAAAAGTTCAAAAAATGATTTTTTATCGTGACGTCAAAAGACCGCAAAACGTCGGTCATTTTTAGGTCAATTGGCGAGTCGTGAAAATGACCGTCATTTCGCATCTCTATGCACAAACACAGGTACAGTTGGCACCCCGAGGACGAGGAGGCGAAGCTCGAGGGACCGAGGCCGGTGCTGCCTTCGGTCGTTCACTGCCCTCAACAGCAGCAGCAGCAGCAGCAGCAGCAGCAACCGGGGAGCAAGGGGCCGAAGCACGTGAGCTTCGCGAGGTCGCACACCCTGACCTCGTTCGACATGGCGACGAGCAAGAGCCCCCCGAGATCCAGCCACAATCAGGAACGACTCATCGACTCTCAGCCCACCGTTCAGGCGTCGGTCCCGAGCTCCTTTCTTCCCCCCGGCGGCGGGGTTCATCCTTATCCCGTCCTCGTGCCGCCCGAGCCCCGCGTTCTCGTTCTCGGTACGTAAACAGCCTTTTTCCCAGACCTTCGATTAGCTTCCATTCGTTACTCACGAGTCGCTGATTCCCTATCATATTTTGTTCGAACACGACGAGATGGAAGCCCCAGCATTTTTTTTTTTTTTTTTTTTTTTTTTTTCACTGACCGAAGACGAAAATTTGAGGCAGTCTTAGGATTGCAGACTAATTACTAATTTTTAGGATCCTGGTTCATGCGATTCGATCATTCATTCCAGCAATCATATTTAGGTGAAGTCGCGATCAGAGTCAGGCTTCACTTTTAGTATTTCCATTGCATTTAGCATTGATAGCAAATCAAAGCATTTAGCATTGATAGCAAGAAAGCATTTAGCATTGATAGCAAGAAAGCATCGACAAAAAATGATACATTCGGTTCTTCAACCAACAATCATAATCAGGCAGAGTCGCAATCAGACTCAGAGTTCACTTTAGCCTCCGGAATCCAAAGGCTAACCGCAGTTTTAGCATCGATAGCCATAAAACGACATCAAAAAGGGCTTCCAACGTTCTACCTTCCACCATGTAGAAGGTGTACCATCAACCTCTACCATGTCAACCTGTCTTTCCCCCAGAAAAAGTGCCGAAACGCGGCGGCATGAAGACCCAGGCGACGCAGACGGAGGTGCCGGCGGGCCTGCGCCGTGTGGCCCCGGTCACCCTGAGCCCGCGCACGATCCAGCGCGTCAAGATGGTCTCCCAGGGTGCGCAGACCAACGGCTTCATCAACGGCCGCAAGCTCACCAAGAGCTACTCGGAGGCGGGCCAGCTGGGAACGCCTCTGGGTGCGGGGGGACCGGCCGGAGGTGCCCAGGCCGGGCCCGGCTCGGGTACGGTTGGTGGTCCCGAGGCCGGCCCGCTAGCGGAGCACGAACCCCTCCAGCGGACGCAGAGCGAGGAGCCACCGCGCTCTCCATTCATCGTTGAGACGCCACCGGCGGAAACGACGTCACCGAGGACGTCCAGCCTGCCGCGTTACCAGCCGACGACGACAACGTTCAACGGGGACGTGGGGACCACGTCTGGGGGACGCCGGAGGTCCCCCGGCCCGGCCCGGGCCGGCTCCAGGGACCCCATGGACGACCAGGAGATCCTGATCGACTTCAAGCCCGCGCCGATCTCGCCGGACGCACGGCGCGCCATCCTCGCCACCCTGGACACCGAGCCCCAGCCCCGTAGGCCCATAAATCACCTCCACAAGACCCTGTCCGACGGCGAGATCCGTGTGGAGCGACGGGAGCTCGTCGGCGAGACCGGCGAGCCGAGTTACCCCCACAGCTGCAAGAGGAACCACGAGGACCCCTGCTGGGGCCGCGGGGTCGCCGTCAAGCCGCCCGTCCAGTTCTCCTCGACCCCGGAGAACCTCGCGATGCTCGCGAGGGTCGTCGCACCCCCGCCACCGCGGGACCATCGGGAGCGACGCGAGCACCGCCAGCAGCAGCAGCAGGAAGAGGTTTGGACTGGTTTTTTCGCACGTGCTGGGGGTTTGGAAGCTTTTGTTGGGTCCTCCAGGATGTTTTTTTTGTGCGAATAGATTAGGACCGGTTGGGGTTAGCCCCTTTGGGATCCTCTGCCAGGAAATTGAGTCTTCCAGAAGGATTTTTCCATCCTGGAAGAAATTGAGTCTTCCAGGAATGTTTTTTCCATCCTGGAAGAAATTGAGTCTTCCAGAATGTTTTTTTCCATCCTGGAAGAAATTGAGTCTAATCGATAGATCGATAGATAGATCGATAGATTAATCGATAGATCGAGTCCCACGTCGATGACGCCACTTTTTTCCCGCGTTTGTCTGAGTCATCGTTCACCGCTTCCTGCGCAGGAATTCCACGAGAACATAATCCGCCGCGGGCTGTTCCGCAAACGCAGCGTCTCGCTTGAGGACGGCGTGCAGGAGATGCCGAGCAGCGAGTTCATCCTTCCACGCTCGTTGCCGACGTCACCGACGTCACCGACGTCGTCGCCAGGTTCGTTTCCAATCCGAAAAAAAAAACAGAAAAATATTCCACCTGCGATGACGACACGTAAAATTGCCGAGCAGGTCAGATGAGCATCGTCCACATGTCGCCCAAGTACGAGAGACGAAGACCGAGCTTCCTGCGCACGGGCGCGATTGTCGTGGGCCCGGCCGCGTCGCCCTTCGCCTCGAGCGACAGCCTCACGAACGACGTGACGAAGGACCACAGCGACGGGATTTGGAACGAGTCGCAGGCGACGGTGCTGCAGGTGGACTCGCTGGGTCTGCTGACCCCGTCATCCCGACGCCGGCATCTTTTGCTCCTTCAGCATCAGCAACGCTCGTCGATGGACACCGAGGCTCTGGACGCCGAGGACGAGGAGGACGTCGACGTCTGCCCGCCGGCCAGCCCGAGGATCCGCTTCGAGCCGGCGAGTCCGGTCATTCACGCGCCAACCAGGTGCGAAACGATTTTTTTTTTGTCGCTTCTTTTTGGTCAAATTTCGGCGAACGCTTGACGTCAACTTGACGTTTAAATTCTATCTGAATCAATTTGAACGTCAGCTGGATTTTATTTTGTTTTACATTGAACTCAACATTGACTCAACTTTGACTCAACTTTAATTTAACTTGAACTTAAATTTGACTCAATTTGAACTTAACTTTGACTCAACTTGAACTTAACTTTGACTCAACTTGAACTCAACTTGAACTCACTCAACTTTGACTCAACTTTGACTCAACTTTGACTCAACTTTAACTCAACTTGAACTCAATTTTGACTCAACCTGAACTCAACTATGACTCAACTTGAACTCAACTTTGACTCAACTTTGGATTTGACCCGCGATTCCATTGTCCCCGCGACGTCGACTGAATTGCAGCATCGAAGGGACCCTACTGACGAGCCACATGGCGAACGGGGCGTTGCGCAGCGGGCGCAGCGGGCTCCGTCGCCCGAGCCCGTCGTCCATATCGCAACCGCTGTCGCAATCGTCGAGCGAGCTCGGTCTGAGCCTCGCGCGCACCGACTCCGGCGGCCGCACGAACACCGACCTCTCGGAGGCCTCGACGACCGAGGACTACGTCACTGCCAATACGTCGACGGGTACCGGGACCACAACTGGCACCTCGGCCACAACCAGCTCGTGGTCCAGGCCAGCTTATCTGCCATCGAGCGCCGCTCCCTCGGGACCGGCCTCAACCACTGCCACCGCGGCCGACGGGAGCTCCTTCGAGAGCGCCAGCTCGATTTACAGCCTCGCCAGAAGCGAGGTATCGCAATTTTTCATTATTGATATGTATTTTTTTTTTTTTTAACTTGACTCGTGACTTTTAATGCTCACCGCTACTTTTGCGCTTGACCACACGGAAAATAGCTCTTAGAGGACTCGACTCAGCATGTACTCTTGAGCGCCAGCTCTATTTACAGCCTGGCCAGGAGCGAGGTATTCCCTAGTTTTCACACGGTATAAAAAAAAAAAAAAAAAATTAACCGAAAATCACGCTTCTCAATTTTTGCATATTTCTTTCGCTCTTGCCCGGGATCGAAGCTCCTGGATGACACCACGCAGCATGTGCACTATAGCGCAAGCTCTATTTACAGCCTGGCCCGGAGCGAGGTACACACGTTTATTTTTATTTTTTATTTATTTTTTCACATTTTTTTCCGTCTCACGTACGTTTTTTCGGAACACCGTGACTCACGTCGTTTTGTCTTTAACGTCACGCTTTCCGCTGGACCCTGAAGCTTTTAGAGGACTCGTCGCAGCATGTAAATCCTAGTTCTAAGCTTGTGTGTGTTTGTGTTTTTTTTTTTGCCACGTGTGTTGTCGATGTTTGGGCTGCAAATCGAAAGATCGTTAGAGAAAAAATCTGTCAGCATGAAAGGCAATAAAATAAAATAAATGTCACCTTTGACCTTTGACGTGTGAAACGAATCTCGGTGGAGTTTCGGAGAATATCGTTGGGAAAATCGTTTCAGGCCGTCGTCGAAGAACCCTGTAGTCCACCACCGATCATCGAGGAGCTGAGCATGGCCATCGGCGGCGGCGTCGACGACGACGACGACGACGTCTCGCGCGATAAGGAACAGCGCGCGCCCTCGCCGGCCGCCTCGACGAGCAGCAGCAGCTCCGGCAGCTACGACCTCGACGACGCGATGCCGGAACCGGCGGCGGCGGCGGCGGCACAGGTGGACGGTTTTTCGGCCACGGCGACGCTCAGCCGTCACGGCTCCGAGCTGGAGCTTGATCACGACGTGAGTTTTGCCGTCGGTGTTCTTTTTTTTCTTTACGTCAGCCTGACGTTTGAATTAACTTTGTCTCAACTTAAACTCAACTTGGATTCAACGTGAATTCAATTTCGATTCAACTTGAACTCAACTTGAACTCAACTTAAATTCAACTTTAAGTCAACGTGAACTCAACTTGAACTCAACTTGAACTCAACTTGAACTCAACTTGAATTCAACTTGAACTCAACTTGAATTCAACTTGAACTCAACTTGAACTCAACTTGAACTCAATTTTGATTCGACTTGAACTCAACTTGAACTCAAATTTGATTCCATTTGAACTCAACTTGTATTCAACTTTAACTCCACTTTAACTTAACTTTAACTCAACTTTAACTTAACTTTAACTCCACTTTAACTTAACTTTAACTCAACTTTAACTTAACTTTAACTCAACTTTAACTTAACTTTAACTCAACTTTAAGTTAACTTTAACTCAACTTTAAGTTAACTTTAACTCAACTTTAACTCAACTTTAACTCATTATTTCGTTTTTTTTTTCATTTTATTTGACATTTCATTTCTCCCTTCGAATCTGAACGATAATCGCGTTTCGCCCGATCGCTCGCGCAAATCCAGGACGGTCGTCACTCGTCCTCGGGTGGCTACGCGGAGTCGCCGCCCGATCCTCACGCGTGGACCGAGGAGGAGCGTCGACGAAGAAAAAAGACGTTCACGCTGGATTTTCCCGGCGGTCACGAGACCGACGAGAAGGACGCGGAGCGTTTGACGTCGCAGCAGCAGCAACAGCAGCAGCAGCAACAGCCACAACAGCAACAACCGGCCGGACTGCCGGAAACGGTGGACGTGAGCCCGACGCCGAGTCACCGTCATCGGCCGACGCGGGGCAAGATGAACGCCGCCCGGAGTCCCCATCGGAACAACAAGTCGCGACGCGACTCCGCGCAGCTTCAGCTCGCGAGCAGCCGGAGCCCCGGCTCGTCGGCGCTGCAGAAGGACGAGTGGATCACCCCCGTCGACGACGCCGTGCAGATCCCCACGTCCGACGACTCCAGCTGCAGTCATCACTACCACATGCACCACCATCATCACCACGTTCACGGGCAGCAGGAGGGCGGCGTGCGTCATCGACGGACCCGCGAGAGCCCGAGGCGCAAGACCGGCGGGAGCAGCTACGCGATCGCCGGCCGACGGCGCAGCAACGAGGTAGGAATTTTTCCGTTTTTTTTTTATATCGTGCGTCTTCGGGTTTACGATTTTTTTTTTTTTTTAATATCTGTTTACTTCGGGTTTACGATTTTTTTTAAATATCTGTTTACCTCGGGTTTACGATTTTTTTTTCTTAGAAAAAATATATTTTAACTTCGGGGTTTTTCCATTTTTTTTTTTTTTTTTTGGTTTTAAAACTGAGTTTTCGGATTATCGGATATTTTTTATTTAGTATCCTCGGACGCGAACATTTTGTAGACCTAGGATTTTTCAATTTTTTTTTTTTTTCACTTTTGAGACTGAGATTTCGCGCTCTGGATATTTTTATTTTTTATCTCCAAGTCGCAAGAGGACTTTTTAAATTTTTTCCGGAGATTGAAATGAGGGAATTTTTTATTTTTTTTTTCTTATACGCCAGGATAAGAACGCGGCGCTGACGGGAAGTCTGCCGAGGCGACGGTCCCGAGCGGTCGAGGACGGCTCGTCCTGTCGGCTGAGCCCCGGCGGGCGGTACCAGCGCAGCCCCCACAACGGACACGCCGCGGCGATAATCGTGAAGTCGCCGAGCCCCGAGGCGCGGCTGAAGGCTCTGTCGGCCGAGTCCCTGCGGTCCGTCAGTCCCGGCAGCGACAGCGTTTTTTACAGCGAGGCCGCCGATCTGTCGGGCGCCGGGCTCACCGCCCTCGTCGACGCGCCGCACTGTCAGAACTGCGGCAGAGAAGTAAACGAAAATTCGTTTTTTTTTTCTAATTTAGAAAAAATTCGAATTTTTTTAACCATTTTTTTTAATTTAAAAAAAATATCGAATTATTTTTAACCATTTTTTTAATTTAGAAAAATATCGAATTATTTTTAACCATTTTTTTTAATTTCGAAAAAAATCGAATTATTTTTACCATTTTTTTAATTAGAAAAAAAAATCCAATTTTTTTACCATTTTTTTAATTAGAAAAAAAAATCCAATTTTTTTACCATTTTTTTTTTTAATTAGAAAAAAATCCAATTTTTTTTACCATTAGGTTTTAATTTAGAAAAAAAATCGAATTTTTTTTCTTAGGTTCCCGAAGAAATCGTACAGCCTCCGGCAGGCTTCGCCGACTCCCCGGAGGGTCCTCGGGCGGCCTCGAGCACCTCCTCGAGCAAACACGTCAGCCATCGACTTTACAAGAAGTTCGACAAGCGGTACCGATCCGAGGAACGCGGCGAGCGCAGGTATCACAGCAGGAGCAACGGGGCCGGACGATCGGACGTGCGGGCCAAGTCCGAGGAGCGCGGCGGTCGGTCCAGCAGCCGGGGATCCATCGACGACGGCTCCAGGCGAAGACTGCACGCCAGGAGCACCGACGCCAGCATGGAAGTTCTCACGGGTCAGTGTCGGATTGTTGTTTTAGCATTTCGCGGGAATAATTACATTTTTTTTTTACAAATGTTTTTTTTTCCTACGACATTTAATTATTTTATGCGAAATTTAATTCTTTTTTGCAATATTTAATGCTTTTACAATTTTTTTTACGAAAATTAATTCTTTTACGATTTTTTGACGAAATTTAATTCTTTTACGATTTTTTGACGAAATTTAATTCTTTTACGATTTTTTTTACGAAATTTAATTCTTTTACAATTTTTTTACGAAATTTAATTCTTTTACAATTTTTTTACGAAATTTAATTCTTTTACGATTTCTTTTACGAAATTTAATTCTTTTACGATTTTTTTTAACGAAATTTAATTCTTTTACATTTTTCTTTTACGAATTTTTTTTCCGCTTTTTCAAATATTTCTCGCACAGTCCATCAATTTTTTTCGTCAACCCTGAAAAGGTCGCGAGGACGAGGACACGTACGTGGAGCCTTATACGGGCTGCGAGTGGATCTACATAGGCGAGGCCGAGGAGAGCCACGTGTGGCGGCGTCCGGACAGCCGGGACGGCGACGACGAGTCCTCGGACGCGGCGATCAAGGAGCAGAGCCGGCGGGGCTCGCAGGGCTCGACGGAGAGCGAGAAGTCGTTCAGGAAAAAATACCAGGCGGCGACGCACCGGATGGTCCACAGGAAGAGCAGCGGCGAGATGTACAAGAGGATCCAGACGAAGAGTTTCGGTGAGCCAAAGAAAAAAAAAAAAAAAAAAAAAAAAGTAATCTTCACCTCTACAATTTTGCCAACCAACCACGAATTATTCCAGTCCGAAAAATCGCTACGCGGCCGCAAACGCGATTTTTTTTTCCCCCGCAGGGAAAAATAAAATCAAGTACCCACGGCTAATACCCGGTGGCGTATTATTAAATTCAATATGCACCGCAAACGTTGGCAACTTGTTGCTCTCTCCCTCTCCCTCTCTCTCTCTTTCTCTCTCTCTCTCTCTCTCTCTCTCTCTCTCTCTCTCGGTGGTTAACGCAAGTAGGTCGCAAGGGAAGCGCAGATACGTATAATAATAAAAGGAGGCGC
This sequence comes from Pimpla rufipes, assembly GCA_963932165.1. Lineage (NCBI taxonomy): Eukaryota > Metazoa > Arthropoda > Insecta > Hymenoptera > Ichneumonidae > Pimpla > Pimpla rufipes. Next base: position 22,866,201 of record OZ010634.1, read on the forward strand.
GAGAGCGTCAAAGTGTTAAACGAAAGGCCTCTCCGGCCTGGAGAGAGCGAAGCGGACGATCGACGTTGTGTGACGCAAGCGAATTCCAACGTGTCGATTAGCGTCGATGCTTCGGAGAGCATCTCGCGCGCGCACCACACACAAACGGGGCGTCGTGTCAGGGGTAAACCGAAGAAAAGCATCGGGGGCCGCGCGCGAAGCGGACCGAGCGAAGGTCGAGCGCGCGCGCGCGCGTTTTATTTTTAATCGAACGGTCGCGCGAGCGACGAGCGCGCGGTTTAATTCCTCGCGCTTCGCCAGCGCCGGACGTTTTTCCCTATTCCGCGACTAAGCGCGGAGACCACCGCGAATCCGTTTTAGCCGCCGTCGCGCGGACTTCCTAAACGGTCGACACTCGGGCGACGCGACGCTCTCCACCAGGCATTATTCGTTCCAAGGTCGCGGGCGGCGAGAGAGAGACGCGGCAGAAAGCGATTCATCAGCAGCCGGGCCGACCGCGAGAAACGAGAGCTTATTTTCCACACGCGAGCGAATATCCCGATGCCGTCGTCGTCGCGAGGTCGTCGCGCGCGTTACGCGCGACCTTCGGTCGCTCTTCGCCTTTGGACTTGGTCGCGACACGCTCGGCAAGATTGAACGATTTGGCCGCGAAAGTGGAAACTCGTTGGGGCCCTCGTCAGTCCGTCTGTCTGTCTGTCCGTTCGTCTGCGTGACGTGCAACGAGCGAGCGCATTTCAGCGGAACGAGAGACGTCCGAGAGCCGATCCAACGAAGACGCGAAGACGAATACCGGGTTCGCGAATCTCCCAGATGGCATCGGTGGTTGTTCCAAGGTCGAGCACTTTCGGGCAGGTGTTTTCTCGGAGTGGAGGCCGCGAATACCGGTACTCGGCGGTCGAGCACCTTCGGGCCGGTGTTTTCTGCAAGTGGAAGCGGCGAATACCGGTACTCGACGAGTGGAACTTTGCGGAGAGACGAGATACTTTTTTTCGGCGCGATTTTTATGAACGGGTCGACAGGCGCAAATTTTTTTTTTTTTTTTTTTTTTTTTTTCGAAAATACCGAGGAACGTCGAGGCGATGCGTTGCACTGCGGACCATAATGTTGACGCCTGGAGTACCGGTACTCACGCGGAAGTATTCGGGAACGGAAATTTTCGGGACGAATACCGTGATTCGGGAGCCCGAAACGACTTCCGTGAATATCACGGGCGCGGTATTGGACAGCTATTGGCCGGAAATGACGACAGTCATGGGAAATTACTTTCATAGTACTGGTATTTTCGCCTTGGGGATTCTTCGCAACGGCTTCTCTTGAAAAATATTACTTTTTTAACGCGAATACCGGTATTCGTGAGGCAATATCTTATGTAAATACCATTATTCGAGAAAGCGTTTGTCCGCACAGCGATTCGTGTTTTTCCAACGAGTTTCCACGTGTACATTTCAACCCGCTGAAACCCCGAAGATCTCAACATTCTTCTCGCCAAAAAAATATGTTTTCGCTAACAAAAATATCGAAAATACGCACTATCGGTCCATCACTGTTTTCCACCGCTGCAAGCGCTTCGGCACCGAAATACACGCAAAAAGATCATCCAGTCGACAGCGCCAACGGCAACGCTAACATCGAAACCGCGGCTCAGGCGCGACCCACGTGTTACGGGCCCCAAAAAAAAAAAAAAAAGTCACCGACTCTCGCGGTCGCGATTCGCAGTCTAATTTTTCCTTTGCGCTCGGGCGGCGCAATGAGCTATTCAGCGCTCTTCAATTCCGCCCCAAAAGCGGAACCTTTTACAGACGATGAGTCAGAGAGCTCGGGGCATTCGGCTCCGTCGACATCGTTGCCGAGGCTTTTTGTGGCTCGCCGACCTCTTTTTCCACTTCCCTCTCTCACTCTCTCTCTCCCCCTCCCTCCACCTCTGCCTCTCAGCTTCGATGCAAATCGAAAAAAATCTCAAATTCCTGGCTACCCGAAGCGTACGCGAGGGGGAGAAAAAAAATAATACTCGCTGGTGTTTTCGTTTATCTGTTTTTTTTTTTTTTTTCTTTCTTTTCCTCGCCACTCCAACGCGATGAACGGAAGAGGGAGAGAGAGGCGGAATGCGGGCTCTTCAAAATTTTGTCTTTAAATAATCCTCGCGTAACACACGCGGTTGGTCTAAATATAAATTTTCGTCGCGCGGTTCTATATCGCCCGACGGGACTCGCGCGCGGCCACCACCCGCGGTCTCTGCACCGCGATCTCGCTTTCTCGCTCTCTTTCACCGTCTCTTCGGCGCGTCTCCGCCGCGGGTTCCCCGCCATCGTCGTCGCGAGTGCCGCGCGCGGATTCGGCGGGGGTCTCGTTCGGGGCTCTCCCCACGCTCGCCGTCCACAGGGAGGAAGCGGAGCTTTTTGGCCGGCAGTCAGTGGGTCAGGGCGCCGAGTCGCATTCCGCGAGGCCGTTCCGCGCCTCGATCCTTCCCTTCCCCGTCTCAGACGCTGACACGTATTTTCACTTTTCGCCGCGATCCCCCCGAGTGCGCCGCGCGACTCTCTCTTCTCTCTCTCTCTCTCTCTCTGTCTCGTCGTATTCGACGGAATCGATTTTTCGTCCTCCGTTGTTTTTCCTCCCGATCGGCGACGAAATCCCGAGCTCGGTAATCGCGGGTGAACGCGACGAAAATTTGACGCGGTGAATTTTTTTTTTTGGCACAGTTTTTAGTTTTGGATATTTTTGGGTTTTTTTTTTTGGTTCTCTTATCAAGTGGCGAGTGAGTTCGCGAGTGCGACGATGGTGTGCGACTCGGTGGGGACCTCGTGTCCGCCCGATCTCGGCGAGGACGTGTCGCTGAAAACTTCGCTCGAGGAGCTGCTGAAGTGCATGCTGCGCGTCTGGTGCCGGGAGGGACAGGCGCTCAACAAGCTCGGCTCGTCGGCCACTGGTAAATAGTCACGTCGACGACGTCGTGCCGCAATTGGAAAGACATCGACGGAGACGGCAAAGTGGCCAATTTTTTTCGGCGATTTTCCGACGATTTTTTATTTTTTTTCGTGTAGGATTGAAACGACGGCGTCAATCCTACACGATTTCCCCCCGTCCATTGTCTTCAATCCTACATGGGATCTATAAACTATTTTTTGTGGATTTGAAGGCAAGGAACAAATCCGGGAATATTTTTTTTCGAGATCAATCCTACACCGAATGGTTCACCCGTGGCGACAGTCAGTCCTACGCCTTTTTCATCCGGTCCGGCGTGTTCAATCCTACACAAAATTTCCAAATTTTTTTTTCATCCGTGGAACCAAAGGCAGGGAGCAATTTTGGGAATAATGCTTTCGGGTCAATCCTACACCTAATGGTTAGCCCGTTGCGACGCCAATTTCATCTTCAATCCTACACAAAATTTACGAACTTTTTTTATCCGTGAAACCGAAGACAGAAGAACCGATTTTGGGATTAATTTTTTTCGGTACGAATCCTACACTGGATGAATCGCCTGATGCTCAATTCTACGCATTTCCCTCGATCAGTTCCATGTAGAAAAAATCGGAAAAAAAATTCGTCGCCTTTTCTCTCACCCGACTCGTCGAGTGCGGATTTGTCCTCAAAACGTTTTCGCCCCGATGACTCTCGGCCAGTACTCGCGGCCGACAATTGCGTCGTCGTGACCGACGTTCGCAGCGGGGCCACCACCGCGATGTGCGGCACCGCGTGGCCGTGTCACCGCACAGCTAGTCGTCGTCGTCGTCGTCGTCGTCGTCACCGCGCGCCGTTATCCTTCGTTTTATCCGATATCTATTTTTCGTTCCTTTGATCGTCGTCGCGAGCGCAGTCGGTGCATAAACCGTGAACGAGTGGAGAGAAAAATAAAAAAGATAAAATAAAAATAACGCGGTGCGCGGATTGCGGTCTGCTCGAAGGCCACGCGTTTGTTGACAACCGTACGGTGAGCATTAAGGATCATGACGTTGTCTGTGTGTGTGTTTCAGAGAGCGACAAGCGCGTCGTGGTGAGACGCGAGGCCGGCGGGGAATTTGGTTTTCGGATTCATGGCTCGAAACCCGTGGTCGTGTCGGCGATCGAGCCCGACACGCCGGCCGAGAGCTCGGGCCTCGAGGTCGGCGACATCATAATGTCGGTCAACGGAAGGAGCGTCATGGACGCGACGCACTCGGAGGTCGTGAGGCTCGCTCACTCCGGGCCCGACGTCCTCGAGCTCGAGGTCGCCCGTACGTGCAACGTCCTCGCCCCCAAAGTCCCCGGCGTCAACGGGAGCGGCGGTGGCGTCGGTGGCGGCGGCGGCGTAAACACCGGCACACCGAGCGCCAAGGGGGCCGCCAAGGAGACCGCGCTGTGCTCCGGGTATCTGTGGCGCAAAGCCACGAGCGCCGCCGCCTCCTCGGCCTCGGACAAGTGGGTCCGAAGATGGTTCGCTCTGCGTCGTGACAATTGCCTTTATTACTACAAGACTGACACGGTAAGTTCGACTGTTGGGGTCATTGAAATCATTGGAGTCATTGAAATCATTGGAGTCATTAAAATCATTGGAGTCATTGAAATCATTGGAGTCATTGAAATCATTGGAGTCATGGAAATCATTGGAGTCATTGAAATCATTGGAGTCATTGAAATCATTGGAGTCATTGAAATCATTGGAGTCATTGAAATCATTGGAGTCATGGAAATCATTGGAGTCATTGAAATCATTGGAGTCATTGAAATCATTGGAGTCATTAAAATCATTGGAGTCATTAAAATCATTGGAGTCATTAAAATCATTGGAGTCATTGAAATCATTGAAGTCATTAAAATCATTGAAGTCATTAAAATCATTGAAGTCATTAAAATCATTGAAGTCATTAAAATCATTGAAGTCATTAAAATCATTGAAGTCGTTAAAATCACTGAAGTCATTAAAATCATTGAAGTCATTGAAATCATTGAAGTCATTGAAATCATTGAAGTCATTGAAATCATCGAAATCAGCAAAATCATTGAAACCATAAAAATTATTGAAACCATCAAAATCATGAAAATCGTTTAATCATTGAAATCATGAAAATCATTAAAATCATTTAATCATTGAAATCATCAAAATCATTGAACTGACGACATTGAATGATTAATCTGGCGAATATTTCCAACAGGATTCACAGCCGGTAGGGGCAGTAATGCTGCTCAAGTACGAGGTGGAGCCGACACCGGAAGCCAGCAGGCCCCACAGTTTCGCAATCAGAAAGCAGGGTGCGCCGAGTCATCATCTGGCGGCCGACAGCGAGGAAGCCGCCGCGAGATGGAGCACAGTGATTCGCGAAGCTGTTGAGAGAAACAATCAGGTTCGAATATTGTCGCTGCGCAAAATTCGAAATAATTGAATCGAAAAAATTCGAAATAATTGAATCGAAAAAATTCGAAATAATTGAATCGGAAAAATTGACTTTTATTCGTTGTGAATTTTTGCGCAGGCTGACACGTGGCTGGACGCCTCGTTGAGAATGCAAGAAGTCGCGGCGTGCGCGATTCAGCGACCCGACTGCTTCGGCTATCTGTCGAAGCAGCAGAATCGCGCGCGAAAGACGTCGTCGCCGACCGGCTGGTCGCGACGCTACTGCGTCCTTAAAGACGCCGCGCTCTATTTCTACGACGACGCGAACGCCGAGAAAGCCTTCGGCGTCGCGTGCCTCCACGGGTTCAGGGTTCACGGCAGCGCGCCCAATTCCGGCGGAAGAAAACACGCGTTCGAGCTACAACCGCCGGATCCGACCCAGCGCAGCTACACGTTCGCCACCGAATCCGAAATGGACAAGAAGAGGTGAGCCAGAGACAATATCGTCACGATTTAAAATACAATCGCTCATTAAGCTTCGAGGTTCTTTTTTTTATGTTGGAAAAATGACAAGGAACACAATTTTTTTATTTTTAGCTCATGGAATGACTTAAAAAAATAAAATTCCGAAAAAAGTCATTCCATGAGCTAAAATTCCCAGGTGCTGAATTTTTAGCTCATGGAATGACTATTTTTCCGAAAAAAAAATATTTTTGCGAAAAAAGTCATTCCATGAGCTAAAATTCCCAGGTGCTGAATTTTTAGCTCATGGAATGACTATTTTTCCGAAAAAAAAATATTTTTGCGAAAAAAGTCATTCCATGAGCTAAAAAATCCAGACCTGGGAATTTTAGCTCATGGAATGACTTTTTTCGGAAAAAAAAAAAATCGGAAAAATAGTCATTCCATGAGCTAAAAATTCAGCACCTGGGAATTTTAGCTCATGGAATGACTTTTTTCGGAAAAATAATTTTTTTTCGGAAAAATAGTCATTCCATGAGCTAAAAATTCAGCACTTGGGAATTTTAGCTCATGGAATGACTTTTTTCGCAAAAATATTTTTTTTTCGGAAAAAAATTAGGTTTGGAGATTTGTTTACAATGTTAAAGAAATAACGAGTTAGAAACCATTTTTTTTTCTTTCTCGGTATAAAAAATAATTTCTCATTGAGTATCGAAATTTTTATTTTTATTTGCGTTTTTTTTTAAATATTAGAGAAATAACGATAGATAAAGAGATTTTTTCAAGTTGTCCGTTCGATGAAATGAATATTTTTTTTTTTAGATGGCTCGCGGCCCTCGAATACTCGATCGATCGATGGATAAAAGTTGGTTGACGTCCCGCAAACTCAGCCTAGAAACGAAGATTTAACGAAGCAGCGACGACCCATCGATTAGCTCAGTAAATCCTCACACACGCACACAACACACGCACCACCTTCCCACACGTCCGTGCCGTTGGCCCCAGTTATATTTTTGTCGGACAGTCGACGACCGATCACGTCACAATTACATCAACCCTCGAAGTCCCCTCGCTGTCCCGATCGAATCCTCTATTTATTTATTGTTCACCGATTTTTACGAAAATTAAACGACAAAAAAAAAGAATCGACGCACACCACGTTTTTTTTATTCTTTAATCTTCGTCCCGTTTCATCCGTCGTCACGCGAGACACTCGCGATTTTCTCACTCGGAACAAAAGCGGAAACATAAAAATAAAAACGTGACAAAACTCGTGGTTAGCATCGAGGCATCGATAGGAATAGACAAACGAAGCGAATAAATGATGATAAAAATTGCAACGCGAATGAATTGATACGCAACTTTTTATGGAGTTTTTATCCTAGATTACGAGTAACATGTGTTTCGTCGATAGTCAGAACCGATCGATAAGCGTAAAATCGTGAAATTCTTTTTATTGAAAAAAAAAAGAAAAAAAATGATGAAGGAGAGAAAAAAAAAGAAAACGCCATTTTATCGAATACACGTATAACGATGCATCGCCCTGTATATTACACACACATTGTACTAGGATGTTTCAGAAATTTTGAGTTTCACGAAGATTCGTCGGGACAAAAAAAATTACGAGCAAAATTTGCTCTCGCGTGGATTTTTTTTTTTTTTTTTTTTTTTTTTTTTTTTTTCAGAACCAGCGTCAGGTCGATCCCAACCAATCCGAACAGAGAGCCGAAAATTTTCTCTCTCGCGTTTCACCGACGAATTTATTTTTTTCCTTTTCTATCAAACGATTAAAAATTGTTGAAACATTCTAATATTATACATATATTATACATACATAAATTATATTGTATAGAGAATCCGTTGAGTCGGATTGGATATTTTGGTCGAATGCCAAAGAGACTGCATGTGTGAATGCTTAAAACCGCGAAGAGAAGACGAGAGAGTGTTTTAAGCAATAGTTGTTGTTATAATTGATAGTTTTTATTGCATCGTAAGAACGAGACACGCGGCGTATATATATATAAAAAATATATATATACGCGTACACGTAAATGAATTATGTTATACAATAAATAAATATATATATACACCACACACACACACACAGACGGACACACAGACAAACATTGCAGGTACCACAGATTATTATAGAGCGACGCGAAACGACCGTGAGTGAAAGTTTCGTTCGTAAAGTTTTATCGAATCGTTGTTGTTCGTTAAGAGAAAAGAAAAAAAAAAAGAAATAAAAACGTAAAAAGTATAAAAAATTAGTGATACACGTACACGCATACACGCTCGGGCGACACGAGTCCGTGAGTTAGGGAAGCAGGGGTTAAGAGGACAGGAAGCAAAAAAAAATCGTATTACTTATCATGAATATTTGTATCGTATACCTCGTCTGCATGCCAGCATTAAAAAAAGCAAAAAAAAACAATTACGGTTTATAAAAAAAAACGACAGATAAAATGAGAACATAATACTGAAACAGTTATAAAAAAAAACATAATTTAATAAAAACGAAGGGAGAGATGGAAAAATGTTGGCGTTTGAGTGATGTGAAGGGAAAATCGACTCGATGATTTATGAACATTTTTTAATTTTTTTTTTTTTTTTAATGAGCAAAACCAAAGACAATTGTCTTAAAAAAAAATTATTCTAGTTTTCCAAACATTCGTATTTTCCGCCAAATCTCTTGTCTACTTTTTCCGTTTTTCTTTTTTTTACTCCCCTCGAACCGAGCATTCGAGTCGATTTTCCGTTCGAGCTGCGTAAATTCGGGAGACAAGGATGTGAAACGCGAATGTACAAAAGTGTTCCGGCCAGAGTGGGCCAGCCGCAAGGAGATTGACGAATACTCGAAGAGGAAGAGAAAGAGGAGAAAAAAAAACGTGACAAAAAAAAATTAATTGGCAGGGACGAAAAAGTCGAGAGCGAAAGTGAGACGCGCGAATGGCCGGTGTGTATGTGCGTGCGCGCGTGACTGAGAAAAAAAAAAAACAATTAAGTCAACCCGCTCAAAATCAGAGATAATAATAAAGACTTTAATACCAGTTATATAACGGCTGCTGCCATTCACTGTCTACTATTACATATATCCCATCGCCGTCGTCGTCGTCAACGTATCATCACCGCAACGATTTTTTTAATATATATATATAAAAATATATATTATATATATTTGCAATATTGAAATTTACACGATCCTCGCGGGACGGGGGGGGAATTCCCCCCCACCTCCCCCTCGCGCAGGCGACAGGAACGCCGGACCATCGACAGACAATTTTCCACGATGATGAGAATAACGTATTTTCAATAATGCATGTGCTTCGTCGGTGTAAACGTTGTATCGAATAAATCGTTATTGACTAAATGTGTGCAAACGCGAAAAAAAAAAAAAACAAAAACATACAAAGAAACAAACGAAATTCTCACATGTACTATATGTGTGTGTTTGTGTGTCATGCGTCGTTCGTCGAAATGTCGGACTAGGACGAGGACTGAACGACGAGGAGACTCAGAGGTAACAATAAAATTGTTGCTGTGTAAATAACAATTACTTTTTCAAAGTCATTTTTCGTCAATTGACTGTCGATCGAGATATTACGAAAGGTAATTTACCATCGACCCGTTTACTCGTCTCGTATCAATGGTAATTTACCATCTAATTCGCAAAGTGTCAAATTCACGGTGAAAACCGAGATGTATTTCGCTTACAGTTCGCGCGCGAGGTTCAAAAAACGCGCCACCTGCGCGCGCAGCCTCGACCCGTCGATGTATATCGATATATCGAGCCGCAACGACCATCGACTTTCGATAATCGATCACCTCGCTCCAGGCGCGGGAAATTTAAACGAGATAATTTCGCAAGGACACTCCGCAAATTTTGCCATTTTTCAATACGTCAAAAGTGTCATTATTTTTCTTCCGACGGAAAAAAAACGGCGGTGGATATTTTTTTACAGCGAATCTGGTCGAGATAATCGCTCATCGAATTCTCGTCGAATGCGGCGCAGCGCGGTGGTCGATTGCAGCAGCAGCAGCGTCGGCTAGTGCCGACCTAACCTCAAATTCGAAAAAAATTCGAAAAGTGTAATTCGAAAAAATGTGGCGTTCCCTCGAGCGATCTCGCCAAAAAATTGTCGCGTTCCCATCGCAAAATCGTTCGCTGGCTTTGCCGGAGTTGAAACCAAAAAGAATATTCCTTAAAAAAAAAAAAAAAATCCCGTATCCGCAGTCTCAGTTTTTGGGAGAGACACGCGAGATGTACGTTAAAGTGCGAACCATCGATGGGAGAGCCGAGCGAGGCTTTGATGTCTCCAAACTCGTGCTTGATGTCTCCAAACACGTAGCACATCAGCGTCGAGGACTTCAAGGTATCCGAAGATCTACGCTGTCTTTGCTTTTTCATTACGAGCAGAACGACACCCTATCGAAGGACTTTCATCCACAGAAAAGGGTCGGCGAAGCTTTTCAAGTCCATGAGTCGCTCCAGCGTCTCTTCTTTCGGGGCAAACAGCTGAAGAGCGGATACACAATTTTTCATTACAGTGTTGGGCTTTGAGATGTTTTGCAACTGGTCGCAAAGGCACAGAAAGTCTGGAGCTCGACAGAGGCTTCCACCAGCTTCGAATCGAGCTCTAAATCAGCAGAGGCGAAGGAGTCGAAGGAGAATGCCGAACGAGTGCTCATCGTGGAGTTCACTGGAACTCTTCACGTTGGAAGGTAGGAAATTGTTTTTTTTTTTTTTTTTGCTGGACTCTGAAAAATACAAATAAATATAAATGTTCGCGAAACGAAACTTTTTTTGTTTTTTCCTCGCAGCAAAAACACAACAGTGATGAATTGCTCGCCCAAAGGAGAGATTTACGCTATAGAGGAGAGAAAATCGCTGCTGGAGCGAAGTCCCGATGACAGCAGCGGAATTAGCGGCGAGAGGCCGCTAGATTTCCAGCACACCGGCAGACTCCAAGAGCGCCGGGAATCTCGTCGAGAAAAAAGAGAAAGTAAAAAAAAATAAAGCACAGGAAAGCATGAAAAAATTGACGAAAAAATCGAGGACGAATTTAACAGCGCGGATTATTATTGAACCGGAAGCGAAAAAATTGAAACGAGAACCCTACGAACTGGAGGCCGAGGTGGAAAAATTCGTGAGTCAAGACACGGCGAATCGGAGAATTTGGGACGAATGCAGAGAGTCGATGGGTCGACGGAAAATATCTTTTCTGCAAACCGTGGCTGAGAGGTGAGTGAAATTGTTTCGACGTTGAAAATCGGCAGGTTTTTTTTTTTTTTTTTTCAATCTCTTTTAATAAATGTAATTTTCAAAAGGTTTACGTGCGTCTGCTGCCGGGATGTCGTCCACAATCCCGTGACGACTACGTCCGCTCACAACATGTGTCGGAATTGCCTGAAGCGACGTTTTCGCGCTGGTGTCCACGGCTGTCCCACCTGTCGACGTCCGATGCGAAAGAATCGCGAGAAGCTGGCGAACGAATCGCTGTCATCGGCGCTGAAGCTGCTGTTCCCGGGCTACGGAGGGGGACGATAGCGCGATTCGCGCAAATTTTGCCGAGGAACCGGGAGATTTTTACGGCTTGAAATCGTGAACCGAGTTTTACGTTTTTTATCGCCAACATTTTTTTTTTTTAATACGTAATAAATGTTTTTGAACTGGCAGGTGGAAAATTCGAGTTGTCAAGGTTTATGGCCAATTCGTGATATTCGCGTTCATTTCCGCATTCGTGATTTTTTTTTTTTTTTGGAAAATAAATTTGGATACTTTTTATCGCTGTCCTCGTGTTTTTTTATTATTTTTTAATTTTTTTTATTGGGGACAGCGACAAAATTTTCGGGAAACTCGAATTTTTAAGGTGGCACGTGGAGCTGTAAATATTTAACGACACGAGATATTCGCTTCCGTCTTGGAATTTTTCGTTCCCACTGAAGCGAAGAAGAAGCTCCAATCGTTTTTTTTTTGCTCAGCACGAAATGTATAAAATAACTGCGTCGTAGTCGGAAGTAAAATAAAACAAGAGAACCCGGAACTATAAAGAACTACATTTATATTTATGATGTATTTTCATTTGCTTCAAGCTTTAGAGTATTTTTTGGAAAATAATGTTTTAAATTTTTATCCTTTAACCCGATTTCTCAGCTGCTTCTGGTTTGCCGGGTGGAACGATTTTGCCGATCCAGTCGAGATACTGATCGTTTCCGTTCTCAATCTTGAACAGAAAAATTATTAATTGTACGAATCGAACGACGACGCGTGAGACAAAAATTGCGATTCGGTTACTCACGGGAACGGAAATCACTTCGCACACCTCGTACGGATGATTTTCCCTGTAAATCCGATGACAACAATGACGTCAGAAAAGTTCGATTTTGCATGAAAAATAATTTAACAATCGTCAACTCACTTGACGAATTTCGTCAACGAATCCACAGTCTGCGTCCTCGTTTTGATCATCTGCAAATAATCGACAATTTTAATAATCGCAAAGAAAAAAAAAAAATTAGTCCCTGTTTCCGAAAATTCTCACCAGCAGAAGTTCGCTGTCCTCCTTAATTTCGTCCTGCCATTCATACCTAAAGTAAAAAGTAGAAATTTAATTAAAATCGTAAGAATAAAAAAACAAGACTAAAAGTTGCTGAATTTCGTTTCTCTTACACGGAAGTAATTTGCGGAATGATGTTGACGCACGCGGCTAACTTATTTTTTAGAATGGTGCTGCAACGGAGAGAAAAAAAAACAAAAATTAATTTCTTCGTGATTTAATTTAAATTAAAAAAAATATATGCATCTTTTTTATTTACTGCGCCAATTGTTTCGCCACATCCTGCGTTGGCACCGTGACCCACGCCACGGAATAGACTCCAGAAGTGCTGTTACTCATGGCTCGCGAACCGAGAGCACCGAGATTTCGAGCTAGAAAAACTATCATGAACGCGAGAGCGAGAGGCACCGGCTTCGATACCATTTGTGCGAAATTCTTCACAATTTATTTTTGAGGTTACGTTGTTCTGACTGATTTCTGTGCCGGAGAGCCGCAAAACCGCCGGAAGGGGGCGTTCGCGCCGGCGAAATCGATTTTTTCGCGAGGCGGTTGACCATCGGTCGGTAATGCAGGAACCTTGTAAAATCGTCAGTTCTGATCAGTGGTTCTCCTGGCGGGCAAACCAGACACCAATCAAAATTCTCTCACGGTGAGCTGGTGTGTGCTCCGTCGGTAAAGAAAATTCTATTACAACTGTCGGTAAAGAAATTTTGATTTTTTTTTTTTTTTTTTTCAATTTCCATGTGTATAAAACAACGAATTCCCAATGTCCCCCGCGTCGATAAAGTAGGAAACGCGACACGTCGTCGCCGCGCGAGAGGAAAGAGGCGAAAAAAAAATTAGAGAGGGATCAGGAGGTGGGGGAAGCCCCAGAAATCTCTCGGGGTCCGTCGCCGAAGGAGCCGCCGGAGCTCGGATAATCCGAGGTCTGGAGAGGGTCGCGCGCGCGGCGGTCTCGGGTCTCTCGCCGATCTCGGAACCGGTAGCCACCCAAGAAGGCGGGGGGGATATTCCCTTTCACCGTGGGGAGCCGGCACGCGGCCGTTTAACGTCGCACCCACCTCTCCGGCCTGTTTCAATCCCGCCGGTGCCCTCCTCCTCCTCCTCCTCCTCTCTCCCGTTTTTTTTTTTCCTCCCATTTTTATCTGCTTATTGAATGCCTCCGAGGCTCGCGATCGCCTTACATCGTTGTAGCTCATCTGTTTTTTTTTTCTTTCCTCTTTCCTTTTTCAGGGTTCCCCAACGACTCAATTTTCGTCCCCATGCTTCACAGCTGGCACGACACAGAATCTCCGGTCTCTCGTCCTCGAATAAACGAATATATTCGAGGCGAAAAAAAAAAAAACATAAAAAAATTCCAAATAATTTTCTGCGAAATCCACGAGACGAATAAAAATGTCGATAAATAATAAATAAATATTCCGTATTAGAAAACGCGAGTTGGGCTCCGAGTCGGTTGCGGGGAGTGGAAATTTCGTCGGGAAAACCACAGGAAAAGTGAGGCCAGGGTGTAGCCACGGCTAGAGAGGCCGATTCGCCTAGGACGTTGGGTGGGGTTGGGTGGGTTGAGGGGAGCAGGGAGGGGTGAAGGAGGAGGGGGGGGGGGGGGGACAGTGGAAGGACGAAAGAGCTGTGCGAGAGATGGTTTTTGGTGGCTGTACGAGAGTCCAGCGGCGGCGGCGGCGGCGACGGCGGCAGAAGATCCCGCGGGCAAAGGAAGGGAAACGAAGATGGAAGCCTTGGCTCATAATAGGAGGAGAGGCCGGCGCCTCGCTCCTCGCTTTCCGTCCCGAGCCCCGAGCGTCTCCCTCGCTCGCCCGCTCGCTCGCTCTTTCGCAGCATCACCCCCAGCGGCACCAGCACGGCAGCAGCACCACGTGGCATTCGGCCAACTACCGTCTTCTGATCAATATGCTTACGGGAACGCGCGCTCTCTCGCCACCGGCAACGTCGTCGTCGACGACGACGACGACGACGACGACGACGTCGTCTTCGTCGTTGCCGGCGTCGTCGGGAACCGCGAGAAACCCCGAAACCCGCCCCAAAAGGCTCCTGATCCCTGGGAAAAAATCGACGGATTTCGGCGTCAACCCGCTCTTCTCACTCCCGACTGATCACTCGATGTTTCTGTCGCGGGATTTTTTTTTCTGTCGCTCCCAGTCAAGCGTGGAGGCGCCTGATCCCTCCTGATCGCTGGGAAAATATCGACGGATCTCGGCGTTAACACGTCATTGTAGCTTACTCCTGATCACCCGATGTTTCTGTCGCGGGATTTTTTTTTTCTGTCGCTCCCGGGCGTATGTGGAGGCGCCTGATCACTCCTGACCGCTGGGAAAAAATCGTCGGATCTCGGGGTTAATAGGTTTTTATTGATCGCTCCTGATCACTCGACGTTTCTGTCGCGGGATTTTTTTTTTTTTTTCGCTCGTTCGCGATTGACAGTCCAGGCGCCTGATCCCTCCTGATCAACGAGAATACACCGCAGAAATCGTTGATCCTTCGGTGACTTTTCCGAGGGCGAGGAGTCGATTCGTCAGGGGCGAGCGATGGACTCAACGAACATTCCTGATCACGCGAAATCGCGGGTGCAGTCCGATCAAAGCCCGAAACCCGCCCTCGAAAGCTCCTGATCGCTGAAACAAATTACGTTATCCTCATTGATTTCTCATGACTTCCTCGCCACTCGCTCCTCAACATATATTTCTTATCGCTCCGCTCCCAGAAATTCACGTGATCCGTTTTCCTTATAATCATCACACCTGATCCTCCTCCTGATCACCTGAAAAAATTACAGAACAAAAATTAAAAAAAAAACGAAATCGTTTCACATTCCTCGGGCGATGATTCTTCGCTCCCGCAAACGAGTTAATTGTCGGTGTGCGGCGACTGTCGAGGGGATTCGAAGAAGGTAGCACAGATTCGGCTGGTATCGCGGAAAAGTTTCAAGAAGAACGAAGAACTAAGGGCGAAACGTGGCGAATCCCCGTTTGACCCGAGGCTCGACCTCTGGTACACTTGAGCGGCGCGAGGGGCGAGCGGCGAGGGAACGGCAAGAGGGGGGAGGGAGGGGGAAGAAGGGGGGGGGTGCGAGGGGTTTCCCTCTCGGCACGGAAGGAATTCCTTCGACGAGGGAATTCCCTCGGAATGCCGCACGGGAACGCTCGAACGTAGTAGGTGTAAAAGCGAGGATTACCGGTGTCGGTCTCTGCCTCTCTTACTCTCTCTCTCTCTCTCTCTCTCGCTCTGCCCCTCTTTCCCCCCTCGCTCACCTCACGGTTACCGTAGGGCTTGGACCACGCGAAAGCCACGTGGTGCTTAATCCCAACGTAATTCAGCGAGATGCAGCGAGCGAACGGCC
The DNA here is from genome assembly GCA_963932165.1 of Pimpla rufipes. Lineage (NCBI taxonomy): Eukaryota > Metazoa > Arthropoda > Insecta > Hymenoptera > Ichneumonidae > Pimpla > Pimpla rufipes. The sequence continues at coordinate 22,881,889 of OZ010634.1, forward strand.
GGAGGGGGGGGGGCGGAGGGAGGGGGAGAGGGGGGGGGGGAATGCATCGACAGCGCGGCGCATATTCCGGTTGAGATTCGCCCGTGGGACGCCTGCGCCGATTTAGAATCCCCCCGGGAGGGGGCAGGGGAAGCCCCCTCCCCCCCTCCCCCTCCTCGCCTTCTCTTTCGCTAACCAGTAAAAATAATTGTTTAATCGAAAAATCGATCTTGTGTGTTTTAAAAAAAGATTTTTTTTGCTTTGGGAATTGAGCTGTAGATGCGTAAATCTTTTGGAAATAAAATTGACGGCCCGATTTGTTTTGTAATTATTAATTAATAATAGTGACACAGAGTAATTGTAATGTAATGTGTAGGTTTTTTAATGCTCACAATTTTTTTTATTGAAAACGAAGGGTGTACACAGTTATTAAAAAATTCATAAGTCATTTTATAATAACCGCGGGTTATTATTATCAATTCATACTGTAAAATTTATTTTTCAATCTAACGAAGAAATTTATTTCTCTACAGCTTCGCCGGGAAATCATTTTCGCGAATCGCGATTCGGCGGTTCAGTAATTGTCGCCGAGGATTAGAATTCGCTGATAATTTTAATTCATCCTACAATCACGGCAACCGACAATTTTTTTTTTTCTTTTTTTTTTTCATTTATTCAAAACCAAATTTTGGAAAAAAGCAGAAATAATTTATTTTTTTCTCAACTTTCCACAGATCTAAGACTGAGTGTCGAAGAAATATCAAAAACCCCCAATTAATTCTTCCCCTCCAAAAAAAAAAGCAGTATCAGAATAAAATATTCCACGACCCAAAAAGTACAACATTATTTTATTTCCACAACTCAAACCAGCTCGACTTTTCGGCAACTCAAAAAAAAAAAAAAAATTTCGCGCTCAAATTTTTTTCGCCGCTGTCTTATTTTTTCGCACGACTCGCGACGTTTGCACCGGACGGATTAGGGCGAGCGCGTGTGTAATTAAAACGCACGGATATCGCATTACAAGGATGAAGCGAGACGTAAGCCGGAGCAGGGGCGGCTAGAGCGCGAGGGGACAAAAGAGAGCGAGGCTCGGGGGGAGGGGGGAGGGGTGAGGAGGCGCGGGGAGGGGGCGACTCGTCGGGCGGGGGGAGGGGGAGGGGGGTGTGTGCGCGAGGGGGAGGGCAGGGTGGTTAGTCCAGCGAGTGAGACGGAGAGTTTGCGAATCGTTGCGCCGTGGCTCTCTCGTCGCCTCTCTTTCTCCCCCTTTCATTCTTCTTATCTATATCTATAAAGCGATGCCTCTGGTGGTGGATGCCCCTCAGTGTCCGGCACGCCTCCGACAAGCGTGCTTCGCGTTCGGGTTACACGAGAGAATCCGTCTCCGCGTCGCGGCGGTGCGTTTTGAACCCACGAGAGAGAGGAGGAGGAGGAGAAGCGAGGAGGAAGGAAACGAAAGAAGAACAAAAAAAAATAGTACACGACACACGCAAATGTGTACATAAATTAATATACAAAAACTGACATTAAAAAAAAAAAAGAGAAGAAAAAAAAAACGTCACCAGAATTTGCGTAATTTTGTTTTTTTCGTCAGAGACTAAAACTTTATAAATCGCAAAAAAAAAGTTCGCCGGACGTTTCGCGAGAAGAGGGAAGAGTAACCAACGACTGATAAATTTGTACATCGTATACACAAAAAAAGACAAAAAAAAAAAAGAAAGTTTTCCGCGGAGAGAAAACGAGCCGACGAAAAAATTATTTGTGCATCGTCCGCGAGGGGAGAACGAGATGCAATTTTTACGGCCTCTATTGGCTGCGAATTCGACCCTCCGGCGCCGCGAGGATTCGGCGAGTTGCGGCGAGAAAAGTGCTTAAAAAACGATACGGTGAAAGATTGTTGGGAGGGAGAGGAGAGAAAAAAAAATTGATAATAAACAGTAAGAGTAATATAAATAATAATGAGGATGGAGGATGAGACGTGGGACGTCCTTGGCTGACTCGGTCGCGACTCACGACACAGGATCGCGGCGGACGCCACACTCGGCCGAAGGTCGCGCGTCCTTTTGACCTGAGGGCCCTGGCACGGTGGTCCCCGCGGCCGCCGGATAGAGAAGCGCCGGAGGATTCGTGAGACCGACACCGCCGGTGCCCCGTTGTTGGTGTTGTGCGCCTATCCGCCTCGGCACGGCCGGCCGCGTCGTCTCCGCGTCTCGCCTTCCCTCTTACCTCGTTGCCTTCTATTATTCTCGCCTGACTGGCCCGCCGCCGGCTCCGAGCGCGCGCGCGCGCTGCCCGCTGCCCCCCTGTGTGTTATTCGCTGCCCCCGTCGCCCGCGAGACGAGACGACATCCGGGTTGCGCGGACGTCTCGCCTTCTCCGCGGGGCCCGAAACTCCGACGCGAGTCGCCGGGATCGTGACGGAGAATTAAAAAAAAAGAGTAAAAAAAAGTAAAAATAAAATTTCAAGACGATCGGTGCCTTAAGGCGGCGTGAAATTGTGCCGGGGACGAGGATTTCGTCCTTCGAGAGCCGCCGGGGAAGACTCGAGGATTTCGTCCTTCGAGAACCGCCGGGTGACTTGAGGATCAGGAAAAAGTCAGGCTGACTCGGCCGAGGAAGCTGCGGTGGACCTTCGCGGTTTTCGCGTGAAAAAAGTCGCGGAAAGTCGGTCGGGGCCTTGAGGCTCGATTTTCCGGAAACCGGGAGTCGAGGGATCAGGAGGAGCCGCATTGATCGTGACACGTTACGCCCCGGTGAATTTTTAACGACGGGCGAGGTGGATTCAGGATCGTGGGATCGCATCCGGAGAGTCGGTCGGGGCCTTAAGGCGCGATTTTCTGGAAGCCCCGGGATTCGAGGGATCAGGAGGCGTGAAATTGACCGTGAGGCGTTACGCCCCGGGCTCATTTTTAACGTCGAACGGTGCATCCAGGAGCCCAGGGTTCGGTACTTCCAGGCCTGTCGGGTGGATCCTCGTAGGGTGTCACGTTGGCTGTGATTTTGTTGCGCGTCGTCACCGAGAATCGTCACCGAGAATTCTGGCACGGATGGACTAGCCAAAGAAATCCCCGTCGATTAAGACGTCATGAGCCGCGAGGATACGGGGACCATGTTTCAAGGCCGGGAGGAAGTGGATTAGGGCTCGGGTGAAGCTTGGACCACGCGTTCCCTTCGCGAGAAGTGGGGTGCGGGGGGTTGTGCGCGGGGTGTCCAGGGTTCGGGGAGAGCGCGAGGCCGAAAGACAGTGTGAAGAAAAGAAAAAATCCGTCCCCGAGGAAAAGAGCACGTCCAGGGAGTCGCGAATGGCCGATCGGGGGTACGCGTACGGACGCGTCGAGATCGATCCGGAAGGGGCCAAGGGTGGACGCTGGTAATGGGGGGTTTGGGCGATGATGCCTTCTCCCCGTCGTCGTCCTTACACGCCATCGTCGTCGTATCCTCCGTCTGCTGCGTCTTCACAGCCAACGAGAAATTCGCGCGTCACGTCGTCGTCGTCGTCGTTGTCCGTACGGTCGAAAACATCCGTGAACAGGGTAGAGAGGCCGAGAGCGTTGCCACGAGGTCGTCCGTCGGGTCGGACAAGCGAGAGAGCGAGGGAACCCCGAGCGAGGCCGAGGTCACGGTCCGTCCGGACGTCGGGAGCGAGGAGAACAGGTGCGGAGACGTCCACACGAGCCACGAGGATAGAGGAGGAGACAGTAGCAGCAGCAGAAGCAGCAGCAGCAGCAGCAGCGAGGGGCGGAAGGAGCGCGACAGGCGCGCTGGACGCGGACGTCGGCGACGCGAGAGGTGCACACGCGTGTTTGGACGTACGGACGTCGGACGAGGGACCGTCCAAAGGAGGTGACTACACGCGCTCGCGATGCTCCCGAGACGACGCCGAGCGCCCGCGAGCTCCGTCCGGCCGGTCGAGCTCGACGCCGAGACGTTGTTGTCCAGCCGCGATACGGACGTACCGTGTCTACGGACGTCCACGGAGACGCCAACGTCCGTGGCGTCCCGCTCGGGCTCGCCACACTCGTTGTCCGCGCTGCCGTCCGTCGAACACGTGGACGCCGTCGGTGCGGACGGGTTTGGACGTCCGGGTTGTCCGGACGGTAGTCCGTATGCGGACAGCGATCGTAGATACGGCGATTTTAGCGACTCCACGAGTCTAACGCAGCAGCAGCAGCAGCAGCAGCACAATCCGCACAGACAGCCGCCGCGTCCATACGAGAATTCGAGACGGAGACGGCGGAAGAGCCTGCGGATTTTAGATAGCCCTTCCATTGTCCACACCGCGGACTCGCCCGAGCCGTCCGCGCACGAGGACCCCGCCTCCCAAACCCTCGCGAGGGACGCTCGCGAGGTGCCCTCGAGGATCTCCTCCGTGCCCGACGCGGACACCCCGCGTCGTCCGGACGCCACGTCCGCGTCGATGCCCCCGAAGACGTCCTCCGCGGAGGACGTCCGCACCAAGTCCACCGTGGACGACTTCGTGCCCCTTCGGCCTAGGCGAAAAAATCACGAAATCCAAGACTTCGTTCACGAACACAAAGGCTCGCGGAGACGCGACGACGCCCCGGCGACGTCCGTACGGGGTCTGTCCGGACGGAACTCCGCCACGAGTCGGGACGCCGGGAGGACCGTGTGGACGCACATCGCCGGCCCGAAGTGCCGCTACCCGGTGCTGCTGGGCCTCCTGCTCTGGACCGTCGTGATGATACCCGAGGCGTCCGCACGCCAGAATCATCACCGCACCTGTCCGGGCTGTCCGCACCAGCACGTCCACACGATAAACCGCAAAGCGGCGAATCTCGAGGCCGCGGCCGCGGCCGCGGCAGCCGCCGCGGCGGCCGCCGTCGCGTCCGACGACGCGGAAACCGCCCCGAGCCCCGATGATCTCAGGCTCGAGGCCATCAAGCACCAGATCCTCACGAAACTCGGGCTGAGGTCGCGTCCGGACGTCAACAGGACGCTGACGTCCGTGCCGCGTCATCTCGCCCTCGAGACTCTGTACAGAACGGAGGCCCAGCCGGTCGGCTATCCCGACAATGGTGAGGGTTATCACGAGGGCCGCCGGCGGGATCATCATCGCCACGAGGACAACCGGGACGGTGACGGCCCGTCGTCTTCCTCATCTTCAGCATCCTCTTCTTCCGCCTCATCGTCGTCGTCGTCGTCGTCGTCGTCCTACGGACAGTACTACTACGCCGGTGAGGAGTATTCCTACAGGAACGTCGACGCCGACCTGGCGGACAACTCGGGGGGTCGGGGCGGGGGTGACGCGAGGCACGAGGCCACCCTGGCGGGTCATCATTTTGACGACGGCGAGGACGAGAACGGCGGGGGCTACGCTCGCGGACGTCACGGCCAAGCCGAGGACGAGGGCCAGGTCGAGATGGACGACTTTTACGCTAGGACCTCGGAGATCATCACCTTCGCCGAACCCGGTAAGTTTGAAGGTTTTTTAAGGGATTCAGGGTGATTTGAAGGGTCCAGGGTGATTTGAAGGGGTCCAGGTTTTTTCTAAAAAGGTTCAGGGTTTTTCTGAAGAGTTTCAGGGTGTTTTGAAGGGGTTCAAAATTTTTTAAAGGTGTTCAGAGTTTTTTTTAAGAGGTTCAGATTTTTCCTAAAATGGTTCAGGGTTTTTCTGAAGAGTTTCAGGGTGTTTTGAAAGGGTTCAGAATTTTTTTAAGGTGTTCAAGGTTTTTTTTAAGGGGTTCAGATTTTTTTAAACGTTTCAAGGTTTGTTTAAAAGGTTCAGAGGACGTCGGACTTTGAGCTCTAGAATTATGTCGCTGATGATCCAACCGGAAGGAAAATTGAGGGTTTTTTTGGGGGGGGGGGGGGGGGGGTTTCATCTTCGTCGTAAAAGCCGAATCACGAAGAGGGGCACAAATTTCCGACCGGAAGAATTCGTGACAAGATTTATAATAGATCTACAATTGATCATCAATTTGCCTCAAATGGGACCTATCCGATTCCGTTTGATCCTGCTAGGTCGGTCATTAAACAAATAATACCACCACGCTAATGGGATTTATGCAAATCAAGCGGGATCGATTTTTCGTCACCGGCCCGAGAGAGCAAATCATCTCGGGCCCCACGCGAATCCGTCGACCGTCGTCGCACGAAGGGCACGATTTTTGTCAGGCTTTTTTCATGTCAGGATTTTTGTCAGGCGATTTTTGTCAGATTGTTAGGATTTTTTCTAACAATCTTCTCAGCCCAGAAATCCCCTTAAGCACAACTTTTCCCGCAAACGTCGTTTTTCTCGTTCTTCATCTTCTTCTTCTTCAGAAGAAGAAGAAGAAGTTCGGCTTCTTAGTGTTATAAAAAATATCTCCCGCATTTATTATAATTTTATGGTCCTCGAGATATTTAATATCCTAGGATCAAATAAAAATCTACTCTTCGCCGGACAAAAGGAAGGTCAACGGCAACGAAACCCCCTCCCCCCCTCCCCCCTCCACAGCCCCCTATCACTCTCGATTCCGCCTCGCGAGAAAGAAGAAGAAGAAAAAAAAGGAAAAGCAATCCAGAACGCCCATAAAACCGTCGACGCCGCGGTATAAAAATGTCGCTACCAACGGCCGACACTCCGCTACAATGACAGCACCAAACGTCCCCGGCTAGCTCGCCCCGTGGGGGGGGGGGGGGGGGGGTGGAGAAGGAGAAAGAGAAGGAGAAAGAAACAAAGAGGAGGACAAAAAAAAACGCGTAAAAGTCGAGCAGAGCTACGTGTCGTGCGGTGAATGAGCGAATTTGAGGGCGAAAAGGGAAAAGAAGAAGGAGACGAAGAAGAAGAAGAAGAAGTGGAAGAAGTACAAGAAGAAAGTTCGCGAGGCCGAGGCACCGAAGTACCTTTCTCCGCACTCCACGGCTGCCGCTCTACCTCCCCCTCTCACACGTTTTTTTTTTCTTCTTTTTTTTCTTTTTTTTTTAACTCCGCTACCATTCACTCGGCTTTCTCCCTTTATTCTTCCTCTATACCCCGAGCTATCTACGTATCTCAGTGCGAAATTTAAGCCTCGGGTTTAAATGGCACATTAGGGGCCGAGTTTGTCGACGAGCCGAGCCGAGTCGAGCGAGCGACGACGTCGGCGGACGGCGGACGACGATGCAGTCGGTGCGTGTGCTCTCTCGCCGTACACCGTACACGGTGCATGGTGCAAGCCACACGCCGCAGGCCACGTGGCCCTTTCGCACTGTACGACGGCTTCTATGCTCTCTTCTCTCCTCCACCCAACCCACCGAGAACTACATCATTCCACCTATCTCTCACAATGTGCAGCGCGCACGTCGATGTGTGTGTGTCGGCTCGCGCCGGTTTTATGTGTGTGTGTGTGTGTGGCCTATGTGATGTATGTGATTTAGTGTGTGTGTGTGATGTATATAATGTGGTGTGTGTGCTGTACATGATGTGGTGTGTGTGTATCTGTGTGTGTGTGTGATGTATATGATGTGGCGTGTGTGCTGTACATGATGTGGTGTGTGTGTATCTGTGTGTGTGATGTACATGATGTGATGTGTGTGTCATGATACGATGTGGTGTGAATGTGTGTAGTGTATATGTGTGTGTCATGATATGATGTGGTGTGAATGTGTGTAGTGTATATGTGTGTGTCATGATATGATGTGGTGTGAATGTGTGTATAGTGTATATGTGTGTGATGTATATGATGTGATGTCTATGTGTGAGGTGTGGATGTGTGTGGTATGGTGTCTGTAGTATATGTGATGTGTGTGGTATGCTGTATGTAGTGTAAGTGATGTAGTGTGTGTGTGTGTGTGTGTGGCGCGGTGTCTGTGGTATGGTGTGTGTGGTATATGTGATGTAGTGTGTGTGTGGTGTATGTGATGTAATGTGGTGTCTGTATGGTGTATGTGATGTGGTGTGGTGTCTGTGTGATGTGTTAAATGTGGTGTGCGAGTGCATTCACGGGTGCGGCACCCACACACACACACACACACACACAAACACACACACGCACACAGATTCAGACACAGAAGTCGCGCGAGTCTCTGTGTTGGCGCTTGTGGAGAGACTGAAAAGCGTATAACCGAGCATAAAGTACCGGACAGGGACAGCGAGTTTGTCGACGTCGTCGCGGGCGGACGACGTATGGGTTCCGGGGCGATATGTAGCGCGCACAAACCCCCCCGCGTAATGTCTGAGTACCGAGAGCCGCTGCACCTCCCTTCTCCCTCTTACCCCTACCGACAACTAGTACCACTGCCGACCCCGACCAACCCCCCCGCCCCCCCTCCCCGCCAACCACCCCTCTCACTACTCTGCCTCCTATCCGCCAACGCTACACTTGTTCCTTCGCTTCGTCTCTGTTTATAGTTCGGTAACTCTATGTTTAACATTAAGGCCTCGAAGAGGGCAATATTCCGCGGGATCGGTGCCCTGTGTCCTATGACGAGCGTCGGCGCGCGAGGACGCGCGCGTGTCGTCGACGTCTCGCGAAGAGCCCGGGATTTTTTTTTTGTATTCTTTTTTTTTGCGGAGGTTTCCCTGGACGGGTTTTTTGCGAATTTTTGGTTTTGGTGAATAATTAATTTTGGGCTTTTTTGATAAATTTTTTTTTTGTAAATGTGGTTCATTTTTTTTTTTTGGATGTCGAAAGTTCGTCTGGGTTTTGAAATTTTTTTTTTTCTGTTTGTGATTGGACGGTTTTTTTTTGGATTTGACTTTGAGGACACAATTTTCCGGTCGCAAATTCGTGGGACGACGATGTCCTCTTTGACACTTTAAAATTTTTGAAACGTCACGGAGACGTCGAAATTCCGAGACGTTTTTTTTTTTCCTCGCGACGCTCCATTTTCCTCCCGCCCCGCCCGCCACTCGCGCACCGCTTCCACCCCCATCGCCCCCCCTCGCCCCCTTCCTCCCTCCCTCCCCGCACCTACTTTCGGCTAAGCCAAAAGTTTTGCCTCGAATTTTTTTGGCGTTTATCCAAAAATAATAAATCCAACCTTATATTCGCCCCGACGAGGTAGCGAGAGCCACGTACACACGTTCGACCGGGGAAATTGCGGGCTCGGAATATCCCTTAACTGCGGATCCACCGCTGGATATTCGCGATTGATGAATTTCGAAATTTCTGATCGATCGAGTGCGTCGCAAAGTTAATCTGCACCAAAACCCACCCAAAAAAAAACCCAAAATAAATTTCGAAAAATTACCCAAAAAAAATCGTGGCCCCAAAAAATTATTTCACGTGGAAGATGAGAACCACGCTAAATTTCTCATCCCAAAAAAAATATGGACGTAAAAAAAAATGTACCGAAATAAATTTGGAGAAATTACCCAAAAAAAATATCGTGGCCCAAAAAAATTATTTCACGTGGAAAATGAGAAACGCGCTAAATTTCTCACCCCAAAAAAAATATGGACGTAAAAAAAATGTACCGAAATAAATTTTGAAAAATTACCAAAAAAAAAAATCGTGGCCCAAAAAATTACTTCACGTGGAAAATGAGAACCGCGCTAAATTTCTCACCCCTAAAGAAAGTATGGATGTTAAAAAAAAATGTACCGAAATAAACTTAAAAAAACGATCGACCCGAAAAAAAATTTGTAGCTCAAAAAAATTATTCCCCGACACGGAAAATGCTCGCTAAATTTTCCCCTTCCCGGAAAACACGCTAAACCCCGCAGTCAACCCTTAAAGAACCTTCGCCTCGCTCGCGAAATCCACGTACTAGGTAGAATTATTTTTCGTTAACTCTGTATCGACATCGCCGGGTGCGGGGCTTTACTGCCGCCGCTAACTCCGGGTGGTGCAGCATCGTGGATGAAGCAACATCCGCGTTTGGCCGCATTTGCATTTTCCGGATTTTGCAAAATGCTCGCCGCTGCCCCTTCCCGAGGCTCCCGGTTGCCCCCCTCCCCCCCCCCCCCCCTCCCTTCCGCTTGCAGCCGGCGTCTATGTGGAGGGAGCAGCTGAGAGACAGAGAGAGAACGTTGAACAGGAATTCGGGAATCTGGAACGTGGGGACACGCCGATGGGTTTTATAACGTTGCTGGTGAAACGCACCACGACGTCGTCGACGACGACTTTTGCCCCCGTCGCCGCTGTGTATTACCGGGTTCCTGTTTCTGGCTTTCCACGATCTCCTCCCTTCTGGCTTCGTTTTATCCTCGCCCTGTGTGCGTACCAATTGCGTCTACGTACGAGCCACCGCTCTCCGTTACATTGTACACTATATATTTATATATATATATACAGATACACGTGTATACGTTTGGTACATGTATACCGAGGCTCCCCGGTCTCTTTCCTCGCTGCGTTGCCTTTACCAATCCAGTGCTGCGGCATTCGCCGGATTGGTGCAAACCCGCAATAAATTTCTCCGAAAACGAGTCAACGGGGTGATTCCACCCAGTTCACTCGTTTTATTTATACACACATTTGAACGTGATGAAAATTATTTTGCGCTCGTGTAAAATGATTTTTTGGTACTTTGTATACAATTATTTTGCGTCAGATAATAATGTAAAATTATTTTTTAGGAAAGTTTGGACCGTGATATTTAAGAAAAAGGGGGGAGGATAAACTATCGGAAATGATAAACAAAAAAATTTGGATAAACAAGAAATAAAGATGATCGGAGTAACCCACATGGAAATATTTATATGTAAAATATATGTCACCGAAAAGTTCGATATGTCGCGTATATGTTGCATATATTTTTTATATATGCAACGTATTTTTTATATTTTTTTTTTTTATATATGCAACATATTTCGATGTGGAAACGTCGATTTTTCAAATCTGGCGAAGTCAGTGGATATAAAAAACCCCGCCACGATCGATCGTCAACGATAAAAATTACAATGAAAAATGTTGAGGTTAGCCGCCTCCCCTGCCCCCCCCCCCCCCCCCCCCCCCTCTTTGAGGGTTATTTTTTTTCTCCGGGATCGACGAAATCGTCTTTTGTAATAATCCCCGAGTCACGATTCGTTATTCACTCAATTATTTGATTTTCGTAGTGCGGCGGGGAAGAGGGGGATGAGGAGGGGGGAGGGGGGGCGAAGGGGTGGGGATGTGTGTGTGTAGTTTTCATCCCCCGTCGGTGGGGATAGGGTCAGGGGGATGATACATACGCGTTTTCAGACGTGGTTCGTTCACCCTCGCAGCGTAGCCCACCATCCCCCCTCCGCCCCCCCCCCCAACCCCCACCCTCCCATGTCGTCCCTGTGTGTTCAGACGAGTCGGGAAGAGAGTGCGGCGGTTGTGGGGTCTGTGGAATGATGAGGGATCGTTGCAGGCGTTGAAGGGGAAACACAGAGGGAGCTGAGGGGGTTGGAGGGGGGCCGGAAGGGGGGGGAGGGGGGCGGCGGTGTCGAGGGAGAGAATACGAGGAGCAAGCGGTGGAGTCAGGCGCGCGCGTCGTTAATTGCGTCACTTAATTGACACGTAGACGCTCTTGACAGGGGGCGCGAGAGGGAGAGAGAAGAAAAAAAAAACAACCAAGTTTTAATTGTGCTTACCAGTGAAGTAAGTGGCAGACAGGCAGACACTCTCCCTTTTCCTTTCTATGAGGTTCCTTTATTTTTTTTTTTCGTTTCGTTCTTTTTTTTTCACTGACGTTTTCAGCCCCTGCCTCACACGCTATCGATCTATCCAACCCCCCCCCCCCCCCCCCTCCCCCCCCGAAAAAAACTTCGATTGCGTCTGACGGACCCCCAGCCCCATGTCTGGCCTCTGGCTCGCTCCTTCTGCGTTTTCCTCTTTTTTTACTCTTCTGTGGTATAAATAAAGAGCTCTCCCCTCTTGGCCCCCCTCTCCCCTCCACCCCCGGGGGTGAAGGGGTGGAACATAAGGATTTCGTTCCCTCGGACACGCAGCTTCTTCGCGTAGCCGAACTTTTCTCATCCCATCAACGGGTTTGGGATTGGGGGGGGGGGGGGGGGGAGGGGAGGATGTGGCGAGCGAAGTGGCGAGGCGATTTTACGGATTGCTTGGAGGATTCTCCCGGCGTCCCTAAGGACGTCGGGATTGTCGCGACGCGTCTGATGAGAGCCAGTGTTCTGGGGAATATTTCGGCGAAAGAAAATCACGGATACGCCGACTGGGAGCCGAGTTATCGGCACTCGAAGACTCAGGAGGTATCGCAGTAGATACATCCAGAATGTGATCAGACCGATTTTTTTTAATATCCACGTGATAACGCGCTGTCGCACAGGGGTATCAAGAGGAAGTCCCGCAGTAGATGCATCCCCGATGTGATCAGACCGATTTAAAAAAGTTATCCACGTGATAACTCGCGTTGTCGCACCCGGGAATCCAGACGAGACCCCGCAGTAGATACATCCAGGGTGTGATCAGACCGAATTTTTTATATCCACGTGATAACACGCGTTGTCTTGCAGGAGTATTAAGAGGAGGCCCCGCAGTAGATACATCCCGGGTGTGATCAGACCGAATTTTTTATATCCACGTGATAACACGCGTTGTCTTGCAGGGGTATGAAGATGAGACCCCCGCAGTAGATACATCCCGGGTGTGATCAGACCCATTTTTTTCTATCCACGTGATAACACGCGTAAGGGTATCAAGACGGGGTGGAGGGGGGACATTTGATTCGGCGACGAGCAGACAAGACAGACTCAGCGAGAAGGATGAAGAGATCGATACGACACGTGTCCGAGCGCGCGCGGCCACCGTCGATCCGTGGGGGACGAAGACCCTGGACGGGTCTCGCAAACCGCCGTCGACTCTCGTGTTTCTCGCTGTAAAATGTCTCGAGTGAAAAAAAAACCGCGAGGGTGAGAGGATGGGGGAAAAAAACAGTTGTCGGTTTTTTTTTCCACCTCCGCCCCCTCCTCGTGTCCATTTCAACTTTCAATCCAAGGGCAACTTTTCTCAGTGCAGGTTTCCCGCTATATCAAACCCCCTCCGTACCCCCCCCCCTCTCTTCGTCTCTTCCGAAGACAGCGGTGAGATAGATAAAAGAGGGTGCGGAGGGCGGAGATAGACAGGGAGAGTGAAAGCGATCGAAACTTTTAACGCAAATTGTTCTTACCGGTCGCTCGCGCTCGAGCGGGAGACAAGTTTGCGTCTCCCGCACACGCCACGGCGGAATATAACTAAACTGCAGCGCAGTCAGACGGGGAGGGTGGCGGCGCGCGCTAAACTATCGAAGCTCCGCGTTTGCTCTCGCCGACCCCTCGGCCCCGAGACTCGCACGCGAAGACCCTCGGCGGTGAAATATTTTATTTTTTCTCCCCCCCCCCCTCCCACCGTGAAATTTCACCGCGTCGCCAATCGCGCGGAGCTTTCGTCGATTTTTTTTTGTTGTATTTTTCGCGAGAAACTCGGAGGCCCGCGAGACGAACAAAAATAAACGTTTTATTTATTTACGGTTATTCGTTTAGTTGAGTAAAATGTTATAAAATTGAGGGTTGAATTATTTTCTTTATTTGCTCGATGTTGCATTTTTTCTTGGCTGTTTTAGAGCGACGTCATGAAGGGTAAATAAAAAGTTTGTGGGTTAACGAAAAAAAAAAAAAAAAAAAAATGGTGATCCCTGGAGTGGCCCTAAAATGTGCCGAGAGGGCTTTTTTTCGTCGAGGTAAAAAAAATCATTTTATTCATTTACGGTTATTCGTTTAGTTGAATAAAATGTTATAAAGTCGAGGGTTGAATTTTTTTTTTTTTTTTTCGATTTGCATTTTTTCTTGGCTGTTTCAGAGCGACATTACGAAGGGTAAATAAAAAGTTTGTGGGTTAACGAAAAAAAAAAAAAAAAAAAAAAAAATGGTGATCCCTCGAGTGGCCCTAAAAAGTGCCGAGAGGGCTTTTTTTCGTCGAGGTAAAGCGAGCTTTCGCGCCTACTGGAAGTGCCCTCTTTCGGGGCACTTGTGTACCGTCCGAATAATCTCTCTTTCCGGGTTGTGTAGTCTCGGCGGCTTTTTTCTTTTTCGTGTGTACAGCAAGCAAACTTGTGTACCCAGCGAATAATCCGGTCTTTGGAAGCTTGTGTCGCGCGTGCCTCGGGGCGTTTTTTTTTTTTTTTTTTCGTCGCCCGCAATTTGTTTCCTCAAGGCCCCCCCTGCGAGACGACAGAAATACGCTTATTACGATTTCGCTGTTGTACGCACTTTTTTTTCTTTTTTTTTTTTAAAGGGACATAAATACGCCGTGGAATGGAACAAGTGCTATTCTACAGTCGTAATTTCGGCAGCTTTTTATTGCAGCCGAGTCTCTCGGACCTGGTCCTCCGGATGGAGGGAGAGGGAGAGAAAGGGTGACGTAGTTGCTCGCGTACTTTTTCAGTCTGTTTTTTTATTATTTTTATTACGGCAGAGGAGACGGGAAGAGGAAGGAAGAGGGAAACGGTGGACGGGCGAGGAGGATAAAACGACGGCGCATCTTCCCGAGGCCGGGAGGAAATCATTATTCGCGACAGCGAATTGCCCGACCGAGTGTATTACGAGTCGCGCCTCGAGACGGACGGCCGGTCTGCTCCGCTCTCGCCGTTTCCACTTCCATCCTCACCTACGACAATGTCAGAGATTTTTCGTTCGCCAGTTTCGCCAAGCGTACGAAAAACGCTTTCAACCATTGGAAAAATATTTTTTTCGAAAATGGGTGATTTCGAAAAAAAGTTTCGTCAAAAAATAATTTCGTCGAAATTGGCTGAAAAAAAAATTCCGCGTTTTGATGTTGTGACGCATAATATGATTTTCGAGACGTTGGATTTTTTCCAATTTCTCGTTCGTGAATTACGCTGATTCTAGTGCTTGGATGCGTAAAATAAAATTTGCCTTGTCGCTAAGCCCCAGAGAGTCCCGATGTCGAATGGACGAATAATTCGGACGTTGGCTTGATACAATTTTTACAGGACAAGCCAACCGATGAATTGTATCATCGCCGCTGTCGCTGCCATTATTTTTAACATTTGTTTTTCATTAATTTTTTGTCATTTATTTTACATTTTATTTAAAGAATACAAATCTTTTTATTTAAAATATTACAAATTTTTTTATTAGAAAATTTCAAATCTTTTTATTTAAAACATTACACATTTTTTTATTGGAAAATTACAAATCTTTTTATTCAAAATATTACAACATTTTTTAATTAGAAAATTACAAATCTTTTTATTAAAAAAATTACAAATTTTCTTTTGCTGAAAAATTACATATTTCTGTTTTTCATTTTAAAAATTTGTAATTCACGATTATCGTCGTGCAGCGCGCGATGAGAAAAGCAGATAGGCGGATGGGGGGTAGTTTACAGAGCTGTTAAAGCTACGGTGACGGTCTTTAGTGGCGAGGGGCGTGGAGGGTGGGTTTTTGACGAGGGGGGTCGGGGGGGGGGGGGCTTGGCGCAGCCATTACGTCCTTCGTTGTTCCCTCGCGGGTCGGAAGTTGGCGCGAGGCGATTCCTCGCTCCGTGCGTTCCGCGAAAAATTCTTCACGAAAATCCACGTCCAACCGCCCTTCGAGTGGATACTTCCGCCGTCCGCCACGACGACGTCGCCGTTGGCTGGCATTCGCGGAAGAGCCATTTTCGTTATTCGGTATTTAACGAAGCCGGACACGAGCAAATTGCGCTGTCCGAGTCGACCGCGCGTACCGAAATCAGAGATTTCGAAACCGCCCCCCCACCCCCCTCTCCCCCCACTAACCCCCGTCGGACCATCGCGCTCGTCATATCTCGGCGATCGTTATCAGATTTTTCGTGACGATAAAAACGACAGTTTGCGTTCTGGAATTTCCTGAAATCGGCGATTTCAACCCCTCCGAGACGGAAAAAAAATCTGAAAGCGAAATTTTTACAATGATTAATAAAAATAAGAAATAAATGATTGAATTAATTAAAATTAAATAAATAAAATTGAATTAAATTAAATATGCGAATGAAGTCAATACAAAATTGTGAAGGAATAAGAAGACCGAGAGAGAAAGAGAGAGAAAATAAAAAGTTATGGGACGCGAAGAGAAAGCTCAGGCCGAAGCCAAAAAAAAAGATTTAAAAAATCTGATGTCGACATTTTTACAGATAATAATTTTTAAAAATAACAGATAAAAATGACAAATCATTGAATTAAATAAAATGTGCGAATGAATTGAATAAAAATTGTGAATGAATATGAAGAGCGAGAGAGAGAGAGAAAAAAAAGTTATGGGACGCGAAGAAAAAGCTCAGGCCGAGTCCAAAAAAAAAATCTCAAAAATCTGAAGTCGGAATTTTTACAATCAATAATAAAAATAAAAAATAAATAACAGATAAAAATGACAAGTCATTGAATTAAATAAAATCTGCGAATGAAGTGAATACAAATTGTGAATGAATATGAAGAGCGAGAGAGAGTGAGAACAAAAAAGTTATGGGACGCGAAGAAAAAGCTCATGCCGAAGCCAAAAAAAAATATTTAAAAAATCTGAAGTCCCAATTTTTACAATTAATAAAAAAAATATCAGATAAAAATGACAAGTCATTGAATTAAATAAAATGTGCGAATGAAGTGAATACAAATTGTGAATGAATATGAAGAGCGAGAGAGAGAGAAAAAAAAAGTTATGGGACGCGAAGAAAAGGCTCAGGCCGAGGCCATTCAACCTGCTTGCCACTTCGCAGATCCTCGAGACTGCATAGAGACGATGACGTAGACGACGAAGAGGTTGACATACTCGACCTTCGAGGAGCGAGAGAGAGGGAAAGAGAGACGTCCTTCTCTCTCTCTCTCTCGTTCCCTTCGGGAGGGTGAGACAGAGAGAGGGGGGGGGGGAGACTGGAGGACGTGCGAAGGCCTTTGAAAGTCAACTCACCCCTCGCCCCTTTCCATTATCACTGTGGCGTTGTCTGAGTGAGTGTCTGGTCTGGTTCTCGCCACGGTCTGCCGACAACACCTGGGGGGCGGGGGGAGGGGGGGAGAGGGGACGAAGGGGGTTCGGGGCTCCTCGACACCCCGGAGAGAGTCCGACACGTGCGAGCTACGTCGAATTTTTTTTTTTCCTTCCTCCCTTTTTTCCCATTTTTTTCTCACACGTCCCGACGAGACTCCACTTCAGACACATCGAGAGCGGCTTCGATCTTCGAGATAATTAAGCGAAAAAAATGAGTAACTAAAAAAAAAAAAAAAAAAAGGTGAAGCCGCGTGTTGTGGGCGTTGAATTTGTGTTCTTCTTTTTTTTTCTTCTATTTTTCACACTGGCCTTGTCGCTCTCCACCCCGTTCGTTACTTATTTTCTCACGTCTTGCCACTAAGGGGCTTATCTACTGAAACTTGGCGCCGCTCTTAAGCTGTCTTAGCGCCGCCGAAGCGGAGGCTCCCGTGACTTTAATGCATCCCCGTGTTGCGTGGCTCGCGCGCGCGAGGCTTCGGCCGTGAGCCGAGCGCAACTTCGTCTGACCGGACATGGGGTTGCTTCACTTAAAGCACGCCCCGTCGCTCAGAGACCCGACGAATGCCGTCATTGTGAATTCGCGCCTCTCGCGTGGCGAAAATTTCAAACACTTTGCACCGTTGCGTTTGTCTCAAAGACGCTGGGGAGGAAGGATAAATTATCTAGGGGATGAAAATTGTCACACTGAAAAAACGAGAAGGGCAGAAAATTTTACGAGTAACGAAAACGCGAATATTTCACGAGCTAAGTAAATCCCAAAATTAAATCACGTTTTTTTTCACTTCTACCCCACATTTTTTTCTCTCAAAGAGATGAAAGTGGGGGGAGGAGTGAGATGTCTAAGGGATGAAAAGTGCGTTCAAACGCGACTCCCAACTTTTCGGCACCATCGCCACCCAGTCGAAAAAAAAATGTATTTACGATTATTGCAGCCGAAAAATATTGGGTTTGCTCCTGGAGGGGGGGAGGGGGGTGGAGGGTGCGAGAGGAAAGGGTGTTCCCGGGGTGGAGAAAGCCGATCGAACCGAATTCCTCAAAGTTTTCAAGGCTACGCTTGGTCAGCATTTGCCGGTCGTGGAGGGGGTGGAGGGTCGGAGGATCGAGCGATGGGTAAGGGTGGTTTTTCGGGGCTCCAACGGGGCTTGCAAACGGTCTTTTCTACCCTTCTGCATACACCCAGTAACTCCCTCGGGGTAGTTAGTCACGGGAGTCCCATGAAGTTCAATGCAACCCCGAAATCGAGACTTCCGCCAGGACGGCGCGAGGGGGGTGAGGTTGGCCGGAGGGCGGGAAGGGAGCGAAGAGGGAGTGGAATTTCCCACGGTTGCCACTGTTCGCGAAGCGGGTTCAGGTTCAACGACCGCGAGCCGCGAAGCTCGCGTACGCCCCCGGAATTTTCGGCGGAGAAACAATAAAGACGAGCGCGGCGCATCACCAGCGAGAGGAAGGGAAACGATAATTTCAGTGGAAGAGCCCCGCGACCGGTCAGACCGCGGGGGAACCAGTGAAACAAGTACGTGACCGGTCGGACACGGGCCGAAGCAGGAAACCCCGCGAGTGTAGTCACGAACGCTTCCACTTCGTCGGGCTCGCACGGGGCGCGCAAGGGTGGCTCACGCTGTATCAGTAGATTCGTCCCGCAATGAGTCAGACACGGGGAAAAAGTTGCAAATCGCCGGGGAATTTTTTTTTTTTTTTTTTTTTTCGTTCTCCTCGCTTTTTTGTTGTAAATAATCGTTTCGAGGATTTGAAAAAGGTGTAAAAAAATTGAGTAGTGTCTGATTCGTCGCCAGCCGAATCTACTGAAACCGCGAAGCACCCTTTAAAAAAATGTTTCACCCCAAGTTTCCCGATTTTTTTTTTTTTCGTTCTCCTCGCTTTTTTCTTATAAATAATCGTTTCAAGGATTTGAAGTAGTAAAAAAATTGACTCGTGTCTGATTTGTCGCCGGCCGAATCTACTGAAATCGTGAAGCGCCCATAAAAAAAATGTTTCACCCCGAGTTTCCCGATTTTTTTTCCACGATCCTGTGGAATTTTACTTTTTTGAAGAAGGAGTAAAAAAAATCATCTTGACGACGAAACTGGGAGACTGAAAAAAAGTCAGACATCTCGTGGCATTTTGGTTTCGGACGGTGGACGGGCGGACAGTGCCGGAGTGTAAGGGTGGTTTGCGACGGGCAAGAAGGGAAGTCGAGGACGACGGTGCAAGGAGAGAAGGAGGACGGGGTGGGGGATAAGGGATGAGGGGGTGTGGCTCGCGGTAGCGAAATACGAGTCACTCGAAAAAAAATCGTCGTTAGCCTTAAATCGAGGCGAAACAAAAAATATATTTTCTGAATAAAAAAAATATTTAAAAAATATTTCAGTGGATTGAAAAATTAACGAATCGACGAATCGATCCAGGGGGACTAACTAAACCGCGAGACACTTTGAGATATCTCGCGTATCGTGTAAGGGGATGAAATGGCCGGGAGTGCAAGGGTGGTTTGAGGATACGATGGGAAGTAAGGGAAGCAGAGGATGATGGTGCAAAGGGAGGATATCTTAAGGGAGAAAGAAGAGCAGGAGGTGGAGAAGGAGGTGGAGGACGAGGAGATGGAGGAGGAAGAAGGAGAATAAGGGATGAGGGGGTGTGAGGGCAGGGTCGAACTCATGGACGACCGAGCCGACGGATAGGACGCCTGGCGCCTGTACTCAGATCGATGCACGTGGCTCCAGCTGGGCGCCGCTCTTCGTACATCTCCTACACAGATCACTCGCCCAATTCTCTCTCGCTCGCTCGCTCGCTCTTTCTCTCTCGCTCTCTCGCTTTGCCTCGCTGCTTAATCTAAGATTTTTTTTTACCCTTTTTCGTTCCGCACGCGGCTAGAATTTTAATTAAAATCAGGCGCCAATCAAGGACATTCGAATGGGTGAGATAATTCATCAAAAATTGTTGGAAATTAAACTCTTTCATTTTCAGTGATTAATAGACTTAAAAAAGTAACACTTAATTGTTATCGTAATTTTTTAAAATTTTATTAGTGTTTATTTTGAAAATTATTTTTTGACTCAATTTTTATTCTGTTCTTCATTTTATTCACTTACTAAGGACAGATGATAATTTTTTTTTTGTACAGCGAATTATCCAACATAATTTATTTGATTTTATTAGTGTACATTTTGAAAATATTTTTTTTTTTACTCAATTTGTATTCTGTTTTCTATTTTATTCACTTACTAAGGACAGATGATAATTTTTTGTTGTACAGCGAATCCAACCTAATTTATTTGATTTTATTAGTGTACATTTTGAAAATAATTTTTTTTTTACTCAATTTGTATTCTGTTTTCTATTTTATTCACTTACTAAGGACAGATGATAATTTTTTTTTTTTTTTTCGTTTTACAGCGAATTATCCACCCGATTTGCATTCCATAATTTTATTATTATATGGAGGATCTACGATCGTCGCGAAATTCGAGGATCATTGGGGAGAAATACCAGCGACGAGCGATGGTGTTTTAGCACTAGTGGTGAAAGCTGTCTGACCACAGTTTGGCCGGTAACTCAACCGATTAGTTTTTGCCTGCCGACCCAACCGGGCGTTTTCCTCCGGTCACCGAGGAGTCCCCTGCACTTCGCCATCTTCTCGGTGTTGCGGATTGATGTCAACAGTTGAGACGCCATTATCGCCGCCGTTATCGCTGCATTTCTCCGCGTGTCCCTGCCTCTCGCACGTGACGTTCCTTCTCCCGGGGAATTTCACAGCACGTTTAATCTGCCCGTTTCTTCTGTTCATTGACTCCCTCGGAAAGAGGGGGGGGAGCACTTTTGCACCATCCCATAGACTTTATAGCCCCGGGTTTACAAATCTCCTTTCTTGTAATCCACGATTTGTAAATCGGGGCAACCGCGGTAAAAACATTTCTTATGAATTTATTTATTTATTCATTTATTTATTTATAAAAAATTCATCCACGAGCATAAAAAGCGAAAAAAAAAATTGCTGAAGCGATTCATTATTAATGTCGATTTTACTCGTGTCTGATTCGTAGCCGGCCGAATCTACTGAAATCGCGAACCACCATAAAAAAAATGTCCACGCCAAGTTCCAATTTTTTTTCCACGATCCTGTTGAATTTTACTTTTTTAACTACGACTTTGGATCTCGACGTGTTATCTACACTTCAACCCCTGACCCTCCCCCCCCCCTCCCCCCTCAGGGCGACCCTCTAAATAAAATCTCAAATTACCGCGCAATTCTGTTGCGAACGGCAGTAAAGGGTGGAACGATCTTTCGTAAATTAGGGAGATGAATCAGTGAGGGAGGGGGGAGGGGGTGAGGGGGAAAGCATCTTCTGAAATCGAGACGAGAATACGTCGTGGAAGACCTCGCGGCGATATATGTGGATCAGGGTTACCCCCTCGGGGTCTATATATGACCCTCTTATTTGACTGACTGCTCGGTGTATTGCGGTCAATCGCCTCACTCTCCGTCCCCCTCCATAAGAGCTTTTTTACACCCACCCTTCCAGCCCCCCTCTGCCCCCCTCACACCCCTCGTTTATTTTCCACCCTCCCTCTCCTTCTCTCCTCCCCCCACTCCCCCCCCCCCCCCCCCCCTCGGGCTGCCTCCCTCTGTCTGTAACACGTCAGTGCACATGTCGTGCCTTAATTAAATTTGTCGTACACACCCCTTGCTCGTTATCCCCTCGGCATTACACGACAACCCCGCCTCGATAATCCCCCGACTTTGCGTTACCGAATTATTTGCTCGATGATCAGTTTCCGTTTTTTTTTTTGTTCGAGCGGTCGTCGAAATCGAGGATGGACCAGAATAATTTTGATGACTGGAATTAATTGATAAAAAAAAACCGAGAATTGTTGATAAATAAAAAACAAAAAAATATATTATAGAGAAAACTGGATTTCGGAAAGATAACGAATTTTATCTACTTATTTATTTATTTATTTATTTATTTTAAACGGGTTGAAAAATTTATAATTAATTGTAATGATTTATAATTAACGTCGCAGCGTAATTATTTTTCGCAATTATCGTTCCTGGTGGTTTGATATATTTTTTTCTTTGATGTTCCAATTTTAATCAAAAATACATTTTTTGGTCGAAAACGTATCGGTCATGCATCCTCGACCGAAGGGATGCAGCGGTGTTTGCGGTGAGGAGTCGGAGGGAGGGGGGAGGGGGCGCCCCCCGTGGCGATCGATAGTCGCGTGACGCGTATCGTATGTCTTGTTATGATCGATTTCGGGCCGGTATCTACTTATATTTGACTACCACGTCTCGCTATCAAACTGTGCGCAACGGAGTCTAACAACTGACCCCCTCCCCCCTTCCCTTACCCCTCTTCAACTTACATATTGGCTCGCAGTGAGTCCAGACCCGTCTGACCTGTCAAATCCTCTCACTACTGATTTTTTTTCTTTACTTTTCTCTTGTCGACACAAAAATGAGGGCAACGAAACAAATCAACCCCCTTCTATCTATATAATTAAACCAATTAATGTCATTATTATCGATAACAACGTGATGAAGTTTTGAGGGCAGTGAAAAAAGTCATTCCTCCCCTGTCCACACAATAATAACAACAAATGTTATCATTATAACAATAATTCGAATGATTAAATTGAAAAATTAAAATTCATAATGCTTAAATTTAATTAAATGCTGAATTAAAATTGATAATGTACAAATTTAATTAAATGCTAAACTAAAATTGATAATGTTTAAATTTAATTAAATGCTGAATTAAAATTGATAATGTTCAAATTTAATTAAATGCTAAATTTAAATTGATAATGATAAAATGAATAAAATTGAATTAATAATAAGTGATTACAATTTTTTTATTACAAATAAAAAATTGAATATTTCGTTAAACACTGGCTAAGATTTTATCGAAAAAAGACTTTTATTTTTTAATTTAATTTTACATGAACAAATTCGCGATTTTTGTTTTGTCACGTTTGTCCCTGTTTCCTCCACCCGAGATCGATTCGACTTTGCGGTTTGCTCAGGCTGCGTCGGCGATCGACTGCGGGGGGAGCCTGAGAAAAAAAAAGGCACAGGCCGCTCGGCAGAGCCGAGGAAAATGAAGAAATCACGTAGGCTACGCGAAGACCGAGAGGCACGGAAAAGATCCAACGATTGACACACTTGCCGGCGAGCGAGAGGAGAAAAAAAAATAGAGAGAGAGGAGAGAAAGAAACACACGAAGAAACAATGGTCATCGCTTTATATCATCATTTCGCCCTGCAAAACGGTATAATACACTGTTTGCCGACGATTGTGCACCGTTCATGCAATCGCAGCGCGGGGGCCCCGCGACTATCGCGCGGTTCTCCATCGCCCGGCGACGTCCATTCACTGCCTGCCGGACTCTCTCGCGACTCGCGGTGTGTGCACACACGCTGTTTTCGTTTCCCCTGCGCCGCGCGCGCGCTGCCGTTACTACTAGTAGTAGCGGCAGCAGCTACGGCCGCGGCGGCGCTGGTTCGTGTTTCACGTTGCAATTCTATCGACTTACCGTGAGACACGTATTACAGTGGCAGGCTTTAGATAGACATAAAGACAGCGCGGCTCGGTTGCAATACACACACGAGGCGGCCCTTGCGTACACAGGTGACGCGTGCCTCGAGGGAGGGTTCTAAGATTTTCCCGCGAAGGAAAGAGATATTTTTTTTTTGTTGATGAAAAAAAAAAAATGTTTGAGGACAACGAAACAACGGATTTTTTGGTGTCGATAAAAAAACAATGTTTTATTGACAAGGATCACATCATTTATTGTCGATAAAAAAACAATTTTTTTATTGCTCGGGAACAATTAATTTATTTTCGATAAGAAACAATTTTTTATTGATCGGAAACAACTAATTTATTGTCGATAAAAAACAATTTTTTTATTGGACGGAAACAACTAATTCATAGTCGATAAAGAAACAATGTTTTATTGATCAGAAACAACTAATTTATTGTCGATAAAAAAATAATTTTTATTGATAAGAAGCAATGTATTTTTAATCGATAAAGAACCATTTTTTATCAATGATAAAATATTTATGATAAAAAAAGTCGCCGGATGTGAACAATTTTTTTGTATTTCTGTATTCCTTACAGTTTTTTTTTTCGAAAAGAGAAATAATCTTTTAATCGAAAAATCTTTTTTTTTTCAAAGGGTCAAAGGTTGGTCGAGCTTGTGAAAAAAAGCTACTGGCGAACAGCGACAGGAGGAACAATTGAACGCAATCGTTGATGCATATTTATATATTGAACGGACGCGCATCAGTGCATAACGCCGGCTCGACTCGGCCGCTAGTGGTAGTGGCCACTAACCGGTCGGACGATCCCTCCTCATTTAATTCGCCACGAGAGTCGATCGATGCGTCAATCAAGCCGGCACACACGGTGTGCGAGCATTCGTGTATTTCTTGCGCAGTTACTTATAGTCAGTTCATTCAGCGTAACCGAGAGAGAGAGAGAGAGAGAGAGAGAGAGAGAGAGAGAGAAAGAAAGAGACTGAGCCGATGGTGACGGGTGACAGGTGACCGGCGGTCCCTGCGACGCGACGCCTCGGCCAGAGTTGGGCTCGATATATCGATGCGTTTTTCCTTCTTCCCGGTCGGTATGTTATTGTTTCATTGAAACACGGGGTTGATTGCGACCGCTCGGACGTTTTTTTATTTTTTACATTTTTTTCTGTCAATTTTTTCCTTCCGGTGGGTAAAAAAAAGATGTTCGTACTCTGATCCTTAGAGGCCACTAAAGATGAGCGTACCATATTTTTTTTTAGTCGAAAATTATTTTCTCCTGAAATATTAAATCCGATTTAATATCAAAATAAAATAAATTTCGAAATTTATTTTATACTGGAATATTAAATCCGATTTAATATCAGGATAAAATAAATTTCGAAATTTATTTTTTTCTGGAATATTAAATCCAATTTAATATCAGGATAAAATCAATTTCGAAATTTATTTTATACTGGAATATTAAATCCGATTTAATTTCAGGATAAAATAAATTTCGATATTTATTTTATTTGGGAATATTAAATCCGATTTAATATCAGGACAAAATAAATTTCGAAATTTATTTTATTCTGGAATATTAAATCCGATTTAATATCAGGACAAAATAAATTTCGAAATTTATTTTATTCTGGAATATTAAATCCGATTTAATATCAGGAAAAAATAAATTTCGACTCTAAAATAAATTCCGCACCTCCCGCAATTATCATAGCGCAAGATACGAGGCCGCGTTGTCTCGGTCCGCAGCCTTGGGACGCTGGACCAGCGCGACGGTGTAAGACAAACGAGCTTTGCAGAGCCCGGCAGGCGACGAGATTGAAGAAGGGAGAATTGATATCCGGGGAACAGCGGCGACGCCCGGTAACACGTAATGCTCTCGCCGTCGCGCGAAAACCCCACGAACCCCCCGCGTTCGGAGTCGTAACCGCGTCGCAACCGCTTTTGCAATTAAATTTTACGCAATCGCGGGGGGGGGGGGGGGGGGCGAGACATGGTGATATTTGAATACGAGTCTCGTCTCGTTGTCGAGGGCTTCGCGGGGGGTTCGATCAGCTCGAGATTTTCCGAAGCTCGCGAGAAGGGGAACGACGAGGGTAGGACGAGAAACAGGGACGAAACTTGCAGGTCAAGGTTCCATGACCCAGCCTCCCCCCCCCCCCTCTCCATCCCCCCCTCACTCGACAGAGGCGACAGAGAAAAATATATGTATCGATTCCGCTATATCTCGGAATTTATCAGAATTAGACGAACTCGTCGCGATTTCCACACATTCGGAAGCTGATCTCTCGGCTGCGCGTTGAATCCCGTGGTCTCGGTTTCGCCGAACCCCATCGGCCACTTAAGGTGATGTGGCTACCGAGCGAGCGAGAGAGAGAGAAGGACATCGGCTCAGTCGTTTCTCCGATTTCCAAAACCAAAGAGGGTTTCGCGAAATTGCCAATGGCCGAACTTTCCGATTCTCGCTACGATCGCTTTTCCCACGCAGAATCCACGTCCGACCCTCTCGAACCCCTCGCGCCCTTCTGTTTGCTGCACCTCGCTCGCGGTTTTTTTTTTTTGCCTCTGTCGCCGTGGATTTTTTTGCCACGTCAGCGGAAAGGCAGGTCCAAATCCTGCTTGCGCGACGTGTTTACGGTTATGACGATTATCTTTATGATTATTCTCGTTGAAGTGTTTTCTCCGCGGGAAAGTGGAGCTCGCTGGTTTGGAGGGTTACGCGAAAATTTGGTAACTCAGTGCCAAGGTCAACGGGGTCACGAATCCGTTGATTTTGTGATATATTTTTGAAAAGTTGATATTCACGCGGAAAACATGTTGAAATAACGCTAGAGACGAAGAACGATCGTTATCGGACGTTTTTTCGACCTCTAACCCACTAAAACGCTACATAAGTGGGTTAAACAGAGACCAATGCGTTGAATCGTGAATCAAAACGGGGTTACCTATATCTGACGATGTTTTCTATAAGAACTAGCCGTCCATTGGCTAAAATATTGTCACTTAGTTGCAAAACGGCGTAACTCCAATTTAAAAAATAACTTAGTGGTTTATCGACGACCAAATAATCGGTGACACGTATTACTAAAAGTCCCGATGACTCTTGATTATTCACGACGAGTCGTGTTGCCCTCGAGTCGAGTAATTTAATTCGCCGAGGACGGAACGCGCTCGTGGGTTCAATTAAAATTCGTGGATTTTATGCATTGGGTTAATCGTCCGTAATTTCAAAGTCTCGTCGCGCACCGACGGCAACGTTTCTGCGAATTTCATTGTGGCGCCGCGCGCTGCCCCTGGCGGAAAGCGTCGGAGCCTCGAGTCGCGGAATCTCTTTTCCCCCGGCGAGGAGTTCCCTCCTTGGCTACCGCGAATCTTTATCTCGACAGGACTGGCCGTTCGCTACTTCCACTACGCGCGGTGTGTTCTTAAATGGACGACTTGGCGAGGAGCCGCCCGGGGCTGCTGCTCGCGAACCTCACGCGAAATTTACGATACGCGCACGATCGTGTCTCGTCGATTACGAGGAGTTACTGTGTGTCTCTTTCTCCCTCTCTCCCTCTCTCTCTCTCTCCGCCTCTCCTTCTCGCCAACCCCGCCTCATCTTCATTTCTCGATTTTCCAACCCCCCCTCGAGAACCCCCGGTCACTACTAATGGCACAAACCGCAGTCACCCGACTTCATAGCTCGAGAAAATTGCAATTAAACATTTTGCCCATCGAATCACGATGATGGGTCTTAAAAGATAAAAATTAAAAAAAATAAAAGCTCGCCCCCCGAATTTAGTGGACGCATTAATTTTTCTTTTCTAGGGGGGGGTCGTAAATGTTCGTGCAAATTTGCAAAAAAAAAATAACGGAAAAATGAAGAAAAAAAATGATTCCCAAAGTTTCGGGACGAGTTGCGCGAAAATCTCGTCTTGATGGATCCAACGTGTGTCACACAAGCGCGGAGGGCGCGAGGCGAAGATCCAGGCGGCCGTGGGGGACGAAAAAAATGTCCTTCGGAGTTAGGGGATGAAGTGGACGGCCGAAAGGGGTTTGGGGGTGGCGTCTCCTCGGAGGTTTACGAGAAAAAGCGTGGCCACGACTACGCGACGACGACGACGACGATAGGATCACTTTCTTTGTGGCAAATTCGCGTTTTGGGCTTGGATATTTGGCATTATTATGATATAGGATACGCCATTTGCCTCGCGCCACCCCCGCCCCCCCCGGGGGCTTCCGGTGCCTAGCCTCGAGCTCTCCTTTAACCCCCCCCCCTCCCTCCCCCCACTCGCACGAGGCCGTACACTAAGCCAAGTTTCTTACAGTTACACAGTCAACGGTACGTAAATCTCCGTGGATGCCGGGACGCGAGCCTGTCCACCGCGATATTCCACCCCCCTCCCCTTCCTCATTCCACCCCCCACCCCCTCGACCTCCGCGTCCTCGAGATTTTCTCGTCTCGTTCCAGGGAGCTTAAGTGCAGCGAGACACGACGTGTCTCCACCGCGTCGGACTTAACCCTCCCCCCACCCTCAAACGCCTCCCCCACCCCTCATACCCGTCTTTGTGTTTCTTTTTTTTTGTACCCCTCTGTGTTTATTCGTTTTGTATATTTTTGGAATATATGATGGAGAATCGTGAGGGTATCTTTTTTAAATTCAAAATTAATGCTCGGAATGATAATTAAGGGTGGTTTTTTTGCGTGATTTCGAGCACTTAAGGGATGAAAGCTAGAAAAGCGAGGGGGTGTCGAGTTCTTTTTATTCGTAATTAATTTTCGGATTGATAATTGAGGGATTTTTTTTAGATGATTTCGATATCATTTAGGGGGTTGAAGGGGGTTCGCGAGCGTCGGAACGGCGCGACAGAAATACCCGTGGGGGCCCCCCGCGCTCGACCGCGAGTGCCAATCGCACTCACGGTGATCCGGTCGGTGTATCGCATCACCTTAAATAATGTGCCGACGAGATAACGTAAGAGATTGCGATTCGGAAATGGGGCGACTAATCACACTGCTGGCCAGCGGCGCGCGTCGTATCTCTCTCGGGCTATACGTGTTTCATCCCGCCCCTCCCTCCGTTCCTCTCTCTCTCTCTCTCTTTCTCTCTGTTTCCCGGATTTCATTATTTCGATTAGGCGAGAGCGAAATATATTTTTCCGGGCGAGCGAGAACATCGATGACCCACTCACAACTCGTCGGGCATTTGCGTTCCAGGAAGTGCCCTCTGTGCGTCTAATTTCTCTTCACCCTTTCCCCCCCTCGCTGGGCTCGAGTCGAACGCCGTTACCGTTATTTCTCGCGGGTATTTTACTTTTATGAAGATTTCTCGGCCGATCCCGAACCCCCTTAATCCCCTAATTGCTCACTTTCGGTCGAACGACCGTTCAATTGTCGCGAATTACCGATGTGGGCGAGGCTCCAGCGTCGAGAGCGCAGTAAATCCACGCGCGACCCACGAGGATCCGATGATGGGTTAGCGACGGATAACCTCAAATGGGAACCCGATGGCCTCGTAAATTCCGCGAACGGTTGGCATATTTCGCGACGTTCACTCGCGCCTCGCACTCTCCATTGATTTTCGCCGCGATGCGATACTTTTTGCGCCGTGGAAACGCTCGCAAAGTCGCGAGGTGAGGCGCGCGCGCGACCTTCCCAGGGCCTAATCAAAATGGTCACCCGACGCGCAAAATGGCGTCGAACGAGATCGCCTCTTTAGCCTCGAACTCTGACGCGACGACGAGTGCCAAGTGGATCACGCGACAATCCGCTCGCTGCCGAGGGGCCGATAGGTTAGGAAATAATAACCTCAAATGGCAACTCAATGGCGCCATCAATTCCGCGAATGGTTGGCACATCTCGCAACGTTCACTCGCCCTCTATCGTTTCCCGTCGTCACCCGCCGCCCCGCGATGATTTTTCCCTCTCAACGACGCGTCCAAAGTCGCGAGGTGAGGCGCGTCC
Organism: Pimpla rufipes; assembly: GCA_963932165.1. Lineage (NCBI taxonomy): Eukaryota > Metazoa > Arthropoda > Insecta > Hymenoptera > Ichneumonidae > Pimpla > Pimpla rufipes. The sequence continues at coordinate 22,911,201 of OZ010634.1, forward strand.
CGCGCGCGCCCAATCAAAATGGCCACCGACAAACGACTGACCAATCAGAGAACCGCCGACAAATGATCAACCAATCAGAGAACCGCCTCGATAGCGCCCAACCGGCAAAGCCGATTGTCCCGCGAAAAAAAGGCCGTTTAACCTAAAAAAAATCTCTCGCTTTCCACGGTCACACGCGCAACTTTTATCAGAAAAATAAACCGAAACGAAACTTTCTCGTTCTCACGCGTCGCATGTGCAACTGCATCGCGACTGAGGTGCTCGCCTTCCGGCTGTGCCCGGCGAAGAATCCGCGATCGATCGACGATAAAAAACACAGCATAGTTGAACGATCGCTCGCGTCCTTGATAATCGGCTGGGTTAAGTAGGACGTTGGTGGGGGGTCCAGAGGGGGCAGTGGGGGGAGGGGGGTAAATGGTGAGCCAGGGAGGGTTGCAACAAACGGTCGCAACGCTATTCGGTAATATACAACGCATTCTATAAACACCACGAAGAGGGGCACACGCGGGTCGTGTGCGATATCTCCGCTTCTGCATTAACCGCACATATTACGGCCGTGTGCAACTATAGCGCGCGTTTTTCCATCTATGCATCGCGCATATGGCTCGACGATGCATCAACTGCCTATAACATTCGAACCTTGGCCGTGCTAATAGGCTGATATTCGCTCGATAGCTTTCGCTATCGCCCCCTCCCCCCACCCCCTCGCCCCCCTCCCCCCACCCTCGCGCTTTTGCGACGCGCGCTACGCGGCTCCCGCTTTTCTCACTCCACTTTTACACTTCTTTTCCACTCGCAACCCCCGCTCATTTGCACCCCCGTTGCCGTTAAGCCTGCGACGCTTCGACGATTCCCCCGACGCGCTCGCGAGCCGCCGCTAGCGTCACGTGATCGTCGGGACACCTGCAATTAATTATGACGATAGTCGAGGCGTCGAGGATTTGGCGTCAGCGACATCTGTGAATTTTCGCGACGAACCTCGGAATTTGGAATTTAAATTTCGCGCGCTCGAAATTGGGAGACAAAATGGCGGACTCAAGATGGCGGCTGACAACAAAATGGCGGCGATCTGGGTGAAAATGAATTTAGCGCCGTTTTGGACCTCGCTGAGCGTAAATTCGAAGCCAAAATGGCGGATACGATGTGTTCGGACAATCGTGCAAATCTTTATTTTTTTTTTTTTATTTCAGTTCACGTCAAGACATTTCGCGGGACGTGTATTTTTCGCTCGACAAGATGGCGGCGCGGGGAAGTGACGTTTTCCAGGGTCAGATCGCTCGTGCGTTAAGCTTTTTATCCGCGAGATTCGAGGAGCTTTCTCGGTCATCGGTAATAGCGAGATAGAGGAGGAAGCGGGGCTGGATGGAGAGAAGGAAAGAGAGAGACGGGGAGACAGAGGGAAAGAGTAGAACACGACTGTATATCCGGTGGAACGCGGCGAGACAGAGAAAAGAGGAGTCGCAGCGGCAGCGTAGCTAGCGGCAGAGCGGCGTTCTCCTCTCGGTGTGTGGTTGTCGTGTCGCATTGCGGCGCAACCGGCAAATGGTACCCCAATGTCTCTCTGCGTGCCCGAAAAATGACTCCTACTTTTGTCCCCCTCTCGTCTCTTTTTCCCTCCGCTCCTCATTTTTTTCCTACGAAAATTCTAAATCATCATTTTTTTCGCCTAATTTTTTGCCATTCGTTATGAAAATACAAAACAAATTCAATATCATTAAATACAACAAAAAAATGGTTAATAGTTAAATCGTTAAATGCAAAATTACAACAACAAAATTCTTATCGTTAAGTACAAAATTACAAAAAAAAATTATTATCGTTAAGTACAAATTTACAACGAAAAATTCTTATCGTTAAGCACAAAATGACAAAAGAATTATTATTTTCTTAGTTTTTATCTTATTTCCCAAGAGGAAATCTGTAATATCGTTCGTCACGACGCTTTGGGGGCTGCGAAAAAAAATTAATTTTTTTCCCCAACTTCCCGCGCATTTTTTGGGCTCCGGAGTAACGAGACTGCCAAGAATGGTAATAGGGCCGACACGTGTCCCTCAAAATCGGTTAACTGGGTCAGATTTTCGTCAAGAACACACACGAGAGTCCAGGGAGCGAGAAAGAAAGAAGTGAAGAAGGAGAAAAAGCAGAATATTAAAGATATAACCGTAAATTCGAGCACTACTCGTGATATTACCGGATCCTCCCGGTCTCTTCCTTTACTTTATATTTTTCTCCTTATTGTTCGGAGCCGCGTTGGCTTTTTGTCTCTCCTCGTGTCGTTGGCCACGCGCGCAAAAAAAAAAAAAGATGTGTCCTCCCTTCTCTTTTTTCTCTCTCCGTCTCTCCGGTTTCACCGCGGTACAATCCTATTTATTCAACGCTTAAGGAGACTTTCGCGAACTCGTTTGAATATCTCTTCGGGACGAACGTGCCTCGATCCGCCGCAGCGAGACGATTCCAGCGGCTCTATCTTGGCCACAGTGGTTACGGCCGTTATTGGTCCGACCGAAAAAGCTCGCCCATCTCGCGCACTCACATTTTCCTCAGCCTCGGCCAGGCCAGTAGTTAAGCTCGTGCGTGGCAGGACTCGACGTCGTCTCGACCTCGTACGCCCGATGGACCAATCGATATCTTTCGTCAAAAGTCTCGGGGAATTAATTCGCCGCGCATAACGGATCACAGTCCGCACGGAAAAACGTCACTCGATCGCTCTTCGAATAAACGAAAATCGGGAAATTCACTTGCGACAAAAAGTTCAACAATTATTTTTTTATTATTATTATTTTCTTTTTTCAAAACTCCAATCACAATTTTTTTTCCAACAAATGCGATGTCTTGGAATGCAAACAAAAATCAGCAGTCAGTGGAAAAATCGCCGCTGATCAGACACTTTTTAAATTCTGAATGAGTCTGACCAGTAACTTTTCTACTTAAGTAGAAAAAAAATTAAGTAAAAAAAACTTAAGTAGAAAAAAAAAATGTTAATTAAAAAAAAATCGGTACAACGACTGACACGTAACTTTTCTACTTGGCAATTAAGTAGAAAAGGCCGCGCGTGATCAGACCGCGAAAATGTTCATCTCTCGTCGTCCTCCCGCAGATCCGCCGATCGGACGCATTTGGAAAAAATCTGAACGACGTCTGACACGTAACTTTCCTACTTAGCACTTAAGTAGAAAAGGCCGCGCGTGATCAGACCGCGAAAATTTTCATCTCTCGTCGCCCTCCCGCAGATCCGCCGATCGGACGCATTTGAAAATAATTCTGAACGACGTCTGACACGTAACTTTTTCCACTTATCAATTAAGTAGAAAAGGCCGCGCGTGATCAGACCGCGAAAATTTTCGTCTCTCGTCGCGCGAATTAATTCTCGCGATACGCACGGCGCGCGTACCGTTTTGCCATCTCGGTTTCTCGCGGGTTCGGCCAGTGGCGGTGGCTAAGGTGGTTGGTTAGTGGTAGTGCGCGAAGTGGGTACAACCAGGAGAGTGGCAGTCGAGCAAGCTGGCTGGCAGGCCAGGCTGACTGGCTGGCTGGCTGGCTAGCTGGCTGGCTGGCTGACTGGCTGGCTGGATGGCTGGCTGGCAGGCTGGCTGGCTGGCTGGCTGGCTGGCTGGATGGCTGGCTGGCTGGCTCGGGTTAGCCCGACGAGTCGGAGAGAGCGAGACGACCGGGAGGCGCGAGGCGCGCGAGAGAGATCGAGGCAAGCCGAACGGGCGGTGGGAGGGTCGAGAGGCAAAGGCGGAAGGCAGACGGGCGGCAGACGCCCCATGCTTACCACCCCCCCCCCCCCTCGGCAACCCCTACCCCCCCCCCCGTTCCTCCCCTACTTTCATCCCTCGGGCTTCTACCGTCGGCGCGTCCGTGACTCACCAAACCGTTATGGGATGAAGTCCGCCCTCCTTACCATGTTTTCCGTCTCCCTCGCGCCCGTTATATATACTCCGATCCTATAAAGGCATTTCCCTCGTTTTCTTTTTTTTTTTGTCTTCTTTTTTTTCCTTTGCCTCTCTCTTTTTTTTGCACCCGTTACTCGTGCCGCTGAGAGCCTATTTTTTCGACGCCCGATTTAACCACCGGTGGATTTAATTTCGGCCCTCGTCGTTGTGCTTTTGCGGGGTGAACGTTGTTTTTCGGGCTCATCGGATTTGTCGAGGTAAATAATGTTTTTTTAGGGTGTAATTTTGTTGAGAATAAATAAAATGAAAATAAATAAATATATATATATATATATAATAAATAAATAAAAATGTTGAGACTAAATTATTGATTAATTAATACAAAACCAATTGTATCGTCAAGTTTATTTCTAAAAGACTTGGGGTTTTACGACGATGTTTGGGGAACAAGAAATATATTGACGAGATTTTATTGAATAATTTTAAGATCTCGGTACCATTTTTTTTCCTGGAGCGACGAAGTCATTGACGAAATTGTCTAATTTTCTCGTCGAAGCAATTTTCCCAACTCGGACCCCCTTAAATTTTTGTGGAGACGGTGACTTTATATCTTTCGGGGGTTTTTTTTTCTTGCCTTTTTCTTTATTTCAAGAAGTCTCGACGCACGAATTCTCGTCGTAATTCCGGAGTGCAAGTGTCCAGAAAATATATACGCGTTGAGAATCCTCGGGGAGGTTAAGCGCGGTGGGGCGGAGAGGCCGCGACGGGGGATGAGTTTTATACTTGTAAGCGGAGCGACGCTGCGAATTGTCGTCGTCGTCGTCGTCGTCGTCGTCGATGTCGTCGTCGTCGTCGTCGTCGTCGTTGTCGTCGTCGTCGTCGTCGTCGTCGTTGTCGTCGTCGTCGTCGTCGTCGTCGTCGTCGACGTGAAGTGGTATTTTACGATCCGGTGTATAGCCACACGGCAGTTGCGGCACACACACCCAGTAATGGTGATTTTCTCGCTGCTGCCGCGTCCGGAGCCAGCGGAGCAGCGCCCGGCGCGCGAGGACGCAACTTTGTGACGAAAAATCTCGCCTCGCGCCGCGCGCGGCTCCGCAGTAAAAATATTATTCGACGACGAATGTGTCAAGTTTTATGGGAGACTAGAGAGCATCGCGAATGTACTTCGCGCGTCGACGAAATAATTCATCGCGTTTTTGTATTTATTCGGAATTAATTTGTAAAAACGAATAGATTCGATTTTCTGTATAAAAATATAATAATTCGATTTTCTGTATAAAAATATATTAATTCGATTTTATTTATAAAAATATATTAATTCGATTTTATTTATAAAAATATATTAATTCGATTTTATTTACAAAAAATATATTAATTCGATTTTATTTATAAAAATATATTAATTCGATTTTATTTATAAAGATAGAGAAAATCGATTTTTACTATAAGAAAAAAAAATGTTGAAAAAAAATTAATCTTATTTGTCGAGTAACCAAAATGTTGAATTGATAGTGTAAAAAAAAATAGTAATGAAAATCGTCGACTTTTGACCAGAATCGACTGTCCTCAAGGTACCCGCGAAATAGAGTGAACAACAGATAGGGGAATAATTCATCGAACGACTGTAATACAATGCTCAACTGTCCGGTGTCTGTTGAACGAGGGAGAGCACGAGAGTCGACGTTGGTAGCGCGAAGAGCGTAATAATGGCGCTGGAGTTGGGTGGTCGCTCGTATAAAACGGCGACATAGTAGTGGCTGGTAGACTAGCGAGATATCGGTGCAGGGGGTGAGAGGGGGGTGGAGGGGGTTGAGGACGGGGGCCGGGGCGGCTTTGTAGAGGCATCAGCAGGGAAGGGCGACGACGAGTAAACTCGCTCGGCTCTGCAGATTTATAGGGATGAAGAGGACACACAAAGCACACGAGAGGACACAGCGTAGAGTCTACTCGCCAGCACTCCGAGTCGATAAGCAATGTCTGACGACGCATTAGGCATCGTCCACACATGTGGTGTCATAAACCACATTTTCGTGTTAGTCGCGCGAGACTCCGTTGCAATTGCTTCGCGGTGACTTCGGACGAATTGGCGACACTTTTTTTCAGGTAGAACCGGTTCGAACAGATTTTAGGCCACTTTTGCGCGATTCGGACCACTTCGGACCGCTGAAAACCAGTTCGGACTGCTTGGTGTCAGTTCGGACTGGTTTGAAATACATAGAACTACTTCAAAACAGTTTGAATTAGTTGGCTGTAATTTTTTCGTGATGACTGCGATGAATTGGCTTCACTTTTAGTTAGGTAGAACCGGTTTGAACAGGTTTTAGACCAGTTTTGCTCGATTCGGACCACTTCGGACCAATCGAAACCAGTTCGAATGAGTTTTCGACCATTGCAAACCTATTCGGACTGCTTCGTACCAGTTCGAGATTGTGTCAAATTTATCAGTATCACTTCGAAGCAATTTGAACAAATTCCCGACCACTTAAAATCAATTCGTACTACTTCAAACTTACTCGGACACCTCTGAACCAGTTCGTATACTCACAAGCACGATTTCTCTCTTAATTGCAGGTTGCACGCTCAACGGCCAACCCCTTTTGGAATTTCCGCGATCGAGCGTCGATCCGGCCCTCGAGCCGCTGAGAATTAAAAAGGCGACCCTCTGGGCGAGGGTCGAACTGAGGCATTCGCATCACTATCAGCATCACCGACGGAGCCAGGGAAGCCAGCGAAACATCACACTCTGGGTGTTCAGGGTCAGGTGCGGCAACGTGACGCACTTGCGGGGCAAGGTGAGCATGATGCGAACTCGAATATATCCACGTCAACCGAAAAAACATAACCTATAATTTCCACGTCATTTTTCCCTCCTGCGCTTCATGACGGTCTCAGGAGCTCGGCCAACACCTCGATATGGTCACATCGCTGAGCGTGAACGTCAATCAATTGGGCTGGCAAAAGTTCGACGTGACAAAGGTGGTGAGCAACTGGTACAGCGGCCACGAGAGCAGCCTGACAAGGCACGAGAAGCTCACGCTTCTCGTCGACTGCACCGGCTGCGGAAGCCACGTGCACGTCTCAACCTTCGGCGTTCAGGTGCCAAACGTCGTCGAAGCCTCGGTAAACGCGAAAGGTGAGCCTCGCAAAATGGCCGCCGTGCGTTGGCTGACTGCGATTTGAGGTTAGAGTGCGCGTTTTAATTTCGTTGTATTTTTTTTTTCCAGGGGAACAAGATCCCGATCGGCCATTTTTGGTCGTTCGCACGGATCCAGCGGCTGTGAAGCGCGTGAGGCGACGAGCCATCGAGTGCAGCGGGGCCGTGAAGGGTCAGTGCTGCAAGCAGAGATTCTACGTGAGCTTCTCGCAGCTCGGATGGGACGATTGGATAATCGCGCCTCAAGGGTGAGCCATTTTGTTACGTTCGTCGAATAATTTTCACGGCTTTGCCAGCGGCAATTTCCATCGGTGATTGTTGGCGGCCATTTTGTCATGCGTCGTATCGGCAGCCATTTTATGGTGTGTCGAGTCAACAGCCATTTTGTCATATGTCGTATCATCAGCCATTTTATGGTGTGTCGAGTCAGCCGCCATTTTGTCATACGTCGTATCATCAGCCATTTTATGGTGTGTCGAGTCAGCAGCCATTTTATGCTGTATCGAGTCAGCAGCCATTTTGTGGTGTGTCGAGTCAGCAGCCATTTTGTGATATATCGAGTCAGCAGCCATTTTGTGGCTTGTCGAGTCAGCAGCCATTTTGTGGTGCGTCGAGTCAGCAGCCATTTTGTGCTGCATCGAGTCAGCAGCCATTTTGTGGTGTGTCGAGTCAGCAGCCATTTTGTGATATATCGAAACAGCAGCCATTTTGTGGTGCTCGATGCACGACAAAATGGCCGCCGCCCAGAAACTTCTCTCGTGCATCGAGACTAACCGGCCATTTTGTCACGGATCTGTCCCCAGATACTACGCGAATTACTGCAGAGGCGACTGCGCAGCGCGCCACCGCACGCCCGACACGTTCCTCAACTACTACACCCACGTGATCGAAGAGTTCCGGAAGATGGACCGACTCGCGGGAATGCAGCCGTGTTGCGCGCCGGTCAAGTTCTCGCCAATGTCGCTGATTTACTACGGACCGGACTCGAACATCATCAAGCGGGATCTGCCAAAAATGGTGGTCGACGAGTGCGGCTGTCCCTAGATTAATTCAACACCGTACATATACGCGTATATTCCACGGAAGAAAAAAAAACGTAAAAAAAAAGAAGAAAAAATAATAATAACTGAAACGACAGATAATAATGACGAAGATTGGAGATGAAATCTCGCTCTCTCTGTGCGGAGGTCGTCGCACGAGTCTGCGCCGCGGGCCCGCGTGGTGGCGCGACCATCTTCTTCTAACTTCTTCATCTTCTTCTTCTTCTTCTTCTTCTTCTTCTAACTTCTTCTTCTACTTCGACTTCTTCTTCTTCTTCTTCTTCTTCGACTTCTCATTATTCTTATTCTTATGGTTCTTCTTCTTCTTCTCAGTCCGCTCGTGAGCGCCCAGATGGCGCGCGGATCGGCGTCGCCGGGTCCCAAGTTCAACGAACGGCCGCCAGGGCGCGCAAACCGGACGAAAAAAAAAAACAAAAATCTACTTCGAGTCTCACTAGGGAATTTTTTCTCGTCGGTCGATTTAGACGATCGCGTTGTAGGTTAAATTTTGAACGCGTCGACCGTCGCGCCGTTCGTGGACGAACCGGGAACCGCGGACGCCACCTTGAAGAGAAAAGAAAGAATCGAAAAAACATTAACGTTAACGTAACAAAAAAAAACATTAGCTAGGATAATAAAATTTTTCGATCGTAAAGACAAAAAAACTAAAAGCTTAGGGAACCAAAAAGGAAGTACGAGAAAAGAGAAGCGAAGACGAGAGACAAGCAGACACGTGAAAAGGAAACAAAAAATGTCTAAAAATGAGACGAACTCGCCGTCCGCGCTCAAGCGACTCGCTTTTCTCCGTCGGCGTGCGGCGGAGGGGGCGACGATTGAAGAAACACGATGAAAGTAAGTGAGCTTAGGAACTTTTGTTTTCCCTCCCGGAATGAGTTGCGAAGATTTTTCGAAAAAAAAGAAATAAGACGTGACTTCACGAGTATAGGTAATAATGTATATACGTGATATATTCCACGAATAATTATATGTATGTGTATATAAATATATATCGAAAAGTATATATACATATATACATATACATGATGAACGAAAAAAAACAATAAATAAAAGAATTATAACGACAAGTAACGACATTAATTAACGATTAAAAAAAAACATGCCGTGTAAAGCGACGAAGATAGAGGGATAAAAAAGAGAAAGAGAGAGAGAGAAAAAAAACCAGAACACTCAATCTAATTGCCTTGTTTTTTATGCGAAAACGTGCGATAGTATCGGAAAATTTACGATATAAAAGAAACGTGCGAGCGAGTGTGTGGCCAGTATATGTAATACGATATTTAAAACTAAAGTCACATATATATATATATATATACAGTATATATATAGACCATTTTTTCGCGTCTATGTGTATATATATTATATACATGTATATGCATCGGTTAGCGAGAGCGAGAGTGAGAAATTTGACAAATTTACTATGGCCACCCGGAGAAAAATAATTAAGAGTTCAAAGGCTAAGAGAACGAATAAAAAAAAGAAGTAAATAAATATTTAAAAATATATATATATATATAAAAATTACACTTATTATTAATATTATTAACGAAAAAAAATTAATAAAACGGGAGAAGGGGTGGGAGCTTCGAAAAAATAATAATAACGAATAAATAATTAATGAATAATAATTAATAAACGATAATAATAATTAACGGTAAATAAAAAAAGAGGCGCGCGCGCGGGGAGGGTACAAGGTAAGTTTTGAAAATTTTACAATCATGTTGATTTAAACGCGACATCTCAAACGAGTCTGTACTATAATCTTAGGGGCATTCCGTAAGTTAGTTAACTTCTATGGATGCATACACATATATATGTATATTAAATAGAGAGATGTGCGATGCGCACATGCCCTGTATATGTATATGTGTATGCGTCGAATTGACGAAGAAAGAGTTTAAGACAAATTGACTTTTGGAGGGCAAACGATAATAACAACAACAACAACAACATCAACAACAACAAAAAAAAACAACCGTATGGACTTAATTACGTGACAATAATAGGGAAATGGCGAGAGACGAAAGAGAAAAAGAGAGAAAGAGACAAAAGAGAGGGTGGGAGGAACGATCGATTGTAAATATAGCGATTCTTTCTAATTGGGGTTGGGGAGGGTGAGATTTTTCTTTTTCTGTTTTTTTTTTTTTTTTTCATTCCGGGTGTTTGGACATTTTTCTACGATCCACTCGACTCTCGCGCGGGCAAATTCGCGCGCGATTCTCTCCCGTCACTTGTGAGGAAATTAAATTCTTTCCCGTGAAATAAGTAAAAAAAAAAAAAGAAAGAAAGAAATGAGGAAAAAAGAAGGAAGAAAAAAAATCTTAAACACGAGAGTGCGAAAGTGATTTTAAAGGTATATTCAATTTTGTGGGGAAATTTTTTCGCAACCCACGCAGCCTTACTGGGCCTTACTAAGGTTATTATCGCATTAACGAAAACAAAAAAATGAGAAGGAAAGAAAAGACGAGAAAAACGTAAACGAAAAAAAAACAATTACACTAAATTTAACTAACTAATCGTATTATTAAAATAAACACGAGGCCATTGGGAGGGAAGGGAGGAGAAAAGAAGAATTAAATTAAATACTATTTACGCTATTCGAATATCCCAACGAATTAAAGGTAATTAAAAACGAGGCGAAAGGATGGGGTGGAAAAAAAAATAACAAAAAATAACAAAACGATTTCAAGTAATAAATAGTAATAATGTGGTCTATTGCACTATCATTTGCGGTTGCGAGTGAGCGAATGCGTGTGACTGCCATTTTGTTAGACAATTTTTAGGGCCAGGTTGCAGCGATTGTTTTTTTTTTTTTTTTGCACGCGAATTTACCGTGTATGTAAATTATATTTTCGTTATTTTCCTTCTCGGTTCACTTCTAGACCTTTAGGCAATTTACTTGTGGTCCTTTCTCGGAGCGGCGCCGCCTGGCGGTGGCGTCCTCAACCCTCGGGTCACGTGACTCTTCGAGGTTAGTTCAACGCTCGTTTCTGGGGACTCACCTTGCGGTCGAACTTCTCACATTTTTTCCTCCTCTCTTCGAGGTGAGACTGCAGTGTAATCGTAGGGTAGTTTCTCTTTTTTTTTTTTTTTTTAATTTTATTCCTACTCGACCACGCGAAATAGAGAAGTGGAGGTGAAAAAAAAAAAAAATCGATAGAATTCAACGCGAACCAGCATAGCCGATCAGTTGTGTACCGTCTTCTTTCCTTAGTTCCATTAACCGTTAGTCCAATTAAGCGGGTGTCTTCCAATTTTCCGAGAAAGTATGTTACGTCGTTGGGACAAAAGATTTTTTTTTTTCTTTTTTTTTACAGCATCCAATTCGCGAGTTCTTTTTTTAATTATAAATACATCGATTAAAAATTGTTGCGAGTAAATATGAATTATTCCATTTTGTAAAAATATATTCTAAAAAAAAAAAAAAGGAAATATTGTACGGGCGAGATTTTTTCATTAAAGGCTTATTGGCGGTTTCACTTGTTTTCCACGATAAAACGAAAAAAAAAATTCTCGAATGCACAATCTCCTCTCACACGTTGACACTCTGTTCCGCACCGCGCATTGGCGGCCGTTGGGCGACTACTAATTACCGTACGTATTAATATTGGCGTGACGCGGTCGCGGTTACTGCTACCTCGACTCGACGACTTTCAACTGTCGAACCTCTCTTGCGACTACGAATAACCGAATGAAGAATTTTCATGAAAAAAGAAACCCAAAAAAAAAAAAATTTCACGAGCAAATCGCGTTGAAACGAGACGCGTGAAGAATTCAAGAATGACGCGAGAAACGTGGTTGGAGAGGGAAAAAAAAAATGATGAAAATAAAAATGCCCGACAGGAACCATTCGCCGTTCAGCTAGCCAAAAAAAATGATAAAATAAAAATAAAAATAAATAAATAAAAATAAAAAATAAAAATAATTAAAACTATTGCGTCCAAAACAGAATAATAACAAAAAAAAATCGTTTAAATCGACTTTGCGCGTAATCTCTAGTTATATCGCGGGTAAGGTCGACTGTCGTCGTTGAGGATTTAAAAAAAAAAAAAATTCTCCTCGACATCGAGCATTAGAAGAAGGAGGAGGAGGAGGAGGAGGAGGAGGAGGAGAAAGAGGGGAGGCTGGGGAGAGGGACGAATAAACCATCGAATCGAACGACAAATGGGTCGATCGAATTTTTTCGACGCAGTCAGAGAGGAGCAAAGAAAGAACGTAACGAATGAAAGTACCACGAAAAAAAATATATATAAAAAAAAATTAATAATAATAATAATATTGATAATAATAATAATTAACAAACAAAAAAAAACGACGAAGCCTTTACCAAGCTCAAGTTTACGAAGTAACACCGCCGTATTATATTGTATAAAAAAAATGATGATAATAAATAATATTAATTACAAAAAAAAGTATTTAACGAAGAATCGAGGAGAAATCCCCAACCCCCGAGAGACGACGAGGAAATCGCGTGTAAAGCGAAAAAAAAATAATGGCACGACAAAAACGCGTACTGAGGAGGAGAAAAAAAAATCCACGTAAACGCTCTGATTATTACGGGGGAGAAAAAAAACACACGAACGTATTCGCGCGGCTTTCGAGTAATATTCCACGGCTTTTGAAATAAAAAAATGAAAAAAAAAATAACGAATTAACTGTGTGAGACGGAAGGCGATGGGCAACAAAAATGCGAAAAAAAATAAAAGTCTCACACACGCACGAAGTACTCTCAAAAATACTTAATAAAGAAAAACAAAAATATATAATTCTTAAGATTTGAAAACGCGCTAAGGGAGTCAAGGGCCAAGCTAGATGGGGGTGGCTGTAATTCGAGGGGATGACCTGTGTGTGTGTCTGTGCGCGCGTGTGTGATGTGTGTCGAGATGTAATGTTTTTTTGTCGAGAAACCAGCCTCAGAGTGATACCCAAAATCCCTTTCCTCGACAGCGAAAAAAAAAAAAAAAAAAAAAAAAATTCGCCAACTGAGAATTTCTTTGTGCTCTTAATTGTGTTGATTAATGAATTAGTTATTGTTCGATTGATTGATTAAACGACGAATTAACGAACGAGTAATGGAAATGAATTTTAATGAAATTGAATAAAAAAAAAATTTGTTGATTTAGTGATATTGATTAAATCGATTGTTCGTTAATTGCTGATTTATCAACAGCCTCGAAATTATCGTTATCATGTTGTCGATCGATGCTTCGAATTTTTCGGTAATTCGGTATATTCGACTGTTGAACCCGCGAGAGACTTTTACCAAGTTGAACAATGTGACGACAAATAAAATTTGTGTGTATGAAGAAAAAATAAATAAAAGAATAAATAAACGAAAACAAAAGACGAAAAAACAAAAAAAATGTGAAAAGGCAGCAGCGGATTTTTGCGCGAGAGTTGTAATTTTTTGTAGCCAAGTATTTCAATAACGCAATTTCTTATACATATATCTATAAATATATGCGATAAATAAAGAGAGAAGAAAAAAAAACGAAAACAAATAATGATTATCATTAAGTTCCACGACGATGGGTATATTAAATCATGTTCCTCGAGGGTGACCACACAAAGGGCTGAAGAGAGACGAAAAGAAGGCAGAGAGTGTCTGTGAAATAGAGCATAAATTGTGTGCAACATATATTTTTTGCATATATTTCACGTACGAGTTCAGCGCGTCTGCGCAGATCTACCGCGCACGGCGTGCGCAGGCGCATCGAGAGCCACGCAGAATCGTCGCGAGAAAGGCGGCGCGTTGATCGAGGGGGAGGGAAAAAAAACGTTCAACGTGCGATCCACGCAATTCAGCGACAAATCTTTGTCACCCTCAATCGAGAGATCAATCGCTGAGCGTGCGAAAAAAAAAAATGCAAACGTTAAAATATAAAAACAAAAATAAAATTGTAACTTACTGAATTGTCGCCACGAATTCGCCGCTTGTGCGTTTGATCGATCGACCTATATAGTATTATCAACCAATGTACATTTTTATTATTATTATTATCATTATCATTATTATCATTATTATTATTATTTTATTATTATTATTATTATTATTATTACTATTATCATTATTATTATTACAACTGTAACTTCGGCAATAGTGTTATATATTCATTTCGACGCGTAAGTTTTATCATTACCGAGCATCGATCATCGATCATCATTAGCTATCGTCATCTCTTATCATACAATATATATATATATTATACATACATATATAAAAATATATATAAATATATATATTTTACGTTAATCCTACGGATGGGGGGGAGGGGGGTCTTTGGGTTCATAATGCAACATGTTCTCGCGAAAATATTATAATTTATATAAGGATGCAATTCCAAAATAAAAAAAACACACACACCCTGAACATCGTGGTACCTTTTATTGACAATAACAACCGACAACAACAACAATGATAATAATAATAATAACAATAATAATTTCAAATATTTCGAACAATTTTGTGGCGATTTTAATTATCTCCGGGTTTATGAGAAAAAAACGTGAACAATTTTTGCAAAAATTGTTAATAATTTTCGGTGCGTTTTTCTTTTTTTTTCTGCATCGTTTTGCACTTCCGGCCGCGATTTGCTTCGCAGGGTTAACAACCCCGCGTCGAGGCATCGCGATTCCTACGCACTCTCACCGAGTTACATATATATTTATATACATAAATATATGGCGTGTATATATATATATATATATATATATATATACATGTATTACATATATATCACGTGTGTGTCGGGCATGTACGTTATGTGTATTGTAACGCGATAAGTCATATCGACCTATCCTCCTCCACCTCCGCCACTCGGTCTCAGTTTCGTGAGGCGAACGATGCTGCTCGAGGAAATGTCCGTATACATACCTATGTACATACGTGTATATATACATGTGAGAGAGAGAGAGAGAGAGATTATAGCGTACATAATGGACTGCGGGGGATACGTATGCTTGGCAAGTTTGCGGCCCGCTCTGCTTTACAACGGAATCGCCGTATCGACGGGCATTAATGCACCAACCTGCGTCCCCCCCTCGGGGGTACATGGATTTTCATGTATATAGCGCTCGGGGCTCCCCAACACCCTCTAAACCTTTTCGACCCGTGACATATTTGAGCACTCATTTTCGCTATCTGTATTATTTAGGGCCGGCTGTAGAGCCGCCACACGGCCTCTTATATTTTCGCATTCATATTTCACCCCGCGTTTTGGGGATGAATTAATTAAGGAGGCTGTTTCCTGGTTTTTTTTAAAGGTCCGTCGTTGATTTTTTTCTTGAGAGAAAAATGCAGGAAAAATGGGAGACAAAACGTAAAAAAAAATGTAGATTTTTTTTGTCATGAAAAGCCTAAACTTTTTTTTACCCTAACATTTTTTTAAAAATGAAAATGTAGATTTTTTTTTGTCATGAAAACCCTACATTTCTTTTTTGTCTGGATCTGATGACAAAAATATATATAAACTATGATAGATGTTTTCACACAATAGTTTTAATTAATTAATTAAGGAGGTTGTTTCCTTTTTTTTAAACGTCCGTCGTTAATTTTTTTCTTGAGACAAAAATGCAGGAAAAATGGGATACAAAAAATAAAAATGTGGATTTTTTTTCTGCCATGAAAACCCTACATTTTTTTTCTAAATTTCATGACAAAAATATATATAAACTATAATAGATGTTTTCACACAATAGTCAGTTACATTTTTATTTTTATTTATTAAAACAAATCACCAGCAAAATGGAGTAATTATTGTGCAACAAACGAGGGAATAAAATTCAGGGGGTTAAAAGAAGAATTAATAGCTCAGGGCTGCGCCAGTCATTGTCTGCCGGAAGGTAATTAATTTTATTCAGCTCTCTCGAGCGGCGAGCCAAAGTCGCCACAATCTGCAGCAGAATCGGCGACGACGGCGGCAGCGGCAGCGGCAAACAGCACGTGCCTGGGTTCGAGGACGCCGGGGGGCGTTTGTACCCAGTTCATGTGCACTGGTTACTTATTCGTGAGCCACGTTTCCAGTCGTACGGAACTTTCAAGGTGCCGCGCATTACAGGTGCAACGCCGGCATGCAACCGACACACAGCTGTGAAATATAGGTCGTCCCTAGTTGCACCGGCATACATACTGCAACGAAGTCATAGGCAGCTCCCTCTCTCTCTCTCTCGCGCCCCCCCCCCCCCCCCCCCCGCGATGTACATTGTACATCGGGGGATTATTAAATTGTGCAATTTTCGTGGCTTCGCCGCGAGGCGATTTTCGCGTCAAGGACACGAGAGCAAACACCGCGGTTTCCGGTCAATCGATGCCCCGAGAAAATTGCATAACAATTTTCGCGGGCCCGGCGTCGACGGGGAGGCGCTCCGACGGCCTCGGAATGCTTGAGAAATTGTTTCGCGGACTTGGAACTTGTTGTTCGATAAATTAAACCGTTTGTTTACCACCTGGTAAGCCGGAAATCGAGACTAATTGATGAGAATACCTTTTGCGCGTTCAAACGAGAATGAGTTTCCCGCCAAGAGCTTCGCGCATGCGCCGATGGGCAGCGCGCCGCAAAGCTGGCCGAGAAAATTGATGCCGAGAAAATTGCATATCAATTTCCGGCCTCGGAATGCTTGAGAAATTGTTTCGCAGATCCGAATCGTGTTGTGCAGTTAATTAAGCCATATCTTTATCACCCCGTAAGCCGAAAAACACGACTAATTGATGAGAATACGAATTGCGCATTCAAACGAGAACGATTTTCCCGCCAAGAGCTTCGCGCATGCGCCGACAGGCGGCTCGCCGCACAGCCGGCCGAGAAAATTGCATATCAATTTCCGGCCTCGGAATGCTTGAGAAATTGTTTCGCAGACACGAATCGTGTTGTGCAGTTAATTAAGCCATATCTTTATCACCCCGTAAGCCGAAAAACACAACTAATTGATGAGAATACGAATTGCGCATTCAAACAGGAACGATTTTCCCGCCAAAAGTTTCGCGCAGGCGCCGACAGATGGCGCGACGCACGGCCGGCCTGCCGCGGCGATCGACGCGCCACCTGCAACACCGAGAATCGCCGAATCGTCCGGCGGACGATGACATTTGAAACTTGTGTGGAAAAACCAAACATGTCGTACCTGAGCAAGAACGACGCGTATTCTCCGGCGCCTTTCTGGCAAAATGGACCGGCGCCCGGCGCGATCCACAACTTTCCGGGACCGAGCGCCGGACTCTCCGGCGGATTCCAGCGATCTCAGTAAGCGAAATATATGTCCGTTAAAGATATTAATTATAACCTCGAAACACCTTCGACGCTTGTCTGCCCTGCATGACACGAAGAATTCGCCGTTGGCGACGGGAAAAATGGCCCAGGGGCCGTTTTTCCCGGTCCCTTAGATTCCGTGGTGGCTAATTTTACCATTTTCGCCGGTTTTCCGAACCGTCAGCGACGAAAATTCCCCGGAAATCGCGATATTCGAATCCGAATCCCAACATAATCTCAAAAATAAAAACATCGAAAAATCGTTTTCGATTTTTACCGTCAGTTACCGGCTAACCGTCAGTGACGAAAATTCCCCGAAAATCGCGATATTCGAACCCGAACCCCAACATAACCTCGAAAAATCGTTTTTGGTGTTTTTTCTTTCCCGATATCTTCGATCGCCCACGGTCGAGTAGCGCTGATTTTTTGGCAATTCACGAAATTTCAGGTCCCCCATGACCACCGGAACATCCGTGGTCGGTGTGCAGTTCAAGGATGGCGTCATAATCGCCGCTGACGTTCTTGCCTCGTACGGCTCGCTCGCCAGGTACAGAAGCTGCGAGCGCATCATGAAGGTCAACGATAACATAATTCTCGGGGCTGGTGGAGATTTTGCTGACTTTCAGTACATCAAAAATATCATCGAGCAGAAGACGTGAGTTTCGCTGCACTTTTGGTGACTTTTGCTGCGACGCTACAATTTTTTTTTTTTTTTTTTTGGAAATCGAGATGATTTTTTTTGTACAAAATGCTCGATTTGCACAGTCTGGAGGAGCAATGCCTGGACGACGGCTTCAAACTGAAGCCAAAGTCGCTCTATTGCTGGTTGACGAGAGTCCTGTACAACCAGCGCTCCAAGTTTGATCCCTTCTGGAACAACTTCATTATCGCCGGCTTGGAGAACGGAGAACCCTTCATGGGCACCGTCGACAAACTCGGCACCGCCTACAGGGATCCCGTGATCGCCACCGGTTACGGTGGATACATGGCTACGCCCCTGCTGCGAAAGGCCTACGAGAACAACAAGGAGATGAGCCAGGAAGAGGCGCTCGATGTTCTCTACAAGGCGATGCAGGTCTTGTACTACAGAGACGCGAGATCCTTCCCCAAGGTGAGAGAAATTTGTTGAAAAAAACGAAATAAAAAGATGCGCTTCAAAAATAATTTCTTTAAATTGAAATAAGATGCAGATTAAAAAATTACTGAAAAAAGAATCGTAATAAAAAGTTGCAGCTTCAAAAATCATTTTTTTAAAACCGAAATGAGAAGATACAGATTCAAAAGTTACTGAAAAAAATCGAAATAAAAAGATGCAGTTTCAACAATTACTGAAAAAAATCGAAATAAAAAGATGCAGATTAAAAAATTACTGAAAAAAATCCAAATAAAAAGATACAGCTTCGGAAATTGATTTTTTTTTTTTTTTTTTTTTTTTACAGTACCACGTGGGAATAATAACGAAGGAGCGAGGCGTGGAGATCAAGGGCCCGATCGCCCTGGACAGCAACTGGGAGATCGCGATTCTTCAGAAATAAGTCGCGCCGGTATATTCGTTTTTCTCTATCTAATTAATTGATTAAAAAAAACAAACAAACAAAAATGAACCAAAACGTCCCCGAGACTTCGAAGAATTTTTCTACGCATTTGCTCGAGTCTCGCGGACGGGGAGATTCGCAGGGGGTATCATTGCTGTGATTTTAAGAATAAACGCAGATCGATTCTCAACGTTTCAACTATTTATTCGGAAATCTCTTTTTGTTTTTTCTTTTTTCGAGTATAATTTACGCGACTTCACGCGGTTTTTGTGCCTAACAAGTGAGTACATCGCAGCCCTGATCGGTGATGAGTATCGTGTGCTCGTACTGGGCGGTTCTCGCGTTGTCGACGGTCACCGCGGTCCAACCGTCCTCGAGAATCTCCACCTCCTGGCCGCCCTGAGTGATCAGCGGCTCGATCGTGAACGTCATGCCCGGATGCATCACACCCTCGTAGTCGTTGGCTGGAAAATTGCGATTGTTTTTATCGTTAAAAAGATCGAAAATTATCGAGCAATTTTTTTTGTCAATTGCAATTTTTCGGTGTCTGGAAAATTGCAATTTTTGTCGTTAAAAAGGTCGAAAATCATCAAGGAATTTTTTTTTTTTTGTGAATTGCAATTTTAGTATTTTTTAGATTATTTTTTTCTTTTTTTAATGGAACGACGAAACGCATACCGAAATTATAGATATCCGGCGGGCCGTGAAAGTAGCTGCCGATCCCGTGACCCGCGAACGCGGGAATAACCGCGAATCCGTGTTGGCGCGCGATTTCCTCGACGACGTTGCCGATGCTGCTGAATCGCTCCTTCGGCTTGCAGATCCCGATCGCCGTGTTAAGGCACAATTCCGTGACGCTCATGAGACGCTCGGCCTCGCGGTCCGTCTCGCCCACTACGTACATCTCCGAGCAGTCGCCGTGATAGCCGTTCAAAAATACCTTTGAAAAAAAAAAAAAATGTAATTTTTTTTTTTTTTTTTTTTTTTTTTTTTTCCAAACGGAAACGAAAGTCTCGAGGCTTCGTAATGAAATTACCGTAACGTCTATGTTGACGATGTCGCCCTCTCGAAGAGGCCGACTGTCCGGAATTCCGTGGCAAGCGACGTTGTTGACGCTCGTGCAGATCGACTTCGGGAATCCGCGATAATTCAGGGGACTCGGGTAGGCCCCGTTGTTGATGACGATCTCGTGAACGATCTGGTCCAGCCGATCGGTCGTCACTCCGGGCTGCGCTTTAGCGACGACAGATTCTCGTGATCACGGAGAAAAATAATCGGGGAGCGATGACGAATATTTTGCTGTATTAACGAATTTTTTGGTGTCGCAGCAATTTTTTTTATGCTGTGGCGAAATTTTTTAGGTCACTCCGTTAATATTCTTTTTCTGTGATTCGAATCGCGAAAACGACGCTGCATTACCGACAGGGTCGGCCCTGCCTGGAGCGGCATTTTTAAAATGTTATGGATTTTTATTTATTTTTTTATTTATTTTTTTATTTATTTTTTTATAGGCGAGTGGGAGAAGCAATTTTGTATTTACGGTTTTTTGTACAGCGAATTTCGTTTACCTTGACGATCGGTCGCAGCTGCCGCAGCACTCGCTTAGCGAGCATACAACTGTGGCGCATGCATTCGATCTGATTGGGATCCTTGATCTCGGGCTCGGCGGGCGGCTCCTGCGGCACCGTCGTCGCGCTGTACGACGGCTTCGGAATGTACGTGGGAACTTTGCGTCTCTCCGAGACTTCCCAGGGCTCCACCGTCTCGTACTTTCCGAACGCATTTTCCACGATCTTTCGTTCGGGATCCGGAGTCCTTTTACGCTGGAAACAAAATATACGCGAATTACGTGGAAATCATTGAAATAAAAACTTTCGTAGAGATTCGTGCAAATAATTATTTTTTAATTTTCTTTAAATTGTTAATTTTTAATTTTCGTTTTGTTTTTAATTTTTTGTTCAAATTTGTTTTATTTAAAAATATTTTTTATTCAATTTTTCTTAATTTATAAATATTTTTATTCCATTTTTCTTAGTGTATAAATATTTTTTATTCAATTTTTCTTAATTTATAAATATTTTTTATTCAATTTTTTTAAATTTAAAAATATTTTTTATTCAATTTTTTTTAATTTATAAATATTTTTTATTCCATTTTTTTTATATGACGAATCGCTTCCGTTTACGCCGGAAGTGCCCACAACGCTTATCGTGGGCCGAGCGACGAAAACGATCGGAACCATCGGAATTATATATTGGCCAACCTGTGCGTTCTCGTCGCCCCTGAAGAGTTTCCTGAAGAAATTTCTCACTGGCGCCGAACCACCGATTGCCGGTTTTCTCAGCAACATGACTCGCGGGACGCTCATCGCGACGCGGGTCAGGCTGACCTTCGATGGCGAACTCGTCGCGACGTATTCTACGACGAAAATCCCGAATCTCGCGATATTTCGAGGTTATGTTTGGCAATCGAGCGAACATAACCTGTGAAAAAAAGCGCCGGTGGAACGGAGGAACGACGAACGAGGACCGCGAAATGTGCCATTTTTTTGGTCGACCACTCCTGTTCCGCATTCCTTCGTTTGGCGCGAAAAAATTCAAACCAATTGAACAGTTACAATTCAATGTATTTTTGTATTTAACTTCCAGCGTTTTATAATAATATTATTAATGCGTAATTAATTACTATTATTATTATTATTAAAAAAAATACAATTTACTATTACTATTACAATATTAAAAAATATGAATACGCCGCGTTCGATACTGAAAATGGACGTTAAATTGCGTTTCTCGTTTCGATCAACGAAAAATACGGTCGCCGCATGTTCGCTGAAAAAAAGTGCGCAAAAACCGAACGATAAGCCGGAGATGTCAGATTGTGGCGTCGCACTCGTAATACGAAGCGGTTGGATCCTGTCCGTAGCGGTTTATCGGTGCCATCGATTTTTATATCATGAGAGGCAATCGGCAATTTCTCGAATGAGGGAATAAAAAAAGAAAACGCCGCACTTCGTTATGCTCTGCGCGAGGACTCGGTTTACTCTGCGCTCGACGGTTTCGCCGCATCGCAGCTAAATACGCAACAAACACAAGTGGCAAAATTTCCGACAGTCATGAAACTGTGCAAAAGTCTCGTCGTTTTTTCAGTGCTCTCGGTATTTTCGTGTTTTTCGGAAATTATCGTCAATCCATCGGAATTCAACGGATCGGCGCTCGTCGAAGCGGCGGTAAATATTATAATTTTTCAACATACATTTTTTTTTCTTTGATTTTTTTCCTTTTACATGTTTTTTTATTTTTAAATTAAATTTTTTTTAGTTAATTTTTTACATATTTTAGTACATTTTTTTAATCTGTTTTTCAGATCCACATTTTAGAGTCATGTTACGGCGATCGGATAACCGCAGTCGGACTCGCCGGAAGTTTCAGCGAGCCGATCGGCCGATCGTTGTGGTCGCGCGGTTCGTCGCCGATAACGTTGACCGATTTCGCCGCTAGGATCGCTCGCGTCGCTCCGCCCGATCAGCGGTGGCGCCACCGTCTGCAGGTGTTCGCGGTGTCGGCGTCTTCGCCGGCGACAATGACGAACATTTTGCGGGCGATCAGAGCCTCCACGTGGTGGAATCACATGGCGGCCTTCCTGCTGATCGCCTGGCCGACCGCGAACACCGGCTGCTCGGAAAACGCGCGCGCGATGCTCTGGTCGGCCTGGGAGACGAATTTGCTCAATGCCAAACTGCTGTGCCACGACCCGTCCACCCAGGGTTCGGTGATTTACACCTTCAACCCGTACACGAGTCGCGCGCCCCGTCCCTGGAGGCTCGAGTCGATTCACCGCGGAACGAACGATCATCCCTGGACGCTTTTCGCGCGGAAATACGTGAAAGGTGACGAAAACTGCCTTACCGACGCTCCGCCGATAAGTCTATTTTTCGCTGATTCCTAACTTACCGACAGTCGGTACATCGACAGTGAAGAGTGTCGATAAGGCAGAAATCTTTAGCGTGTACAAAAAATTATAAATAATCTCGAGTAAAAAAATGCGTGTCAACGGAGACAAAAAAATTATTGTGTGCCGAAAGGTCCCGAAGTCTGCGCCGAGCTCGACTACGAGAAGACTCTCGACCTCGGTGGCTACGAGATCCGCGCCTCGGTCACGTCCTTCGGCCAGGAGCGCTTCAACGATCGCCTCTGCCACGGGGTCTTCGAGGACCTCATCTGCGAGATCCTCTTCCCCGCGCTCAACGCCACCCCGCGGATCCTCGTGCACACCTCGCTCAACTCGATCGGTAATGTAGACGCGCGCGGCCGGCCGAGCGGGATCCTCGCCGAGGTGGCGAGCGGCGCGAGCGACATCGGCCTGCTCGGCCGATTTCTCACGAGCTTCACCGGCCTCACGACCGCCTATCCGCACTACCAGTGCGAGCTGCGCTGCGTCACCCGCTACAGCGGCTACAAATCGCAGCTCGAGAAGATTCGCTCGGTCCTCGACGCCGATTCGCGCGTCGGCCTGTGCCTCGTGTGCCTAGTGACTTTTCTCTTCTTCCGGTACTTCGCGCGCCAATCAGCGAGCGTCGCGCAGCTCAACACCTTGAGGCTGATTTGCAATTCGTCGCTGCCGCAACTCCCGACCAATCCGGGCGCGCGAATCTATCTGGGGAGTTTATTCGCATTCGTGGTGACCGTGCAGGGAATTTATCAGGGACGATTGGCGGCCCTGCTCACCCGCCAAGAGCCGCTGCGCAATGTGAACACGATGCGCGATCTCGCCGATCTCGATCACACGATCTACGGCTCGTCGTCGTACGCTCTGTACTTCGACGAACCGGCGTTCGCCGGTCGATACGTCGGTACAGAGGAGGTCACGTGTACCGATCGAGTGCTGCGCGATCCACGCGCCGCCTGCATCGGTAACGTCCTCGTTCTCATGTACGACGCCGCCAAGTGGCGCCTCTATCTGTCGCGCGAGACACTCGCGCGCATCTACGTCGCTCTGCCGATAAGGCCGGACTGGCCGCTCGAGAGCCGGGTAAACGCGGTGCTGATGCGATCGGTCGAGGCCAATAGGATTCAGGTGCTCATCGATGCCGTGACCTATGAGACCTATCGGGTCATCAGGGCGCAGGAGAACGAGCATCTGGATCAGCGTGCGAAGGTCCTGTCGGTAAAACAGTTGGGCTTCGCGTTCGCGATTCTCGGCCTCGGGCTCGGAATCGCGACCGCGAGCTTCGTTGCCGAGGTTGGCGTTCGCCGGTATCGACGGGATCGAGACTAGGTTGACGAATTGAGCTGGGAGACTCGAGTTATGATAAATATTAGGAGAATGTTTATGAGACTAATAATTGAAATAAAGATTTTTTCGTTATAATCAACTGTGTGTATTTAAATTTCCCGCGCGCTCCGATTCGCCGCTATCGAAATATATCCGTTACATCGAGGACCAGCGAATTCGAACAATCGGATCACGCGGGAACGAGAGGACGATATATAGTGCGAGGCGAAAAAAAAATTGTATACAAACGCCGGGAAACGTTTAGCGAGGAACTCAGTCCGTCTCCTTGGCCGCTCGAACAAAACATTCGCGCGCACCTTTCGTGGATTTTTCTTTAAGCGAGAAATTATTGTAACGAACACCACTATATTTGTTTTTGCTGTTTCTTTGTATACTTTTGTTTAAAACGCAATGGAAGTCACCAGCGCTGGAAGCTGCACGAGTTCCGCCGGCGTCAAGGGTCAACATGCACTGCCGGCGAAACGCAAATTCTTTCAATGGGCGGTCAAGTGGTTCTACGCCAATATGTCCGAGGACGTGAGTATCGTTCGAATCTGACGAATATAATAAATTACCGACTTGTTTTTTTTTTTTTAATTATCTATAAGTTGGGTCATAATAATAGTTAACGATTTGTCGAGAGATGCAAGAAAATAAGAAAAATAAGAATAAGAATAATAATTATTATTATTATCATCATGATTCATTAATTGATAAATTATTATTGTTATTATTATTATTCATTAATTGATAAATTATTATTATTATTATTACTTTTTTTTTTTTTTTTTTTTTTTTTTTTTTTTTTTTTTTTTTTTCAAAAAATTCATATGACGTGTAAAAAATGTAATTGTTCGAAATCTCGTGCAAAAGACCCCAGAAAAGCCGGACGCGCCCGTCCTCGCTTGTCTCCTCCAGTCGATCGGCTTTCAATTGCGGGAATTCGAGAAAATCGAGGATACCTGCAATGCCGACGAGAACAGCAAGGAGCCGCGAAACGAGGGCCTAAGGGTGACGATCGAGTGCGCCACCTCGGGTATGCGAGCGCGGCTGGAGATGGAGGACGTCAAGTGCCAGTGTCCCAATCCCGAGGACACGAAGGACGCCTCCTTCTGGAGCGTCAGCGGCACCGGACCGACCGCCACAGTCGTGAGATTATTTAACTACAACTTGGAGAAAAAAAAAACATTGATTAATTTTTTAATGAAATTAAATGGAGATATTGAAATTGATATTAGGATCTTTTTTAATCGTAATTGTTTAATCGATATATAAAATAAAAATATAACGTTAGTTTCAACGAAACTGAATTTAAAAAGTACGAGCAAAAATATTAATTACATTTTTTTTAATTTAATAAATATATTAAATTTATATTACGATTTTTTTAAATTGTGCGATTATGTAATCGTCACATGAAATAAAGATATAACATTTGAAAGAAACTGCGTAAAAAAAATCAATCAAATTTTTTATAAAATTCGATGAAGATATTAAATTGATGTTACGATTTTTTTTTAATCGTCACACAAAATAAAGATATAACGTTAGTTTCAATGAAATTTAAATAAAAAAAAAAACATGAGTAAGAAAATATTTAATTGGAGCAGGAAAGCACCAACAAGGTCGAGGAAAGCGGCAGCAATCTTTTGCCTCCGGTGTCGAAGGAGACGAGGCGAGTGATCGGCGAGGTGATCCACCGGCTCCTCGAAATGATCGGCGACAAGTCCTGCGACGCCAATCAGAACGAGCTGAGCCACTCGAATCTGAATCTCAGCCGCGTGAGCAGCACGCGCGACGTGATGGACGTGCCGAGCGAGGAGTCGCTGAAGAACGAGTACATCAACATCGTTCGCAGTCACACACAGCCGGAAATCGCCGTCACCGGCGCCAGGAGCGCCCTTCATCGGTACAACTGGGCCGCTCGTCCTTTACTGGCCAAGGTACAAAATTCTTAATTAATTTTTTAATTATTTGCTTTGTTATAAAACCATTTAAATTTTTTTTTTATTAATTACGAATTAACGTTAATAGTGGCAATTAATTATAGAAATAAATTATTTTTGGGTCGACAATTATTTTAGTTTTCTGCCGTAAGTCTACGATTATTATTATTATTATCAAAAATTAGCAGGCTGAATTTTAATAATTAAGCTATTATCATTTTATATATATTACTAACGACTCGTGTTTTTTTTTTTTTTTTTTTTTTTTTTTTTTCAGATGTCGACTTTTGACCTATACCATAATTTTCAAAACGTATATTTTACCGCGGAAGACACTGACGTCAGATCATTTTTATTTGACTCTGGAAAACAAAAAAAATCGATCTTTTTCGCGAGATTTTTTTAATCTTTTTTGTAATTTTAGGAACGCAGCGTCGACGCTAGTCTTACACCAAAGAGTTGGGGCGAAAAAATGGATTTGGAGTGCGAGAGCGTCGACAGCGATCAGCCCCGTCCGTCGCCGCCGAAGATCGCGAG
The DNA here is from genome assembly GCA_963932165.1 of Pimpla rufipes. NCBI lineage: Eukaryota > Metazoa > Arthropoda > Insecta > Hymenoptera > Ichneumonidae > Pimpla > Pimpla rufipes. The sequence goes on from OZ010634.1 coordinate 22,937,849, forward strand.
CTCCCCGGCGGTGTTCAACCAGCTGTGCAGCTCCCTCGGCCAGATATCCCTGCAGAGCGAGGAGGAGGCCGGTAATCTCACGGAGCACGTGATGCGGGCCCTCCGGTGCCTCGAGAAGGCCGCGGAGATTCTCCTCGGCAAGAGATCGCCGCTCTCGCGAAATTCACCGAATCTCGGTGAGATCAAAATTTTATTCGCAGTAAAAAAGGGTCATTTAAAAAAAAGTGCGAAAAAACATTTTATTAATTTTTTTTTTTCATCACTTTATCTCGATGTATTTTTGTAGTAGTTTGATGTAGTTTTTATCTAAACGCGATCATTTTCACCAAAAATTTAAAAAACTGGATTATCTTCGCCCTTATTTTTTTTATCAAAAAACTTGATTATTTTGCGCCCTTATTTTTTTTATCAAAAAACTTGATTATTTTCGCTCTTATTTCTTATTATTAAAAAACTCAATTATTTTCGCTCTTATTTTTTTTAATTAAAAAACTTGACTATTTCCACTCTTATTTTTTTTAATCAAAAAACTTGACTATTTCCACTCTTATTTTTTTATCAAAAAACTTGATTATTTTCGCTCTTATTTTTTTTTAAATAAAAAACTCAATTATTTTCGCTCTTATTTCTTATTATTAAAAAACTCAATTATTTTCGCTCTTATTTTTTTTATTAAAAAACGACTATTTCCGTTCTTATTTTTTTTGTTATTAAAAAACGACTATTTCCGCTCTTATTTTTTTAATTAAAAAACGACTATTTCCGCTCTTATTTTTTTAATTAAAAAACGACTATTTCCGCTCTTATTTTTTTAATTAAAAAACGACTATTTCCGCTCTTATTTTTTTAATTAAAAAACGACTATTTCCGCTCTTATTTTTTAAATTAAAAAACGACTATTTCCGCTCTTATTTTTTTTTATCAAAAAATTGAATATCCAGCTTAAAAAAAATTGCCAAAAATCCTCGAATAAAGAAACCAATTTCTTCACAGAAGACGGAACATTCCTGAAACCACCGGAGGGTGGTCTCCACCTGACGGGCAGCGCGGCGCGAAAGAAGAGCACATCGAGCGGCAGTCTGCGGGCGAGTCCGACGAACAACATGAACACCAGCGGCGCGTCGACCTCGCGTCCGGGCTCGAGTTGCTCGATGCCCGGGGCGACGAGTCGGGCGCTCTCGACGTCGGCGAGCGGCGGCGGCGGCGGCCGCCAGGGTCTCGCGGTGCCGGCGAGGTCGCCGATAACGCGCCGAAGCGTCGGCTCGGCGCTCTCGTCGCGGCTCTCGACGACGCCGCTCAGCTCGGTGTCCGGGGCGAAGCGAAACGCCCTGGCGAGTCAGAGCGCGACGACGGCCGCCGGTGTCTCCAGGATTCCCGGGCGTCGGAAGAGCTTCGGCGCCCTCGCGGGACAAACGCTGAAGCTTTCGGTGCCGAAGCCGGAGAAAAGCGTCGGGACAAGGAAAAAATCGACGTCGCCCGCGTCGATTCCGCCCGAGGAGCGGCTGATTATCGTCGCCAAACGACGCGTTTCGCCCGATCCGAAAGCCGTCGCGACTTCCGGTATCCAAAAACCCGGAAGCTCGCAAAATTCCGCGAGCTCGAAACCCGGAAATCCGGAAACCGCTCAGATGGCGAAAGTCGCGCAGCCGGGAAAAAATACGACGACGGCCAAAGAGACGGCGGCTAATCCGGTCAGGAAGCCCCGGGAGAATCTCAAGTTCGGTTTCTGCAACAAAAAAACAGCTTGAGAAAATTTGTTGCGGGGAGAAAGGAGAGAGATTATTGTTGTTGAAAGAAATACGAATTTTTGAGTGTTTGAGGTGAAAAATTTGTTTACTGTTTGCGATGCGACATAGAAATTGTGGAGAAAAAGAAGGAAAAAAATTGATGTCGCGTTACTTTTTTTTGATAGTTGGAAAATCGTCGTTGATGAGAAAAATCGTGTTTTCTGTTAGTTGGGCGAGCTTTGAAATAAAAATATTCTTCGTTTTTGTAAAATGTATCGTAATTTTTTTTTTTGTTTTTTTTTTTGCTGATTCGGCCGAAAAATTGGTGACTGTGAGACGAAAAAAAAAAACAATGCGTGTGCGACTTTTGTGGCTGTTTATTAAAAAAAAATTGATTTGTGTGTTTCGGGATAAAATAAAAAGTATGTCGCGTTTATCGTAAATTGCGGGAAAAAAATCTTTCGCCGTGAACATTTATTTGACTAGTGCGAAGCGCTCCGAAACCCCTCGGTAAGATTTAATTTAAAAAAATTTCACACGTGGAAAGAAATCCAAAATTTAATTTAGGCAACTAAAAAGAAAAAAAATAATTGTAAATAACGAAGGACGGGAATGGCAATCGTTAGCACCGATCCAGGATAAAATTTCTTTATTACTCTCCTCCTAAAATTGTGTGTCTCGTTTTGTAGTTTGTTTGTTTTTTCTCTTTTTTTTTTCTTTAATGATTTATCATTCGTCCTCACGATTTTGTCTCGTTACACAGTTTCTAGCTTTCCTTCCCTCCCTCCGACTCTCGCATTCCTTCTCTCTCCCCCTCCGATCTCTCTCGCTTCCTTTAGTCGTAATTTTTTGTTTGTTTCTTTTTTTGTTTTCCTTTTACACATCGCTGTGCACCTACCGCAACAACATTTAATTACATTTATTTATTTATTTGTTTTTTTTTTTTGTTTGTTTTGTTTTAATTAATCACCTATAATTAAGAGATACAGTAAGCGTAATTATTTTTATATTTACAAGGTTTCCATCCTTTTTTTTATACTTTAATATTATGTTTTCTCTTTCTCTCTCTCTCATTCACATTCTCACTCGCTCGATTCACTCCAAGCTATTTTTTTTCTCGTCCCTCCAAACGACGACGACGACGGCGAAAATTCATTTTCTCACTCATCCCACGTTTTTTTCCATCTCTCACGCTAAATTGTCTTCCCCTATTTTTTTTCCCCCACGTTTCTCGCCGATCGTCGCGCCCCGAGAGAAATTTCCGCGCGAGAACAACGAAATTCGTCGCCCGAAGCGCGCGACGAGGTGACGAGAAGGATTCGTTCGCAGCGGGCGAAAAAAAGAAATTAAAACGAACGAAAGAATGAAGAGACAAATCAACGGACAGCGAGGAAGAAAACTTAAGAAACAAAAAAAGAGAAGAAGAATTCGACCGACCGTCGCTTCTCATTCGTTCAATTTTTTTCACCACTCATCCCTCGTTCTCATTTTTATCTTCCTCTTTTTCGCGACTTCGTCGTCGTTCCCACCGATTTTCTCGAGCCTCGGCGCAAAAAAACTGCCAGCAAATTTTCTCCTCTTTCTTCCGTCTCTTCTCTTCTCTTTTCTTTCTTCTTCATCCTCTTCGCTTTTTCTCCTTCGTCCTCGACTCCCGAACTGCAGCAGCGAGGCCAACGCAAAGTTTCGCAAGTTTCGCTCTTTCCCTCTCGTTTTCCTTAATATCGTTTCCCTCCTTCTTTCGCTTTTCTTTTTCTCTCGGCCCTTTTCCTCAAGTTTCACAGAAAATTCTTAGCGAAGCCCCCATGAACGCGGCGAGGCCGTCAACGGGGGTGCCGACAGCAGGCATCATGTCACTTCCATCGCGAGCGAATTAGTCTTGTTAGCGCGCACGAGTTGCTGTTGCTGTTGCTGCTGTTGCGCCGCCGCCGCCGCCGCCTGCTGCTGCTGCTGCTGCTTCGCGCTCTCGCTCGGAGAACCCTCGACCACTCCGTCCACCTCCATCAAGTCCAATCCTTCACTGCGCAACGAGAAAAAGACAAATTTAATCTTCATTTTCACACACACAAAAAAAAAAAAAGAATGTAATCAATAAGCAGGCTAATTTTATTTTAATCCAAGGCGAAGCGCAACGCGTGAATAAAAATCTCAGTCTAATTTTCACAGATTGCTGATCATTCGGGAGCGAAAAAAAAAAAAAACACGAATCGGTTCTGAGAAAACCGGTGAACAGTTTTTGTCGCACTTTGCCTCGAGAATTGTAGAAATACCGTTTGTGCCAATTTTCACTGTAATTCATTTCAAATAATTGTTTTCTCAATTGTTTCAAATGATTGTTTTCTCAATTGTTTCAAAAAATTGTTTTCTCAATTGTTTCAAAAAATTGTTTTCTCAATTGTTTCAAAAAATTGTTTTCTCAATTGTTTCAAAAAATTGTTTTCTCAATTGCTTTCTCAATTGCTTTAAATAAATGTTTTCCCAATTGTTTCAAATAATTGTTTTCAAATATCGTCACGGTCTTCAAAGGATTAACAATAATTAAGCACAGGAATAATACGAACGAACGTGCTGACCCGCTATAGGCAAAATGCCCGAAGAGCAGGACACAATACACGAAAAAAAAAAAAATCCCGTATTCTGATGCTAATATTTCGAAAGTATTCGTACAAATTGACATGATTATCAAGCCCAATCTTTTTCTTATTTAAACAACATAAGCAATTACGTCGTTAAATTAGTATTAAGTACTTTTGTTAAATAGGTGTTAATTTCTTTTCAACCAGGCGGCCACAAGTGGCCAAAAACGGTACTTCTACTATACAAAAACGAAGTAAATAAAAAAATATTTAATTTAAAAACTAAAAAAAATTTAAAAAAAAATAAAAAAAAAAAATTAAATAACAAATTTAAAAACCGTAAAAATCAGGACAATTCGACTCACCTATTACTATTAAGCGTAATTTCCCCGGACGCCGGGATCTGTTGAGTCTGCCCGGAGACCTGAACCTGCGTCTGCGCCTGTTGCATCTGCATCTGCTGCTGCTGTTGCTGCTGTTGCTGCTGTTGCTGCTGTTGCTGCTGCTGCCTCGCGAGATTGGCCAATTTATTCTGCGCGATGAGCCCGGGCAGCAGACTGGACGGCGGATGTTTCTGCGCGATTATGATAGTCTGATTGTTCGTCAAATTCCCGGCGCTCGCGGCTCCGCTGTTATTCAGGCTTCCCGCGAGCAGACTGTTGCTCTGATTCTGGTGGTGATGATGGTGATGATGGTGATGATGATGGTGAAGCTGCTGCTGCTGCTGTTGCTGCGGATTCTGCGAGTTGTGAAGACTCAGCTGACTCGGGCCGTTCTGATGTCCATTTCCGAAGTTTCCGGCGCCGGCAAAAATCCTCAGCCCGGCGGACGAGGTGAGCGTGGATGGCGACGATGACGACGAGGACGACGAGGACGAAGAGCCGCCCGAAGACGAACCCGACGAACCCGTCGACGAACCCGACGACGACGACGACGAAACCGCGACGTTTCCGCTTCTTCCGCCGCTGTTGTTACTCGAGGGACTAGTCAAGGATTTCGATAATATGGAAGCCGCGGCGACCACGGACGACGAGACGTTGTTGCTGTTCGCCAATTGTCGCTGATAATTCTGCTGCTGCTGTTGCAATATTTGTTGCTGCTGCTGCTTCGAATTCGCCGAACTCGATCCCTGATTTCTCGAGATATTCGAGATATTCGATACATTCGATATATTCGAGATATTCGATATATTCGATATACTCGAGAGTTCGTAACTCGCGACGCCCATCGAATTGTTGCAGCTCGTCGTTCTCGCGTTCGAAATTCCCGCTGCCGTGGAGGAAGACGAGGACGGCGAGGCGGAGACGGCGACGAAGGAACCCCCGATTTGTGTGTTTAACGACAGCGACGACGACGATGCCGACGACGATTGGGGATTATTATTCGCTTGGCAAGTATTTACAATTCCGGAACTCGAGCTACTCGTGGTCGTCGTCGTCGTCGCTGTCGTCGTTGTCGCCGTCGTCGTCGTCGTCGTCGTTGTCGTCGTCGTCGTCGTCGTCGTCGTCGCGTTGGTCGTTTGTCGTTCCGACGACGCGCAGCCCGCCGAATTGTTGCCGTCGTCTCGGTCTTTTTTCTTCGAAGCCGCGAAGAGACTGTTGGATATCGGCGTGAGGCTGAAACGCGAGCAGCCGACGACGCTCGACGCGGGAATCCGGCTGACTTCCTGCGGCCCGGGAAGATTCAACGTCGAGGCGCTCGCGAGGCCGAGATCGAAGTCCGCCAGAGGATCCACCGCGAAATAATCGGTGATGTTGAACTCCGAGGTGAACGGCGGTTGCTCCTCGCCCGCTCGGTCGGGCTCGAGGATGTCGACGCATATCGACGTCGCCTCCGCCGGGAATGGATACGACTGGTGGTGATGGTTCGACGCGGCGATCCCCACGCGGTGACGGTCGGGATACGAACGCGGACGCGGCACGTTGCTCGTCGGGATCGTGTACTCCGGCTCGCTGTCCGTGTCGCTGCTCGCCGTGCTGCTGCTCGCGTCGCTCGGGCTGTGCGACTGCGGCGGCGGTGTCTTTGGCCGAAAGTGTAACCTGCGGGGCATTGAGAAATTGGGTTTGTTAGGTGTTTTTTTTAGGCATTCGCGTTTTGAAAAAAAAGGCATGGAAGTAAATGTTATATTATTATTAATATATATATTTTTTTTTTTACGTTGCGAGCAGTTGTGGAGGAACGATTATTGATTCTACGTATTTGGGGGAAGGGAGAACACGGAGAAAAATAATCAGCGAGTGATAACGAGTGGATTGTTGTAGGTATTAAATAATTTTTTGTTGCCGCAGTGACATTTTCGGCTACCGTTTCTCCGGTAACTCGGATATCTACTCACCATTCTTTCTTGACCGCCGTCGTCGTCGTCGCGGTGGCCGTGGGATCGGCGACGCTCTCCGGCTTCGCCGCCGCCTCGTGAATCGTGAAGTCCAGGGTCGACCATATGTCGTCTATGCTGTTCGAGCAACGATCCAGTATGACCCTGCGGCGACGAATGAACGAAGAAAAAAAAACATTAGCATTAATGTAAAAAATAAACATTAGCATTAATCTTAAGAATAAACATTAGCATTAACGTAAAAAAAAAAACATTAGCATTAACGCTAAAAAAAATTAGCATTAACGCTAAAAAAAAACATTAGCAGGACGAGGATTGCTCGCGACGTACCTTCCACCGCGTCCCATTCGCCGACGGGCGAGACCTATGCATCTCGGCGTCGGTTTGCTTATGCTCGTCAGCGCGAACCTGTATTTCTTCTCGGCCAGACCGCCCTCGCCCCGGTCGCACCACGGCCAGTTTCCGAAACCGCCTGATACAGGCTGCAAATTCGAACGAAACATTAATTACAATTAAAATTCGATTCCAGGATTCGTGAGAATTTTTTTTGCACGTTTCCGAAGTTTTCTTCGATAATTCTTGAATTTCTCTGGTGGCCAGAATATTAATATTATTATTAAAAATAATAATATCTACTCTTCCATGTTAATATTAATGTTAAAAATATCTACTCTTTAATATTAATATTAATATTAAAAATATCTACTCTTTAATATTAATATCAATATTAAAAATATCTACTCTTTAATATCAATATTAATATTAAAAATATCTACTCCTTATTATTAGTATTAAAGAGTAGATATTTAATATCTACTGTTTTTATGCGAAAAAAAAGTTGATCCCGTCCGAAAAAAACCACGTTTCGATTATCCGAAGTAGTCTCGGTCCCAATTGGTTCGAATAATCGAGGTTCCACTGTACTAAATCGTAAATCGCGGGAAATCGCGAGAAATTTCGAGGATTACCGGCAGATAACTGGTATTCCTGTTCCGCCGAAAGGCGAACTGTCCCTCGGCCTCGAGGTTGTCCTCGTCGTCGCGGTCCGACGCCAGCGAGGGCTGCGAGTGCGAGTGCGAGGCTATCGGGCTGCTCTCGTCGTCGGAGCTCGCGAGCGGGTCCAGCCCGCTGGTCAACACGCCGCCGGAACCGACGACGCTGCAACCGCCGCCGCCCCCGCCGCCGCCGCCACCGCCCGTCCCGACGCCGCTGCCGCTCGTTCGGTTGTCACGCGCGACGCCGACGCCGCTTCCCGCGCCCGAACGCACCGCGCCGTCCTCGAGGCCACCCGACGAGCGTCCGCCCTCCGTTTTGTGCTTTCGCTTCTTGTACTGTCGCTTCTCCTTCCTCGGCAACGTCTCGTCCTGCGGAGGGAAAAATTGTGCGTTTGAAAATGCAAATTAAAATAATTATTTTTTTTTAAAGGGCTAATTAAAATAATTTTTTTTAAAGGGCAAATTAAAATACCTTTTTTTTTTAAAGGGCAAATTAAAATACATTTTTTTTTTTAAAAGGGCAATTTAAAATAATTTTTTTTTCTAAAAAGGGCAAATTAAAATAATTTTTTTTTAAGGGCAAATTAAAATTAAAAAAAAATAAAAATCTTTGCCTAGGGTCATCGGTAAATTAAGCGGTTGAGCGGAATAATTTTATTATCATGGGTTTCTATGAAATCTGATATTTTTAGACGGTTCGAGACATTTTTTTGCGAATGACCAAAGGCGATGAATATTATGTGACGCAGCTGGAAAATTTCGTATTTTAATCGCTGTGAATAAAAATAAATACTGAAAGTCAAAAATAAAAATAAATTTAAATCGTAATTTCTCATGAATTGTCAAAAAACTTGTTCATTCTGAAATGAACACTGGAATTAATTCAATGAGACTGGAATATATTTTTCTTTCTTTTCTTTCATTGATCTTTCGTTTAAGTGGATAATAAAGAATAATTCGACGATAATAAATCGAGGATAAAAAAAATTATCGTACCTTGCTCGACACTTTGTTCGCCCAGTTCTGGTGGACGCCGAACTGGTTGGTGAAAAGTGGCGCGAACGCGGGTCTCGTGGTTTTAAGCGCCGAAACTTCGGAGAGTATTTGGCCACTGAAGTCTTGCGCTTGGTACCTGAATGAAACGAGGGCGAAAAAGGCGCCAATTAATTGAGTTTCTTCAAAATTCTTCGACGATAGCGTGATAATTTTTTAACGAATAATAAAGGATTTTTTTTTTCGTCATTACCTCTTCTCGTAAACCTCGATGGTGAGATGAAGATGCTCCCGCTTCGTCTTCTCCCGCCGTTTCACCAGCTCGAGGAGCGTCACCGCCCGGCTCAGGTCCCTCCGCAGCTTCAGCATCTTCTCGTAGCTCGTCTCGTCGTTCTTGCGATTCTTTCGCGTCTGCATCTTCTCGGTGCGACGCCGAAACGCGAGATACGGATTGTTCGCCGCCGAGCCGAGCCGATGCTCCGTCTTCACGGTCAGGAGGAGCGGATGTTGCTGAAATATTTGCGATTTCTCGTGAGTTTTCGTGCCAATTTTTGTTTCGCCAATTTTTACTCATCGAAAATCGATAAAATACATTTTTTTAAATCGATAAATCGATCAAATAAATTTACCGATTTTCAGAAAAACGATAAATCGATCAAATAAATTTACCGATTTTCAGAAAAACGATAAATCGATCAAATAAATGTATCGATTTTCAGAAAATCGATAAATCGATATTTTCTTCGCGAAATTGCGAGAGAGAAGAAAAAATTAATTTAAAGATCTGTTTTTTTTTGCGAAAAATTCAATCGGGATTCTCACGGTTTTCAGACGCTTGTTGAGCCAATAGTCGAACACGGCGATGATGAGATCGTCGTCCTCCTTGAGTAACGCCTTCGCCTCGTTCAGCGTGACGACCGTGCGGCCCGAACTCTTCTCCAGACGATCCATCATCTCCTCGAACTGCAGGGGCGTCAGATCCATCTTGCGGCTCTGCACGCCGACCCACTTCTCGTCCTCCGAATCCATGTCGTAGTCCGGGATGTCCTGCTCCATGGCGAACGCTACGTTTCGCGGGCGAATCAAAAGTTGCGTTATTTTAAAAAATCGTTCAACATTGTTGAAGGAATCGTGGTTTCATTATTATTACTACCGTCGTTATTAATGACGTTGAAGTCTGCATCGTTGCAATGCAACGAAATTAAGCGACAAAATATTAATTCCGCAAAAATACGAATAATTCTATCTGTGAAATTCTATTTGAAATCTATTATTATTATATATTTTTTAAATTATTTTGTCTGTGACATAATTCTGTGTAATTTATTTCTGTGAAATAATATTAATCCCCATTAGGGGGTGAAATAATATTTCTTTGTCGTACTTTTAGTCGTCAAAATAACTTTTTACAGCACGTATAATCATTTGGGTTCATTAATATTTTGTTGCTTTTAATTTCGTTCGTAACGATGCAAACTTCAACGTCGTCGTTATCAGCGAATACTAACGTTGCATGTGAATAAGTTGTCGTGGCAACTTGTAGTCCGCGGGATAAATCTTGTCGTAGGCTTCCGCGTCCGCGAGGTCCGTCACCTCGGGAGTCGGAATTATTAGACCCGTGCATATCGCTCGCTGAAGATGATGTTCCTGTTAAAACGAGACAATAAACCATGAAATTTACATATTTAATTTCGGAAATGCCCGAAATCTTCGGCGGTTATCCGCGTAGCCACAGGTGCGTTCGACCCACTTGCAGCCGCCATCTTTTCATCTGGCAAGAGCCAATCGGCGCTCGACAAGAGTCAAAATGGCGCCGACAAATGTTCACGCGACATGCGTTCCATAATAAAAAGTCTCTTTCTCGCCGAAGCATAAAAAAAACAAAAAAAAAAGAAAAGCAAAAACCCAAATCCCTCGGAAACCCCGCGAAAACCTCGGAAATCATTAACACCCCGCAAAAAAAACTGTCTCCGACTGCACGCCACCTGCGTCCCAATCCCGCAACCAGAATTCGCGCGAGCCGGGTTGGTGGGGGTCGCCGGAGGTGGCAAAATGGCGCCCGTTCGCGAAAACATGCTGGCCAATAACAAACACGTCTCTCTCTCACTCCCTAACCCGTCCATAACCTCCCTCCCCGCGAGTGGCTCCCCAAGACACCGCGGATATAACCTCAAAATCCGCGAACGCGGCGGATCAAAACAAAAATCACGCGCCGCGTCCGGGCAAACGAAAATCTCGGCCCGCAGTCCACAATCCACACATCAAAAACAAAACACAGAGACATTGAAAGACACATTCACTTCGTGCTCCTCTCTTAGTCCTCCAATCACACCGTGCCAAAAATCTTGCAGCCATTTCAAGAAACGAAAACAAAGCAAATCATTAGCAAAACTAAACTAAACCTAAACATAACCTAAACCTAACCCTAAAACTAAAACAGAGAGAGACAGAGAGACAGAAAAACCTAAACCTAAGCCTAACCCTAAAACTAAAACAGAGAGAGAGAGAGACAGAAAAACCTAAACCTAAACCTAACCCTAAAACTAAAACAGAGAGAGAGACAGAGACAGAGACAGAAAAACCTAAACCTAAACCTAAAACAGAAAGAAAGAGAGAGACAGAGACACCTAAAGACAGAGACAGAGACAACCCGAGGAGCGAGAGAGTGAGAGAGAGAGAGAGAGCGAGGGGAGGGAAACTTACGCATTCCTCCTCTTTTGTCATGCCGCTCGGCATTTGCGGCACGGCCCGATTGATCGCCGAGTAGTCCGGCAGATCGGGCAGCTCCTCGGCCATGTAGATCGGCATCGGCTTCGAGGCGTCCAGGGCCCGCGCCCTGAACGACAGCTTGCTCATCCTGGATATCGGCACTTGGGCGCCTCCACAATGTGTTTATATATATACGCTCTCCAGTATATATATATATGTATATATATATATATATATACGGCGCGTACCCCGTGTGGTGTATATATATATGCGCTTTTCGCGCTCGCGGATTCGCTCGGTGCGCGCGTGCGCGCTGAGCGTGGCGCTCGGCCCGAGAGTGGCCGCCCGGAGTGGTGAAGAGAGAGTGGGGGGGAAGCGCGAGACGGGGAATCAGTCGGCGAGGGCGCGCATGCGCGCAATTCACGCCGCTGTTGCTGCACCTCTCACTGTCGCTGCCGCCGCTGCCGCGGCTGCTGCTGCTGCTGGATATTCGCGATCGCTGAATCAGCTTCGCTTCTTCTGCTCCGAGACTCTCCGCACTCGATGGCACTGCTGCTTCTTCCTCCTCTCGCTCTCTCTCTCGCTCCGTGCTTTCGCGAATTTATCTCGCCTTTTCACGGGGAGGAAAAACGACTTGTTTTTGCCCCCGGGCGGAGTTTCCCCGAGCGCCCGCAGAGCGAGAGAGAGAGAGGCCGCCCCGCGGTCTGCACACTCGGTGAATTTTCCACTCGGGTTCTTTTTTTTTTCTCTCTCGCCCTCCACAACCTCTCCCCGTTTACCCAGTCTCTCTCTCTCTCTCAGGAGGAGCGAGGAGAGGGGGAGAAACGTCGACGGTCCCGTCTAACCAAGAAGCGCGGCGTGTTGACAAGACGAGAGAGAGATGCAATGATTTTTTTTTTCTTTTTTTTTTTCGTCGCCTATATAAGTATATTAATATATATATCTATATGTACATATATATGTGTTTATATATATATATATTACAGATATATATATATAATATATATAGGTGTATTTCCTCCGTAATCCTTCAATCCTTCAAAATCCTCACTTATTATTTTCAATATTATTATTATCCCACTATTACTATTATTATTATCCGTGTGTCCTGTGTGATCCTCTCTCGATATTCACGATCGATAGTATCGATCCCAAAAATCCCTCTCTCTCTCTTTATATATCTCTTCGTTTTCTTCGTTCCTTTTCCTCTCTCGTTCCTTATTTCCCCGTGGCCGTCGATATATGCGTGCGAACGGTTTACACACGAGGTAACGACGACGACGACGACGACGCGGAGGATCAGGACACTTCCTCCGATCGTGTCCCGATCGTGCGGGGGACGGCCCCGCACACGCGACACACACGACAGGGGCGGTCGCGGGTGGACCGCGCGGCGATCGCGGACGCGACGACGACGACGACGACGAACGACGGAACGACGAAAAGCGGAGCACCACACGCGCGGAGGGGGGGAGGGGGGGGCGGGCGGGCGGTGGGGTGTTGAGGGGGGGGAGGGAAGGGGGGCCCGCGGATGGACGACGAAGAAGCTTCGCGCGAAAGGGCCGTTACGGCGGGGGCCCTGCCGCCTGTTAACCCGGCGCGGAGGCGGCTCAGGGCCTCATAGTCGTCCGGGCATCGCGCTCACGTAGGCTCACTCAGTCACCGCGCGTGGTTAAAACACTCGGGGAAACATGTTTGCGTGACACGGACCCCGTCGAAAGCCATCATGGCCGACCCGAGAACAGCCATTTAATCACGGTGGTAAAAACGGCAACACACGGGGCGACCGGAGCGCCACCGTCGCGGCGGGCGGCGATGAGGGAGAAGTTATTCCGAAGCGGCGGCGGCGGCGGCGCGCGAGGAGAGTTCAGTTCATTTCATTTGATTGGGTGCCGCGCGCGAGGAGAGAGAATGAGAGAGACGCGCGCGCGCCGACGCCCGGGAGCTGCGGGTGAGAGGTTTGTGAGGTTTGGGGGGTTTGATTCGAGGGGTTTTTGGTGGGTTTAGGAGGAATGGGGTTTTGGGGAGATGAGGGATTGCGGGAGGATTGTGAGGGGGGTTTTTTTGTGAGGGAAATTGGGGGTTTGGGTTGAGGGAGGTTTGAATTGTGGGGCCTTAAGGCGCGTTTGCAAGGGTTGTGGGCGCCATCTTTGTTGGGGCGACCACGAGGATGTGGGGAGAGAAGGATTACCCGAGCGCCACCGTCGCGGCGGGCGGCGATGGGTGAGAAGTTATTCTGAAGCGGCGGCGGCGCGAGGAGAGAGAATGAGAGAGACGCGCGCGCCGACGCCCGGGAGCTGCGGGTGAGAGGTTTGAGGTTTGCGGGGGTTTGATTCGAGGGGTTTTTGGCGGGTTTAGGAGGAATGGGGTTTTGGGGAGATGAGGGATTGTGGGAGGATTGTGAGGGGGGTTTTTTTGTGAGGGAAATTGATGGTTTGGGTTGAGGGAGGTTTGAATTGTGGGGCCTTAAGGCGCGTTTGCAAGGGTTGTGGGTGCCATCTTTTTTTGGGGGACCACGAGGATTTGGGGAGAGAGGGAGTTTTTGGGCGGGTTTGCAATGTGTGGGGTTTGTGGGGGTCGATCGGTAATGTGACCGGTGGTTGTTTAAGGTGATTTTGTTGGTGACTGTGTAAGGGGCTGGATTGCCGGTGATTTATAAATTGATAGAGACATTAATTTATATATTATTATAAATTAATTAATTGTAAAAGCGCTCATGGGACACGAAAGTTACACGTGAGTGCGAGGGAGATTGAAAATCATTTTCGGACATCATTTCGGAAAAATAAAAGTTTTACGCCAACCAGAATTGAAAGAGGAATTTTGTAAAACTTGTTTTTTTTTCGGAAACGTTGGGCATCGTCGGAATAATTGGTTACAGTTTTTATTAACGTAATTTTATTGATTTTTATTAACGTAATTTTATTGATTTTTATTAACATAATTTCATTGATTTTTATTAACGCAATTTTATTGATTTTTATTAACGTAATTTTATTGATTTTTATTAACATAATTTCATTGATTTTTATTAACGCAATTTTATTGATTTTTATTAACGTAATTTTATCGATTTCCATTAACATAATTTTATTGATTTCCATTAACATAATTTTATTGATGCTGATATTTGAAGGGGAATCGATTCATAATTGCAGCTTCGATGTTCTCGAATATCGACAAACACGCGTTATTTGTCCCTAAGAGTCCAAAGAACGTTTCGTGCCGCTCGGTCGGTAAGTTACCGACCGCGTCGCGTTTCTTCCCACGTGTTTCAAAATTCATCCGAACGCCGCCGGGCGCTGCGTTCGAATTCCCAGCGCTCGTTCACGGCCCCCCCGATGACGGATCTGGCCTCCCAATCACAGCCCTCGGGAACCCAGAGCCGAGCATCTGGGCTTCCTGACCCACAATATATATAACACACACACCGAGTCGTGTATTCGCGTAATACATGCATAATTGTCAAAAAAAAAAAAAAAAAAGAAAGGAAGAAAAATGACACTGAGATAAAATCGCGTGACCTGCGAGACACGACTCAGCGGGGGCGATCGGTTCGGAATCGCGACGACGCGAAAATAATAATACAAACGCGACGCGGGTGAGGAGAGGCGACGAGAAACGCGCACGAAAATTTTACGGGAGTTATTTTGCTCTCTCCCTCCTCTTGTGGCTCCAGCGCCGAGCGTGACAAACTCGTCGTCGACCGCGAAACTCGCGTCGCCGATTGGGTTAGTCCAAGTTTGTGTTTTGTTGTTAATTTGCGGCCCCCCGCGAATATTTCGCTCGATCGACGATCGTCGACGATCCTTCACGTCGCTAACGAGAGAATCCGAGGTAAGCGAGACACCCGAAAAATCCAGATAGTCCCTCGACGCCCCGACGATCGTCCGATCTTGTTTATCGCCACTTTTCACGATGATTCATGATTAACCATTTTTTGGTAATTTTGTTAGGTTTTTTTTGCCGCGTAAACAAATTTTTTTTGTCTCCGAACTCCGAAAATCGTCCCAACTGGGTCGACCCAACTTTCCAAAATGATTCACGATTTTTTTCGTTTTTACGACTTTTGTGTGTTTATGTCCATATTTATCGATTTTTTAATCGATTTCCGTGACTTTTCACGATGATTCACGATTCACCATTTTTTTGCTCATTTTGTTAGGTTTTTTGTTTCTTTGTGTAAACAATTTTTTTTACTCTCTGAAACTCGAAGATCATCCCAACTGGGTCGAGCCAACTTTCCACAATGATTCATGATTTTTTTTATTCCTATGACTTTTTTCATTTTACTTCCACATTTATTGATTTTTTAGTTTTTTTTTTAAGATCACCAAAAAATTACCTCCCAATTTCTCATCGATGCATCTTACAATTTATTTTCAATCGTTTCATGACCGACCGTCGATTCGGGTCGCAAGATAAGGATGACAATTGATTTGGCGTTGAGGATTAGGTGCGCGACGAGCGGGGAAGCTCGGGGAGACCTCGACTCAGCGGCAACGTCAACGCTTGCTGACGACTCTTAAAAGAGGATCTCAGACTCCGGGGAGAGTCGACGAAAAAAAGAAGTCGGGATTGCCGAGAATTACAGGCTTTCTGAGCCTAGAAGCCTCGAAGGTAAATAAATCATTTATCATTCGCCCTTAATCTTTGAGTAAAATAAACACTCCTATATTGTCTGAAGATCACTTTGATCATTACGAATTACGATAAGTAATCTACATTTTTATTTTGGTTGTGCTTAAAAAATACAGATTTTTGTTTACTATTATTCATCTATATATTTTTTACTTAGACATTAAGAATCACATATTACACCAAAATACAATCAACAAACTTTCCAATAGCAAATTATTATAGCAATAATATTAAATAGAAAATTATCATAGCATCAATACTAAATAGCAAATTATTATAGCAATAATATTAAATAGCAAATTATCATAGCATCAATATTAAATAGCAAATTATTATAGCAATAATATTAAATAACAAATTATCATAGCATCAATATTGAATAGCAAATTATTATAGCAATAATATTAAATAGCAAATTATTATAGCAATTTCCAATAGCAATCATTCACCCAAAATTTGGTAATATTTATTTCCAGCCCTTTCGCGTCCATTGAACCAAATTAAACATTTATTTCGCTTGTATTTCAGCTTTTGAGAATCCCAGAGGATCGCGCGCGTTACCCGTGAGATTCTCGTCGTCGTCGTCGTCGTCGTCGTCGGAAGAAGGAAAACTCGGGTTCACCCGGCTCGGTAGTCGGTGAATGGTGTTGCAGATCGACTCGGTGTGGGGTTGGGCGTCGCCGCCGCTGCGACTTCAGTTAGCCGGCGGTGGTAAGAGGATATCGGCCTCGGGCAACGGTGGAGCAGCCGCGACCTCGGCTGTCGCTGCCGCTTCCGCCGCCGCCGCAGCAGCCGCCGCCGCCGCATCCGCAGCCGCAGCTTCCGCCGCCGCCGCGGCCGGCGCACCGGGAGGCTCGTCCTCGTCCACGGCATCATCATCCTCGTCGTCTGTGAACTGCGCCCAATCCTCGGGCCTGAGGATGGGCGAAATGGTCGAGCGGGCGCCCTCGCCCGCCAGACTCAGCCACACGTCCGAGAAACATCCACGCGCCACTCTCACCGAGCTCAACGTTCTCCGACGGCATCGCGAGCTCTGCGACGTCGTTCTCAACGTCGGGACGCGCAAGATATTCGCGCATCGCGTCATCCTCTCGGCCTGCAGTCCATATTTTCGGTAATTATTTTCCCGGTCTTTTTGCTTTACAGGAAAACATTTTTTGTCGGCTCTGCGAAGGAACGAAACGGAAATGAAGCTGAGAATAGTTCGAAAAAAATACTTAATAAATGCTATGAATATTTTTCTGCAATTTGTAGAGATAAATATTGTTAGTATTTTTTTGGGGTTTTTTTTTCGAAATGCTTTGAGCTTTACGAGTATTTTGGAAAAAATAATAACTTGAATTAAATCTTTAATACTTAGATTAATTCTTTTTTTTTGCCTCTGCGAAGTAACGAAGCGTAAATGAAAAATAATGAAAATGAAGCTGAGAATAGTTCGAAAAAAAAAGATTTGTGAAATACTCACAATATTTTTCTGCGAATTATATAGATAAATATTGTTAGTATTTTTTGGAGTTTTTTTTTTCGGAGTACTTCGAGCTTCTTTGAGCTTTACGAATATTTTGGAAAAAATGAAGAATTAAAAACCTTTAATTCTTAAATTAATAAAAAAAAAATTTTGTATTATTTTTTAATGAAACATTTTTTTTAAAGAGCAATGTTCACCGGCGAACTGGCGGAATCGCGTCAGACTGAGGTGACGATACGCGACATCGACGAGGTGGCGATGGAGCTGCTGATCGACTTTTGCTACACGTCGCACATAATCGTGGAGGAGTCGAACGTGCAGACCCTCCTGCCGGCCGCGTGTCTCCTCCAGCTCGCCGAGATACAGGACATATGCTGCGAGTTCCTCAAACGCCAGCTGGATCCCTCCAACTGCCTCGGGATACGCGCGTTCGCGGACACCCACTCGTGTCGCGAGCTCCTGCGAATCGCCGACAAGTTCACTCAGCACAATTTTCCCGAGGTGAGTGAGGAATTTACGTTGGGCTGGAGAATGGAAAAAAAAAAAAAAAAAAAAAAAAAAAAAAAAAAAAAAAATTGAAATTGTTACAAAATACGCTTCGCTCTGGCCGGGCAATCGAGATCGAAAAAAAAGTTGAATTAAAATTAAAAAACAAGACTAGGCTAATCAGACGCGCTGGCGCGCCTGAAAAACTTTTCGCCAAAATCGACCTCACAATTTTTTTTTTTTTTTTTTTTTTTCTTTTTCAAAATATCGACTTTTAACCTATACCATCATTCTCAAGTCACATATTCTACCCCCGAAAACACTGGTTATTAACCTCTTTTAATCGATTTTGAAAAAAATATTTTTTTGGCGACGAAAAAAATATTTTTTCTGACAGAAATCGTAGATTCGGCTCCAGACCGAAAATCGCCAAAATCGACCCCAATTTTTTTTCTTTTCAAAATATCGACTTTTAACCTATACCATCATTCTCAAGTCGCATATTCTACCCCCGAAAACACTGGTTATTAACCTTTTTTAATGGATTTTGAAAAAAATATTTTTTTGGCGACGAAAAAAATATTTTTTCTGACACAAATCGTAGATCCGGCTCCGGACCGAAAATCGCCAAAATCGACCCCAATTTTTTTTCTTTTCAAAATATCGACTTTTAACCTATACCATCATTCTCAAGTCGCATATTCTACCCCCGAAAACACTGGTTATTAACCTTTTTTAACCGATTTTGAAAAAAATATATTTTTAGCGACGATTTTTCTGTCAGAAATCGTAGATCCGGCTCCGGACCGAAAATCGCCAAAATCGACCCCAATGTCTTTTTTTTTTCTTTTTCCCAAAATATCGACTTTAAACCTAAACCATCGTGCAGGTGATGGAGAGCGAGGAGTTCCTGCTGCTCCCGGTGAGCCAGCTGGTCGACATAATATCCTCGGACGAGCTGAACGTGCGAACGGAGGAGCAGGTGTTCAGCGCGGTGATGAACTGGGTCAAGTACAACGTGACCGAGCGCCGTCAGCACTTGGCCCAGGTGCTTCAGCACGTGCGGCTGCCGCTCCTGAGCCCGAAGTTCCTCGTCGGCACGGTGGGCTCGGATCTTCTCGTGCGCTCCGACGACGCGTGTCGCGATCTCGTCGACGAGGCGAAGAATTATCTGCTGCTGCCGCAGGAGCGTCCGCTGATGCAGGGGCCGCGAACGCGGCCGCGAAAACCGACGCGACGTGGCGAAGTTCTCTTCGCCGTGGGCGGTTGGTGCTCGGGCGACGCGATCGCGAGCGTCGAGCGTTTCGATCCGAACACCGCCGATTGGAAGATGGTCGCGCCGATGAGCAAACGACGGTGCGGCGTCGGCGTCACCGTACTCAATGATCTCCTCTACGCCGTCGGCGGCCACGACGGCCAGAGCTACCTCAACAGCATCGAGCGCTACGATCCGCAGACGAATCAGTGGTCGTGCGACGTCGCGCCCACCACATCGTGCCGCACCAGCGTCGGCGTCGCCGTGCTCGACGGGTTTCTTTACGCTGTCGGCGGGCAGGACGGCGTTCAGTGTCTCAATCACGTCGAGAGGTGAGTAACGCGGTGGTGACGGGCGATGGAAAATTCGATGATGGGAAAATTGGGCTTGTTTTGCGAATTGGAGAGACGTGGGAGAAAAAATCAGGGTATTTTTTTTCAAGGAGGAACGCGGGACGGAAATCAATGGAGCCATCGAAATTTGATGATTTCACTTGAAATTTTATGATTTCACTTGAAATTTTATGATTTCACTTAAAATTTTATGATTTCACTTGAAATTTTATGATTTCACTTGAAATTTTATGATTTCACTTAAAATTGTATGATTTCACTTGAAATTTTATGATTTCACTTGAAATTTTATGATTTCACTTGAAATTTTATGATTTCACTTGAAATTTTATGATTTCACTTGAAACTTTATGACTTCACTTGAAATTTTATGACTTCACTTGAAATTTGATAACTTCACTTGAAATTTGATAACTTCACTTGAAATTTTATGATTTCACTTGAAATTTTATGATTTCACTTCAAATTTTATGATTTCACTTGAAATTTTATGATTTATTTAAATTTTTTGATTATGATTTTATGACTTCACTTAAAATTTAACAATTTTATTGGAAACTTGATGATTTACTTTGAAATTCAATAACTGTGGTTGAAATCGCGCAGATACGATCCAAAGGAGAACAAATGGTCGAAGGTCTCGCCGATGACGACGAGGCGGCTGGGAGTAGCGGTCGCCGTTCTCGGCGGATATCTGTACGCGATCGGCGGCTCGGACGGCCAGGCGCCGCTGAACACGGTCGAGCGATACGACCCGCGGCAGAACAAGTGGTCCCAGGTGTCGCCGATGTCGACGCGACGGAAACACCTCGGCTGCGCGGTCTTCAACAATTTCATCTACGCGGTCGGCGGCCGCGACGACTGCATGGAGCTCTCGAGCGCCGAGAGATACAATCCGCACACGAACTCGTGGAGCCCGATTGTCGCGATGACGGCGAGGAGAAGCGGGGTAAGTTTTCGTCTTTTTTTTAAATTTTTTTATTTTTTTTTATTACCGTTCCAATTCGTGACTCATTTGTTTATATTTAAAAATCTCTCCTTAAGACCAAACAAAAATCACTCCTTTTTTAAACAAAAAAACGAACAAAAAATCGTAAAGTGATCAAATTATCTACCAATTTTAGTCTCGAAATGTTTGCTTCGTAATTTTTTTTTTTCGTTATCATTCCTATGCATGTTTTGTTTTTTAAGAGAAAAAAGTATCATTGTTTTTCTCACGCAAATTCTCTTTTTTTCCCATGCAAATTTCGTTTTTTTTTTTTTCATGCAAATTATTATTATTATTATTATTATTATATTTGTTATTATTATTTTCTTATACAAATTCTTTCTCATGCAATTTCTTGTTCTCCTCTCATGCAAATTCTGTTTTAATTTTCTTTTACACAAAAATTGGGAAATGAAATAACGAAAAATCGTTTGAATCCGCAATTGCAGGTCGGTCTGGCGGTGGTGAACGGCCAGCTGTACGCGGTGGGCGGTTTCGACGGTCAGTCCTACCTGAAAACCATCGAGGTGTACGACCCGGAGCAGAATCAGTGGCGTCTCTGCGGCTGCATGAACTACCGGCGTTTGGGCGGCGGGGTCGGCGTGATGCGGGCACCTCAGACCGAGAACTACATTTGGTAGCTCAGGCCCCCGTGTTCGGCCCGTTCGGGGGCTGAAACGCCGACGACCAGCACGGGTCAGGGTGGCGCGGGAAGCTCGCCGGTCGCGTCGCTCGCGGCGGTCACGCCGGTCACCCCGGTGACGCCGCCCGCGCCGCTTTCCGCCCCGCTCGCCTCAAACACCAACACGCGAAAACGCTACAGACGCTCGATGAGCATAATCTGAGAGATCTCGCGCCGACATTCAACCGAACGCGAAACGAGAGGGAGAATTTTTCATTCCCTTTTCCTGTTTTTTTCTTCGCGGAAAGACGAAAAGTCTCTCGTCGCGGTTTTTCGTTCGATCGGGTTCTTTTGATTCCTGCGCGGCAAAAAAAAAGAGAGAGAAAGCGAGATATTGTTGTACGTGTATAGTATTTATCCTTTTTTCCGTGTATATTTATATCGCGATTGAATCGAGTGAATTAACGCGCTAATTAATTCAGCAAATTTCGGTGTCAACGCGGTGAAGAATAACGAACAAAAAAATAAAAAATCGTGGAAGTCGAGGACGAGGGAAAAACGGGACGAAAAAAACACTCGCGAGGATGCGAGGAAGACTGAAGCATTTTTTTTATATTTACTTCGTCTTTTTTTTTCTTTTTTTTTTCTTTTTTGAGCTGCTAAAGAGCGACGGTTTTCTCTTTCCGCAGCCACACCGAGTCCGTCGCGAGATATTTTCTTCCGCAACGAAAAAAAAAAAAAAAAACGTCGCCAGGCTTCCCGCGCAGCATTTTTCTTTCTCACGTCGACGAAACGTAAGAACCTCGCGCCGAGGTTTTTCTCACCCGCGCGAATCGCGTCGCGCTTCTCACGCGCGGGCCCCAAGTTAGGAGATATTAAAGGCGCCAAATACGCACGCGGACGTAAATCGGACATGCACACTGCCAATATTCAAAGCTCCGGGCTTCTCGTCGGCCACGTCTGCCGACCTTTTTTCCTTTCTTCTTTATCATTCATTCTCATTCATTATCATTGTTATTGTCTTTTTTTATATAATTTGATTCTTCCACTTCTTCCATTCTTCGGCTTCGATGGCCTTTTAACCGACCTTCCCCCATGTTCCGTTTCCAATTCCCATTACAATCCCAACTCGCACACTTCACACGAACCACCTTAAAGTCCCTCCTTTCCCCCCCTGCAATCCCGCAGCCGACTTTGGCTACGATTGTACCGCATTTGCCGTAGACGCGGGGAAATTTTTGGCTAGTGTCGGTTTATTATTATTATTGCTATTATTATTATTATTATTATTATTATTATTAATAAGTAAATACAGAATACGCTAATTAGACATACGAACTGTAAATGATCGATATTGATTTTGTATATATGAAGAAAAAAAAAAGAGCAAACACGATAAAGAAAAAAAAATAATAACAAAGATCTTGTCCGACGAAGATTACCTATGTTGAGAGAACAAAACAAATATATTGTTAAAAACTATCACGAGATTGCGATTTCTTCGGTCGTCGCTGCGTCGCCGCTTATTGGTCATTAGTTATTTTCTCCCCCCCACCCATTTTTGTTACGCGTCATCTGACGGTCAAATGACCATCCAGAGCATCCAGAATTGTGAGTGACCGTCACATGACGGTCATTCACATCTAAATAGATGAGGTCGTGACGGTCATTTTTACATCTATATTAGGGTGTCCCAACAATTTTTTTTTTTTTTTTTTCGTCCAACCACAGTCGCAAAAGTTTAATTACATTAAAAAGAAAATTATCTCAAAATTTGAGGCTCGTAAATAAATACCGGTCGCTCACGATAGATTTCTATTTAAATTCCATTCATATACAAAAAAAATGATGTTAGCTGGAAGATATTGATGAATCCGTTTCAAATCTAATAACAAAACTATATGTTATATGCCAAAGACATCCACAAAATTTGATAGTGATCCGTACAAATGTCCGGGCGTTATGGTGCTTGCGATAAGCGCAAAATTGATTATTCATTTTTCATGGGATTAAAATTTAGGATGGGAAACAAAATTAAGTGTGAAAGCGGTGTAAGTCACTTGAGGACCATTTTTGTTCCGTTTTTTATTTTTATTAGAAGTTTTCTGAAGTATACTTATTACGTATACTTCATTAAAGTTTAATGAAGTATACTTATGACATACACTTCATAAAAGTTTAATGAAGTTTAATGGAGTATACTTATTAAGTATACTTCATTAAACTTCTAATAAAAATACTTATTAAGTATACTTCATTAAACTTCTAATAAAAATACTTATTAAGTATACTTCATTAAACTTCTAATAAAAATACTTATTAAGTATACTTCATTAAAATTCTAATAAAAATAATTATTAAGTATACTTCATTAAACTTATATTTCTAATACTTATTTATTAAGTATACTTCATTATTCGGTTATTCACAACTATATAGACGGCAAGTGGTGACCGTCACTTTACATCACTGCTCTCGCATCTCACAGAGGCGCAACGAGAGAGATCGGGGCGCGAGATTAATCGTTGCGCGCGCATCGCGGCCCGAGATTAGCCGTCGAGCGAGCGACGGTCGCAGTCGGCGGACACGCGCGCGACTTTCAGTAGCGAAATAGTGTATAGGGAAAAACGTCATAATAACAATAGTCGCGAGTGAACGAAAAATACGCGTTTTTGAAATATCGCGAATACACAACAAGGGGGGAAGACAATGGATTCCATGGCGAACGCGTATTCGAACAGGATGCACGAGACTTACGAGGACGAGGAGGAGCGAAAACACTTTCAGCGAATCGTCGCAGCCTTCAAATACTACAAGTGAGTCTGCGTTATCGTTGTGTGTGCTTTTCTCGCCGAAATTTATTTTTTGTGTTTTTTTTTTTTTTTTTCGTCGGCCCCTCGACTTTTGATTCTCGTGAATCTTCGTGACGCGAATCTCACGTCGGGGCTGCCGGAATTTTTTTGCGAGTGAAGAGATGAAATTCAGTCGGTCGAGTGACATAACCTCGAAAATTGAGACTTCGTCGGGAAATCAGCCGCGAGCCGGTTTTAATCGGAATGACTCGCGACGTAGGCGAAAAGGCGACGAGTTTGCCGGAAATTTGGGTCTACCAAATTAGGTTCGGATTCGGGATTTTTTCGCGTCAGTTTCGAGCCCGACATAACCTCAAATATTTCGCGATAGGCCGAAATTGTCGCCCTTTAAATGTGATTTTTAGGTTAGGTTCCGCGTATTCAGTTTATTCGGTTTACGTTAAATTGAATTTTCACTCAATTATCGGTTGACTCGAAATATTAATTGCGAAAAAAAAAGAAAATAATAAAGAAATTGTCGCCCTTTAAATATGATTTTTAGGTTAGGTTCCGCGTATTCAGTTTATTCGGTTTACATTGAATTGAATTTTCACTCAATTATCGGTTGACTCGAAATATTAATTGCGAAAAAAAAAGAAAATAAATTTTTAGGTTAGGTTCCGCGTATTCAGTTTATTCGGTTTACATTAAATTGAATTTTCACTCAATTATCGGTTGACTCGAAATATTAATTGCGAAATAAAAGAAAATAGTAAAGAAATTGTAGCCCTTTAAATATGATTTTTAGGTTAGGTTCCGCGTATTCAGTTTATTCAGTTTACATTACATTGAATTTTCACTCAATTATCGGTTGACTAGAAATATTAATCGCGTGAAAAAAAAAAAACAAAAAAACGCACGTAGAAAATTCCGACGTTTAAATCCGCAGACCGCACTCGCTGCAGCGGGTGAAGAAAACCGAGGCCTATCTGCTCTCGTTGCCGACGCATCATCAGAAGCTGCTCGCGAAATATCGCGAGCACCTGCAGGAGGTGAAGATATGCATCGAGAACAACGACGACATCATCAAGCTGATAATAAAGGACGTGTCGCACATATTCGAGAACGTGAATCCCAGCAACGCTCACAACGACAGTGTAAGACATTGAATTAACGCGTGACCACTGATTACGCTTCGTTATTATTGTTTGTTTCTCGCGTGTGAAACACGTTTCGCTTTTCCGTCGTTACGCCGCTTGTCGGCGCCATATTGAAGCGCCGAGGCCAATGGGAAGGCGCCGCGACGAAAAGCTCGACGCCCATTGGCCGCGCCGCGCTCCAATGTGGCGGCCGCGAGTCGAACGCAGCGCCACCTGCGCGCGATTCTTGAAGCTTCAAAACGCTCCCTGGTTCCTCGTCTCGGCGACTTTTGGGGAGATGTTTATCGCTTTTTTGTCTGTTTCTTATTACCATTTTTTTTTTACGAAAAAAACTATTACAATTTTTCTTGTTTTTTTATTTATTTTACGAACATTCTTTTTCGTAAAATTCCGACATTGAGTTACGCTTCGTTATTGTTTGCTCCTCGCGTGTGAAACACGTTTCGCTTCGTCCCTTGCATGGATTTCCGGTCGTTACGCCGCTTGTCGGCGTCATATTGAAGCACCGGGGCCAATGGGAAGTCGCCGCCACGAAAAGCTCGTCGCCCGTTGGCCGCGCCGCGCTCCAATGTGGCGATCGCGAATCGAACGCAGCGCCACCTGCGCGCGATTCTTGAAGCTTAAAAACTCTCCCTGGTTCCTCGTCTCGGCGATTTTTGGGGAGACGTTTATCGCTTTTTTTTTGTCTGTTTATTATTAGATTTTTAATTTTTTAATTTTTTTTAACAAAAATAGCTGTTGAACTTAGCCGATAAACGAAGCCAATCGCCAATGAAGAAAATTTTATTGTATGAAATATAGGTAGGTCTGATTGCAGACACTGAATCCGCGGCCGGTATTGGCCGATCAGGAGAAGGTTCAGGCGACGATCAAGCAATTGGTGCGCGACTGGAGCATCGAGGGCACCGACGAGAGAAACTCCTGTTATCAGCCGATTATCGATGAAATAATCAATCAGTTTCCCCTCGACTACTGGTACGAAAATCGCGACAATATATATATATATATATATATTTTTTTGCCCCCCCTCGACAAACGACGAGACCGAAATTCACGAATTCGCCGCGCGATTGTCGACAGCTGAACGCCGGCGACGAGAAATGTAATTAAATTAAAACGCCAAGATTTCTCCGTAGTACACCGTCGGAAGTTCAAGTTTTGGTCCCGGGCGCGGGACTCGGACGTCTGGCGTACGAAATCGCGAGACGGGGATACACCTGCCAGGGAAACGAATTCTCGCTCTTCATGCTCTTCGCCTCGCACTTTGTTCTCAACAAGTAAGCGATTCGCGGATAAAAATAACAATTCACATTTTTTTGTTTTTAATTTCGTTGCATTGCAACGATGCAATCTTCAACGTCATGAAAATCTCGATAAAGAAATAATAATAAGAATTATTAAATTATTTTTCGAAAATAAAAATATGATGATTTTGATCGTCTTTCGTTTCGTCGCAAACAGATGCAGAGGAATAAATTCGTATCAGGTCCATCCGTGGGTCCATCAGTACATGAATAATCTTGTTTCCGAGGATCAGATCCAGGCGGTTTATTTTCCCGACGTGAATCCGAGCGACCTGCCCGAGAACGCGCAGTTCTCGATGACCGCCGGTGATTTTTTGGAAGTAGGTTTTTTGGCTTAGCAACTTCGCGATGTTTATTATTAATTATTTTTTAAATTTTAAATCATTTCTTTAATTATTAATTATTTAAAAAAAATTAATTCGTTTTTAAATTTTTAATTATTATCGAGATTGATTTATTTTTTATTTTTTTTATCAAGGTTTACACGGACAATAATCATTGGGACTGCGTCGCGACCTGTTTTTTCATCGACTGCGCGAACAACGTCGTGCAATTCATCGAGACGATCTACAAGATCCTCAAACCCGGCGGCGTGTGGATCAATCTCGGGCCGCTCTTGTATCACTTCAGTGATATGCCGATGGAGGACTCGATAGAGCCGAGTTATTCGGTCCTGCGTGAAGTTATTCTCGGCTTTGGCTTTCATTTAGAGGTAAATTAAATTGATCAACGCAAAATAATTGCTTTTATTATATTTAAAAAAAAGTATATGAACGAGCGACTGTAAAGTCCGGGAAAATCTTTATTTATCTGTTGATGAATAAAAATGTTCACTCAGTTCATCATAATTTATCTGTTGATAAATTAATTCTTCACGAATAATAATAATAAAATAAATAATAATTCCTTACGAAAAAAAAACAAAAAAATCTCAAATTCGCAGAAGGAAGCGACCCACGTGAAGACGCGATACGCGCAAAACGTGAACTCGATGCTGCAGTGCGAGTACAACAGCGTGTATTTCGTGTGCCGGAAGCCCAAGAGACGAGCCGAGGAGCACAGAAACGGAATGGAAACGTCGACGTCGAACGGCTCCCAGGAGCAAGAAAATTAATCCAAAATATCGAGAAACCAACAGCAACAGCAACAACAACAAAAAGTGATAGGAATAAACGTTACAAATATGTTTCGTAATATCTGTAAAAAAAAAATGGCGTTTGCATCGAATTTCGCGCGTACCGAACACGAGATTAGGACATTGAAACGATGCGAGGAGAAGAAGCGAGACGAAAAAATTGACGAAGCCGACAAATTGTAATACCGATCACAATTTTTTTCGTTCTCGTTTCCGTTTGCACTCTCAACGTGCGGCAGCTCTGCAAAAAAAAAGAACAAGCGTCAAGTTGTACATACGACAAGATCGGACTGGCTCGAGAGATCATCGAGATCTCCTCTTTTTTGATGACGTTGAAGTTTGCATCGTTGTAATGCAACGAAATTTAAAAAAAAAAACAACAACAAAATATTAATGAACCCAAATGATTATATCGGCTGTAAAAATTCATTGTGATGACTAAGAGCAGGAAAAAACAAAATTATTTCACCCCCCAATGGGAGTGTATCGTTTAAATTTTTATGGAATTAATATTTTGTTTTTAATTTCGTTGCATCACAACGATGGAGAAACTTCAACGTCATCTTTTTTGTAAAACCGAATATACAAAGGTGAATTTGTATCGCGCGCGAGAGTCAGGAGTGACTTTTTGTTCGGGGAGTCTTTTCTTCTTCCTTTCAGCCGCTCGAGTCTTCCGATTCGCTCTCTTAGTCATTATCGAATAAATAGTTGTTTTTTTTTCTTTTCTTCTTTTGGTCAGTAAAACGCGAAACCGAACGAACGTAAGTTTAATAGTGCCTTCTACGATGCTTCGATATATGCAACAACAACAGAAAAAAAACGACAACGCGTCTTTTTTTAATGTCCGATTGAGATTCCGAGAACTTTGCGAATTTTCGCGAATCCGCGTCGCCCGAATTTTTCAGTTTCTCTCGAGCGACGTCGACGCGGAAAAATTCGGTTGATTCTCGTCTAGACTTTTTTTCTCAGTAAACTAAAAAAAAAAACGTAAGCTAGAAATTGTATCTGTGTATAATGCGATTAATGTAATTTTATAGAAAAAAAAAGATATATGTACAATGGAGACGAAGGGGAGTGAAGAGATATTGTAATATAACGAGAGAAAAAAAAAAGATGATAACAATTTGTTGAAATTTGTAATCTTGTTGCGCAACGAAAAGTTGAACGAAAAAAAAAAAAATAGACGAAAAAGTGCGGCGAGTGCGGATTGAGAGTCGTGACTGAAAATAAAATACCGAATCGACGATAAAGATCGAAGAAAAATTGTCTCGTATTTTGTGTACAAAAAAAAATCCGGGCGAGAAAAACATTTATTCACAAACTCTTGTTCAGATACTGAACAAAAAGGTGGGCGATCTGACTCGTTTCGATCTGGTGCATCTTGCTGTAGGTGAGAAACTGCCGCCTCAGCCTCGACAATTGCGACGCGTTTCCCGATCGCTCGACGATCGCGCCCTCGTGGCCGGGAATCTTCACGTCGCTCGTTACTCCCATTTGCTCGGCCGCCAAAATCGCCTGAGGACGAAATAACAAATGATAAGTTTAATTCAAAATAAGAAATGGAAATCGTCGATCTATTTACCAAATTGTCGAACTTACGCTCACGATTTCCTGCGTTATTTTGTCGAGCTCGTAGAGATAATTCGTCGAGGATAACGGAGCCTAAATGAAATATAAAAAAAATGTTTTTATATTTTTTTATAATATCAAAATTAATATATATTAAAGTAATATATAAATATTATTAATTTAATAAAATAATATATTAAATTAATATATATTAAAATGATAAAAAATAATAATCTTATATCATAATATATTTATAATAAAAAAATGTTTTTATATTTTTTTCGAATTGATCGAAAGCAAAAATAAACTTTTTTTTTCATTTTTTTTTTCAAACTTACACACTGAGTGCTCATATTGGGTTTTGGCGCTTTGACCTCGTAGAGGGCGTTGTAAATATCGTCGAGCGGCAAAAGATCGTGCGGAGTGACGACGAAGAGCGGCGAGTCCCAACGATTTCTGTTGTCCGGCGTTTCGTACCTAATTTTTAAAAATTTTCATTTTTTTAGGCTCAAAAACAAATTTGCATTTTTTTTTTTTTTTTTCAGGGCCTCAAAAATAAATTTGCTGTAAATTCGAGAGCCTCGAACCTCATAACGAGCGCATCGAAAATCTCCCGGGAGTAGCGATCGGCCTCGGGTCGCTCCTCGTTCATCAGCCACGCGTGCTCGACCGGAAGTTCGCACTGCAGCGTGCACTGCGGCGTCTTGTACAACTTCGACATGCAGTAGATCTCGTATCGATAGCCCTTGATGTAGTTCGCGGCGTCGACGATGAGAACGTCCGCGGGATTCAGCAGACGTTGGGCGTTCGATTTCACGTCGCTTCGCACTCCCTTCTCTTTCTTCGAGTCTGCGAACGTCGAATAAACGACACCGATTGTTAGGTCAAACACACTTTATTTTCTCATTAAGGGCATGTGAAATACCGACTGCGGTAATAGAAACTGCAATGAACGTTTTTTACGCATATTTGCATTTAAAGCTAAAAGAAGAAATTCATTCCCTGCACTGGTGAAATCCGCAGGCAATGAATTTCTTCTTTTAACTGTAAACGAAAATATCGGTCAAAAACGTTCATTACAGTTTTTATTATCGCAGTCGGTATTTAATATTTTTCTCAGAGCACAAAAACAAATTTTGAGGTTATACCGGAGTAAAAGGTATTTTTATCGTAACCGGCTTTCGCGATGCTTTCGGATTCGCTGATTATCTCGACCTTCTTGCCCCTCTTGCTCTCGAAGTAGTCCCGGAGCTCGCGAGCTCGCGTGGTTTTCCCGCTCGACGGCGTCCCGGTTATCACGATCAACGGCATTGTTGCTGTTGAGAATTTGGGTCGCGCACACTCGCAATGTTTACCAGCGACATCAACGCTACGTTCGACGGGTGTTTCGTGCGTTTTTATTTTTTTTATTTGTATACCATCCGTCGGTAAGGAAGAAACGGGAGGCAAAGTTCTTACAGTGCGAGAGAGATAGAAAATCATTTTTTCGAAACAACAATACACGGAAACAAGACACATGCCAGGAAAAATAAAATTTTCAATCATTCAGAATTGGAGGAGGAATGATGCTTTTTTTTTTTTTGCGAGAACGTTAGGCGTCGTGTTTACAGTTTTTATTACCGACTGAGCAGATAAAATATATTTTTTTCACTATTCCGGGATCTCGCAAATTTCTTTACTGACCGAGTGTTCCAATGATCAAAACGTGTGCCTCAGAGTTCCACCAACTCCCATCAGCGGCGCCAGCATCGCCACCAACTCTCTCTATATCATACCAACGCATCATACCTACAGTCATACCCACACAACCCACAGAGAGATCGCGCCGCGAGAGAGCGACGGTAACTGGTGTAACCTGTATTACCGACGGTGGGGCGCAAGCGAAGGCGCGGGAGATGCTCGAACCAACCAAGGATCCACGGATTTAGGAGGAGGGGGGGGGGGGGGAACGGTGCCGCTGTGGACGCGCGCGGTGCCGGGTCGGGATCGGCAGGGGAGTGGGGAGGGGGGCGGGGGGGAGGAGCGAAGCGAAGAGCGGCAGAGCGCGGGGTGGGGGGGAAGTAAATGTGGAAAACCGTGTACGCGAGAGAGCGACGGGGCACTGGGTGCTCGGGAGCTTTGAATACGGCCAGTGTGTGGAACTGTGTGGAACAAAGTGTCGGTCGGTTGGTTTAACGCGGCGAGCGGTGCGTCGCGATCGCGAACAGTTGGCTTCCCGCGAGCGCCGCGTGAAATTCGGAGAAATGGTGAGTGTTTCACGAGGATCGCGATCGAGTCGTCGCCGCGGCGCGTCGACCGAGAATTTTCCGCGGCTTCGGCCGCGGGCGGCATAGGAGTGAAGGGGCGGTGGGGAGGGGGAGGGGGGGGAGGCGGCGAATTTTCGCGGGAATTTTCGGCTCCCCGGGCGGACGGGAAACGAGAGCAGCGAGGATGGCGGAGCGCGCGAGCGACAGAGACGACGACGCGAGGGGGGAGGTGGGATATTGAGGGGGTGGAGGGGAGGGAGGGCGAACCGGCCGTTGTGTCGCTGTGTCTCTGGCTATAAGCGACGGCGACGCCACTTTGAAAATCCCTCGGCGTCGATCCCGAATTTTTCACCGATGCAATTCATCGATTTTTCTTCGTGGGGTTTTTGTGTTGCCATCGACGTTGGCGATGATGCTGAGGCTGCTGTTGTTGTTATTATTGTTTCAAACCCGACCCAGTGGTTTTCGCTGGTCGGCGGGGGCTCTCTGCCTGAGCAGCGTCGCGTCGCAACAGCGACGTATTTTCCTGTCGACCAATGGGAACGCGAGGCTACCTCTCTCTCACTGTCTCTCTCTCTTTCTACCTCTCTCTCTCTCTCTCGCTCGCTCTGTCTCTCTCTACCTCTCTCTGTCTCTCTCGCGCTCTCTCTCTATTTTTATTTTTGTATATTATTTATTGTTTTTTTGTATTTTTTATATTGGTTGCGATGATTTTTATGGCTATATGTTATTATTGCACGGTGCCCTTAAGGGACCTAATCTTAGAGCATGAAATCTCTCTCTCTTTCTCTCTGTCTCTCTCTACCTCCTCTCTCTCTGTCTCTCTCTGTCTCTCTCGCTCTCTCTCTATTTTTATTTTTGTATATTATTTATTATTTTTTTGTATTTTTTATATTGGTTGCGATGATTTTTATGGCTATAAAAAGAGGATGTTATTGCACGGTGCCCTTAAGGGACCTAATCTTGGAGCATGAAATAAATTTCCATCTCTCTCTCTCTCTCTCTCTCTCCCTTTTTATTTTTTTTTCTCTCCATTTTTCTATAAAAACACCACCGATGTTTAAAGAATTTGTACCACCACGCATTGTTTAGTTGTACCGAAATATGATATAAAGCTGTATATTGTTCGTTGCTTGGAGCTTAAGGGGACTTGTCCCAGAGCGCACAATAAATATCGCTTCTCTCTCTCTCTCTCTCTCTCTCTCTCTCTCTCTCTCTCTCTCTCTCTCTCTCTCTCTCTCTCTCTCTCTCTCTCTCTCTCTCTCTCTCTCTCTCTCTCATTCGCTCGCACTCGAGGCGTCCGAGAGACACCGCGCGAGTCGGGCCCGCTCTGCGCGCGGCCGAAGTTGCTCGAACGCGAGCGAAGCCGAACGAAGCCGAGCGAACCCACGAATCGATATCTCTCGTGCGTGCGGCGGCGAGCGAGCGAAACTCTCGGCGCGCGCGGGGCCGCCGAACAACAACCACCGAGGAGAACGCCGCCCCACGCACGAGACGCGGGGAACGCGGAGATTTCCCGCGATTTTTCCGGGCGTCGGGAGACTGAGCGCAGATTTTTTGCTGTTTTTATTTTTATTTTTTTTTACTTAGGCGAGATTATTTAGGAAAATCAGATCGGATGGGATATGATAATCATAATAATAATATACGAAGAAATTTGGCTGTAGGTTTTTGCAATCTGGAATTTTTGTTTGAAATAATAATAATAATAACAATGATAATAATGATAATGATAATAATGATAATATTGGTATAACGAAACGAAATTTTATGAATTTGTGAAAAAATTTAAAAATGTATGGTTCGAAATAACGTTGAAAGAATTATCGATTATGTCCTTTGGAGGTTTTTTTTTTTGTAAGAATTGGAGAGAGAAAAAACGCTGTCGCGGAAAATATCTCGTCGAACGACAGAGTTCCTCGCTGCTAAAGATAGAAATAATTGTCCATCCCTTTCTCTCTCTCGCGCGCGCGCCGCTGTGCGTGCGGCTGTGCAACACACACACGGGGTAACCGAGAATATTTATAGTTCCGGAAACTTCCGGCAGGATCGATACAGATTACTCGTAATTGTGGAATTCACTTTTTTTTTTAGTAAAATATCTCGACGTTTTTAATCGCAATCCTTCGATTTTTGCGAGATTAAATTCGACTAAAATGTTTACAGCTCGATTTGCAGCTTCTAGATTTTATTCAAATTCCTAAGTCGGCTTTGCATAAAAAAATGAAAAAAATAAAATAAAAAATTTCATACATAAAAAATTTAAAAAACACAATAAAATAAGTTGAATTTTCGTTCGATTTGCATAGTGTAATTTTGCAAAACAACAAGTAAAAAAACGTATTAATAAAAATAAAAAAACACGATAAAAAATGGGTTGAATTTTCGTTCAATTTGCATAGTGTAATTTTGCAAAACAAAAAATAAAAAAACGTATTAATAAAAATAAAAAATACACGATAAAAAATGGGTTGAATTTTTGTTCGATTTGCATAGTGTAATTTTGCAAAAAATAAAATAAAAAAAACGTATTAATAAAAATAAAAATATACACGATAAAAAATGGGTTGAATTTTCGTTCGATTTGCAGAAAAATCGTGAAGGCTCCTGAGATGTGGTTGAGAAGCGAGCATGTCAGTAGGAGGCTGCGAGGGCGTCTGAGCACCGGCAGCAACGTCTCCACCGGCTCGAGCCGGGTCTCGTCGAGCAGGGTCCAGGGCGGCGCGGTTCGCAAGGTTCCCGCGGTAAACAACAGCAGCCAGCGGGTCAACACGTCGAGCCGATGCGGAAGGCTCACGCGCTGGAGGCGACGATCACCGAACTTACTGAAGGAAGTGAGTATCCGGCGAAAGACGAAAAAAAAAATATATATATAAAATAAAAATGTGAAGCGTCTTAAAAAAAAAAAAATTGTCGATCCTCAGGCGTGTAAAGAGAATGTCCTGCATTTCGCCAAATCTCCGCCGATCCGCAGGGGGGAGAGGGGACCTCGTCGGCGAAAATGCATAAAACGCTCGATGGTAACGTCGACGCCGTTGCGGCGTGCGCCGCCCCGAAAGGACGTGAACGTCGTAAGTCTTATTGTAACATTTTTTTTAAATAAAAAAAAGAAAATTAAATTGCGATTTTTTTTATCGGAAATTAATTTTTGTTTGGTAATTAATTTTTGCATGGAAATTAATTGTCGTTTGGTAATTAATTTTTGTCTGGAAATTAATTCTGGTTTGGAAATTAGTTTTTGCTTAGAAATTAATTTTTGTTTCAAAATTGATTTTTGTTTTTAAATTAATTTTTGTTTCAAAATTAATTTTTGTTTTTAAATTAATTTTTGTTTGGAAATTAATTTTTGTTTGGAAATTAATTTTTGTTTTTCAACTAATTTTTGTTTTTAAATCAATTTTTATTTTTAAATCAATTTTTGTTTGGAAATTCATTTTTGCTTCGAAATTAATTTTTGTTTCTTTCATGTATAGAGGAATTCGTTATTATTAATTTTTTTGTCTTATTTTTATAGAGTTAAAAAAATGTTTCGTTAATTTTTTTTAGCCACCGAAAGTCCCGAAGGTCTCGGAGGAGTCTAAGGAAAATTGGCGGAGCAATCTCCCGCTCTTTCCCTCGAGCGTCGGCGCAATTGACGCGTCGACTCGCGGAAATCCTCAGCAGGCGCAGCAGGAGCCGAGCAACCAGCAGCAGCCGCAGCAGCAACAGTCCGCGGATCAGCAGCAGCTTCAGGACGATCGCCAGGCTACTCTTTGCCCTCAGCAACTTCTCGCCGAGCTGATGCCGCCCCAACAACCCTCGGCCTCTACGCTGGTCGAGAATCCCGAGGTCACCGCCAGCACGGACGAAATAACGCGATTATTGGAGGACGAGAGCAATCGCAGCGCCGCTGCAGGTAGAACATTTTTCTTCCTCTACTTTGTTCCGTTTTATTCTGCACATTCGATGCGCCCAAAAAAAATCGCAAATTTGAAAAAAAGCGCGAATAATGTTTTCTCTTTAGTATTATTAATTAGAAAAAAATGCAAATGTAGAAGAAAAAATCGCGAATTCAGAAAAAATCATGAATTCAGAGAAAATCGTAAATTTAGAAAAAGGAAATCGCGAATTCAGAGAAAATCGTAAATTTAGAAGAAGGAAATCGTGAATTCAGAGAAAATCGTAAATTTAGAAGAAGGAAATCGTGAATTCAGAGAAAATCGTAAATTTAGAAGAAAAAATCGCGGATTAAAACAAATCGTAAATTTAGAAGAAAATTGCGAATTCAGAAGAAAGAAAATCGCAAAATTAGAAGAAAAAGAATCACGAATATTTTTTTCTGTTTCACCACTAATCCACGATTGCACCTATTTTATTTTTTTTATTTTTTTTAAGGCTTCCGCTCCACGGAAACCACGGATTACTGGCAAGAGTCGGCGGCGGTTCTGTCCTCGGTCGTGGACATTCTGTCGCTCCACTACTCGGCGATCTGCGGCGGCTCGCCGGAGGTCCCGGTGGCCGTCGAGGACGATTATTACTGCTCGACGATGTCGGCCGCGTCTTCGCTTCCCTACGGCGGCGGCGGCAGCGCGGCCTACGCGACGGAATCCACGGCGTCGACGACGTCGACGCGCGAATATTTCGCGAGCGCCGAGGGTTTCGAGCTCGCCAGGAGTCACGATTACGTCGCGCGAACGAATCAGCAGCCTCATCATCATCATCATCATCATCATAATCATCAGCAGCAGGAAACGACGGCGGAAAATTCGCGCTACGAGTCGGCCAACGATTATCCGACGACGAGCAGCGAGAATTCTAGCGCGAAATACGCCGCGAATTCCGTCACCACCTCCTCCTCGTCCTCGTCATCTTCGTCCTCGTCGTCCGTCGCCATTGCGATTTACGCGCGAAATCCGCGCGACGCGAACGGCAACGTCGACGCTCGATACGCGAGCGACGAGCTGCAGCAGCAGCAGCAGCGACGACTCGACGAGCACGATAGCCGACAGTATCAGGACGCCAAGTACAACATCGACGTGGGCGGCGAGGAGATCGTCGAGAGCTGCGACATGGAGAACATCGTCACCCAGGCGCAGGAGGACTGGCTGCCCTTCGATCCCTACGTATTCATCAAACATCTGCCGCCGCTGACGCCCGCGATGCGCGCGCGGTGCCCCGCGCTCCCGCTCAAGACGCGGAGCAGCCCGGAGTTCAGCCTCGTGCTCGATCTGGTGAGTTTCTTTTTTTTTTTTTTATAAAAATTTCATTTTTTTATGAAGATTCCATTTTTTTAATAAAGATTTCATTTTTTTTAAATAAAGATTTCATTTTTTTTTTAATAAAGATTTCATTTTTTTTTTTTTTCAGATAAATATTTCATTTTTTTTAAATAGAGTTCATCTTTTTTTAATAAAGATTTCATTTTTTTTAAATAGAGATTTCATTTTTTTTTATAAAGATTTCATTTTTTTTAAATAGAGATTTCATCTTTTTTTAAATAAAGATTTAATTTTTGGTAAATAGAGATTTCATTTATTTTTTAATAGAGATTTCATTTTATTTTTATTTTAAATAAAGATTTTTTTTTTTTAAGATGTGTGGAGGATGTTAGGGCCGTGGATTCTGAAAAAATGGTTAAAAAATAATAGTAATTGCACGTGAGAAGATCTATCCAACTGTGAATTTTGATTTCTTTTGAAAAATGTCTAAAGAATTTTATTTTTATTTTTTGGGAAAGTTTTAATTTGAGGATGAAAAATCATTCGAGCTGGGAATTTGTTTCTCTCGAAAAGTGTCTAAAGAATTCTTCTTCGTTGTCATTCGCAAAAATTATCTTTCCAACAGCGAATTTTTATTTTTAAAGTGCCTAACCAATTTTTAACTTTTTTCAAAAGCAAATTTTTATTTTTAAAGTGCCTAACCAATTTTTAATGTTTTTTTTTCTATTTTTTTTGTCCCTCGCAGGACGAGACGCTGGTGCACTGCAGCCTCCAGGAGTTGTCGGACGCGGCGTTTCGTTTCCCCGTCGTATTCCAGGACGTGACGTACACGGTGTTCGTGCGCACGCGGCCCTTTTTCCGCGAGTTCCTCGAGCACGTGTCGTCGCTCTACGAGGTGATACTCTTCACGGCGAGCAAGCGCGTATACGCGAACAAGCTGATGAATCTGCTCGATCCGACGCGTCGGCTCATCAAGTATCGGCTTTTTCGCGAGCACTGCGTCTGCGTGAACGGGAATTACATCAAGGATCTGTCGATACTCGGCCGCGATCTCTCGAAGACGGTGATTATCGACAACAGCCCGCAGGCTTTCGGCTATCAGCTGGAAAACGGGATTCCCATCGAGAGTTGGTTCGCCGATCGCTCGGACAGCGAGCTAATGAAGCTCCTGCCGTTCCTCGAGAACCTCGTGCGCCGAGGCGGCGACGTCAGGCCCCGAATTCGCGAGCAATTTCGGCTGTTCAGCTTTCTACCGCCGGATTAAATTCATCTCGTCGTTTGTCTATTTTTTTTATTTTTCGTTCGCGAGATTTCTTTTTAATTTTTTAAATTTCTTTTTCGAGGATTCTTTATTTTATTTTTTCTGTCGCTCGAGGACGTTTTTCGCGCGGATTTGCGAGGCTGAAGTTTTCGATCGAATTTGGGTCGAAAAACGCGGAGAAATTGTGTAAAAAGAATTACGGATTTTTTTTTTGTTTTTGTTTTTTAAGCACATGACACGGGAATCAGTAGTACATTTTTTTTGCCTGCGGATTTATCCGCGAGGCGTCCTCGGGAAATGGTCGCGAGATTCGGTCGCGAGGCGGCGAGCGAGGAGGGAGAGAAAAATCACAACCTCGGGGCGAAATTGCGCGCGTTTTTTTTTTTTTTTTTTTGAGTCGAATAAACGTGATTGGTTGATTTCTCGAGAGAAAAAAATGAGAGTAAACGAAATTTTGTCGTGAAAACGGTTCGTCGATTTTCTTGTCGTGAAAATGATTCGTCAATTTTCTTGTCGTGAAAACAATTCGTCGATTTTCTTGTCGTGAAAACAATTCGTCGATTTTCTTGTCGTGAAAATGATTCGTCGATTTTCTTGGTGTGAAAACGATTCATCGATTTTCGCTGAACTCTCGCGAATCTCTCGAGAAATTTCGCGTTTTCGACGCGCGCAATTTCGCCGACGCCGGAGGCGGAGACAAATTTTTAACCCGAAATTATTGTATAACGACGCCGCGCGGGGGGGCTTTTTAAAATCGTGAAGTCGACGACGAGGCGGGAGGAACGAGAGTTCGGAAGAAGAAAAAAAACGGGGCCCCCGAGGCTCGGGAGATCTATAAAGAATAGAGGAAGATACACTCAGCAAAAAAATTAAGGGAGCAGTTAAATTTTACCGTTTTTTCACTGATTTTTGAAGCGCTGTAAGTTTGTGAAAAATGATCGAATCGTAATAAAACAAAATGCGTTTTAAAGCTTCATATCTCTAGTTTGAAAATCAATGCAGTCTTTTTTTTTTTAAGCAACACGCTCGGCATGAACCTAAGGAATAGCGGGAAGGAAATTTTCTCAAATTTTTTGTCGTTTTCAAAGTCGTCCACGGGCACAAAAAAAAAATTTCTGGCTTTGTCAATACTGGGGTTCTTTAGCCTGGTTCTTCAGCTTCAAAATGGTGTTTTGTTCATCTCTGTACGACCATTTGTCGCTGAGATATGGGCATTTAAAGGAAAAAGGAGCTTTTTTCGTAGATCATCAATATCTCATGAACTAATGATCGCACAGCGAGCTAAAGGTAGGTTTTGTAAACTGGAAGAAATGCTCTAAAAGTACCTTCTGGTACTTTAGAGATTTTATTTTTTTATGTAACCTTAATATTGATTTGAAAAAGACCAAAAAAATGGACTTTTTCCCCGTTTTGGAAAATCCACGTCAACTTGGCAGATATTGCCATAATGACTCATGTTTTTAGGATTTTTTTTAGTTCAATACATGCCCAACGACCCCCCAAGATTAAAAAATGTATGTGCTGAACCGTTGTTTTTTCCCGAAGCGTCAAAGTTTTATAAAAAATTAAAGGAACACTTATTGTTCCTTAAATGGCATTTAATGATGACTAAAATTAAAAAAAAACTTTTCCGTTGTTTTTCTCACGGTTTCGCAATAACTACTCTTTTAATCTTTGAAAAAGAGAAAAATTAAAAATTTTGAATTTTTCTGAAAAAAAAAAGTTCGTAGGCATTTTTGTTTTTTTTTTGTTTTTCATTTCAAAGATTGTTCATAAGAAATTGTGAGAAAAATACCGTTTTTTAAGCAAAAAAATTCAAAATTTTTAATTTTTCTCTTTTTCAAAGATTAAAAGAGTAGTTATTGCGAAACCGTGAGAAAAACAACGGAAAAGTTTTTTTTAAATTTTAGTCATCATTAAATGCCATTTAAGGAACAATAAGTGTTCCTTTAATTTTTTATAAAACTTTGACGCTTCGGGAAAAAACAACGGTTCAGCACATAAATTTTTTAATCTTGGGGGGTCGTTGGGCATGTATTGAACTAAAAAAAATCCTAAAAACATGAGTCATTATGGCAATATCTGCCAAGTTGACGTGGATTTTCCAAAACGGGGAAAAAGTCCATTTTTTTGATCTTTTTCAAATCAATATTAAGGTTACATAAAAAAATAAAATCTCTAAAGTACCAGAAGGTACTTTTAGAGCATTTCTTCCAGTTTACAAAACCTACCTTTAGCTCGCTGTGCGATCATTAGTTCATGAGATATTGATGATCTACGAAAAAAGCTCCTTTTTCCTTTAAATGCCCATATCTCAGCGACAAATGGTCGTACAGAGATGAACAAAACACCATTTTGAAGCTGAAGAACCAGGCTAAAGGACCCCAGTATTGACAAAGCCAGAAAAAAATTTTTTGTGCCCGTGGACGACTTTGAAAACGACAAAAAATTTGAGAAAATTTCCTTCCCGCTATTCCTTAGGTTCATGCCGAGCGTGTTGCTTAAAAAAAAAAAGACTGCATTGATTTTCAAACTAGAGATATGACGCTTTAAAACGCATTTTGTTTTATTACGATTCGACCATTTTTCACAAACTTACAGCGCTTCAAAAATCAGTGAAAAAACGGTAAAATTTAACTGCTCCCTTAATTTTTTTGCTGAGTGTACTATATATATTAAAGATATGTATACATACATAATTATTGATTAATTTTAGCGTCGATTATTGTCGATCGATTACGAGAACGCGAGGTTGTAAACTTGGCCACAAGAAAAAAAGAAAAAAACGAACAAAAAAAAACCGAGTGAAAGAGAAGCTCGAGAAAAACGTGTCTCAAAGTTGGAAACTTTGAGGGTGGAACGAACGCGCGCGCGAGTTGGAAAAACCGACGCCAGTTCGTGTTTGCTCTTCGAACCATTTTTTACGGCATCTTTATTTTATTTTTTTTATTAATTACATTAATCAGTAACGATTACGAAGGAAACGTGCACAAATTTTTTCTCATCGTACTCGCAATCGCGAAACAAACAAACAACAAAGCCACA
Organism: Pimpla rufipes; assembly: GCA_963932165.1. Taxonomy (NCBI): domain Eukaryota; kingdom Metazoa; phylum Arthropoda; class Insecta; order Hymenoptera; family Ichneumonidae; genus Pimpla; species Pimpla rufipes. Next base: position 22,978,704 of record OZ010634.1, read on the forward strand.
TTCAATCTATCAACACACCAAAATGTCGATGTGCAATTTGTTTCTGTTCCCCGAGAAAAGGAAAAAATAAGGAAACAAGACGAACAATAATTTACGTTCGTAGCTCGCACAACACAAAACACTCCCCTCCCCCCCGATCGTTCAGAGATTAGTCGAGTTAAAGTAATGTAAAAGCACCGCGCACAAGAAATGTTTGCCCGACGAGACGGAGAATGAGAGGGAAAGGAAAAGTTAACGCGCGGCGATTGTCGCAGTCCTTGGGGAAAATCGCGGTTAATACGCCGAAGTGGAAAACGAATTTGGACTCAAATAGGATGATTTTTTAGTTGCCTAACAATTAAAAAAAAAAACAAAAGTATTAATTAGTCAGCCGACTGGTCGAATATTTCGTTGTCTAATTAATTTATTTACCAACAATAATTTAGTTAATTGAATAACTATTTTTTTTTAATTCAATGAATTTATTCAATGACGTAATAATTAGAAAACGAAAATTTCCTTTTCTAATTATTCCGTGAAAAATATTTAGAGAATTTTCGTTAGTTCGGATTTATTTCCGATCGAATATTCCACTTCGGTGTATTGAAAAAAAAAAAAAAAAAAACGCGAATCACCGATGTGAATTGTGTCGCGTAATTATATCAGCGATTGCGCAATTTACGAGGGACAATTGGCAGCCGGACTGGGACATTCGGCCCCCGCGGGTAGAGAACAATCGATAAATGCTTCCTCGTCGATCTTCCGTGTTACGAGGGGAAAAGTGTCGACCCACGGGAGACGAGAGTTTTCCGTTCAGCGCGGCTCGCGCGAGCCGCGATTTTATCTAAAATACGAATGGCTGATGGACCACGAAATTATGAAAACAAAAATAACTTAAAAAAAAGGGAAATAATGTTTGAGAAAAAAGAAGAAAAAAAAATGAGAGACTCGAGTACAAGTTCGCGGCGAGTGAGATTGGTTATAGTGCAATTGTTCAAAGCTGGAGAGAAAGAGAGAAAACGAGGCAGAGAGTGAGAGAGAAAAAAGAGAGAGAGAGAGTGAAAGTTTAGATGCGGAGGAAGCGTTTTGTTACAGTTTTATTCGTAAACTAGGAGTGTCACGATAATTAAGAAAAGAAAAATGAAAAAAAAACATGACATTAAAAAAAAATGAAAGAAAAGTTGTCGGAGTTTCATTCGCTGGTTGCACCCAATGTGATCCCTGCAAATATGTCCTGGACAAAAATATCCTCGGCAAAAATATCCCCGAAAAAGAGTTCAACAAAACACTAAAAACATTCGCAGAATTCCAATGACAATAATATTCGTAAAGATCAATACGGACATTAAGCGGTCTAAAAAAAATTAAATATCGGATCTCGACAAAAAATATCGTTGAATTTATGCTAAAAAATATTACAGCTATTCCAATAACAATAAAAATACCCCCGAAAAAAAAAATTTATTCTACGAAAAATAATTCCATGACTAATAATCGAATAATTGATAATTATAAGTAATGAAAAATAAAAAGAGAAGTAAAGAAAAAGAGAATAAGTAAAGTAACGTAAAAGTAAAAAAGGAAAATGCAGTAAATACTAAGAAAAAATAGTAAAGTAAAGAACCTCCTTTCTTTACTTCCTCTATTTTTTACATCCTCGAAAACAAACCTCACCTTCGATTCACCCTCGTCGAGATCGATTTGTCGATCGCAGGAGGCGCCGCGCTCGACGATCGCCAAAGAAGGATTTAAAAAAAAAACGTTCACTGATCGTTTCCGCAATTCGGAGTCAAAAATAGCGACGAATATATTTACAGATGAATAAATAAATAACGATGAAATAAATAATGCGACGAATTGGGTCATGATGATATCGTCTCCCTCGGGGCGAGATTTCCTCGTGAATCGCCCGCACGTTTTTCCCACGACGACGCGACAAATGCGATTTTTTTTGCGCTCTGTTTTACACGGTAAAATCTTGCCGTACACTACAGACTAGTCGATCGCTATGGTGTGGAGGGAAAAGAAGCTGAAAAAGTCGTACGTCAACCGTAAATACAACGATATATATATTTACGTCTCCATAAAATACTTCGTGATGTTGAGTCAAAAAAGAAAATAAAAAAAAACGATAGTTCAACGATATCGATAAAGTCTCTAAGGTACAGCGATCTATCGAAACTATTCACTTGCAGTGATTTTAAACTCTCTCTATGTGTATATATATATTTTTTTTTTAGCTTCGCTTATAGTTTTTTCTACGTAATTTTTCATTTTCGCTTGAGTTACTCGGGCTTCGGGTATGTCGACGTTGCGGAACCAACGTGCAGGTACTTTTTGGTAGGCGAATATTTAATTGATTTCGGTGCACCGATCGATCGGAATTGATTGAAAAAAAAAAGAAAATCGATCGATCGATCGGTTGATTAATGAACCGGGAATTAATTAATTGTTCGGTTCATCGATCAGTTCGGCGGAATCAATTAACGTTTTTTTTTTTTTTTTAAGATGTGATCAATTAAATTGATTTCGATGCACCGATCGATTGGAAATTGATTTAAAAAAATCGATTGATCGATCGATTGGTTAATCAACCGGGAATTAATTGTTATGTTGATCGATCAGTTCGGCGGAATCAATTAGCTTCTTTTTTTATTGGATGGAACAGATTTCCGGATGGTGATAGGATTTACGACCGGTCGCGGGTTTCGCGTAGCAGAGAAAGCGCAGCTTCTCGCTGTCCATGTACCTGATCTCGACATAATCGGAGCTCGAGAACCTCAGCCTATCCTAGTCCTCTTCGGGTGCAAAATACCTCTTCTCGATCCGCTTGCATAGATCAACGAGGTCCGGAAAGCTCTTGACGATCTCGGCGAGCCTGTTGCCCGGCAGAGGCGTCGTCAGGATTGTGAAGAGATGGCCGAACACGAGGGCGTCCAGTTCCTTCGGCCCCCTTGACAAATATACGATTCGCTTGATTTTTTTACACATTTTTTTTCTTTTAAATTTTTTACATTTTTTATATATTTTTTTTTCTTTTAATTTTTTACAAAATAAGATATAAGAGATCGACGCCGGTTAATTAGCTTAATTTTTATTTTTCGGAATTTCAACTCGAGCGGACGGAAGACAATTTTTTTTTTTAAGGACGTTTGGACAGGAAAATTATTCTATCGTGTCCGAGGGACATGCGGAATTTTCGTGAAGGAAAACGAAGGAATTTTCGACGAGAAAATTGGCGCCGAACTCCGAGAGGTCGGAGGCGGAGGAGGAGGACGAGGACGACGCTTCGACGGTGAGGAATTCGAAGTCGTCGGACACGGAGCGATCGTCGACGTCGTTGAAGTAGCAACGCGAGATCTTGTGCGCGTGATTGACGAGCTCGGGGAAGCTTCGGATTACGGCGGCGAGACGGCGGATCGCCGGGGTCGGGGATGGACACTTGGTGATCGATCTCACGTGACCGAAGATCAGGGAGTCCACCGCCGAGGGTCTGCGGAGGATCGTGGGGTTGGGATGGGCTTCGCAAATTTGCTCTCGTTGTATTAATTATACAGTGGATTTAAATATTTTAGAATTCTCAAATCGTAGAATTCGAAAATTTCTAAAATTTCCAAAATTCCAGAATTTCTAAAAATTTCAGTATTTCTAAAACTGTTAAAATTTCAGAATTTCTAAAATTACAAACTTTCCAGAGTTTCTAAAATTACAAACATTCCAGAATTTCCAGAATTATAAAAATTCCAGAATTTCTAAAACTCAAGAATTTTTTAAATTCCAGAACTTCTAAAATTCCAGAATATCTAAAATTCCAGAACTTCTAAAATTCCAGAATATCTAAAATTCCAGAATTTCTAAAATTCCAGAATTTCTAAAATTCCAGAATTTCTAAAAATTCCAGAATTTCTAAAATTCCAGAATTTCTAAAATTCCAGAATTTCTAAAATTCCAGAATTTTTAAAATTCCAGAATTTCTAAAATTCCAGAATTTCTAAAATTCCAGAATTTCTAAAATTCCAGAACTTCTAAAATTTTAAAAAATTCCAGAATCAATAAAATCTCAAAAATTCTAGAATGACTAAAATCTCAAAAATTCCAGAATTGCTAAAATGTCTAAAAATCCAAACTTTCTACAATTTATAGAATTCCAAAAATTCCAAAAATTCCAAATAATTCCAAATAATTTTCTACTCACTTGTCCCCATAGAAATAAGGTTTCTTGTCGAGCCTCTCGGACAGCGCGGTGCAGCACATCCTCACCTCGGCGTAGATCTCGTCCAGGGTCTTGTTGGCCCAACCGAGAACTTTGAGCCGCTTCACGACCGCTCGCTCGCGTTCCCAGTTGATGATGTGATTGAGCGGCCAGGGATAGACGCTACCGTGACGCTTCCGCGTCACCTCGTTCAGCGTCACCGGGTCAAGCCAACAGACGTACTGCTCGGCGTTCCCGAGGCCGTGATTTATCAGCGAGATGTAGGCCCGCATGTCGCCCTTCTCGAGGTCCGTCAGATCGTGCGACAAATTCGAGCCCTTGTTGCTCACGAAGGTGACGATATTCTCGAAATCCGAGAGCACGAAGACGCCGCACTTGATGAACGGCACGCGACCCGAGGGCGACATGTACTCCGCGTTCTTTCGCGGCTCGATCTGATACTTGAGGCCGCACATGCGGAGAAACGCCTGGACGGCCAGGGTGTTGGCGTTGTCGGGCAGCAAAATTTGCTCGACCTCGTGAGGCGCGTAGACGTGAATCATCTGGGGCCACGGCTCCTGGGCTGGAATGGGACAATCGACGATCAGCGAATTAATCTTTTAGCTGCTTGATTAACGTGTTATGTTTAATTTCTGCGTAACGTTGACCACTTTTAGCTTGATAGGCGAGCTAATTTTTAATCTACGGTTTAGAGCAAATTTTGACTCGTTTGTCAAGTGGATTTTGACTCAACCGTGGCGTCAATGCTAATTTGTAAACTAATTAAAATGCTACTTTGAAGAAATTTTATAGATATAATTAAAAAAAAATACTGGCAGTTTCCAGTATTTTTTTATTATAACTATTAAACAAAATGCGTGTCATCGATTCAATTCAATTGTCAGATTTAAAATCGATTGTTTACTTTTTTTTACAACTTTAATAAATGAATGACTAGAAAAATTGGGCAGTTTTCGTTATTCAATTAACGACATTTGGCATAAACACAAAAAAACAATTTTTGTGTTTTGAGGTTAAGTTCACCCTAACTCGATGTTTGGTTTCAAAATATATCGCGAATAATTTCCAAAAAAAAAATGCTGTTATTTTTTTGCAATATTAAAATTCTATTCGATGCGAAAAAAAATAAAAAAATAGAGTTTATATGAGCGAAATTAGAATTTGGTGAAAAAAATTATTTTGAGGTTAGCCGTTATAGGGTCGGAGTTTAGGGCGAAAATTTGACGAGAACCGGACGATTTTTCGCGAAAAATTTACCTCCCAGCTCCATTTCCATCGCGTCGGTCAGTAAAACTTGCGGCATTTTTCCGCCTCGTAGGCGCAACGCGACCGTTCGGTGATTCCGTGGGATTTTTTTTAAAGGGCAATTCGATAAAATGTGTATACAGATATATATATATATATAGCTATACACACGTGTGTTTAGCTATAGCGACGGCTTTGCAAGTGGAGCAGGTGGTGGTGGGGGGGATACGAGCAGCAGAAATTGGGAATTGGGCCGCCTCGATTTTTTACCGTGAACATCCCGATAATTTCCGCCGCATATATCGCCGGCGTCGTGCATACACGCGAGTGGATCTTCTTTCTGCGAAAATTCAATTTCAATTCAACCGACGCGTTTTCCTCGCTTTTATACTGATCAATAGAATAATTTAATATTTTCTAATAATTTGATAAATGAATAATAAAATGAAAAACGTGGACCGAACAAAAAACACGGACAAATTTGCGAATAAAAATGTTGTTACATCCGAAGATCCCTTAGACGGAGAAAAATATTTAAAATGAATAATAATTTTTATTTAGTTTAATTGATCATTGATTTCTCCTTTTACAACAATTTTTTATTTTGTCGCACTGAGTGACAATTTGAAAATTCCAGATATGCATCTTAAAAAATTATTAATACTTAAGAACAGGATATTATGATTAAAGATAAGAAATAGATATATATTTACACAAGTTATTGCGCTAAGGTTCTTAACATTATTGTAAAATTATTGTATAAAATAATGTAAATAAAGAGGACACAATAACCTCGAGGAGTTTGACGGACGAGAAAACCGCGTCTTTGAGCTTCGTCTGCAGGGGAACGCTATCAGCATCCTCCTTGAAGCACTCGTAAGTCTGTTCCAGCATTATTTCCCCCTTTTTTTTTAATTTCTCTAATTCAAAGCTACAAACAACGAGCTCAAAGATTACCAAAGAGGTGGGAGCGAATTTACTTTCTTTACACTTTATACTTTAGGAGCGACGTCGACGAAAATTCACCGTTTGAACGACCGGAAACGCGCGCGAAGTCGGCGCCGCCGCGTTTATTGCGGGAGGCGCGCGCGCCGAGATGCGCGAAGTCGGCTGCGCGCGCGTCGCCCATCTCGAGCCTCTTTCACACACGCCAAGATGTCGAAGAGAGGTAGGTCGCTCTCGGGCTAACCGCTAAATCCATCGAAATCCGCGCGAATAACGAGCATCGAGGATCGCGAGTGACGCCAAACTCGCGGATTCATCGGGCTCGCGATGTGTGCGAGAAAATTTTCTCGACGTTTCGCCGGTTTTGCGGCGAAAACACGACGAAAAGTGACACACGAAGCGCGGGCGCGTTTTCTGTGATGACGATGTGCGGGAATTGATTCTCGCGCTCAACGTGGACAACACGATCTTTCAACATGCTTTCTTGTGTTTAAGGACGTGGTGGATCGGCTGGAGCCAAGTTCAGGATATCGCTGGGTCTCCCGGTCGGCGCGGTCATCAATTGCGCCGACAACACCGGTAAGTCCGAAGCACGACGACAAATTTTTCATAACCTAACCTCGAAAAATTCGATTTTCTACGTATTTTTCGTTGATTTTTTTTAATGAATTAATGATTTTTTTCGTGTTGGCGATGTGTATTTATTGTTATTTGAACATTTTTGTTGACATAACCTCAAATCTCGATGTTCCGCTGACCACGAAAATTCCGCGGTTTCTTCACGTTTTTCGGAGATTCGATTCCATATTGTTATTATTATCTTCGCTGTTATCACGAAAGTGGGGAGAATTGATAAATCCGACGCACGACGACAAATTTTTCACAACCTAACCTCGAAAAATTCGATTCGTAAAATTCGGTTCTCGCAGTATTTTTCGTTGGTTTTTTGTGTGAATTAATCATGTTTTTCGTGTTGGCGATGTGTATTTATTGTTATTTGGGACGTTTTGTCGACATAACCTCGAATCTCGATGTCCCGCTGGCCACGGAAATTCCGCGGTTTCTTCACGTTTTTCGGAGATTCGAATCCATATTGTTATTATTATCTTTGCTGTTATCACGAAAGTGGGGAAAATGGTGGTGATGAGAAACGAATGTTTTTCTTAATTGTTTTTCGTTTGTTTCTTAGGCGCCAAGAACCTCTATGTTATTGCGGTTCAGGGAATCAAGGGACGTCTGAATCGTCTGCCGGCCGCTGGCTCAGGTGACATGATTGTCGCCACCGTCAAGAAGGGAAAGCCTGAACTCAGGAAAAAGGGTGAGTTTGACTGTGATAGATACAATCTAAGTTCAATCTAAGATATACGTAGTTTGTTTGTTTTTCTATATTTGTGTTTCCATATTTCTAATACTGTTGAACTGTTTTACATTTTTTTTTAAGTTTCAACACAAACCCTGAATTTAATTTATACAGAAATGTTGAGATTCAGTAAAAAAAAATTTCGAGATTTAAACTTTCTTTCGAGTTTTTTAAAATCCATTTTCATATTTTCCAATTTTTTTAAACTTTTTTAAGTTGTAAATTTGGAATTTTCAAATTGTCACTCCATGCCAAAAATGTAAAATTGTTGTAAAAGGAGAAATTCGTTAATAAATGAAATTGCAATGATTTTTTTTGGTTGAAAATTGCAGTAATGCCAGCGGTGGTCATTCGGCAGAGGAAACCCTTCCGCAGGAAGGACGGGGTGTTTATATACTTCGAGGACAATGCGGGCGTAATTGTCAACAACAAGGGCGAGATGAAGGGCTCCGCAATAACGGGACCCGTTGCCAAGGAGTGCGCGGATTTGTGGCCGAGAATCGCCTCGAACGCGAGCAGCATCGCGTAGATTCATTCGACAATACGACCACAATATTCCTGTTACGAAAGCAAAACCAACACTCTATCGACCTCTTAAATAAAGAAAAAAATACAAAAAAAAGAAGCATTCGTCGGTGTCCACCGTTTTTTCGCATTTGTCCTTTCGATCCCAAATCCATTGTGGAAGATTTTGGTACTGATTCACTGCGGAATATCTAGATTACTAAAAATTACTAAATTACGAAAAAATTATTTTTAGTAATAAAAAAAAATAAATGATTAAATAAAATGTTCTAATCATAAAAAAAATTATTTACAATTACTAAATACTAAAAAATTATTTAAAAAATATTAAATGACTAAATACTAAACAAATATTTTTAGTAATTTACTACAAAAAAAAAAATAACTCGCGAGTCTGCAGAAATTTCTTTAGCTTTTTGTCAAAACTCTTTTATATATTTGGTAATTAATATACAGATAAAAAATACACGAATGTAATTGACGGAATTCACTTCAGCAGGGACCACTTGAGTTGCTCCTTGGCGGATTGCAAAACCTGGAACGTAATAAAAAATTAATTTTTCAGTTACATCGTTAAAAAAATTAATCTTTTTTTTTTCAGTTTTTTTTTTTAATTTTACCTGCGCTACTGTTTGCTCGCCGAGCGGAATGTCGTCGGTTCTCAGCGCTACTCGCTGAACGACGCTGACTGGATCGGCGTCGAGAATTATCCTAAACGCGAAAAGATCGTTCGATATTAATTAACAACAAATAGACGAGAAAAAATAATGCCAGCTCTTTCGTTAAATTACCCGCCGTCGCATATTTCATCCATCGCCAGCATAACAATGTCGAGACTGTCGAGGAGCGCGCGTTTCTCGACATTTCGTCGCAGAATCTGACTCACGGAGTCGTAGAGACAATTCAAGACGCTCATCAGTATAAGCTGCAAAAAGGTGAGAATAAAAATGTATGCTTTTCGCGAGGGAAACTGAGTAATCCAAGCGGAGTTGTAAATCCCTAAATCTGTTGGGATTATTAATACTAAAACGGAGTAATTATAATGTAATGTGTATTTTTTTAAATTACTTCATAGAATATTTATTACGAATACAATTTCACAGCAATTTTTCGAAAAAAAATAAAAATGGATTAATTTTTTTGCAATTGTTCTGAATTTTTTACTGATTGTATAAACTGGAATTTTCAAGCTGCGGCTCCACGTTAATCATTATTGTGAATTGAAAGGAGTGATCCGTTAATAAATTGAATTAAAAAATTTAATAAAAATAAAAAAATTCACAGTGACCAAAATACTGAAAAGCAGGACAAAAACTTCTCTATAAAAAATACTGGTAATGAAAAGTTTTCCCCTGCGACAAACCTCATTCTCGTGCGAACTGCCCATAACGTAGAAATAAAGATCGACGTTGCTGCGGTAGACGCAGGTCAGGCCGTCCAGCATTCCGATCTCGGTGTTCGACCTGTGCGTCTTGTTGAAGAGATTCTTCTCAAAAGTCTTCTGCTCCTTCGAAGTGGGAAACACATTCTTGTCGTAGTACTTGGCGAGTATGCGATTCCCATCATTGTCCAGTATCGCCATCCCCTTTACAGCGTACAAAGTCGGCTCCTTCATAAAATAAAAAAAAATAAAAAACCAGAACGAAAAAAAAAAAAAAAATCAATCCCACTTTTTCATTTCATAAACACGCGAAATCCGCGCAGCGAAAAATCCGAAAAATCGGTACATCAATTTTTGAGAAAAAAACAAAAAACAAAATTTGAGGTTATGTCGCCAAAAAAAACATTCGCGCTGCGCTCGGAGCTTCAAAAATAATTCCAAAATTCGCAAAAATGCCATAAAAACAAAATTCCAGGTTCCACGAAGTTCCAGGTCGCGAATGCATCGAGAATCCGGCGTTGTTTTCGAAAAAACCAAAGTCCGCCATATTGTTTTTCGATTATTCCAAGATGGCCGCCGCGGGGAAATTTTCATGTGGCGCTTTTCGGAGCATTTTTTTGGAGATTAAACAGGTGGCGACGATCGTACGAATGTTTCTCCGGCTTTCTCGGCGTCGAGTTGCGAAACGTTGGTGAGGTTATGTTCGCCGCTTGCGGCGGAAACGCAACGATTCATGATTTTTTCACGGGCTGTTCGGTGTCTCAACGTGCGGCGGTCCGAACGAGAATAGAACGACTGACAGCGAGTCGACCGACCTTTGCCACACACGCCAAGTTTATTCTCATCGCCGCGGGGAGAGGCAAAAAAAAAAAAAAGAAACGAGAGACGCGCGACGCGTTCGACAACAAGACGCGCGAGGAAACGGGGAAAATATACCGCTTACTACTCACCAATAACTGACCGTCCATCGTGGCGGGATGTTTATACGCGAGTACGCGACGATGTACTTTCTTCGACGTGTCAGCGCGACAGCTCGCGAGGACCTCACAGCTGACGACTATACGGCTCTGGTTGTAGTAGCTATATAGATACCACGTCGTACACGACGATATGGCATCAGGCTGCCCTGCGCGTAATACGCTTATCGATTTTTATACGAAATCGCGGCAGTCTTGTTTGAGGATGAAATTGTTGCTCCGAAATTCGGGGCGCGGAAAAATTAGCGATTAAGAAAAAATGTAATTGTTTTATTTTTTAAAAAAAGTTAAATTCATTCGTATTCGGAAAAATTAATACGCTTATCGATTCTTATACGAAATCGCGGCAATCTTGTTTGAGGATGAAATTGTTGCTCCGAAATTCGGGGCGCGGGGAAATTAACGATAAGTATTTAGGTTTTATTAAAAAGAGAAAAAAAACTTTAAATTCATTCATTAAAACAAAATTTATTTATTCGTATTCGGAAAAATGAATTATTTCGATGTAAAAAAAATTCGTTTCGCGGGAAATTTGTTGAAAAATTATTTCTTTTTATTAATTTGTTAATAATATGCTTACATTTTTTTCAGATTTTTATGTCAGCGCGACAGCTCGCGAGGACCTCACAGCTGACGACTACGGCTCTGGTTGTAGTAGCTATATAGATACCACGACGTGCACGACGATATGGCATCAGGCTGCCCTGCGCGTAATACGCTTATCGATTTTTATACGAAATCGCGGCAATCTTGTTTGAGGATGAAATTGTTGCTCCGAAATTCGGGGCGCGGAGAAATTAGCGATCAACGAAAAATGAAATTGTTTTATTTTAAAAAAAAGTTAAATTCATTCGTATTCGGAAAAATGAATACGCTTATCGATTCTTATACGAAATCGCGGCAATCTTGTTTGAGGATGAAATTGTTGCTCCGAAATTCGGGGCGCGGGGAAATTAACGATAAGTATTTAGGTTTTATTAAAAAGAGAAAAAAAACTTTAAATTCATTCATTAAAACAAAATTTATTTATTCGTATTCGGAAAAATGAATTATTTCGATGTAAAAAAAATTCGTTTCGCGGGAAATTTGTTGAAAAATTATTTCTTTTTATTAATTTGTTAATAATATGCTTACATCTTTTTCAGATTTTTATGTCAGCGCGACAGCTCGCGAGGACCTCACAGCTGACGACTACGGCTCTGGTTGTAGTAGCTATATAGATACCACGACGTGCACGACGATGTGGCATCAGGCTGCCCTGCGCGTAATACGCTTATCGATTTTTATACGAAATCGTGGCAATCTTGTTTGAGGATGAAATTGTTGCTCCGAAATTCGGGGCGCGGAAAAATTAGCGATCAACGAAAAATGAAATTGTTTTATTTTTTAAAAAAGTTAAATTCATTCGTATTCGGAAAAATGAATACGCTTATCGATTCTTATACGAAATCGCGGCAATCTTGTTTGAGGATGAAATTGTTGCTCCGAAATTCGGGGCGCGGGGAAATTAACGATAAGTATTTAGGTTTTATTAAAAAGAGAAAAAAAACTTTAAATTCATTCATTAAAACAAAATTTATTTATTCGTATTCGGAAAAGTGAATTATTTCGATGTAAAAAAAAATTCGTTTCGCGGGAAATTTGTTGAAAAATTATTTCTTTTTATTAATTTGTTAATAATATGCTTACATTTTTTTCAGATTTTTATGTCAGCGCGACAGCTCGCGAGGACCTCACAGCTGACGACTATACCGCTCTGGCTGTAGTAGCTATATAGATACCACGTCGTACACGACGATATGGCATCAGGCTGCCCTGCGCGTAATACGCTTATCGATTCTTATACGAAATCGCGGCAATCTTGTTTGAGGATGAAATTGTTGCTTCGAAATTCGGGGCGCGGAGAAATTAACGATCAACGAAAAATGAAATTGTTTTATTTTTTTTTTTAAGTTAAATTCATTCGTATTCAGAAAAATTAATACGCTTATCGATTCTTATACGAAATCGCGGCAGTCTTGTTTCAGGATGAAATTGTTGCTCCGAAATTCGGGGCGCGGGGAAATTAACGATAAGTATTTAGGTTTTATTAAAAAGAGAAAAAAAATTTTAAATTCATTCATTAAAACAAAATTTATTTATTCGTATTCGGAAAAATGAATTATTTCGATGTAAAAAAAATTCGTTTCGCGGGAAATTTGTTGAAAAATTATTTCTTTTTATTAATTTGTTAATAATATGCTTAAATTTTTTTCAGATTTTTATGTCAGCGCGACAGCTCGCGAGGACCTCACAGCTGACGACTACGGCTCTGGTTGTAGTAGCTATATAGATACCACGACGTGCACGACGATGTGGCATCAGGCTGCCCTGCGCGTAATACGCTTATCGATTCTTATACGAAATCGCGGCAATCTTGTTTGAGGATGAAATTGTTGCTCCGAAATTCGGGGAGCGGGAAAATAAACGACAAACATTTTTTTATTTAAAAAAATAGATAAAAGAATAGAAAAATAGTATTCGGAAAAATTAATACGCTTATCGATTCTTGTACGAAATCGCGGCAGTCTTGTTTGAGGATGACATTGTTGGTCCGAAATTCGGGGCGCGGAAAAATTAACGATTAACGAAAAATGTGATTGTTTTATTTTTAAAAAAAGTTAAATTCATTCGTATACGGAAAAATGAATACGCTTATCGATTCTTATACGAAATCGTGGCAATCTTGTTTGAGGATGAAATTGTTGCTCCGAAATTCGGGGCGCGGAAAAATGAACTATACAAATTTTAATTGTTTTATTAAGAATTTTTTTTTTTTAAATAAAATTCATTCGGAATTTAAGCTGTTGCTCCGAAATTTGGAGCGCGGAAAAATTAACTATACAAATTTTAATTATTTTATTAAGAAAAAAATAAAAAAAATAAAATTCATTCGGAATTCAAGTTGTTGCTCCGAAATTCGGAGCGCGGAAAAATTAACTATACAATGTTTAATTGTTTTATTAAGAAAAAAAAAAAATTAATTACTAAGCAGATCTTAATGAAAAATTGAAGATTCTATGAAAAAAAGATGTTGTTTATTTAATACAAAAAAGAGCCATTAACATTCTGTAAAACGTCGACAATTATATTGTGCCTTATCAATAAAAATCTCGCGAGTGTATAACTTTCGTGAGGCAAACAGCGATAAAAATATATACATTTCGTATATATTTGTGAAATGCATATATTTTTATCACTTCATAATTCAGTCCTTATATATCATATATCATATATCATATATCATATTCATATTCATATATACACTCTACGTTAATACCGGAACCGCGCGTAATTACAGCTACGATACACTACAGCGTTAAAAAAAATATTTTCGAGACGAGAGCTTCACAGGTTGCGCCCAGTTATCACTTTTGGGTCGGAGACGATTCGTTGATCACTTCTTGCGTTTTGTTCCGTTTCCTTTTTATTATTATTATTTTTTTCTTTCTGTTCTATTTACTTGTCACGGGAAAAGAGCGTGAGATATTTTCTCGCGAATGCAGGACCGTTCCAATAGCCCCTGAAAACAAACAAAAAAATTAAATAATTAATTAATTACCATTTAAGATTTTTTCTCGTTGTAATCGGCAGATTACTTTTTTTTTTTTAATACCAACTTGAGCATCAGATTCCAGTAGAGAAACGGGAAAAAGTATTTTTTCATGATGTACATGACCCACAGCTCGCGTTTCTGATCGACCGGAAAAGTCTCCATCGGCTGGAGGTTGTAGTCGAATTCGGCGAGAATACATTTTCCGGGTGCGGTAACGAGCGGACAGGACGCGTAGCCACCGTAAAACTCGCTCGATTCTTTGCCCGACAAGTGGCTCATGATGTTCGCGTGGAGAACCTTCGACTGCGAGGCTGCGGAACGAAAAAAAAAAAAAAAAACGAAATTACAAGACTCTGTGTGTTTTGATCGAGGGAATCTCGTCGCTTTCTCTCTCTCTCTCTCTCTCGTCGTTACCAATCGCCGCCATGGTCTTCGAATTGGGCGTCGTTGTGCAGTCCCCGATTCCGTAGATATTATCGTAACGAGTGTGACGCAACGTGGCCGCGTCGACGCACAAAAAGCCCGCCTCGTTCGTCAGCGCACCGTGACGCTTCAGCACTTCCGGCGGACCCATCGGCGGACAGACGTGCAAAAACGAGTACTGCGAATTTGTATTTTTTCATTAATTATTTTCATTCATTTTATTATAATTTTTTTCATTCATTTTTTAAATATTTTCTCATGTTTTTTTCTTTTTTTAATTCAATTTTTCATTTTTTTCATTCATTTTTTGGTCACTTGTTTTAATCGAAAAAAAAAAAAAAATATATATATATATATATTGACGTTCGAAAATTCAAAACGATCGGAAAAATAATTCCTCGATCTCTCGAGCGACCCGCGAATTTACCTTTTCCACGAAGGTTTCCTCGGGATTATCCAGATTCTGAAAAACCGCTTCCCTCTGGTCGCCCCGAATTTCCACGAGGCTTCGTCGAACGTTCACCTCGATTCCGCGACTCTTGCAGACCTCCCAAAGAGCGTCGGCGTATTTCTTCACGCCGAAAATCACCGGTAACGACGTGTTGTACACGACCTTCAGTTTGTCCCGAAGATTATTCTAAAAAAAAAGAAATGATGTTTGCTGTATGCAATTTCACTGCAATTTCTTCGGCGTATTTTTTTTTCGCTTTTACTCACGCGTCGCCAGTAGTCCTCGGCGATGTAGCAAATCTTTTGCGGGGCACCCGGACACTTCACAGGGCTATTCGGAAACGTGAATATTCCGAGACCCTCGCGAGTCTTTTTTATCCTATCGTAGACCTCGGTCACGGTTTCCGGGCCGTAGATCGAGCAGACCTGCGATTTTGGGTCGCGCAGAGCTTCAACCAAACCCGGAATCTTAAGATAACGAAAAAAAAAAAAAATGGTACAAACGATGATTTATACCAGAACGATCAGATCTTGAATTAAATAAGATTACAAATATATTTTTTTCAATCAACCCAAATAAAAAAACCCAATTGGAACTCGAATTAAATAAAAAGAATAACAAGCTGAAAAATTATTCTCTTTCTTTCAACCCAAACAAAAAAAGCCCGTTCGATTTGAGGTATCGAAAAAAAAAGTTAAAAAATTATAAAACGATGCTTTAAACCGGAACAATTGAATCTCGAATTAAATAACAATAACAAGCTGAAAAATTATTGTCTTTCAATCAACCCAAAAAAAAAGCCCGATCGATTTGCGGTACCCAAAAAATAAAAAATAAATAAAGAAAGAAATTGCAGAAACAAAACCTTATCCCAGTACAATTGGAGTCCCAAGGCCACAATCATAATCTCGTACTCGACGGTATCGCCGCTGCTCGTCACGACTCTATTGGCATCTGGCTCAAAAGCCGCCGCGCTGTCCTCAATCCACTGCGCATTTTTCGGCAGGACGTCCTTCGTCGCACGCCGCGACGTCTCGAATTCCTCGAGGCCGCCGCCGACCAGGGTAAAAATCGGCTGGTAGTAATGAACCTGGGGAAAAATAATTTTTTATTTATTTATTGCGTTTTTCGCGACGAAAAAAAAATTCGCGAACCGACCTCGCTGGGCTCTATGACTATCACATGCTTCGGCGGTGTCTTAAAATTCCTCGCCAACTTGGCAGCCATGGTGCATCCGCCGGTTCCGCCGCCGACGACCAAAACTTTGCAACTGCGACGAGAATTCATTTACGAATGAGAATCGCCACAGATTTTTTGCTCTCTCGCAGCGCCTCTTGGACAAATATTTCTTAAAAATGTTTTATACCTAAAAAAACATTTTTTTTTAAAGTCAATTTTTTCAACAGTCTCTAAAATCGCATAAAAAAAATTAATTGCAAATAAAACAAAAAAAATTCTGCGGATCTGCGGATTCCATAAAAATAAAAAAACAAAAAATTAGCAAAGCTGCGATTATCACCTGTGATGGGCGTCGCGACGGAATTGCAGGTTCCGCATTCTGGCGAAGGACAAAATTGCTCGGTTGGTCGCAGCGGTCATGATTTTACCAGGATAATCTAAAAAAAATGTAATTATCGCAATTATTAATTAATATATAACTTAATTTCTTAATTTAAATTTATTACACATTTTTAACCCTTTTACAAATCTATACCCAAAAATACGAAAATAATTGTAACATCGATTCTACTTAACGCTAGGTTATTGTTATTCAATTGATTGCTCTTTTTTTTTTTCTTTTCTTATTACAGCTTCGAACAGCTGTCACGATCTGCTACGTCGGAGGCTGCGGCTGCAGTGAATCATCTCACGAAAACCTCAGAATTCCCCTATATAATCACGAACGTCCCGCCCGCCGAGATAGCCGAAGCGGCCGGCGGCGCGATCGACGTCGATAACGTCGGATTATCTTTGGCGCGTCGCATTATCGGCGTTTATCGCGTGCGCAAAAAAAAAAAAAAAAAAAAAACGCGCCGTTTGGTCTCGTTCCATTTATCGCCTCTAATTTTTTTTTCGTTTTTAGGTTAGGACGCGTGTTTTTCTAGGTTAGGTAACGCCGAAAGTTCCCAGAATTCGCGCGAGCTGCGCGCGCAGCTCGCGCGCCAAATTTGCACAGCGACGACGACGACGCGGAGCGCGTTTTTATTGCAGCGCGTTTTTTTATTGCGTACAAATAACAATTATCGCACGGTTGAATAATCACGGATTACCGAATTACAATGACAAATAAATGTGGCAATTAAGTACAAATTCCAGCGCAATCAGCTCCAGGCGTTTGCCTGAATCCTGTTGCTGCGGCGCCTGAATGATACGCGCAGTCAACGTCCTCGACCGAGATAAAAATATGGAGCTCGCGCGGTGCGCGAACATTTTTCCGGAGTTTCCTACTACTTGTCGAGATTCCAGGCACTCCAGGCGGTATAAATAGCGGCTGATAATCGGACTCGGTCAGTTAACGAGTCGGCGCGAACTTTCGCCGCGCCCCGCGAGTTTCGTAGTGTTGTTTTTTTTTTTGTTTTCTTCTTAAGGGTGCTGTGAAAGTTTCAATTTTTGAATTTCCCGCCGCGGGACGACGCACGGCCGATGATGGCGCGACTTCGATTCACGGCATTTTCAAGTCGGTATAAAAATCTGCATCCACCGCTGATTATCGCTTTCTCTCCCGAGTTCTGTAAAAACTGTAACCCATTATTCCGACGATGCCCAACGTTTCCGGAGAAAAGAAAAGTTTTACACCATTCCTCTTTCGATTCTGGTTGGTGTAAAACTTCGATTTTTCCTGGCATGTGTCTAGTTTCCGTGTATTGTTGGTCCGAAGATTATTTTCTATCTCTCTCGCACTCACGGTGGTTTCGCCTCGCCTTAAGGGAATTTTACGCACGAGTGCGTAAAGTAAGCAGAGTGCGTAAAGCTTCACTTTACGCACGTCCTTCGGAAAACGAGTACTTTACACACGCAAAAACCTCACCGAAATTACGAGCTTTACACACTATTATTAAGGGCATACGAAATACCGACTGCGGTAATGAAAACTGTAATGAACTTTTTTAACGCATACTTGCATCTACAGCTAAAAGAAGAAATTCATTCCTAGCACTGGTGAAATCCGCAGGGAATGAATTTCTTCTTTTAGCTGTAAATGCAAATATGCGTGAAAAACGTTAATTACAGTTTTTGATACCGACTGGGCTCGACGTGGATGTTTCACATCGCCTTAAAAAAAATTCTTACTCAGTTAGCTACAGTGAGAGGTATACCTAAAACACATATTCGTTCACCCAATAGTCCGCCTCGCGGCCGCCACGCGGCGCGCGAGCGCCGCGCAGCAGTCCGGAGGTGGTAACACTCCCAGTCGGTACGATCGACAGGCAACGGCGGCGGCTCCGGCGATTCCAGAGACACTCAGTAGTCGCGCTCGGCGAGTCGTCGGTCACGGTCGGAACGTTCGTCGCGCGGGCCACACGCGTCTCTCCTCGCGAATCACCAGAGAGGAGCCGGTCGCGCGCTATCGGCAAACCCCGAATCTCTTCTCCTTCACCCACGATATAATCCAACCCTCCCCTCTCCACCCCCGCATCAACAACCAATTAATAAAATAAAAAAAACCCGCAAGAGTCGCGATCGCAGCCCGCGCGGCTCTCCGGCCACCCCGTTCGAGTCGTCGAAGCCCCGGCGAATGGAACTCTCGTGATTTCCCGTCTCCTCATAAATACCGAAACACCGCGCGTGTCCCGATCAACGAGTTCGTGTGTTGTGCGCGTCTCTCTCTCTCTCTCTCTTTTCTCTCTGTGTTGTTGTTTCACATATTGCCAAAAAAAAAACGTCGACGCCGAAAAACACACACAAACAATAAAATAAAATTAAAAAAAAACAGCTTCGCGACAGGTAAAAAACTCAGACAGCAAATTCAGTCGCGAATTAAAGTAATAATGATAACAATGATTATGATGATGATAATAATAATAGTAACGATTATGATGATGATAATAATAATATAGTAATGGTTATGGTGATGATAATAATAATAATAGTGATGATTATGATGATGATGATCATCATAATCATCACTACATGATGATGATGATGATAATAATAATAATAATAATAATAATAATAATAATAATGAGGATCCAAAATGGCATTCGCGTCTTTCTCTGTATTTTTCGGGTGTAGCGCAATTTTTAATTTTTTTTTTAATTTCTTTATTCGCCGTTTCCGACACTTTCTCACTTTCTAACCTAAATCTTCGCGACCATATTTCTCTCTCTCTCTCTCGCGCGCGCTCGCCGTGGCCTCGAATTTTCGATCCCGTGGGCGGTTTTCTTTCCCACCGTCGGCCGTTTTGTAACTCGCGTGTCCTGATATTTCGCCGCTTGCCCGACGGTGCCGGAAAGCCGCGCGCCGTTCGTGTGACAGCCTAAAAATAATACTCGGGGCGCGAGACAGAGTTTTTCCCACGAAGGAGAGCGCTCGGCGCTTCGCCCCGCTGGGCGAGACTCGCTTCGCGTCGGCTATTTCGGATTTTCGGCGTCCCGATCGGACTCGTCGTCCTCTCGCTGCACTCTCGGCCGCCCACGCTGGACGCCGTAAAAAGCGGGACAATGAAATTTTCGGGGGGGATTTCTGTTTTTTTATTTTTTTTTTTTATTTTTTTCGCCACGTTTTGAGCCTCGCGATTTTTTTGGGGGATTTTTTGATGGGCCTATTTATAGGTCGCGAATGTCTCGGTTGATTCGCTTTGGGCGATTAATTGCGCAAGAGGGATTTATTTACGTGGCTTTGGATGCTTCGCAGACGATGCGACTGCTTTTTTCATGCAGCAGACGACGCGATGTTTTTTCTTCTTTTTTTTTTATTAATGTTTATCTTTTTCGCTCTGAAATGTTTGAGCGGGGATATTGAGGGATTCTCACGCTGGGAAAACGAGGAGTCGGGAGTTTTTGTGTTTTGGCTCGGAGCGCGGGAAATTCGGATTGTCAGTGGCGAATTTTTGAGTCGCGAGGATCTTTGGTTTTGAGGTTAGGTAGCGGGAAAAAAATAGGCTCAGAATTTTTTTTTTTTCGGTTCGATGGATAAAAAAATAATTCTACAGGTTTTTATCTTTGTCACGTCATTCGCGATTTGTTGTGACGGTTGAAAGTAGTTTTGGGTTTGGTAAACAAAGAGCCAACAGTTTTTCTTTTCTGTCTTCAGTTTCGTGATCTTAGATTTATTTAATTTTGACGTTGGTTATCTGGAAGCTGCGTGATTCCTGGTTAGCCGTGCCGCTCTGTTTTTGTCATTTTTACGCCTACTCGACACCCACAGCTCGGGCATTTGACTTGAACTTGACCAATTAAGAATCCGTCCTGCGTGCATGAAATCAAACTACAGATAGAGCCACCTACGCAAAATCCATAAGTTTTCATTTATTCCATTTTATTCACAGAGAATAGACGCAAAAACATAATTGAATAATCAACACCAGTTCAGAATAATAACAAAAAATGCTGTATCTCATGCCATGAGTCACCGGTGACTCGTGGTTTTATTCACTGAGAATGGACGCAAAAACAATTGAATAACCAATGCAAATTTCAAACAATGAAAAAATAAAGAAACTGAATCTCATTCCACGAGTCACCGGTGACTCGTGGCGCTGTATCCCTCAGCAAAAATAATCCTAACGACTCTATAACTCACAACATTTTTCTGGCTACATTTCCAACAATTTTATTCACCATTTTTTTATTTCTTTATTTTATTTTCCATTTCACTTCACAGAGAATAGACACAAAAACATAATAGAATAATCAACGCAAGTTCAGAATAATTTTCAAAAAATGTATCTCATTCCATGAGTCACCGGTGACTCATGGTGCTGTATCGCTCAGCAAAAATAATCCTAACGACTCTACAACTCACAATACTTTTCTGACCACATTCCCAACAATTTTTTCTTCATTTCCGCAGGTCTGAAGATCCTCGCAATGTCGTCGCACCACTTCGTCACGGTCTGCGTGGTCTGCGTGCTGTGCGCGGCGCACACGCCGTGCTCGGCGCACACGGACGTCTCGTCGTCCGGTGGCGCAAAGGGCGGCGCGTGGACGTCGCCGGAGGGCGGCGAGCTCGTACCGAGCCTGTGGCGAGTCGAGAGATCGAGCGGAAGTCCAGATTCCACGGGCGGATCGTCGGAGGCCCTGGCGAGCGTCCAGCGCGTCCGCGGCGAGGCGAGAAAGTCGCCGCCGAGGAAATACGCTCACTCGTACTCGGAGGAAAGGGCGACGAGGCTCGCGGCCGCGAAGCACGAGGAGATTCGTCGCTCCGGCGTCGAGGAGCAGCCGGAGAGGAAACGCGAGATTCTCGCGCGACTCGGATTGACGCCCGAGGGCGAAGCGGCGTCGCCGCCCAAGGGCGACGCGACGCCCCGCGATCGTCGCCACTCGCCGGAAATCGACGAGAAGTACTTCGCGAAGAAGCTCTTCGACGCCTACGGCGACGGCGAGAGTCTGAGCATCGAGGGCTTCGAGCGGCTGCTCAGGAAACTCGGGCTCTTTAGGCTCGTCGAGGGCATCGAGAGACTCGACGAGGCGAAGCCGACCGACAATCGGGCGAACGGCCAGAGGGGTGAGAAGAATTTTTTTTCTCTGGCGGGATTTTATCGATCGTTTTTTTTTCATATTTGTGACTTAATCGTTATCTTAAGAAATAATAACAATAATAATAATAATAATAATAATAATAATAATAATAATAATAATAATAATATTTGAATAAAGAAATTAGTATCGTTTAGAAAAAATAGAACTC
Source organism: Pimpla rufipes (assembly GCA_963932165.1). Taxonomy (NCBI): domain Eukaryota; kingdom Metazoa; phylum Arthropoda; class Insecta; order Hymenoptera; family Ichneumonidae; genus Pimpla; species Pimpla rufipes. The sequence continues at coordinate 23,000,647 of OZ010634.1, forward strand.
TTGGAAATTAAAATCTGGCCACTGAATATCGGCGAGAATCGGCAAACTGAGTTGAGCGGCTTCGCGAATTGTCCGAACGACGAAATTGTTCGATCGTTTAACTCGATATTTATGCTTAGTTGTTATCATTACTATTTAAAGAAAGAAAATTAGAATCGTTAAAAAAAAGCGCTCTTGGAAATTAAAATCTGGCTACTTGGGAGATAAATCGGCGAGAATTGGAAAACTCACACTTTATATTTGTTGTTACTTGTTATCATTACTATTAGAAGAAAGAAATTGTTGTCATTTAGAAGAAAAAAAAGCTCTTAGAAATTAAAATCTGGCCGATCGCGAGAAAAATCTGCGAGAATCGGAAAATTCAGTTGACTGGAATTGTCCGAACGTCGATAGAGGGGCAGAAAATTCGCGCGACGGCCGACCGAACTTCTCGAGAAATCATTGAGCAGGGCGAGAGAAAAAAAAGGCGACACAAATACCGTCGCGTTCGCGGAGCGCGCGATACAAGGCCGACAAATTGAGCTATCGAGTTCCGTAATCTCGAAAGTTTATTGCGTAGCCTCCGCGCCTGGATTTAGTCGCGCGGCGAGATTTGCGAAGTCAATGAAATTGTTTCGCGAAAAAGATTTCCAATCGCTTCGGCAAAAAATCGTTCCGCCAAAATTGCGGCCACCAATTTTCTATTATTTTTGTCGCCGTTATTATTATTATTTTTGCTCGCAATGAGTTCGCTAATTGAGCCGCTCGCGAAGAGACAAACGCGGCTCGTTATGAGTTTATTATTGGGACAATGAAATTTTGGGGGGATTTCTGTTTTTTTTTTTTTTTAATTTTTTTCGCCACGTTTTTTAGTCGCGCGGCGGGATTTGCGAAGTCAATGAAATTGTTTCGCGAAAAAGGTTTCCAATCGCTTCGGCAAAAAATCGTTCCGCCAAAATTGCGGCCACCAGTTTTCTATTATTTTTGTCGCCGTTGTTATTATTATTATTTTTGCTCGCAATGAGTTCGCTAATTGAGCCGCTCGCGAAGAGACAAACGCGGCACGTTATGAGTTTATTATTGGGACAATGAAATTTTGGGGGGATTTCTGTTTTTTTTTTTTTTTTTGGAATTTTTTTCGCCACGTTTTTTAGTCGCGCGGCGTGATTTGCGAAGTCAATGAAATTTTTTCGCGAAAAAGGTTTCCAATCGCTTCGGCAAAAAATCGTTCCGCCAAAATTGCGGCCACCAATTTTCTATTATTTTTGTCGCCGTTGTTATTATTATTATTATTTTTGCTCGCAATGAGTTCGCTAATTGAGCCGCTCGCGAAGAGACAAACGCGGCTCGTTATGAGTTTATTATTGGCCCGCGCGCGGAGCTTCCGTTGTTATTTTTGAAATCTCTGGCTCGGATGAGTCAATTGTCGAGAGGTCCAATCAGCGCTAATTCGAGGCCGAACGATCGACTCTCCGCCGCTCGCGTTTATCGCCGATCTCAAGTACAAAATCCCGACGTTACGGTTTTTTGTTATCCCCCCCCCCCCCCCCCCACCGTTAATGAGATAATAGAGAATAAAAACGCGTGACACTCGCGCCACTTGTGGGACGCGGATAAAAATAATGTATATACGACGCGGAGAAGAAGAACGTTCGATTGATTTGGCCGACGTCTATTGAGAGTCAATTGGTCGAACCTCGAGGGGCCCAATTGACCCGCCGAAACGGCCGCTTGACTCGAACATTCGCGCCGGCGAAATTCTCCCACAGTACGTTGAAAATAATTAACTTCGTTGGGAGGACTCAATTTTTTTTATCCAATTCACTTTAATTGAATTCAAATAAAAAAATAAATAGTTACGCTTGTAATTGTAAAGATGTCACAATTTTAGCGAATTATTTAAATAGCATTGAGTTATTTAAATAGCATCGAATTATTTAAATAGCATAAAATTATTTAAATAGCATAAAATTATTTAAATAGCATCGAATTATTTATATAACATCAAATTACTTAAATAACATCGAATTATTTAAATAGCATCGAATTATTTTTAAATAACATCGAATTATTTAAATACCATCGAATTATTTTTAAATAACATCGAATTACTTAAATAACATCGAATTATTTAAATAGCATCGAATTATTTGTAAATAACATCGAATTATTTAAATACCATCGAATTATTTAAATAGCATCAAATTATTTAAATACCATCGAATTATTTAAATAGCATCAAATTATTTAAATAGCATCGAATTATTTAAATAGCATCAAATTATTTAATTAGCATCGAATTGTTTAAATAGCATCGAATTTTTTAATAGTATCGAATTATTTAATATGCAGTTTTTTCCACGCGACTTTTTCGCAAATCGCTGCAGACATGAAAAAAGGGAACATCGGCATCTTTTATCAGAGGTTTATTACGATATAAGCTATCGTTTTCACCGTCTGCCCGCGACTCAGCTCGGGGAATACGTTTCATTCACTTCTCAGCGATAACCATCGACGGGGGGGCAGGCAGAGGGAATTCTCGGTGTATTTAATTCCGTATCAACTGTCAGTAATCGCTGATCAGGTCTCGGCCACGCACTCGGTATCGTTTACCTTCCTCGTGTTTACCTCAGTGGCCGTCCCCCCGGCTTCAGTCATTGTTTGCATGACGCAGTTCGACGAGGGCTCGCGCCACGCGTGGAGTTTGATAAGAACACGTGCTATTTTTCTTTTTTTTTCATTACCTTCCGAGAAATTTCAAAACAATCTGTCAATTTTATATAACTAAGACGTTTCATTTCGTACAATAACAATTGTCGCTCGATCGAATTGTCACTGATTACCGAATAATTAGTGGCAAACAATTCATTTCGGAATCAATAATTTAGGTAATTTTGCGATCAATAATTCCAGTAATTTTACAATTAATAATTCCAGTAGTTTAAAAATCAACTCCAGTAATGTTACAATCAATAATTCCAGTAATTTTAAAATCAATAATTCCAGTTGTTTTACAATTAATTATTCCAGTAATTTTACAATTAATTATTCCAGTAGTTTTACAATCAATAATTCCAGTAATTTTGCAATCAATAATTCCAGTAGTTTTACAATAATTAATTCCAGTAATGTTCCAATTAATAATTCAAATAATTCTACAATCAATAATTGCAGTAGTTTTACAATTAATAATTCCGATGACTTTACGATCAATAATTCCCGTTGCTATATTAACGCCAAACCTAACCGCTGTCTCTCCGCAATTAGACGCAATTTGCCCCGCAATCGCGTTCGCGCCTGCATCCTGCGCGTGCCGAACGATACGGGCGGTTAATGTCCTCGACCGAGATAAAAATTACGCGAAGGAGGACAGAAAAAAAGGCCCTCGACGCGCCTGGCGTTTCCCAGGGCGTCGAACGGACAAACAGAGCCCGCGATTTCGTCACCGGGAAAACCGGCGCTCGCTCCGCGATTTTTCATGTTTTTCGACGATGAAAAAAAAAAAAAAACACAAAAAATATAATTGATCGTCCGGCGATAAATCGTTTCGCCTCGGACGTCCCTCGGTTTGTCCCCCGAAGCCGACGGCGTCTTGTGTGCTCGGACAACACGATGGCTAATCAATCTCGAATCTTGCAGACAGCCCGACGGAATCCAGCCTCGATCCGAACAGCATTAGTTCGCACCAAAGAGTAAGCACGAAATAGATAAATAGAATTAGCGGAATGATTAATATCGGAAGAAAAAATAATTCGCCCGATTTACGTCTGTTTGTCGCTCAATTTATTTCCCAATTTTTTTCTTTTTTTTTTTTTCAGTGTCTCAACAGCCGAGAATTGCTGAGCTCGGTGACGAGGGACCCGAGCCACCCGGCGAAGTCGTCGAACGGCAGCGTCGCGAGCGAAAGCGGAAATCTGCCGGACTGGCTCTTCGCGCGAGTTTGCCCCGTGCTGATCTATCATCTCGCGGGCAACACGAGCGCCGAGCGCGAGGGCTGCGTCGTTCCTCTTAACGCCTACTCGCCGGCCATGAAGGGCGCCATCGACGAGCTCGTGCGCGCCGAGCGGAATATGGAGGCCGAGGAGAACACGCGAAACGTCGTTCAGGGTACGGAAAAACATAAAATACATTTTTTTGAATTTATATATGAATTTTGTTCGAGAGATTTGTATGATTGTAAATAATGATTTTAATGATAATGATGATAATTTTTATTTTTATGATTTATATGATTTTTATTTTTATGATTTATATGATTTTTATTTTTATGATTTATATGATTTTTATATTTTATTCTATATTTATATATTATTATTTTTTAAATTAATATGTAAATTTCGTTCGGGAAATTTATATGTTAATTCAAAAAATAATAATAGAAAAATAAATAATAGAAGAAAACATTACGAATATATTCAACATAAACAAATTATTTAGTACTTTTTTTATTAAGAATTGAATTAATAAAATTGACACTAACGTTTGGTTTCCAAAAAATTCCAGTGTGGGTCTACTCGACAATAAGCATCGTGATAATAAGTCTGTGCGGCCTACTGGGCGTCCTTGTTATTCCCGTGATGGGCAAGAGTTACTATCATCAACTCTTGCAATTTCTCGTCGCCCTGGCGATCGGCACGCTGTGCGGCGACGCCCTTATTCATCTACTGCCACATGTGAGTAAAGATGGGCGAATTATATGACTTAAAAAAATAATTTGACTTAAAAAATAATTTCACTTAAAAAAATAATTTCACGTAAAAACATAATTTCACGTAAAAAAATAATTTGACGTAAAAAAATAATTTCACTTAAAAAAATAATTTGAAGTAAAAAAAATAATTGGACGTAAAAGAATAATTTGAAATAAAAAATAATTTGACTTAAAAAAAAGATTCACTTAGAAAAAATAATTTCACTCTTAAAAAATGATTTGCTTAGTAAAAATTAGTAAAAAATTTTGCTAAAGACTTTTTCGTCCGAGAAAGCCTAGAAAAAAAGTAAATTTTCGATTGAATATCGAACTGACGACTGGTCTCTTGTTCCCAGGCGATGATGGCGCCGCACTCGCACAGCCACGAACTCTCGACGATCATAAAAACGGAGCTGGACGTCGAGGCCGAGCACAACTTGAACATGTGGAAGGGCCTCACGGCGATGCTCGGTCTAATAACGTTTTTCTTCGCGGAAAAGGCGCTCGCGATGATCGCCGAGTGGCGGAAGCATCGTCAACGGAAGAACAAAGTGAGTGTCGAGTGGATTTTTTCCCGATTGCGCAAAATTCCCGCTGTTGAGACTAACAAAAAAAAAAGAAAAAACGCTAACAATTCCCTCTCTGTGTGCTTTAATTTATGTTTGTGCCCGTCACGTGTCGTATCGTCGCGTCTCGCGCCCGAAAATCTCCGCCGAACTTGAGACGCGACGATTCGCAATTTTCGCCCCGAAAAATCGGCAAACACGACGCGCGTTCTCAGTTGGCCTCTGACGATTTTCAGCTGCCGACGAGGGTGCGGGTGATGCGCGAGACCGACGGCGCCAACAGCAACAACGTCGGCGAGAAACTCTGCAAGCACAAGTACTCGTCCTATCCCTACTGCTACGGGGAAATCACCACGGAGACGCGAGGTGAGTCAACGCGAATTTCAAAAGTCGAAAAAGTCGAAAGCAGCTTCAACCACTGACTTTCCCGAATGGCGCAATAAATTTCAAACGGCAAAAAAGAAGCACGTTGAACATGAAAAATAATTAATTCGAAACATATGTTGAGTAAAAAAAACAACAAAAAATTGAAAAGTATGTTGAATACAAAAAAATTCGCAAAATACGTTGAATTAAAAAAAAAATACATTCGGAAAATATATTGTATAAAAAAACGTAAAAAATTCGAAATGTATGTTAAATAAAAAAGTTCAAAAATTTGAAAAATATGTTGAATAAAGAAAAATCGAAGAATATGTTGAATAAAAAAACGTAAAAATTCGACAAATATGTTGAAAAACGTTAAATAAAAAACGTAAAAAAATTCGGAAAATATGTTGCATAAAAAAACGTAAAAAAATTCGAAAAGTATGTTGAATAAAGAAAAATCGAAAAATATGTTGAATAAAAAACCGTGAAAATTCGACAAATATGTTGAATAAAAAAGAAAATCGAAAAACATATTAATTTTAAAAAAAAGTAACGAGATCGAAAAACACATTAACCAAAAAAAAAAAAATTCAATTCGAAAAACGTCGAGCAAAAAAAATTCGTGAAACGTCGAACAAAAAAAAATCGAAAAACTTCGTTTACAAAACTAAAAAAAAAAAATATCTCGTCCCGAACTAACGTCCCGACTCTCCCCCTCACCACAGACAATCACCACGACCGCCAGCACAACGACCACGAGCGCGCGGCGCCGATCGACGAGGAGAAGCCGCTCACGTCGAGTTGCAACAACAGCGTGGTGGTCGCGCCGGCGCGAATAATCCCGGACAAGGAGGATCTGGATGGCGCGAAGGAGGCGCTGAAGAAGTGCGAGGCGGCTGAAAACAACGACTGGCGGCTCGACGGCGACGCGGCGCCGCTCAACGTCACCGACCGCACGGTCGTGCTGCCGAATCACAAGCATCATCGTCACAATCATCGTCATCGCAGCCGCAGCCCGCAGGAAAATCGGCACGCGGGGAGCGGCGGCGGCGGCGCCGCCGGCGAGGGTCCCGAGATTCCTCTGAACGAGACCGAGAGCTACACGGTGATTATTCGCGAGCACGAGAACAAACATCACGGCCACACGCATTCGCACGGCCACGTTCACGCCGCACCCGATTCCATGTCCAGCGTCGCCTGGATGGTCGTCATGGGCGACGGTCTTCACAATTTCACCGACGGCATGGCAATCGGCGCCGCTTTCGCCGCCAACGTCGCCGGCGGTTTCTCCACCGCCATCGCCGTGTTTTGTCACGAATTGCCACACGAACTCGGCGATTTCGCGGTGCTGCTCAAGGCCGGCATGAGCTGGCGCCAGGCGCTCTTTTATAATTTACTCTCGTCGGTGCTTTGCCTGTTTGGCATGATCATTGGAGTACTGCTCGGCGCCACTCCCACCGCTACTAGTTGGATTTTCGCTGCCGCCGCTGGGATGTTTATATATATCGCGCTTGTCGATATGGTGAGTTTTTTACGATTCTTTTATTTATTTTGATGAATTTCACGATCCTTTTTAGTTTTTGTTTATTTAAAAAATGTTTTTGACGTTGATTTTTAATTTATATCGTCGTTCTGAAGTCGGGGAACACTGCAAAACATTTTTTTCATTAATTTAGAAAAAAATGCCGATTTTTTTAAAAATTTTTTATTTTATTTTATTTTATTTTTTTCAAAATTTCAGAAAATGCCTAAAACTCCAGAAAATTCCTAAAATTCCAGAATTCCAAAAACCTGATACATTTTTTTTTCTTGATTAAAAAAAAATCATTTCCTCGATGTTTTTTTGCCATAAAATCGGGTCCGATGAAAAAATGCAAAAACCGATCCCCCCGAGAATTAAAAATTCTTTTTCTCGAAATATCGACTTTTAACCCCTCCCATAGTTCTCAAATCGCGCATTCTATCCCGGAAAACATTTTTTTTTCTTGACTTCGCAAAAAATAATTTACGTTTTTTTTCGATCGACAATAACAAATTTTGTAAAGTGTCAGCAAACAAAATTTGTTCGTCCCGTAAAAATACTCTGACCAAGTATTACTTAACGTGACACGTTAATTATTATCGCATTACGAAACTATCGATAATCTCAATCGAAAAATTTTCTTGTCTCCTCGCCGTTTAGATTCCCGAGCTGTCGTCGAGTCACTCGGAGGAGGGCGGCTCGCGCTGGGAATGCGTCCTGCAGGCGATGGGCCTCATCACGGGACTCGGCATAATGCTCATCATAGCGCTCTACGAACACGATCTGAAGCACATTTTCAGCGACTAAAACGCGGCCGCCCGTTGCGAGGAAACTTACAAAAAATCACACACAGAAACGGACGACGAAAAAAAAGCAGCTCGAGAGACTCGGAAGCTGCGGCGCGAAAATTCACCGCGTTCGTCCGTCGTGCGAGTTGAAGACACGAGCGACGAGTAAAAAAAAAGAGAGGCGCCTGGTAGCGTCGTCGGCATCGCGCGCGGTGCGAAGAAATGAAGAGAAAAGAAGAGAAAACAAAAAAACCCACCACACTCGTACACAGCTATTTAAACGATAATAAGACGGGGAGGCGAATTGATGGAAATGATGGGAGGAACAGTGCGAAACAGTCAATTGCTAATTTACCGACGTTCGATTTTTTCGTTCTTTCTTTTTCTTTTATTTTATTTTTTTTAATTAATCATCGTCTCGATGTAGGAAGGAAAAGACACTTTTTTCAGCGTTTTTTCCTCTCGTTTTTTTCCCATCCTCGAAACTCAGACGTTCGATACTCATCGCGGCGATTGTTTAACGAGCGAATTTTTCCCGCCTTCCTCCTCGCGTCTCGCGGTTTGTAAACCGTGGAAGCTGAAACGGCTGTTCACACACGGAAACGATCGGCGCGACGGTTGCGCAATTTCGGTTTTACGGTCGATCGACGGTGACGCGAACGCCGGGGAAACGTGGAACGAGAACGACGTTTTTTTTGTCGGATTTTTCCTTGAAACCGCAGCGTGAATTGAAAAAAAAAAAAAACGCGAAACGACGAAATTGTTCCACTTTCGATGAGCTAAGAGATTTTTTTTCTCCGAATCTCGCATTTTATGAATTACGGTTTTTGCTCCGTGTTTTTTTTTTTTAGCGGAAAATGTCGAAACGTGGGTTGAATTTCAAGACACAAAAAGGCGAAAACTCGTCGAACGTTTTTCCGTAAAAAAAACGAAATAAGCCGTTGGATCGCAAATTCCATCGAATTCCGCGGATTCTCTTTTAGTTTTTACGAGCGATCGCGACGCTTCTTGAATTTTTCTGTTCCCGCTGGAAAAGAAATTCCTCTCAGTCAATTCCCACGACGCTCGTTTATTACTACAAAACTCGGTGCTATACTTCCAATATACCGCGCGACATTCGAGCGAATGTTACGCCGAATTCGTTTCCGTTGCCTTCTTGCGTTTTGTTTTTTTCCGCTTCCGTTGAATCGGAAATTGATGATCGTCTTATAATGCATCGTAAAAATAAAAATAAAAATGAAAACGAAAACGAAGGAACGCGTAGTCGTGCACATCTCAACGCGAAACGCAGGAAGATCGAATTTTTCGAAGGATTCGCGATTTTTGCGATCTCAAAGACGCGATATTTTTTTTTTTTTTTTTCTCGGAAAATTCGACTCTTCGTGTTTCCAAAAATTCTCATTAGTGTCTAAAAACGCGAGGCGACGAGAGATCCGCGAAGAAAAAAAAAGAAAAATGTGTCGCGAGTGGAAAACATGACCCATCGATTATTTAGCGTAAATAAGTTGATTTTTCATTCTCCCGTTTCGCCCGGCGAATGCATTTATTATGAAATTTACAGTTAGTTAAGCGTTAGATATACAAATATATATATATATTATCATATATATTATATATAATTTCCAGGCATCTCGATCGTGGGTCGACGATTTTTCTGGCCGACGACGAATTTGTACATTCACCGAACGATTTCAAAAACGACGAAACTTGTTTCGTCGTTCGCCACCGGAATTTACCCGACGATTTTTCGCGGGCGAATTGAAAACACGAGTATTGCTTTTTTTTCTTTCTTCTCTCGCGCCGGAAACGCTCGCGATTCACGGCGCGACGACTTAATTAACGAATTACTTAAATCGCGTCGACTTAGGCAGTTTCTTTTTTTTTTCTTTTCGTTTCGCCTCAAAGCGAAAGCGAAACGTTGAATATATACTTTTTTACGTAAAAGGAGTAAAACGAAAAAGAGAAACCGGTGTCGCGTGGTCGTTCGTCTCAAGCAGCAAACGAAATAATTGATTCGGTGGAATCTAATTTCTCGCTCGTTTCCGCGCGAAACGAAATCTGAATTTTTTTCAAATGAAAAAAAAAAAAAAAAAAAAAAAATCGAAGTATTTCTCCGAAAAAAAATGAGAGCAGCGAATGCAGCGAACGACGCGCGAAAAAGTTGCGAACGAGGCGACAAAGTGTTATACAAACTTTTTTTGTGTAAGAAAAAAAAAAGATAAATGCGATAATAAAGAAGCGGCTGGTGTAAAACTTGAGGTTTTCTTTATTTCATCAACTTTCCATAATTTTCTTCCCTTTTCTCTTCTCCCATCGGCGACTTTTGCGCGAATTTAGCGACGAAGTCGTTCCGGTTTCTTTAAACTACAAACGCGACAATAAATAAATAGGTCGAAGGCATTTCAAGTGAGGATGAAGATCGAGAGAAATATCACAATTGTATTGTTTTCCTTTTTTTTTTAAGTATTAAAAGAAAAAGTAATGACGATCCCGTCATCACACGGAGACGAGATCGTCTTTGTCGCTCATCTGCGCGTTGAGACTGAACGCGGTGTCCGTGCTGGCCTCGCTGTTGAGGCTCTCGTTGAAGATCGGCTTCTTCTGGCTGACGTCGTTCATCTCGCGCATCAGACCCGCCATATCGTCGTCCGGGTCGATCTCCTGGGACGTCGCGTCGGCCTTCGTCGCGCCCGAGCCGCGCATCGCCGATGGCTTTGGTTGTTCCTCGAACTGAAGGGGAAATTTGGTTTAGACGTCGGTTTAAATTGAGATGCGAATTAAATTTCAAGTGATCTTTTCAAATTAAATTTCAAGTGAGTTTTTCACGTGAAATTTCAAATGAAATTTCAAGTGAAATTTCAAGTGAATTTTTTTAATGAAATTTCAAGTGAAATTTCAAGTGAATTTTTTTAATGAAATTTCAAGTGAAATTTCAAGTGAATTTTTAAAAATAAAATTTCAAGTGAATTTTTTAAATGAAATTTCAAGTGGTTTTTTAAAATGAAATTTCAAGTGAATTTTTTAAATGAAATTTCAAGTGATTTTTCGAATGAAATTTCAAGTGAAACTCGAAGCCGAAAAAAAGCAAAATTCGTACGTACAGTCATGGTCTCCAATTTACAAGGCGCAGGGAGATCCATGTGAAAGACGCAATTCGAGTCGAAGACCACGGGCACCGGCTCGTGACACTCTATGTCCGCTCGCATCGCGCCGCAGGCTTTGAACAAAACTTGATGCTGGTCCTGTGCTTGTGAAAAAAAAAAAAAAAAAAAAAAAAATTATAATAATAATAATAAACATTTTGTTCGCGATTTCACGGCAATACAATCGACGGACGACGGCCTCAAAACTCGTACCTTGAGAATGTGCTTTCTGCAGTGTTTAGCGGAAGGCAACGTCCTCTCGCCGCACTTTACGCCGCCCTCCGTGAATATACATTTCGGAACACTCGGTGGCTTCTGTGTCGGACCTTCGGATGCCTGAAATAATTTATTTTCCCCACATTATTAGTTGCACATAAATCGCCAGTTTAATTTTCTATTGGATTAAAATTTCTCACTCGTGATCGTCTCTCCAGCGATTTTCTGTAGAGAATCGCCTCGACCCCGCTTCTCCGGTGATAACCGTTGAGCGCCTTGAGCTTCTCGTAGATCTTCTTCTCCCTCGCGCTCTCCTTCGGCTGATCGTGAATGCTGCCTGCGAAAATATTCCAAGCGTTCGTCGTACAGTGAAGAAAAATAATAAACATTTTTTATTTATTTTGAATTTTTTTTTTGTGAAGAATTTTTTTTTCTTTTAATTTTTTTCGGCTACTTTCGACTCACACAAAGTTTCCTTCTCTTTCTTCAGCGCGTGCAGATACTTCCGTCTCTTCTCCTTCAGGCTGTACTGCAGCCTCCGAAACTGCTCGATGTACAGCGACTGCAGCCTGATGAGCTTCTCGCGCGCTATGTAAATCACCTCCTCGGCCGTGAAAATCCCGGCGTGCCTTAAAAAGTGAATACTTGGATTTTAACGGGGCGCGTAGAATCGTCCCGCTCGTGGGTTTCATTGGCGCAAGCAACTACGACAGGATAGATTTTTTTTTAAACGATAAAAAAAAAAATAAATAAAAATTACTGTAATAATTTCTGAGGGATTTAAAAAACGAGAAATACTGGCGAAAAATGCACAAGCCGAAGCATGCTAGCATAACTACTACTGAAATTGATAAAAAAAATAAGAAGAAGAAGGTAAACCGAAATTTACTCTACGGAAATTAGTAAAATGAGAAATTTAGAAAAGATGAGAAGTAGAATTGGAAATATATATAGTGATAATTTTACTGGAAAGTAGATCGAGGATAGAAGGAGAAACAGGATCGAGGATCGAGAGAAAAAACGTGCGAATTTATTCGAGTGCTCTGGCTCACTTCAACGGATCCTCCTGCGCGCTGTGCAGACTCTCGTTGTCGCTGTCGTCGAGAAAAGTCCCTCGCAGCGTGTCGCTCACGATCGTCGGCTCGACGTCGCTGTCGCTCGAGCTCGCGTAGTCGAGAACGTCGCTGCCGTTCGCCGTGTTCACGCTGTGAGCGTCCACGTCCGCTGAAGATGAATTGTATGTTAAAAAAAAAATAGGCGACTTTGTAATGGAATTGAGATTAAAATAAATTCAAGTTGAAATAAATTCTATGGAATTTGGGTTCAAATAAATTCCATGGAATTTGGGTTTGAATAAATTCCGTGGAATTTGGGTTCGAATAAATTCCATGGAATTTGGGTTCGAATTAATTTCGTGGAATTTGGGTTCAAATAAATCCCATGGAATTTGGGTTCAAATGAATTCTATGGAATTTGGGTTCAAATAAATTCCATGGAATTTGGGTTCAAATAAATTCCATGGAATTTGGGTTCAAATAAATTCCATGAAATTTGGGTTCAAATAAATTCCATGGAATTTGGGTTCAAATATATCCCAAGGAATTTGGGTTCGAATAAATTCCATGGAATTTGGGTTCGAATAAATTCCATGGAATTTGGGTTCGAATCAATTCCATGGAATTTGGGTTCGAATAAATTCCATGGAATTTAGGTTTGAATGAATTTTATAGAATTTGGATTGAAATAAATCCTATGGGATTCGAATTAAGTTTATAGAATTTAGATTGAAATGAATCCTATGGACTTTGGATCCAAATAAATTCCATGGAATTTAGGTTTCAATGAAATTTATAGTATATGGATTGAAATAAATCCTATGAAATTCAGGTTGAAATAATTCCTATGGAATTCAGGTTGAAATAATTCCTATGGAATTCAGGTTGAAATAATTCCTATGGAATTCAGGTTTAAATAAATTTCGCATTTAGACTAAAAATTCAACAACGACTAACTGAAGGGGTCGAGGCACTTGATTTGTCCCCTGGCCTCGTCGTCCTCGGTGTCTTCGGAGTCCTCCTCCTCGACATAATGACCGAGTTTCAGCAGAAGCGTTTCCGGCGACTGCGGCAACGAGTGCTTCGACGTCGATCTTATCCGAGCGATCTGCGTCTTTCTCGTGTGCTCGGCGCAGTATCTAAATCATTTTAATTCCATTACAAACATTAAAAAATAAATTTCCTCCTAATTTATTTAAAAAATGTATTTTTAAATAATTTTTTTATATAGTTATAAAATAAAATCAACTCACGACAAGTCTCGCTTGTCGAGTTTGGGCGCGGCGTTGTAGCACTTGCGGCCGTTTGTGTTGTGGATGAAGCTGCAGGGCCTGTAAGGCGCGCTCGGGTCCTCGAGAATGTGACGCGAGCAGTAGGCATAATTCTCGAGGCAGGGCTGCGTGCAGTCGTAATTCGCGTACGAGCAACTCGCGCTCTTTGCCAATTTCGTCGGCGGATTCTGGGCTACGGCTGGCATCGCGCTTCGTGGAACGCGGAACATATTAGTCTGTTGGAAAAAGAAGAAATAGAAAAAAATATATATATAGAAATCATTCCTGTCGCACATCTTTTTTTATCATAACTTCCGCTACTCCTATTTTATACGAACATCATTCATACGAATAATAGAAAAATATATTAATTGATAATTACAATAGTAAAAAATATATAAATATAGAAAAATAAAAAATAAAAAATATATAGAAAAAAAATGGTATAGAAATTATTCCTCTTGCACATCTTTTTTTTATCATAACTTCCGTTGCTCCTCTTTTATACGAATAATAGAAAAATATATTACTTAATAATAACAATAGTAACAATAACAATAATAATAATAATAATAATAATAATAATAATACGGCGTGAATATCTTTACACATTTCGATAGGATTTACGGCCAGAAACGCGATTTTCCTCCCACTTCTCCCGATTCCCCAAATTCAAAAAGCCCGCCGTTACCAAAATGGCGTCCTCGACCCCGTGACTCAAGCGACGATCTCTAAAAAAAATACGCAAATCCGCGAAAACCGAACCCCGGGCCACGCGAGTCGCCCGTAAAATCGTCCCGCGATTTTTCGTCAATTATCCCCGCATTTCCGGATCCGACGACGGGAATTTTATCGGAAAAAACGTGATACGCGAGAGTCGCGCGGCCGACTCGGTGGGTGGCGCGCAGTGCGATCGGCCATTACGTTTCGCGTGGGTATGTTGCACACACATCTCGATAAATACCGTCGCAACGTAGTAATAACCGCTCGTGGTTCACGTCAGGCACGTTGGGCGTGTAGAACGAAATATAAAACCCGAGGGTAAAAAGCCGCCGTTGACGAAGGGACGCGCGTAGGGCGGTTTTCGAATCGAGGGGCGCGCGAGACCGCGGAGATGATCGCGGGATGAGAGAGCGGGGTATCCGCGGTTCGCGTCGAGAGGACGAGCGACGAAAAAACGTCTCCCCCGAGCGGCGGTTCTCCCCGTCGAGAGAGATCGAGAGTGTGTCGAATGGCGTCGCAGCGGCCCCCGAGAACGAAATTTTTCATGTAAAAAGAGCCACGAAAGATCACCGATTTTATTCCAAGCCTAAGGGAGACAGAAACGAGGAGAGAGAGAGAGACAAAAAACAGAGACAGACGATTCTCAGGATTCTCAGTCACGAGGCGATAATGAGAGACGGAAAAAAAAGGCAAAGAAACACGTACGAAAGTGTCCGGATGGTTTATATATACATTTTATATATATATGTATATATATATAAATTTTATTATTATATATATATAATATATATGTATATAAATTTTTTTTTTCACACTCGCGTTGTATATATTTCGCACGAAGGGAAAATCCGTGGGTTACACGAGTTTGTACGAGTGCAGGTGACGAAGATAAACCGCTAGTCTCACGGGAGAAAGAGAGAGAGAGAGAGAGAGAGAGAGATGGATGTATAGACTGACTTTTCCAGGCTGTGCACGACGGAGCTCCGCGGCCGCCCATCGACCTCGCGCGACTCTGTTTATCTCACGACTGAACCGTAGACTCTGTTTTTTTTTCTTCTGTCTCTGTCTTCGTTTCTCTCTCTCTCTGTCTCTGTCGACGTCGACGTCCTCGTCTCTCGGTCGGGTACGCGATGCGGCGAAGGTGCGTGTGAGACGGCGCGGACGGACTGCGCGACGCGGCGCCACGGACGCGTGATTACCCCCCCCCCCCCCCCCCACCACTCACTCACTCAGAGCGTCACTCAAGCCGGCATCGCGCATGCGCTGCGAAGCTTGGAGCCTGATGCGCACGCGTCGCGCGGATGAAGGGATTTACTTACGCGAGTTTGATGTTATGTATTTCGTGGTCATGTTACCGTGAATAATGGTAGCGATAATTTCGCTTTGGTTATTTTGGCATTTTTAGCAGTATATTTTATTTTTGAAAAAATAATAATAAATGATAACCAGACGGAATTTTTCGACGCGAGATTTTTTAAGAAATTAGCATTACTCGCGACTTTCCGTATAAATGTTACCGTAAATAATAATACCGATATTTTCGCATTGATTATTTTGGCATTTATAGCCGTAAATTTTATTTAAAAAAATGAAATGAACGGTAATCGTACAGAATTTTCCGTAAACAATATTAAATTTAATATTACCGTAAACAATTTTAAATTTAATATTACCGTAAACAATAATACCGATATTTCCGTATTGGTTATTTTGGCCTTTTTAGTCGTAAATTTTATTTTAAAAAAATTAATAAACGATAATTGGACGGAATTCTTCGAAGCCGAGATTTTTCGAAAAAATCGTGTTACTCGCGACTTTCCGTATAAATGTTACCGTAAACAATAATACCGATCGATTTTCGCATTTATTATTTTAACATTTTCAGCCGTACATTTTATAAAAAAAAAAAAAAAAATAAGCGATAATCGGGTAGAATTTTCCGACGCGACATTTTTCAAGAAATTCGCTTTACTCCCGATTTTCCGTATAAAGATTACAGTAAACAATAATACCGATATTTTCGCATTGGTTATTTTAGCATTTTTTGCCGTACATTTTATAAAAAAAAAAAGAATACAAAAAAAAACGATAACCGGATGGAATTTCCCGACGCGAAATTTTTTCGTGAAAGTCGCGTTACTCGTTACACGGCCACGAAATCGCATTCGGCGATCACGCCAGGTGAATCACGCGGAGCGGCAAAGTCCGCCGGCGTCTCCGGGAATCGCCGCGTCGCCGCAGCGCGTAGGGTTTTTCCCGAATACCTCCGCGATCTCTCTCGGTCCGTCGTTTTCTCGCTGACCGACCGTGCGGGGTGACTTTTCTTTTTCGCTTTTATTGCCCACGTTTCTCGGTAAGGGTGGTTTTATTGTCTATCCCGTGGAGTCGAACGCGGCGGCCGGTTTTGGGTCATTATATACCTGTTTCCTCGTCCGCCGCCCCCTTCCCCCCCTCTCCCCTCCCCACCCGGCCCGTTATAATTCGGCGCCTAACGGTATCCTTTCCGCACCGTGCGAAACCGATCGGCCGGTTGTGACTCATGACGCGGATTTAATTCGGACCCCTCAGTACACGCTCGGCAATCGCTCGGAGTGCAAATCACGCGTTGTGAGGAAAAACAAGGAGGGAAAAATCGCGTGGAATGTCGGCGCGAAAAATCCGAAGAGCACGAAACACACGCGGGTTTTCCGGTGCGTTCGAATTGAAGTAGAGAGACAACAACAACAAAAAAACATGGCGTCTCATCCGCTGTGAAGTTGACGCGCGATTAACGATTAATCGATTGTCGTCGATTTATTATCGATAGCGTCGAGTTTTGCTATCGAGTTAATTTATGTTTGTTGTTGAGGTAATTGAATAACGCGATTCACGACGGCTTTGAGCGATTTTATTTTACGCCGATTTATGTACGAAATATATGGGCGCTTTTGTGTATAATTTTTTTTTTTATTCTGTTATCGCGTGTATTTTACGATTTTCATGAAAATCGCAATGACGTCAAATTGAAATTTTTATTTCTTTCCAGGACAGTCACGAGCGCAACCGGAAGTAAATACTGAGCACGATTGATCGGTAAATTGAGAACACTAAAAGTGCCTCATTCACGCCGATTTCCAAGAGACTGTGAATTCAGTGCGTGAGAAACGAAACCCGAAAACAGTGCGTCGCGCGTTTTCTCGGGAAATCCGCGCGAGTGACTTGTTAAAAGAAAGTGAAAGTGATTTTTACCCGAACAAACGATCGGTTAACAGTCCTTAAAAACGCTCCAAAAGTGCCTCGTAGATAGCACGCGAAATCGAACGCGAATCGCGTTCGAATCGCGATCCACCTGAACGTCCTTCGCGCGCTCTCTGAAGTCAGCGCGCAGGCGCGACTTATCGCGAGTGTGTCGACAATCGATTACAATCGAACGATAGTCGCTCGCGATACAACCAAGTGAAGTTAACGCCATAAAAGTGAAAACAGCAGCAAAACACACGCGCTACTATCGATAATCGATCACAATCGCGGCTCGCCGCTCAAACAAACAGAGAATTCTTCAGCGAACGATGCAATTCAACCAAGTGAAGTTAACGCCTTAAAAGTGAAAACACTGCATGCAGCAGCAGCAACAAACAAACAAATCACAAAACACGCTGCGCGCCCCAATCGATAATCGATCCCAATCGCTAATCGATCGCGACTCGACCCATCATCACAGACAGAGAAAATTCAGCGAACGATTGTCGCGTCTCTCGCGATCCAACCAAGTGAAGTGAACGCCTTAAAATTGGAAACACTGCAGCAGCAGCAACAAACAAACAAACAAACCACAAAACACGCTGCGCGCTCCTATCGATAATCGATCCCAATCGCCAGTCGATCACAACTCGTCGCTGCTCATATTCAGACGAGACGAGACCGAGCTAGGCTCAGCGTCGCGAAGTCGGCCGCGGCTGCGGCTGCGGCGGCGGTGGCGGCGGTTCTCGAAGCGCCGCAAGCCCGACGCAGTCGCTCGTCTCGTCCCAACGCCGTTCGCGGGCTACCCCCCCGTGCGTGTATGTGTGCGCGCCGTGTGTGTACATATACATATACAATATATATATATATATACACATATATATATAGTATATATAAATGGCGGCTGACGAAAAATGGTACTTCACGAAGGAACAGCTTGGAAACACACCGAGTCGAAGATGCGGAATAGACGCGGATAAGGAGCTCAGCTATCGGCAGCAGGCGGCGAATTTTATTCAGGACATGGGACAACGGCTGCAAGTGTATCCTTTTTTATTCGCTCCCCCGCGGGACAAACGCGACCGGAAACGCGAACGCGGATCTCTCTCACGGCGATCGGGTGGAAAAAATACACACACACACACACAGAGAGAGAGAGAGAGACGGACGCTTAGGACGGACGGCGAGACGCGCGAGACACGCGTTTTTAGGTGGCTTGAGGGCTTTGGGCGCGTGTTTCACGCGTGTCACGCGATGAACGCGGTTCCAGGGTTACCTGGGAATGACGATTTTATGACCTGGGATGCATTGGTTGGGCTTGGGGGATCGTTTAGAGGCAGCCCGGGCGTCCTAACCTCACTTTGGATGCGGGGCTATGTGCGCGTTGATGTGGGGAGAGAGGAGAGGAGAGACGGTAAACACTATGGTGGAGACGAGTCTCTCTGCGTTCTCTCTCTTCCTTTCTCCCCCCCTCCCCCCACGCGCGTCATACATGTGGTTTTTGAAGGGTTTTCTTTTTTGGGTTTTGCGGAAGGATTTTTATACCTGGGGGTTTACCATGGGGTTTGAGGATTTTTTTGGGGTGTTTGTGAGGATTTTTAGGTAGCGGGGAATGTTTTTGGGAGGGGGAGGGGGAGACGGATGATGGTTTTCGGGAATCGGGTCAGCGTACATTTGACACGGATCGCTCGTGGTCTTTTTTTTTTTTTTTGGTTTCTGGGGTGGTTTGAAGGCTTTTTCTTTTTTGGGGTTGTCGCAATTGTTTTCACGGTTTTGAGGAGGTTTTTTTTGTGTAAAAATGGGTTGAATTGGAGAATTGGGTGTTTAGATTGATTTTTTAAGAGATGACGGGGGTGATGCAGGTGTTTTTGGGGTTTCGGGACGGCACCGATTTTTTTGGTTTTCGGAGGTTTTTTCAAATGATTTTTTATACAAAACGGATGATTTACATAGATTCTCTGGAGAAGTAGGATAATTTGGGAGGAGGGGAGAAAGAAAAAGGAATTCTTATGTTTTGGTACAAAAGACGTAACACAGAGGACGCAGCTACCTATTTAGCTATAAAAAACATGATTTCTCCACTCTCCCTGCATTCTTGGTCAACAATTTGACTTCCGATACAACGTAACAAAGTTTTTGGTCACCCAAAACCCAAAACAAGACTCGGCGGTGGTTTCAGAGTCAGCTCCGGTCACAAAGTATTTCTCTATCTTTTCCTTGCTAAATTCTTCGTAGTCCATTCTCGCTCTCTTCGAGGCCCGACACGAGTCATTTTCTCGTACTCAAAAGCCGCTGTCTTGTGGATAAAATGTAATTTTCCTGAATAAAAGCATTGATTTCCAACAAAAAAAAAAAAAAGAAAAAAAAAAACAGAAAAACAGTTGTTCTCAGTCTCTTCTCGTCGCGAGTTTGTCGCTCAAAGACCGCATTATCGTAGAGAATTTAATTCAACCGAGGAGCCACCCAAGAGGTATCCTTTTTTCCCCCCCTAGAATCCCATTTTTCGCCCACCTCGAGTCTTCCCCGCATGACTCTATTTATTTATTTTTTCTACAATCCTTCGCACTCAAAGTACTAAAACCATCAACTTCAAACTTATTCGCATTTTACTACAAAATACCCACGAAACGGAGCCAATCTCGCTGTTGAAACAACCGATTACAGCCGATTTATGCGAAACGAAAGAAGCGCGTCGCAAATTACGTAACGCCAGCCAATCCACGAAATTTCCTTAACTACCGATATTTTTCAACGGCGCCACAGTTCGCAATTATGCATAAACACGGCGATAGTGTACATGCACAGATTCTACGTGTTCCACTCGCTGTCGCAGTTCCACAGGAACGCGATAGCCTCGGCCGCCCTGTTTCTCGCCGCGAAGGTCGAGGAACAGCCCCGCAAGTTGGAGCACGTTATCAAGATAGCTCACACGTGTCTTCACAGAGACCAGATTGACACGAGATCCGAGGTGAGCCTTCGAAACAAAATATCGTCAGCCAAAAAAAAAAAAAAAAAAAAAGAAAAAGGCCCGCAAAAAACAGTAAAAACACAGAGAAAGAATCTACGAGATGAATCGGTTTGCAGCCTTATCTGGAGCAAGCTCAGGACTTGGTGTTCAACGAGAATGTGCTGCTGCAAACGTTGGGGTTCGACGTTGCGATCGACCATCCCCACACCCACGTTGTGAGATGTTGTCACCTGGTTAAAGGTCAGTGAAACGGCGAAATTATCTCACAATTTTTCTGCCATAATTATCGTATGATTTTCAAGGGCTTGTCCCGTTTATTATAAATAAATAAATAAATAAATAAATAAATTTTTCGCTTGGGGATCAAAATTGTGAATGAGCAAAAAAGCGAATTTTTTAAATCAGCGTTGTAAGTACCTATGACTTTAAGAATTAAAGTTTGTACCACGGTTTATATTCCGGTTACGATTTTCTAACGATGACCTGTAGCGATTATAAAATGATACGTGAACTTTTGAATAGCCGTAAGGAAAACCTAATTTTTCATGAAATTTTCGGAAAAATTGTGAGAAAAATGGGCTAAAAGTGCTCCATTATTTTCGCAATGCGTTAACAGTATTTCTCTATTTTTTCAATAATATTACCACGAAGTTTTATGGGAAATTAATATTTCTTGTCTCTGTTTAAAAGTTTACACGTCGTATTATAATCATTACGAGTAATTATTATAAAAACGTTACAATATTACAAGGCCAATTGTACCGTCAGTTTTATTTCTACAAAGATTAGGGATTTACAACTCTGGATAAAATATAGCCAATTTCGAAATAATGAACGTCTGAATCTAGAATGGTTTGAAATTCGTCCATCATTATAAAATTCGTTACTTCGAACATTCGCTATTTCGATTATTCGCTATTTTAATTTCATTTTAATAAAGATTGGCGTCAAGATAGCGAATGTTAAAAATAACGAATTTCATCATTACGGCAATTCCAGGATTCAGTCGTTCGTTATTTTGAAATTAGCTATTTCATCAATTCGCAATCTTGACCCCCACCGAATTTTTTATCGAGCTGTAATCGCCGAAAAATTAACAATCCTTTTTCACCTTTCCTTTGCAGCGAGCAAGGACTTGGCCCAGACTTCGTACTTCATGGCGTCTAACAGGTGGCTAAATGCACACTTCCGTTAAATATTATCTATCGCGCTTCGGCGCGTCGGCGTGACGTTCCTACCCGCGTCGTTTTCGGCCTCGCGCCGCTCTCACCGAAGCTCGCGCGACGAACTTTGATTTTTTTCTTTTATTTTCGCACGAAGAAAATGTCGTCGTCGAAAAATCGCGGGAGGAACGTTGCGTCCCGCTCGGCGCTCGTCCGCTCGGAAAAACAGCGTGTGGACAGTAAGAAAAGAGAGTGAGAGAGAGAGAAAAAATAGATAAAAATTGCGTGACGAGCGGTGAAGGTAAATAATTCTCAACGCAAAACTCAGACGTAGATAATTCGCTTCGATGTCATCGTCGTTGGAATCATAATAATTATTATTTTTTTCTCACTTCATTTCTTCGCGAAAAGCATGATTTTTTTCCCCAACCCTCAATCCTGTTGTTCCTCTTAATAATTTATTTCCAACACATTTAACGTTTAGATACAAAAAATTAAAAAATAAAAGTTATTCTCGCGATGGAATTACAAATTTTTTACTTACGAAACTCGGCGCCTCGCGCTCTCGTTTCAGCTTACACTTGACCACGATGTGCCTGCAGTACAAGCCGACGGTCGTCGCGTGTTTCTGCATTCACCTCGCCTGCAAATGGTCCAACTGGGAGGTGAGAAACATTTTTTTTCGCCAGGTTCTCTTCCACGATTTAGTTCCATGTGTTTATTAATTTTTTTTTTTTTTTTTCTAAAAAAGATTCCGCAGAGCAACGAGGGCAAGCAGTGGTTCTGGTACGTCGACAGCAGCGTCACCGCCGAGCAGCTTCAGCAGCTCACCGCCGAGTTTCTTCACATATTCGACAAGTGCCCGTCGCGACTCAAACGAAAGATCATGAGCATCTCGGCGAACCAGAGTCCCAGCATAAATCACCCCAGTCTGCCGAACTCGCCTTTCGTAAGTAGCTCGGAAAATTTGCGAAAACTCCTCACAGTCCATCGCGATTAGTTTATATAATATTAATATTAATATATATTTTCTTAATGAATATTTCAATATTAATATATACTTTTTTATGAATATTTCAATATTAATATTTAAATATTTCACAATCCCACGAATATTTCTAATTTAGTTAGAAATATTAATAGTTTAATACTAATAATGAATAATTAATTAATCAATATTTAATTAATATTTTATATAATATAAAAAATTACCATTTTTAACGAAAACCCCCAAAAAACCCCCCTACGTGATTTCAGGACGCGGAGCCGCGCCGCGTACAATCTCCGGCGATGGACGGCGGCCCGACGTTCCAGTCGTCGCGTCCCTTCCCGCCGGAGGATCCGAAGAAGCCGTCGTCCCTGAGCGGCGGCACCTCGGCCTCCTCCTCCTCGTCCAACCGTCTGCCGATGGATTACCGCGAGTACCGCGAGAAGAAGGAGCGCGAGCGTCTCGAGCGAGAAAAAACGGGTGCGATGGGCCCAGCGGCGGCGACAAACACAACGTCCCAGTCGTCCGGCGAAATCGCCGCGGTCGCGAAGCCTCATCACTCGCATTCGCATCATGCAAAACAACAACAACAGCAGCAGCAACAGCAGCAACAACAGCAGCCGCAGTCGTCGCAAAATCCTTCGTCGGGCTCGAGCGGAAAAAATCCGGCGACCGCCGCGCCGCCCTCGGCGAAGCAAACGATGCATCACAATCATCACGGTGGCCACAGGGGCGACGGAAAGCCGGGAATTCCGCAGCCGAGCCAACGACACTCGTCGTCGGGTTCCTCGTCCGCGGCCGGACAGTCCGGACGGCCCCGGATGCCCCGGGAATACGCGGCACAGGCGCCGACGAACGCCGCGAACGCGCCGAACCTCTACGGCCATCCGCATCAGCCGAAGGAGACGACGGGCGCGGCCGACGCGATCGCCGAACTCTCGGCCAGCGTTGCCGATGGTGTTGCCGGTTCAAGGGACTCCAGGGATGCGGAGAAAGCGACGAATCATGGACGGGGTGATGGGAAACACGAGAAAACGGGACAGATGCAGCAGCAGCAGCAACAGCAGCAGCAGCAGAGGGGTTATGATCCTAGGGGCAAAATTCCGGAGCATCGGGGAAAGGACGAGGCCAAGGCTTATGCGAAGTATCAGGAGCAGCAGCAGCAACAGCAGCAACATACTGTAAATATTTTTATTTGTCTTTGTTTTTTTATTTTTATTTTTATTTTTATTTTTTATTTTTATTTTCGGGTTTTTGGATGTTAGGGGAGAGAAGTAGAGGCGTAATTTGAGTTGGAGAGAAGATTTTATGATGCTGGAATTTGAATTGTACATTATTAGCATGTAGCCTAATTTTTTTAAAATAATGTATTTATGCCTTTGGTTTCTTGGGGTTTATTTATGTGCTTTCGGGTTTTTGGATATTAGCGACGTAAAGTAGAGACGTCATTCGAGCCGTAGAAAACACTTTCCGCTGCTAGAATTCAAATTCTACATAATTAGCATATAGCCTCGTTTTTTTAATAATTTTGTATTTAAATTGTTGATTTTCTGCATTTTTTCGCCTGCTTTTTTTTATTTTTTATTTTTTTTTATTTTTATTTTTATTTTTTTTTTAAATTAAGCGACAAATAGTAGAGACGTCATTGGAGCCGTAGAAAACACTTCCCGCCACTACAATTCAAATTCCACATGATTAGAATGCAGCCTCGATTTTTTATTTAATTTTTTTATAAATAAATAACAAATCATCCTTCCAATTTCAGCAACAGAGGAGCCGAAAGGTGGTGGACAGCGTGGAGCAGCGCAGCGAGGAGGTTCGCAAGCTCATCGAGAAGCCGATCGCGGCGCCGAAGAGTTCGATGCGCGCGGAGGTCGTTCTGCAGCGCGAGGAGTACATCGCGAATATGCTGAAGCCGTCGCACAATCCGAAGTCGAGCGCGCCGCAGGCCCCGAGCTCGGGGAGTCTCGCGTCGAACGCGAGTCTCCTGAGGAATCCGCCGGAGTACAATTTGCAGCTGGTGAATCAGCGGGAAAAAGTCGCGTCGAAGGCGTCGCTTCAGCAGTCGCAGCAGCAGCAGCAGCAGCAGCAGCAGCCGAAGTACGAGAAGAGCGACGTTAAAAACGGGAATTCTCAGGGCAACAGCGGCGAGGAGGCGCGAAATCGGCTGGCGAGCCAGCAGCCGCAGCAGCCGACGGTCCCCTCGCAACCGGTGAAGCAGCACAAGTCGCTCTTCAGCCCCGAGAAAGCCTCGAATCCGCGGGAGTCGCACTCGTCCCGCGTCTCCCGACAGACGCGGCAGAAAACGCCGCCGACGGCCGCGAACGTCGCGAATCCCGGCGGCGGCGGCGGCAGCTCCGGACCGAGTCTGTCGAAGAGCTCCAAGCAGCAGGAACGCGTGCCGGATCCACTCGGCGCTGGAATCGACTCCTTCGGCTCGTTCGGCAGTCCTCACACTGTAAAAATTCAATTTACTTATCTAACTTTTGAAACATTATTCTGCTTTTTTTTGCTGAAGTTAGTGTTTTTTTTTATGAGATTAACGTTTCTGGTGTTCAACAATTTTTTTTTTTTTTTAGATTAATGTTTCTGGTGTGCAACAATTTTTTTTTTCGTTATTTTTTTTTAGATTAACGTTTCTAGTGTTAAAAAAAAAATTATTTTTTTTTGACACCAGAAATGTTTGATGTAAAAAAATGCTAATTTCAGCATATGTAAATTGACATCTATCTTTTAAACATTATTCTCCAAATTTCTTCATTCCTTTTTTTCTCTAAACTTCGCGTTTTTTAAATGATATCAACATTTTTGGTGTTAAAAAAAGAATCTTATTATCATTATCATTATTATTATTATTATTATTTTTTTTTTTATTTATTTATTTTTTTCAAACCAGAAAGGTCGATAAACACAACCTGCCAATTTGAAATCCTAAACAATCAACTTATTTTACCATGAAAAAAAAGAAAAAAAAATCGAAGCTCAATCGCAATTAAATTAAATTCACATTTCTATATCTCCATTTCTTGTCTAAATCTCACAAAAGCACCAACACAATTTTTCTCCCCAACCCCAATTATTTCGCTCTTCCTCCCAATCAACAATTACCACAACAAATCTCTATTCCCCAGGGCGTGGCGATGCCATCACAACAACAACAGCAACAACAGCAGCAGCAACAACAGCAACATCACCACCACCACCACCACCACCAAGACTCAAAAGCCTCGTCCCACGGGAAGCGTCACCGTACATCGAGCATCGGCGACACGGGGAAGCCGTCGATAAAGCAAGAAATAAAACAAGAACCGGACGAGGGGCGCGAGAATTACGAGACGATGAGGCTGTTGGGTCGCGTTCCGGACCTGATTCAGCCGATCCGCGACAACCCGACATCGACAAACGGCCGGGCGCTTCACTCATCCTCAGTCGCGAACGACCTGAAGCCGCCGGAGCTGCTGAAACCTCTGGACGCGGATCCATCGCCGAGTTCGACTCGTCACACGACCAACGGGCTCGACGCCTCGTCGCTCTCGCTAAAATCCGAAATAAAGCAGGAATACAGCGAGGATTTGCTTCGCGATTCCCAGGATTCCGGGCTCGGCTGCAGTCAGTTCTCGAAATCCTCGCTCGACTATCTCTCGCCTCTAAAATCCGCCCAGAGCATAAGCGCCCTGCTTCAGGAGCCCCTGGCGCCGTTGCCTTCGCTTCTCACCACGATTTCCGACTTTCCTCCCTCGTCGACCCAGCAAATCGCCCCGGGAGTCCCTCAGGAATCCTCGAGCCACGAAAATCCGCGGGCTCATCAACAACCACCGGATTCAGCGATCGAGAGACACGCGGGAAGCGCGATTGGCGCTCCGATCGCCTCCATAAAAGAAGAAAAGGAGCCTCTATCGACGGTCGACATTTCGGCGCTCTCGGCGCCTCAGCAAACGATTCCCGAGCCTCTCGCCTCAACCGCAACGACCACGAGTTCCTCGTTCGCGAATCCCCAAAACGTGCCCACAAATTCCTCGCAAACGGGCGACGAAAATTCCGCCTCGACGACGACGACAGCGGCGACAACGACGACGAATCCCGCAACGACGATAGCGCCGGCTGCGAGCTCGTCGACGTCCCGCAAATCCGAGCATCACAAGAGCGAGAAGAAGAAGAAGAAGGAGAAACACAAGCACAAGGAGAAGGACAAGGATAAAGACAAGGACAAGGAAAAATCGCGCGAGAAGCGGAAGCACAAGCACAAGGACAAGGACAAGGAGAAGCACATAAAGATCACGATACCGAAGGACAAGCTCAATTTATCCGGTGATTTGGGTGGAGCGACGAGTGCCGCGACTAACGCGAGTTTGTCCGTCGTTAACGTCAACATCGGCGGCGGCGGGGCGGAGAAAAAATCGCCGCAGCCGACGACGGGGCTGAAAATAAAAATACCGAAGGAAAGGCTGAAAGGAAACGGAGACGGAGCTTCGCAACAGCAGCAACAGCAGCAGCAGCAGCAGCAGCAACAACAGCAGCAAATGCAGGGATCGCTGAAGATAAAAATTCGCACGAGCGGCGGAAACGCGTTGGGTGAAGGAGCGGAATCCACGGTCAGCATGAGCACGACGAGCTCGAGCAGCAGCAGCAGAAAGCGGGACAGAAGCGAGGCGCTTGGCGAGCACGCGACGCTCGTGGCGCCGCCGACGAAGAAGCAACATCATCACGGGCAGACGACGGGAACGACGGCGCAGCCTCTGGGAAACGCGGCGATTTCGTACGGGCAACAGCAGCAGATTCAACAGCAGCAGCAGCAGCAGCAGCAGCAGATTCAGCAGCAGCAGCAGCAGCGACAAAACGGGCGACATTACAGCAGCAATAACAAGGTACGTGGCGGACGCGGTGCTCAAGACCTCGCGGGCGATTCCTCGTGTCGACGGGCGGCGCCCACGTCTTCCCCGTCGCTCGCCTCTTCTTCTTCTTCTTCCTCCGTCGCCGTCGCACTGGTGGCTCGCGGACAGGAGACGCAGCAGCAGGGACGGCAGCTACGCGGCGCGGACGCGGGAGTCACGAGAGAGACGCCGGGAGAGCAGCGCGGAGCTCGGAGCGCGGGTTTAGACACCACGGGCGTCGATCCTGGTGATAATCGCTCTTCTGCTTCCGGGGGATTAGTCGCGGGTGGGGTCGATTCGAAGCCGCGGAATACGCAGGTTGAAGCGAAAGCGCGAAATACGCAGGTTGATGCTGCTGCGCATGCGCAGGCGCGGAATGCGCAGATTGAGGCGAAGGCGCATGCGCAGGCGCGGAATATGCAGGTTGAAGCGGCTGCGCATGCGCAGTCGCGAAATGCGCAGATTGAAGCGAAGGCGCATGCGCAGGCGCGAAATACGCAGATTGAAGTAGCTGCGCATGCGCGAAATATGCAGGTTGAAGCGGCTGCGCATGCGCAATCGCGAAACGCGCAGGTTGAAGCGAAGACGCAATCGCGAAACATGCAGGTTGAAGCGAAGACGCAATCGCGAAACATGCAGGTTGAAGCGAAGACGCAATCGCGAAACATGCAGGTTGAAGCGAAGACGCAATCGCGAAACATGCAGGGTGAAGCGGCGGCGCATGCGCAATCGCGAAACGCGCAGGTTGAAGCGAAGGCGCATGCGCAGTCGCGAAACGCGCAGATTGAAGCGAAGGCGCATGCGCAGTCGCGAAACGCGCAAATTGAAGCGAAGGCGCATGCGCAGTCGCGAAACGCGCAGGTTGAAGCGCCGGCGCATGCGCAATCGCGAAACGCGCAGATCGAAACGAAGGCGCGAAATCCGCACGCGCAGCAGCAGCAGCAGCAGCAATCGCGAAATTCCATGAGTCGCGGCCCCGCGAACAGTCGAAACATGGCGAGATCGATGGGTGACAAGAATCCGTATCCCCGAGTCTCGGGCGCCCCGCGCGGCGCCCATATGGGCCTCATGCCCGACAATTCATATTTCTTCGCGAATTTCCCGCCGCCAAATATGAATTATCACGCCGCCGGTTACGGAATGTACGATCCCGCGATTTACTATCAGAATCTGCAGCTGCAGCAGCAGCAGCAACAGCAGCAGCAGCAGCAGCAGCAGCAGCAGCAGCAATTCGCGATGGTCGCCGCGGCCGCTCGCGCCGCTCAAGCCGCGGCGATTTATCCCACGCGTCACGTGATCATGACCCCCGACGGGGCCATCGACACCTCCGTGCCGCCGCCGAATTTGAACGCCCGCGCAAATCCGAACGGACGCGGCGGTCGCAATGGTTTCGCCGCGGGCGGCGACGCGAAGGACGCCGCGGAAAATCCGCCGCCGCCACTGCCGACCGGGCCGCCGCCGAACGCGACGCCACCGCCGCCACCGCCGCCGCCGGAATAGATTATTTTCTTTTTTTTTTCGGACTTTCGACGCGCTTTTTTTAATTAATGCAATTTTTGAACGGAGACGCGAATTTTTTTTTTACTCGGTCCTTGAAACGATTGATCAAGTCGGAACATTTTTTACGCCACCGTCGCCGCCGAAATCCCATTTTTTTTCGGACCCTCGACGAACGTTTTTTAATGCAATTTTGGAACGGAGACTTTTGAGGATTTTTTTGTAATTTTTTTTTTTTTTTTTTTTAATTCGGCCCGCGAAACAAGTCGGAATATTTTTTACGGTCACTTCCGGGCGCGAAATACGAAATACGCGTTGAGCCTCGGGGGATTATTATTTTTTTAGTCGCGACGTCGAGCGAGACGTTTTCGCCCCGCGGATCGAACGGAAGAAGCAGAAGAGAAAATCCCGCTCCCGATTTTCCCCGACTCGACGCCCGCTCGAGGCGCAAATTTTCCCGCGGGAGGAATTTGCGAATCGAGGGCGTTTTCTTATTTTTTTTTCTTTTTTATCTCTCTTTCTCTCTTTCCCGAAAATACGACGAGTAGAAGAATGAGTAGAGCAGGAACGTTTTTTTAGAAATGATGCCTGGATTTTTCGTTATTATTTTCTTTTTTGTGCACTTGGAAAGTCTCGTCGAAGATGCAATTGGCGAATTATCATTATTGTTTGTTTTTCTACGAAAATTTTTCTGCGAAAATTGCACCTTCGACGCGACTCCTCGCACGGTAGTTGAAATCCTTCGTCGAGTTTCCTGAATGCATAGAAAGAGCCGTAGAAAAAAAAACGCATGGACATCGTAAGAAAAAAAAAGACAATTTTTTTTTTTCGGTCGTCCGATCGACGATGAGATTACATTTTTTTGTTGTTGTTACGTATAACTTTTTCTTCTTCACGAACGACTCTCGTCGAGCATGTTGTTTGAATGGTAAACGAACAAAAAAAAAACACCGAGGGCGAACAAATCCCGAACGAGCGAGTCGGCGAGATAGCAAAACAGAATCCGAATTTACGAGTGACGAACATTTATTTATGCCTAACGAATTGACTGCCTTTGCTGGCGAAGGTTTCTCGAGTATTTATCGCGACGAAAAACGACGATAAAAACGAAAATAGCGTCGCTGCTTTTTTTTTTGCCGACGAAGGATAAACGAAAGGAGGACAAAAAAAAAGCGACAAAATTCAGCGATCCGGATCGCGTAAAGTGTGACTTAAACGAGGAGAAAAGAAACATACGAAAAAAATAAATACGCGATTTTGCAATGAAAAGCTCGGACGATTTGATTGAATAAAAGTTGAACAAAAAATGAATTTATTACACATAGAAATATCGCGATACGTGAAAAGTGCGTTTATATACGAAATAATGTAGATTATATTTGAGTAAATATATATAAATACATATATATAGATGTCGCATTAAAATATAACGTGTATAGAACGCGCTTTATATATATATAACTGTTACTGCGATTGCCATTATAACAATTAAATATTGTAAAGTCTGCGATTGAGCGAAACGTCGTGTGATTGATTTAACATTAATTCTTTTGTATAATTCTTCGACGAGCCACGATTTCTGTCGCTTCGTGCAGCACGATAAATAGATCGATAGAGTTACAATTTTCTTTTTTTTTCACAGCGCATTGTCACAAATTCAGCGGAAGTTTCTTCGCCTTTTCTGGTTGAAATTTTTCTTTTCCCCGCTCTCGGGAAAATCAAATTTGACGCCGACAATGCGCTGTGTATTTTCTGTAAATTGGCAGTTTTAACGACGTTTAACTCGAACACTTTTTTGCAGCTCGGAAAGAGAGAAGCGAAAAAAAAAAAAAATTGTTGTGCCTTTGCCGATTTCAGTTTTATTCTTTTGTCGGGGAAAAAACGTAAGTCGGAGTCGCGTTCGAGCGATTCATGAATTTTTCGAGGATCACGAAAAAAAAAAAAAAAATCACTCGACGCGTCGATCGTCAGTGAAAAATGATGATAATATTTTTTCGAAGAAACTAGTTTTATCTCGTGAAAACTGCCTAATTATCTAGATAAATATATATTTAACATATATTTATTACATTTCCGTAATCGTCATTACCAATTGTTACATTTTTGTTATATAATCGTCGTCGTCGTCGTAACGAAAAAAAAAATCGCCGTCGTGATTTACTGTTATCGATTTAACTGTTTGACAGACTGGTTTTTTTTTTCTCTTTGAATCAACTTTTTCTCCATCATCGCGGCAATCGATCAAACTTAGCGTCGATTCTTCTTGCCCTTTGCCTCGTTTTTATTTTATATTACTCGATATTTCGACAATTTTTTTAGAGGCTGCTGCGCTGTTTGTAGAATTTTTTCATTTCACGAAACGAGGTCGGCTCGTACTTGAAAAAAAAATAAAAAATAAAAAATAAACATATAGTAATAGAGATAAATAATAATAACGTGTTTTGTTCGTGGATCTGGTACGAATACCGAGAAGATTAATTGCTCAATGAAATTTTTTTCCGAGTTAAATGAAAAAAGCAAAAAAAAAAACGAAAGAAAGAAAGAAAAGTTGTGATGACAATTATAGTATGAATTTAATTAATTAAGTGTATTATTTAATAATGTTTGTGACTGTGCGCGTGTTGCGTGTGTAAAAAGTGCGAAGACAGGGAACAAAAAAAAATCACGTAGAATTAAGAGTAAAAAAGAACAAGAAAATTATATATTATATATATATAAATATGGCTATTTTGCGCGGCAGTGTTAGAAAGACAAAATAATTGCTAAGGTGTCACACTGGATGGGTGAGGCGAGAGAGAAAAAGAATCAACTAGCTTTTGTACTGCGAATTTAATTAGCAAAAAGAGTTAAAAAAAAAAGAGGGAAAATCGCCGCGACGTAATTGCGAGGAAAAAAAAGACACGAGGGTCGAGAAAAGAGCCGCGAATTGGCGGAAGGATCGAGCGAGAGTTTTTTCCGGTTTTTCTTCTCTTACACCGCGACAGACCCAGAGGAAAAAAATGTAACGCGGAAACTGCGCAGAGAACAAAAAACACCCCCAGGAGAGAAGGACAGAGAAAACACAGAAAAATAATTTCATTGTAACAATCGTGCGATGTAGTGCAGAGAAAATTCCTCGAATTCGCAATGCGCAAACATTTTTGAAAAAAAAAAAAAAAAAAAGAAACATTTCGACGAGGAGTTTGAAAAAAAAAGAAAAAAAAAAAAATAACGCAAATAAACGTTCTGTGGAAACGAAAAAGCCTTAGTAATTATTTTGTCTCTTTAACTCATCCATTTTATATTTACAATTTACTATAATCTAGCGTAGCTGTATTTTGTACGTCGGACAAATTCGCTTGTGCAACGTGGAATTAATTAATTTTTTTTTTTACTAACTCTACTTGGCTGACGACAGACTCGGAGGACTAAAGTGCGAAGGATCTTCCGTCGTTTCACACGATTAATTCACTAATGCGCGCCGTTTCGTTCGCTTCGCTTGGTGGAGGAATCAGTTTTTTTTTCTTCTTCTACTTTCTCCCTGTATCGACGCTTTCACAACTGGAAAAAATACGAATGCTTTTTTCCCCGCACGGCTCTCTGCATGTCTCGATAAGTTGACTCTCTCACGAGAATTTACGCCTCAAGTAATTAGCCTCTAGAATTTAGATTAAGTGCACGCATTTTTTTTCTTTTTTCTTCTTCTAAATAAGTCTCCGATTTTTTAATCTCATGGTTGACCCACGACAATTTTCTTCTCGTTCACCGAAAGTTCACGAGGCTCGCGTGAAATCCTGAAACGCAGTTCGCCGATAATTCGTGGTTTTGGAGAACAATTTTTTTTTTATTAAAAAGATTATTTAAATATCCCGAAGAGTAAAAAAATCGACGCTGGAGGAAAGTCGAGGGAACTAAATTCGCTTAATAATTAAAATAATTGTTGCGATTTTTTGTCGCATTCGTCGGATTTAAAGGGTCAACGTATGAGGGAACCGAGTAACGAAAATTTTTTGCTACGAAAAAAGTTCGCCCCCCAGAGACCAGCAAAGAAAAATGTCATTTCTCTGTTTCAGGAGAAGCACTCGTCGTCGAGTCACCACAAGAGTTCGGGCAAATTGTCGCAAGCCCAGCAACAGGCGCTCCTGTTGCAGCAGCAGCAGCTGCAACAGCAACAGCAGCAACAGCAACAGCAGCAGCAGCAACAGCAGCATCATCACCAACATTCGCACGCGACGTAGTACGAAAACGCTCGATGCGCGAGAGACGAGAAACAAAAATCTAGAAGAAGAAAAGCGAAGTGAAGAAGCGAAAAAAAAAGAAGAGAAACAAAAAAAGATGATAAATCGTCCAAAACGAGAGAGACGGAGATCGAAAAAAAAAAAACAGAAACGAGCAGTCGCGAAAATTCGCGTTTGCCCCGCTCGAGCAGTAAAAGCGACGAAAAACGCGTCGCCGCGATGTTTTTTTTACCGATATAAACAAAATAACCTCGAAATACAAACGCCGCCATTTTGTGTTTCCTTCGGCCATTTTGTCGTGGGATCCGCGCGCGCGAAACGCGCGCGCACCAATTGTTGATCTCTTTGCGCCGCCCGCGAAAGAGAAAAAGTAAAAAAAAAAAACACAAAATAGAAACGATAGAAAAAAAAACAAAAAATAATTCATCTCGTTTACTCTCGTTTAGAAGTGACAAAAAACTTGTGCCAGTTTTACGACGATCACGCCCCCCTTTTTTAGTTACGTTTTTTCCTTTTTGTTATCGATTAATATTATTATTATTATTATATTATTATTATTACTATTACAATAGATTAATAATAAAAAACAACAAAAAAAAAAACAAAATAACATGAGATCTCGGGTACACCGAACGGCTCGTTTATTTCGTAGCTAAGCGGAGAGCTGAAATTTCCCGAGGGAAAAAAAAATAATTAAATTGAAAACGAAAAAAACGAAAAAAATTAATAATAAACACGGAATCGACGTCGAGCCAGCGACGAGCGAGCGAGTTGTACAAAGACGCGCGAGAGAGCCGGGCGATACTTACGTTAGCCAAAGTTTAACGTAAAAAAAAAAAAAATACGAAGCAAAAAAAAATATCGATGCACTAGATAAAAAGAAGAAAAAAAATGACGAAAAAACGTAAACAATTTAATCTAAGCGACGAGGAAAAAAAAAAAACGGTGAAGATAATCGTTGAGATGCAATTTTCGCTCGCGAGCGACAATTTTCGTGGGAAACTCGCGAGAAAGAGAGAAGGAAAGAAAGAAGAAGAAATAAATAAAATAAACACACAGAAGTTTTGAAAAACTATTAACGAGAATATTCTTACTCAGGTGAAAAAAAAACACATAGATTTTGCGCTCTAATCGATAAGTGCAAACTTAACTAAAAAAAAAAAATCCCTCCCTCCCCCTTCGACGCCTCGTTTATTTTTCTCGAGGGAAAGATATTTATTCACCCATTGAATCCATCCTGAACCCCCCAACTCCGTTCTGTAAATAGTCACCATCGCCCTTAACGAATACGAGAGCGAGAGGAGAAGAAGAAGAAGAAGAAGAAGAAGAAGAAGAAGAGGAGGATGAAGAGAAAACGAAAAAAAAAAATATGCAAATTTTTTTTTTGATTCCCTTTAAACAATAATTACACGTATAATAATAGCGACTAATCCGATTATACTATTCGCCACTTAGTATAATTGTACTATCGATAAAACCATGATTATTGATCTATTATTATTATTAATTATTATTATTATTATTATTTTTATTTTTAATTATTATTAATTATTAATTAATTATTGATTGATTATCATCAGACTGTAAATAAAATTATTTTGTATGCCAAAATAAACCAAATGGATGAGACTCTGCGCAGGATGAGGCGAAAAAGACAAACAGACAAACAAACAAACAAAAAATACAGAGATTTACGCACACACAACATAAAAATGTGAGAGGGGAAAAAGAGAGAGCGAAAGAGCTGAGGCGACTCGTCCGACTTTGCTTTCCTCGAGATATTTGCGAGAATTTAACGAGCTACGAAGAAAAAAAAATAAATGATAATAATCCACGATATTGGGGCAATTGGTTGTACGAGAGGAGGAGGAGGAGGAAAAAAAGAGAAGGCGAAAAATTTGTTCAACGGGCGCTCGTTGTTCCCGTGTACTGATCGATTAATCAATTAACCAATCGAGTTTGTAGGCCTAAGTGACGCGAGAGAGACGCGGAGAGAAACGAATAAAAAGAAAACTACACATTTTGATGCATATCGTGAGAATTTGTTTTGTCGCGCGAGGCCAAATTTGCTTCAGCGTTCAAAAAGCTTTTTTAGTTAGCGAAAAAAAAAAACGAAAAAAAAAACAAATTATTAATACTACAATTACGAGCAAGGGAAAAGCGAGATGGACGAAGAAATTTCCGAGGATGCACCGACAAAACCTGATGGGAAGAAATGATGAACGAAAAAAAAAACATGAAAAAAATTGATGAAAAACGAAACAAAAAAAAATAAAGACTTTAGTAATTAATGAACATTGTTGTTATCGCCGAAGTGTGAGGAGAGCGGGTGAGATGCGGGGAGTCTGTAAAATAAAGGGAAAACCGTGAAAAAAACGAAAAATTCATGACTTGTTCGCACTTTATTGAATTTAAACCCAGATTTTTAAATTTTTTTTCAGGCGCGGAATTGATTTTTGCGCTCGATATTTTGATTTTTCGCGCGAAACGACTTTGGTTACCGACCGAGTAAAGGTCGGTAATGAAAGCCGAATATCTTTTTGGGAAAGAAACAAAACTCGAAATATCTGTGTCAATACTTTTATTTCCTTTTTTTTTCTTAATAAATATTCGAAATCTTTTTGAATATTCCAGCTTTTCGTCAGTTGAAATTGGCGCTTCGCACCAGCGTGAAATACGACATGGAAGTGCTGAGAATCTGCTGGCAATAAAAAACGGGAAATAAAAAAAAATTCTTTTTTCTTTTTATTCGATAAAACGGAAAATTACCGCGCTAAAATTCTCCATGCACATTATGTAGAATTTGCCGGCGGTCAGGCGGCTCGGCTTTTGGCTTCGAAGAATAATCAGGGACACTTCCGTTTTTATTTGGCTCGACGCTTTGTACCACTTCATCGAGAATGCGGCGTTCGCGATCATCGAACTCTGCGGTCGAGAAATACGATTTTTCGAGATAAAATTTCGCTAGATTTATGTGCAAAAATAAAAAATATATACATTGTAAAAATATTTTTTTTTTTAATATAAAAAAGAAACAGTCCATTTTTTTAAATAAAAAAATCAGTAAAAATAATTAGAAAAATAAAAAAACAAAAACAATTTTTTTTTAATCTAAAACAAAAATAAATTAATTTTTCATAAAAAATGTAATGCCGAAAAATTGATACCTGAAATATCATTTCATCGCCGGGCCAACAGAACAGCAGAATTTGAAAAAGAGCCATCATGAGATACGAAAAGTATTCCACCAGCTTTTCCGCTTCGGACATGGTCTTAAAAATATAAAACAAAAATTTCGAAATTCACTTTTTTTTACGTCAAGACGCTGAGATTTACTCACCGTGGTGACTTGAAAACCAACGAGACAAATTATCAAGCTGCTGGCCAACACCTGCATCAGCATTATCGGATTGAAGGATCTCTCCATGTCGTCGGCGAACCTGACGGGCCCGAATTCATTTCTTATCCTTACTCAAAAAACAAACACAAGCAACTCGTTCATCTGCATTTTTTTTAATTCAATCAGAAGTCAAACAAGATTGAGAGAAATAGAAGAATAAAAAAAACTTTTTTTTTTTTTTTTTTTTTTCAAATACCTTGAAATAAATTCAATTTTTTATTTCTCATCTACCTTACAATCAGTTGGTGATGATCCACGAGCATCGCCAGTCGTTTTCGAAGATTCGAATTCACGTTTTTCGAATTAATTATCTCCTCGCAAATCTCAATTTCGCTCGTCGTGTCGTAAATTTTTTCCGAGCGCTCGACCTTGGAGAAACAAGATTGGAAATTACACGAGCAAATTCGATTTCATTCGAATTCACTTTTTTTTCTTTACTTGATCGAAGTAAACGTCGAGACCCGATAAATTTTCGCGCAGGATATAGAAGTGTCCGGCGGTGTGAAAAAGCGCGGTCGCTATCAGCGTATCTGTGGCGAGTATAACGAGACCGCAGGCCCCCGTGGCCAACATCTGAGATGCATAAGCCACCTGCGAGTAAAAAAGCGAATTGATCGAAGATTCAATTATGATTATTTTTCGCTTTTACAAGCTGCTGAATTAATTGAGTTAATCGAATTAATCGAATTAATCGAAAAAATTGAAATAATTGAAATAATTGAAATACGTGAAATATTTGAAATATTTGAAATAATTGAAATACTTGAAATAATTGAAATACTTGAAATAATTGAAATACTTGAAGTAATTGAAATACTTGAAATAATTGAAATAGTTGAAATAATTGAAATACTTGAAATAATAGAAATACTTGAAATAATTGAAATAGTTGAAATAATTGAAATACTTGAAGTAATTGAAATACTTGAAATAATTGAAATACTTGAAATAATTGAAATACTTGGAATAATTGAATTAATTGAAATACTTGAAATAATTGGAATAATTGAAATAATTGAAATAACTTAAATAATTGAACGGTAGAATTAATTGAATTAATAGACCTCGTAGAAAGGCGAATCGTAGCAAAATTTCGGATATATCGCCGGAAATGGAAAACTTTTCTCCCCGTTCGAGCTTCCTCCAAATATCTTCGAGGCGACGGAGCGAAGAGGCTGAAAAGCGTAAAACACGAGCAACGCGTTCGTTATCAAGAAGCAGTAGCCCCTGGTCACATCTCTTCCCGATCTGGAATTGTCAATTGTAGATTTTTCTTTTTTTTCTTCAAATTTTATTATCTGTTTATAATTTACTTATTTATTTATTTATTTGTCATTTTACTTGGCGTATCCCCGCATACGACATTTCGAGTCGAGAGCCTCGGCGATTCGCCAATAATCGGTCATCATGAAGTTGACGATTCTCGGGGTCTCGGAATTCCACAGCCAAATCAGCGATTTTAATATAGCGAGCAGAATCGTCGATAACACCGAACTAGCGGATGAAAAAACGTGAGATTTTCGCAATGATTTTTTTTTTATGGACTGAAAAATCTCACCTCGTCTCGATAATTTGCGAAAAGTCTTTTCGGTTCACATAAATCTGCGATATCTGCGGCACGACTATGAGCAACATGAACAGAAGGCACATCCCGTATCGCGTCGAATCCACGGGATAAAGACCGACGATTTTGAGAATTCGCTTGTTGACGATCACGTAGTGATCGATACTCGTGGCGAAATTTTCCTTTTCGCAGCTCGAATTTTCTTCCATAATTCGCGGTTTAATTACGAAGTACAGATTTTTTTATATTGTTATTTAAAAAAAAAATAAAACCGGCAATCAAATATAATTAAATAGTATTTTTAAATCGCAGTCGTAGTAATTTTAAATAAAAAAATAAAATATTTTCGGGCTGTTTTATTAAAAAAAAAAAAATTGGAATCTTGTCGATAAATTTCGAATTTCCTTCTCGACGCCCGCGCGGAAAATTCGAACCGAACGATACGACTGTGAATCACGAAAACGCGAGAATTCCGACGAGAATTCTTCGCGGCATCGAAAACAAATCGATGCGAATCGACGGGAGCGATAAGTGAAGCTTCTCGCCTCGACAATTTCGTCTCATTAAGTGCAATTTGATCGCCGTACGGAAAATTGCGATAATTGGGCGGGACGATCGGGGGGAAAATAGTCGGCCGAGACGGGAAGACACGGAGGGGATAAATGTTTTTATCGGCGCGTATCGCGTTCTCGACGCCCGCGATCTCATTATTAATGCAGGAACGCGAGGGCCGCGAGTCTCGTATCGAGGGCCGCGCGCATTTTTTATTCATCTACCACTTTATTTTTTTTTTCTTAACGAGTCGATCGCGGAACGAGCGAATTATTTACTTTGTCGGTTTTACTTGTACTTTGTTCGCAATTTCCTGACTTCCGGTCTTCGATTTCTTCCCGATTTCTTTTACACTTCGCGGCTAAACGTTTCAAAGCGATTTTACGATCGAATCGCGGTAAACGAGATGGGAAAAAAAATCAACAGCGAGAAACGCGGAGACTTCTGGTTTGCCGAATTTGGAAATTATTTAAAAGTCTCGAGGAAAGGTAAGAAAAAAGGCGGCTTGTTTCCTTTCATTTTGCATCACGTGTTGTCTATTATACAAAAATTCGTCGACGCAGGAATTTGTGAAGGAAAAGAAAATGAGGGCCGCGCGCATTTTTTATTCAACTCCCATTTTTTTTTTTTTTTTTTTTTTTTTTTTTTTTTTTTTTTTTTCTTCTTAACGAGTCGATCGCGAAACGAGTGAATTATTTACTTGTACTTTGTCCGCAATTTTCCGTCTTCCAGTCTTCAATTTTTTCCCGATTTCTTTTACACTTCGCTGCAAAAAAAAAAAAAAAAAAAAAAACGCGGTTTCTGGTTTGCCGAATTTGTAAATAATTTAAAAGTCCCAAGGAAAGGTAAGAAAAAAGGCGACTTGTTTCCTTTCATTTTGCATCACGCGTTGTCTATTATACAAAAATTCATCGACATTCATTTTTCTTAGCGAACGAAAAGAAAAGAAAATGAGAGGAAAACGTGGTAAATTTCGTTTCGCCCGATTGAGCATATTAAAGTGGTTTAGTGACGATTAATGCGAAAAGGGAAAAAGGCGAGTGTGAATTTTTGGGAAGGGAGGAGAAGGAGGGGAAGGAGAAAAGGGCCGAAAATTCGGGAATCGCCCGGTGATTCCGAAACCTCGTCGAGCCGGCGAATCGACGAAATTCCTCGGCGAATCTTCGATGATTTTTCCGTCGTTTTTCGTGCCGAATTCACGGGCACTTTCGCTCCACCTGGCTCTTCCCGCTCTCCTCGTACTCCTGGCTCGATATCCACATCTGCTGGAAGGTGCCGATCGACGCGAGTATCGAGCCGCCGATCCACGCGCCGAATCTTCGCTCCGCGCAGCCGTTCGCGCTTATCAGCTTGAGCCGCATGCTCGACGGTATTCGCATCGAGAGGTCGCGGTTCAGTCGCTCCGGGAAACCCTGAAAAGATGAGCGATTCCCGGTTTTATCGCGATTTTCGAATTTTCTTACGTTGGTTTTTTTGAAAGGCGAATTAAAAATTCAATGAATAAATTGATTAATAAATAATTCATAAATTGATTAATAAATAATTCATAAATTGATTAATAAATAATTCATAAATTGATTAATAAATAATTCATAAATTTATTAATAAATAATTCATAAATTTATTAATAAATAATTCATAAATTTATTAATAAATAATTCATAAATTTACAATTACCAAATTTATAATAGTTGTAAAAGGTGAAATTCGTTAATTAATCAAATTAATTAGATTCATTTGAGATTTTTTAGCGATCGAAAATCTTTTTCTGCAGAAATTTAAAAAAAAGAAAAAAAAATGAAGGGAAGAAAGAATAAAATCTACCTGTATAAACGAATTTCCGCCGGTTACGACGACGCTGCCGTAGAGCGCGGGTCGCACGTCGACGTCGCACATCCCGACGCTCGTGGTGACAATGTGGCCGACGCCGAGCATCGTGTTGCCCACCATTCCGCCTCGCATCTGCACCATCGAGGGGTCGAAGAGCGCCTCGGGTATGCGAAACCTTTCCATAGCGAAGTCCTGAAGGAGGAAATACGCGAAAAGGGGATATTTCGTGAATTTTAAAGCTCGTGAGGTACATTTTCAAAAATTTGCTTCACTAAGCAAATTTTCTCAGATCACTAGGCAATTTTTTTTAATTTTGCCTCACTAGGCAAATTATAATTTTTAATCTCAATTTTTTAATTTTTCTTTTGATTATAATTTTCAAGTTTTAATTCTAACTTGTAATTATGATTTTTAATTACAATTTTTATTTCTAATTTTGTATTATAATTTTTTATTATAATCTGTAATTATGATTTTTAATTACAATTTTTTATTTTGAATAAAAAAGGATTTAAAAAATGTGGACAACGAAGAAAAAGTTTGGTGAAAATAAACGAGCAACCGACCTGATGATATCCCGTGGGAAACTCGTACTGCACCGCGGGAACCGTGCAGACGATCTTCTCGTCGTAAGGCGTCTCCGATATCTGCAGCGTCGTCGACTGAAAGTCCTGCACCAGTTTCTTCACCATATAATTGTGCCACGATTTCGTCACCTCCGGAATCCCCTTTTTCTTCACCCACTTGGGTTTTTCGTGGTCCTTGACGACCTCCTTGCTGCCGACCATGTAGGAAGGCGAAAGATCGATGTCGTTGTCCTTTTTATCGAAAAAAAAAAATTATAAAAAAATAAATATAATTTCAAATTTTCGACGTGCAATTTTTAATTTATTTT
Organism: Pimpla rufipes; assembly: GCA_963932165.1. Lineage (NCBI taxonomy): Eukaryota > Metazoa > Arthropoda > Insecta > Hymenoptera > Ichneumonidae > Pimpla > Pimpla rufipes. The sequence continues at coordinate 23,042,133 of OZ010634.1, forward strand.
TGTCTTAAAAAAAAACCTGTAAAAATTGTCTGCACTGCATGCTGATGTAGTCGCCGCCCAGGGGAGACTTGACGATCGCCTGGGTGAGAACGAAGCCGTCTTGAACCGGCACGGCCGACGTGTGGGTCGCCCCGCTGTCGACGACGATTCCCGTGGCTCGGCCGTTCGCGAACGCCGCGAGAACCGCGTTCTTCACGAGAAAATACGCGGGCACGTTGTACTTCTCGAACATCAGTTCGGTGAGCTTCTCGCGCTTCGTTCGAACGTTCCACGGCGACTCGGAAAACAGCACCGGATGATATTCCGCGTCCGACTGTATCACCTTCGTGTACGTGTAGTCCAGAACCTGTTTGTTTGAGCCAATTGTCGTCAATCCATCATCGTTACTTTCTGAATTTTCGTACGATTTTTTAGATTAAAATTAGATAAAAATGCAGTTGCAATTAATTCAAAATTCAAAATTCAGTTAAAATTAGATTGAAACTCAGATACAATAAAATAAAAATTGAAAATTTAATAAAAATGAATTCCAGATTCCATAAAAATTTAATTAAAATTAATTCCAGATTCCATTAGAATTTAATTAAAATGAATGCCAGATTCCATTAAAATTTAATTTAAATTAATTCTGGATTGAATTAAAATGAATTCCTGATGCAATAAAAATTAATTCCAGATTCAATTAAAATTCAATTCAGGCACAGAATTTACAGAACATAGAATACAGATCAAGATTATATAATTCTGCCGCGATATGATTAATTCAAAGAGAGATTTACTATAAGATGGTAGAAGAAAGACAATTGATTCAAACCTTTTCAAAGTGATCCCAGTCCTCCACCATCCCATCCTTCATGTAACTGCTGACCTCCATTCCAGGCCTCGGCACATGCAGTATCGTCGTGTCGATGAAATATTTGCTTCTCGACTGAGTTATGTTGCTGTCGCCCTTCTTGTCGTCCACGTCCATGGGCTCCACTTTGGTGGCCGTGCCGTTGCCGTCGTCCGAAACTCCAACGACCGCCGGTATCTCCGCCTTCGGCGTGTCTTCTTGGGCGTAACCCACCCGCAGCGAATGGTGACCCAGGTCGAAGACCAGAGCTCCGATCTCGTCGCCGCCGTACAACATTCCACCCGACATCCTGGTCGCTCTCTCTGGCGCTAACGGAGGACCCAACGATCTGCGCAGCGCAGACAAAAACAAGTGAGAATCACGCGGATATCGCGGGAACGACGTTTCCGCTTCGTTGACAGCGACTGACGCGATTTTTGTGAGGTTAGGTCGCGTTTTTCCGAAACATAACCTCAAAAAAATTTGTTTTTTCGCGATTTCGAGGCCAAAAACGGCTCCGAGAGGTCGAAAATTACGACGAATTTGCCAAATTCGGTGCCGCGGAAATTTCTGCCGTCGATTTTCGCCATTTTGGCGCCGATTTACGGAGAAATCGAGCGAAAAATAAATTTCCGCTTCGTTGACAGCGACTGACGCGGTTTTTGTGAGGTTAGGTCGCGTTTTTCCGGAACATAACCTCAAAATTTTTTGTTTTTTCGCGATTTCGAGGCCAAAAACGGCTCCGAGGGATCGAAAATTATGACGAATTTGCCAAATTCGGTGCCGCGGAAATTTCTGCCGTCGATTTTCGCCATTTTAAAGCCGATTTACGGAGAAATCAAGCGAAAAACGTGAAATCCGTCTCTCTCGCACTCGCAAGCCCGGCGACTTAACCTAAGGTTTATCGAGGGAAATGAGAGATTTTGGGGACTCTGGTCGGGTTATGTAACGACAAACGAAGGTTTTTGATGGATTTATTTCATTTTTCAAGGGATTTTTGAGTCGGGACGCCCGATAGAAGGTCAAATGTCAAGCGAACCGCGACGCGAGAGCGGCTTGTTTATTTTGGTTCGGAGCGATCGCGGCTTTTTCGGGACTTCGGCCGCGCGTGATTTTGGTGAAAATGTACTCACGGTCTGCGGATGAAACGAAATGAACTCAACGAAACGTCCTAAACGGTAATTCCGACGGCTGTGTCAACGTAATGTTACTAATAAGCGGGATAGCTGGCGCATAATATAACCTAAAAAACAAATGGGAATTTACGATGCAATCGCTCTACGGACGCCCGGGACGCCGTCTTGGCGAACGTGAGGCAAGGCGGCGTTTTCATTGGACGACCGCGTGGCGGATTTTCATCACAAACGACGCCGACCAATGAGAAAGCTGTGGCAACGAGACTGGCCAATGGGAAAGCAGCGTCACATGAAAACACCGAACGGCGCGCTTTTTGAGTTATTTCATTGGTTGGGCGTTTGAAACGTGACGGGAGCTCAATTTACGCGAAAAAAATAATTAATTATTTATGCGTGTTTTTTTAGAATTTGTGGATTCAAAAAATAGTCAAATAGGGATGAAATAATAAGTGGCGAAAAATAATTTCGGCGCGCTTTTCGCGTAATTTCATTGGTTGGGCGTTTGAAACGTGACGGGAGCTCAATTTACGCGAAAAAAATAATTATTTATGTGTGTTTTTTTTTAGAATTTGTGGATTCAAAAAATAGTCAAATAGGGATGAAATAATAAGTGTCGAAAAAATAATTTCGGCGCGCTTTTCGCGCTATCTCATTGGTTGGGAATTTGAAACGTGACGAGAGCTCAATTTACGCGAAAAAAAAAATTAATTATTTATGCGTGTTTTTTTAGAATTTGTGGATTCAAAAAATAGTCAAATAGGGATGAAATAATAAGTGGTGAAAAATAATTTCGTACTGAAATGAATAAATAATTTGTAGTAACTTTTATTTGTATATTTGAAAGACTTTTACATGGTTATTTTCGTTTATATTAAAACCTCTCTGTTCGCGTCGCATAGGATAACTATTATAAATATTCTTTTCGTAGGAAGACTTTTTACATTACATCGGCGTTTAAATTCGTCACGCGTTTATCCACGATAAAATTGCAATCCGTTTGATTCGTGTGAGACAATTTTTTTTCAAATTCGATATACCGCTCAATTTTTTTTTTCTTCAGAAATTATTTCTGTAATGCGTTGCGATCCTAAGTCTCAATTATAATTAATTTTTTTTTTCGGAACAATCCATCCGTTTAAAAATCAACTTAAATAAAAAAAAGAATACAAAAGACTATTTTTTAAAATCAGCTGACTCGAGACCTCCGTGCTATGATTGTCATAAGGCGGATCCGTGTTTGCGCTCGATTTTCTATCTTATTCGACGTGTTTATTGTATACAAGATATAATATAATATGTATTAAACATGTGGTATATAATATAGCGCATATATATAATTACAAGTGATGAAAAATATTATATTCGTTTTTTTTTTTCATTCTTTTTTTTTCATCGCAATCATTATAATTGTACCACGTGGTCTTATTAATGTTTATTCGCTATTTTGTTGTTGTTGTTGACGAGAGTGATAAATAAAAATTACAGCTCGGTGTGATGAGACGGGAATTTCTTGAGCACCGCGTGATACAAATTGTAAAAGGCGTAAAAGCTGACGCTCAGTATGACGATCAGCGCCGAGACGAAGATCCACGAGAGAAAATTACCGTCTATTATGTCGGAGGTCTCCTTGCGCTTTCGCGCCGTGCTCAGGTCGCCCAGAGTCGCGCCCTTACGCTCCTCCATCATTCTCTTCATGTTCTTCAGTTTTTCGCGTAACTCGTCCACCGACTCGGAAAGATCCTCGATCGATTCTTCGCCGTAGAGATCGCCCAATACTGCGAAAAAAAAGTTTTTCTTTAATATGCAAAAACAGTAATAAAAATTAAATTCGAAATTATTTTTTATTAATTTTTTTTGCTTCCATTTTTTAGTTATAAAAAAAATGAAAAAATATAAAATCGTTGCATTAAAAAAAAAAAAAATCGCACATTTTACGAAGTATTATTTGATTTATCGTTTTGTTCGAGACTCGTTTCGACCGTTTGCGAAAAAAAAGCTTTTTTTTAATATGCAAAAACAGTAATAAAAATTAAATTCGAAATTATTTTTTATTAATTTTTTTTGCTTCCATTTTTTAGTTATAAAAAAATGAAAAAATATAAAATCGTTGCATTAAAAAAAAAAAAAAATCGCACATTTTACGAAGTATTATTTGATTTATCGTTTTGTTCGAGACTCGTTTTGACTGTCGTTATTTTGCACTCGTAAACGCGCTCGGATTGTCACTGCCGCGAATTAAGGCAGCACTTTATATTCGTATTGCGCGGTAGAGAATTGCCAATTGTTCATAAAGTAATTACTGCGTTTTGTATTACTCACTGCCGTCATCACTGTATACATGTATAGTGAGTGTAGAAGTTTTTTGTCCTCATCCCAAAATTGGGTTTATATCCGTTTGTTATGAAATAAATAAGGAAATAAAAAAAAAAATAGATAAATAAATAAACAAACAAATAAAGAAATAAATGAATAAAATGCATAAATAAATAAACAAATAAAGAAATAAATAAATGAATAAAGCGGATAAATAAAGAAATAAAGAAATAAATTAATTAATAAAGTGAATAAATAAATAAACAAATAAATAAATAAATAAATATTATCCAAAGACTTCCCGTAACTTAATTCAACCACCCAAAAATTCTTTTAAAAAAAGGTACGCAAAATACTCACATTTATTATTTTTATTATTATTATTATTGCAGGTTCATAATATTTACGAAAAAAATGCACGACGAAAAAATCTTCCTAGCCACCGCGTTTCTGGTTCTCCAATTTATTAGCAACAAATATATTTTTAAAAAATTCTTTGGCTATTGTTCGTGAGCGAACCGTCGCCCAAAATACGCTTATCGACTGACTTGCCTGCCGTTTCGGGTATGCAGGTGTGCGACGGGTTTGTCATGGTGCCTCGTACGTTCTGGCGCAAGACTGGTCCAGATTCTCTCCGGTGTCTCGCGCGTCTATAGCGCGAGCGTAATACGCTCGGACGGCTACGCGGGCGCTGAGAGCGTTATTGATCATCAGCATCCCACCTCGGGTGGCCGGACGCGGCGCAGACTCCGCCGCTGCACAGTCCGCAAGCTGCGAGGGGCTCTTCTCGCTCGAGGTGTCCACGGGAGGGGGGGGATTCGATTAGATGCGTCTGCTGTACCCGTGGAAGCCCCACAACAGCCTAATTCCCGGTTCCCACGGCTTCGACCCCGCACCGTGAACCGAGCGTTCATAACCTGCAATTTTTCACATAAACGCAATTTTTCCCACGAAAATCCGCTCTGCAAACGATTTTTTAATTATTTTTTCGTCCACGCTTGTTCCGATTTATGTAAAAGTATCCGAGAGTCGTAATTTTTCCCGCCACTCGGATTCGAATGTTCGAATTCGAATCTTCGACCAATGGCAGCCGTTTTCATGGCCAGGAAGGCTCCTCATTGGTCCTGATGATTGGGACGCTTTCTGTCTTTTATTCGGGCCCGCAAAAATGCGATGTAAGCTTGAAAATTGTTTACGCGAATATTCGCGATAATTTTATGTGTTGTGACGCCGAAAAAAGTGTTCACGGATCACGGGGGATGTGGAGCGATTGCCGGTCATATGACCTGAGCGCTGTGCGATCGGTCACATGACCGAGTCGTTGATTGAGAACCCGCCCGGCTCGCGCGACTCCGCGGATCCTCGGGTAGAGATGGGAAATGACGGTAATTTCATCGACTCGTTAAATGACCTAAAAATTACCGTCATTTGACCGTCGATGTCCCAAGTCGTAAATCATGTGGGTAAAGAATTGCGAAAATCACCTACATAATCGCAAAATGACGGTCATTTTTTTTTTTTTCACAAATCGGTCGTAAAAGGCTCCCCCCCTGCCCGCACACCCCCGATAAGGTTTTAAAAAAATAGTTGGGTTAACTTTGGGCCTTATGTGTTTTTTTAATTTTTGTGATTACACGATTCACAACCAAATGTTGTAATTACAAGAAGAAATTCATCCCTGCAGAAAAAATTCATTCCCTGCACATTTCACCAGTGCAGGGAATGAATTTCTTCCTTTAGCTGTAAACGCAAATATACATCAAAAATATTCATTACAGTTTTTATTACCACAGTCGGTATATCCCATGCCCTTAACACAACTAATAAGACCCTCGTCAGAAACATGGTAATTTTTCCATCCGTCATCTGACAGTCATATGATGGTCATCTGACAGTCATATTACGGTCATCTGACAGTCATATGACGGTCATCTGAGTCATATGACGGTCATCTGACAACCCGAAATCCCCACCACCTCATCTACCGCTTCGGGCCCTCTCGGCCAATTCCGTCACCCCATCGTCCCGGGGACGCTCGGGCGCCGCCGAGCGCCGCCGAGGGCCGCCGAGCGCGACGGCCGAGCGTCGCCGAAGTCGGCCGAGCGTCGAACGGCAAGATGGCGGCGGTTATCGGGAAAACGGAGGAGGTAGCTTAGCTCGGTGGACTGGGCGGTAGGGCAAAAAAAGGCGCCCCGTGGGTAGGTGTGTCGCGCGGCGAAGCGTCGAGACGAGTGGAGAGAGTCCCCGTGCGGGTGTTGTGTGTCGCCCGCTGCCTGTCCCCTCGCGCGCCGCGCGCTCTACTCGCGGACCCTCGTATACGCTCCGCCGTTGACCGAACAAACCGCGCAACGTCCGGGAGCGCGCGGGGCGTTTTATTTCCACCGAAAAAAAAAAAAAAACTAAACTCGACCGGCCGCCCGCCGCACGAATCGCGAGAGACGACGACGAGCAGCCCGACCGACGAACGAAATCCGCAGCGGCCGAGCGGTGTGAAAAATATAAATACTTAAATCCCGACCGGCCGTATACGTTGTGTGTGTGTGACTTGTATATATTTTTTTGTATATGTAGGAAAAAAAAGAGATTCGTGGAAAAAAAAAGAGAGAGAAACGCGGCCGCCGCCGCAGCAGCGGAAAAACCGACGAGCGTCCCGAAAACCGCGAGTGTTTTTTTTTTTTCACGTCGTGCCTGAGTGTGTGTTGAGTTTTGTGTGTGCGTGTGGCGAAAATCGCCAGAGTGTCGGGTGAGGGAAGGAAGAGAAAGAAAAAAAAAAAGTGCGAGTGACAGTTCGCGTGGTTGGGCGGAGAGAGAGAGAGAGAGAGAGAGGGAGGGAGGAAAAGCTGGAGATTGAGGAAAAAGTGTCGCCCCCGGAAACTATCGGAAAAAAAAAGGTTCCCCCCCTCCTCTCACCTCTTCCGGTTTTCCGGCTCGCGAGGCGAAATTTTCGGGAATTTGTTAACCGCCATTTTTCGGGAAATTTGAATTTTTAGAGAGAGAGAAGAAAGTGAGGATGATGATTGTCGAGTGATTATTTTCCGGGGACCGGCGGGTTTTGGGGGAGGAAAATCGGGATCGCGACTGACAGATCGACGGACGAACGTCGAGAGAGACGATTTTTTGCGGTTGGGAGGCAAATCGCGGGTTTGGAGGAAAATCGAGGAAAGACGAAGAGAAAAGACCGGAAGATCGAAGGTTTTTTGAACATTTTTTTTGTTACTGGAAATTTTCGTTTTTGCGCTGAATTCGTCGTTGGAAACGAGCGAGAGAGAAGACTGAGAATCGAGCGAAAAATCGTGATTTCGATTTTTCGTCCACGGAAAGTCGAGATGACTCGGTTGCATTTTTGGGCCACTCGACGCGCCCAACTGCGCTGACTGCGGCTGGGAGAGACGGAGATTCGCCTTTTTGTTCTGTTGCTTTAATTTTTGTTCTCGGGCCGAAGCGAAGGTGAAGCGAAAAACATCTGCGAGCAGGGAGAAACACAGACAGAGAGGATGGAAGTTCGTAGCGAGGAGAGTCGTGCGCAGCGACGCCAGCGCAGCTCGCAGGTCAGGGACGAAGAGGCGACTCGGAGGGCGTGAGAGACGATGAGCAGCGAGACGCAGCGGAGGATCAGCTAGCGAGGGATCTGGAAGTGGCCAAAAAATTCCAGGAGGTTCGGGTCTTGCAGTCGAAGAGAACCGAAAAATTCCAGAAGCTTCGGATCTTGGAGTCGAAGAGAAGCAAAAAATTTCAGAAGCTTTGGATCTCGCAGTCGAAGAGAGCCAAAAGATCCCAGAAGCTTTGGGTGGAAAATTCCAAGAGCTTTGGTTTGAAAATTCCAGGAATTTTGGGTGAAAAATTCCAGGAGCTTCGGGTGGAAAATTCCAGGAGCTTCAGGTGAAAAATTCCAGGAGCTACGTGTGGAAAATCCCAGCAGCTTCGGGTTTTGCAGGCGTAGCGAAGATTCTTCTTCGCAGTCCCGAACAAAGAGTAAAAAAAATTTATCACAAATCGCCAGAGGGAATTTAGTCCCTCTGCGTTCGCAGATGAAAATCGCCAAAGCGATCTAGCAGCGACTCTTCCCTTCGAACTGTGAATCCAGTACAAAAAATTTAGCACGAATGACTCGTCTCCTTCGGCGCGAATTTCACTGCGAACGAGGCGACACTCGTTCGTCGCGCGAGATGGATCGCTAAGTCGCATCGCTCGGTCGGTCGGTCGGTGATTTTTCTGCCGATTTTTTTTTTTTTTTTCCCCCCGGCGAAAATTAAATTCACGCGGCGCGGCGGGGAAGACGTGAGAACGTCGGCGACCGGGAACGGACGGGAAGATGTGGAACATGATGTGCGACGTGATGCCGACGATCGCCGAGGACAGCATCAGCCAGCGGAGCTCGCAGTTCTCCGGCGAGGACGCGAACTTCGAGCAGCTGATGGTGTCGATGCTCGACGAGCGCGACAAGCTCATGGACTCGCTGCGCGAGAGCCAGGAGCGGCTGCAGGAGTCCGAGTCGCGGCTGCAGGAGGTCGAGAAGGAGCGCGACGCGCTCAATCGACAGATCAATGCTAACATTCCGCAGGTACGTCGATTTCGTTTACTAAAAAATTGAAGAAGAAAAGAAAGAACTAAAATCACGTTGAAAAAAATTAATTAATTGTGATTTTTATTTGGTACTCTATTAGGACGAACTTCGAAACCGAATTGTTTGTTAGGCGACGAAGTGGATTGAACGAATTTTTTTATACGGAAGAAAATTCTTGAGAGAGAAAAAAATTCTGAACGCATGTTGGAAAAATTATTCAATTGTAATTTTGGTTATTTTATGAGGAAGAACTTCGAAACCGAATTGACCAGCAATTTGGCAATTTGGTTTCTGGGCGTCGGAGTGGATCGAACGAACGAAACTAAGACACCGCGAATTTTTATATGCAAGACAATCTTTGGGAGGGGGAAAAACTGAAGGCTTAGTGGAAAAATGATTTAATTGTATTTTTTTTTTGTTTCATCAGGACGAAAACTTCGAAACCGAATTGACCAACGATTTGGCAATTTGGCGATACAAAAATAAATGAACGCCGCCGAAATGGAAAAAAATACATAGCATCACCGCACTCAAGCAAAAAAGAAAAAAAAAACAAGGCAATAGAAAGATAAATAGATAGAGAGGCGTTTATTCCGTGCTCTGGGAAATAAATGCAGAGCCCCCTAAGAACACCCTAAAAAAACAAAGAAAAAAAAAGTAGAAAAACAGAAAGAGAGATTTGATCGTCGATTCGATCGTCGATTTTATGAGGAACAGATTCGAATGGCAAAAAGCAGCGTCGAGTCGAACGTGGGAATCTCGTTGGCGAACGTTTTCCGGATAGCGAATCGTCGGCCGATTCCGTTGGGAGCGACGATTCCGCTTATCAGTTGCCACTGTGTATCAGTAGAGGGAGAGACGAGTAGTTAGATAAGCGGCTTCGTCTCCGTCTGCCTGCGGAAAACACGCTCGCTTTGAGCCTGAAGTTTTCGCCGTCGGGAGGCTGAAGAGAATCACGAGCGAGGATGATTCGCGGGGACGATGATTCGGCAGAAATGACGACGAAAAGTTTGCGCGCACCGAGCGAGAGAAAGACGGGAAAATCGGGGGCCGAGTTTCTCACGGGCGAAGCGACGACGATCGGGCGGCTTTTGCCGTCCGAGTGACTCAAAATTCGGTCTCTGTTTGCTCGATGTGAATCATCGGTGTGACTCGAGGATGGGCGAAAGGTCGACGAGCATTCGAACCGATACTGAAGCTTTTTTTTTCAACGGCGGTGAAAATATAAAAAAAAAATTCACCGATTTTTCTTAACGCGAGCGATTCTTTTTATAAAAAAAAAAATCCTTCGTCCTCGGTATGAAAAATCATGAAGCATCTTTTTCGTAATGCGGACGATTTTTTTTTATTGTAAAAAAGAAAAAAAAATTCTTCGTCCCCGGTACGAAAAATCGAAAAAAAATTTCACCGTCTTGTCGAGATCGAGAAACAGCTTTTTCTTAATGCGGACGATTTTTTTTTTGTAAAAAAAAATTCTTAGTCTCCGATACGAAAAAAAATTGCGATTTCGTCGAGATCGAGAAGCATTTTTTTTCTTAACGCGGACGAATGTATTTTGTAAAAAAAAAAAAAATTCTTAGACCCCGGTACGAAAAATCGAAAAAAAATATTTCGCGGTCTCGTCGAGATCAAGAAGCAGCTTTTTTTTAACGCGGACTATTTTTTTTTTGTAAAAAAAAATTCTTAGTCCCCGATACAAAAAAAAATCGCAGTTTCGTCGAGATCAAGAAGCAGTTTTTTCTTACCTCGGACGATTTTTTTTTTCGTAAAAAAAAAAATCTTAGTCCCTGGTACAAAAAATTGATAAAATATTTCGCAGTTTCTCGAAATCGAGAAGCAGTTTTTTCTTAAAGCGGACGATTTTCTTTTCTCCAGAAGAAAAAAATTCTTGAACCCCGGTATGAAAAATCGAAAAAAAATCGCAGTTTGTCGAAATCGAGAAGCATTTTTTTCTAAACTTGGACGATTTTTTTATTAAAAAAAATTCTTAAACCCCAGTACGAAAAATCGAAAAAAATATTTCGCGGTCTCATCGAGATCGAGAAGCGGCCACGAGACGCTCGCGTTGGCCACTGTCGCGCGCACGGACACAGGATGAGCTTACGTCTCTCCCGTGGAAATTATGCCGATCACGCGAGTCGTGGATTATGCAAACAATTACACGGCGCCCGAGGAGAGGGGGAAGCGCGGCGCGCTCGACGTGTTCGGGGTGTCCGCTGTGTATTACGCTGGAGCGTCCGCCGCGGCACCTGGGAAGAGATCTGCGCGAAACTGGCGCAACGTTCTGCTATAATAACGCAAATTCCGCCTGAAAATTCCGCCTCGGCGCTCGAATAATTCGCCTCTCGTCGCGATACGAGCGATTTAATCGCAACAACTTTACACGCGAATTCGCGAAAACCTACGACGCGATTTATACGCAGATTCGTCGTCAAACGCTCGTTGACGAGTAAAATAAGTCTCGTCGCTTTTTGAGTTAGAAACTGGCGGCTGAATTTTCATGATGTTGAAGTTGATTTTCATCGTTGGAATGCAACGAAATTCAGAAAAAAAGGAAAATTCTAATTAATTCAAATGATGAAATTAGGTATAAAAAATCATTATAGGGACTGATTGGCATGATGCATTTTTATACCTTAATTTCATCATTCGGGTTAATCAGAATTCATTTTTTTCTCTGAATTTCGTTGCATTCCAACGATGCAAACTTCAACATCATGAACTTTCCTCCACCGAGTCGAACGCGTCCCGCGACAGCCTCGACCAGGTGTTAGCCCGCTAATCGAAATCCTAAGCATCCGGAATGCCTTTCGTCGAGCCGACTCCCCTCGGCTTCGACAATTAGCAGCACTTGCGTTTTTTTTTTTTTAGAATAAGAAGAAGAAGAATTCTTATCTCTCTGTAAACGGAGTTCTCGTTGATCTCTGGCTCGTCAGTTTCCTTCAATTTTTCAGTTTGGATTTTTATTTCAATTTCTAAAAAAAAAAAAAAAAAAAATTAGGATTCTGAGTTCTTCTCAGTTTCTAATAATAATAATAATAATAATAATAATAATAATAATAATAATAATAATAATAATAATAATAATAATAATAATAATAATAATAATACAAAAATGTTTTTCCTCCCCGAAACAATTTTACGCCTCTCGTTTTTATTCTCGAGAAATTCCGGAGGATTTGCGGAACCAGAGATCGGCGCTGAAGGCATAAATTTTACTAGATAGTTTTCTTCCTATTTTTTTGCATTATTTTTTAAAAAAATAAATTCAACAATCTGATACCTCATTTTTATTTCCTTGAAATTCCGGAGAAATTGCAGAACCAGAGATCGGTGATCAAGGCATAAATTACACTAGACAGTTTTTTACATTCTTTTTTTTTTAAATAAATTCAACAATTTGATACCTCGTTTTTATTTCCCTGAAATTCCGGAGGGTTTGCAGAACCAGAGATCGGTGCTCAAAGCACAAAAATTACACTAGGTAGTTTTTCTTCTTATTTTTATTTTTTATTTTTATTTTTTTATAAATAAATTCAAGGATCGTATTCGTACTACGCCTTCTCGGTCGAGTGCAGAGCGAGTATCGCGGATTGCACAACGGCGGGGTAAATCAACGCAAGGATCTAGTTACAGATACGCAGGGACAACCTTGCGGCCTAGTTTGTCGCGCTCGAAGCTGAATTTCAGGCTCGCCGCGAGAGCCGACCAGGCTCGACGGGCGAATATATCGGGCGCAACGAGAAATGGAATATCCGATATCGGGAAGGGGGTCGCGGGGGGAGGACGAGGGGGACACGAGCGCTATTGGGCGACACCGAGCGCGCGTAGATGTCTTGTCGAATCAAGCGAAGGTCACTAACCAGGACAGGTTATCACTTGACCCGGGCGCGGTGCACGTGGGCGTAGCGCGACACCAGAGCGTTTTCGACAACGCCGGCGGTGTCAATCCGCTGCCCGACTCGAGAGACGTACCGAGAGGGTATTAGCAATTAACCCCTTCGTTCGCACGGAGAATTTCGACTAAAAGTGCCACTCAAAGTGGCACCATTCTTTTTTTTTTTTTGTGATTTTAGCTGACGATGTGTACTAATTTTTTGGGACCTCTGAATCCGAGAGGATATTAGCAATTAACCCCTTCGTTCGCACGGAGAATTTCGACTAAAAGTGCCACTCAAAGTGGCACGATTTTTTTTTTTTTTTTCTCGATTTTAGCTGACGATGTGTACTAATTTTTTGGGACCTCTGAATCCGAGAGGATATTAGCAATTAAAGCCCTCTCGTTGGTACTAAGAATTCGACTAAAAGTGCCATTCAAAAAGGGCACGATTTAAAAAAAAAAAAATATTTTATTTTATTATAATTATTTTTATTTTTTTCAAATTTTAGCTGACGATGTGTACTCATTTTTTGGGACCTCTGAACCCGAGAGGATATTAGCAATTAATTAACCCCTTCGATGGTGCGAAAAATTCGACTTAAAGTGCCATTCAAAAAGGGCACAATTTTTTTTTTTTTTTTTTTTAATGTTAGCTGACATGTAATAATTTTTTCGGACCTCTGAATCCGAGGCGATGTTAGCAATTAATCCCTTCGATGACGCGGAAAATTTGACCAAAAGAGCCACTCATAAATGGCACGATTTTTTTTTTTTGTAATTTTAGCTGACAAAATGTACTTATTTTTTTCGGACTTTAGAATCCCAATTTGCCGTGAAAATGTCCAGAATAAAAATCGCGAATTAAAAAAAACAGCTAGGAATTTTTTTATTTTGGGTCTCCAGCTTCGACCTCGCAGCCACATTGCGGGGGGCTCGAGGTTCCCGCGAGTCGCGGTGTTTTTATGGTCCGCGGTTCACGGCTTTCGCGGCTGAGCGCCGCGGTTCAGGGTCGGCGGTTTTTTTTTTTACGGCCGCAACGGCAAAACGGGCAAAAAATTACGCCTCGGGAAAACTGATAGTTCGCCGCGCGGAGTGAGTAAAAAAAAGTGGATAATAAAACGAAGAGCAGTAACTTAATAATATTTTCTTTAACGTTTTTTTTTTCCTGGCGATTTTCCGAAGCAGCAACGAGCGGATTTTAATCACGGGACGTCAGAGTCATCGGGGATGGAATCAAAGGATGGTTTGGATCGCTCGGAGATTTCGAATGACGTTGAAATTTGCATCGTTGCAATGCAACGAAATTAGATATACAAAATATTAATTCCATAAAAGTTTAAAAAATTCACCCCCATTGGAGGGTGAAATTATTTTGTTTTTTCATGATTTTAGACGGTATAATAAACCTTTTATTGCCGGTAATAATTATTTGGGTTCATTAATATTTTGTTGTTCATTAATATTTTGTTGTTCATTAATATTTTGTTGTTCATTAATATTTTGTAGTTCATTAATATTTTGTAGTTCATTAATATTTTGTTGTTCATTAATATTTTGATGTTCATTAATATTTTGTTGTTCATTAATATTTTGTTCTTTTTAATTTCGTCGCATTGCAACGATGCAAATTTCAACGTCACGATTTCGAACAATCGATTTGCCGCAGAAATTGGATCAGTCGTTTAATATCGAGAGGGTCGATTGAACGGAACGCCGATGGCCAGGACGATTTCAATGAAATATCCTGAGACCCGCGTGGCGAATCCGCAACAGGAGGACGACGCGGATCGCGTAGCCAGATTTCTATGTAGCGTCGCTGAGAGTCTCTGCCGCTGCCACTGGAATTGGTATGTGCCTTCGTGTACATCGTCGCCGGTGAAATGGAGCATCCTGTCGCGGTTGGTACGTCGGCCGCATCGTAATTCACGATTTCCGATGTTCGACCCCCCCCCCCCTTCCCGATGAGCCGCCGATCTATCCCGGTCTATCGATCGCTCGTCGCGCCTCGACGTGAATGTACATCACGAACCCGCTGGTAAATCGTGCACGCGAGTTTCCGTTGGGCAGCATCGACAGCCCTGCGATTTTGTCACCCGGGATGTGACGAAACGCGCGGATCTTCCTGAAACTTCAGCATCGAGAAATCTATCATTATTAGAAATTATTTATTTCATTAGAATTTATCAGATTTGATTTATCAGCATTAGAAATTATATTTTAATTTATTTAAAATCAACGATTTTAAATTTTTTATTTAGAATTTTTTATTTAGATTTTATTTTAAAAGATTTTATTTAAAAAAAAAGAAAAAATTAATTTTATTTAAACCCAAATGATAAAAGTATTAATTAAATAATAATTGAAGAATTAAATCATTATTTAGTGATTAGATTATTATTCAATCATTTGGGTTAATTAGAATTATTTTTTTTTATGATTTTCGTTGCATTCCAACGATGTAAACTTCAACATTGTCGAAAACCTTCGAGGCACCAAAATGCCGTATCCATCGCCCTGAAATATCGCACGACTGAAACCATCAAGACTCCCCAGGAGATCAAATGGTAACCACCACAAATCTTTATGATGTTGAAGTTTACATCGTTGGAATGCAACAAAATTCAGAAAAAAAAAGAATTAATTCTAACTAACCCAAATTATGAAATTAGGTATAAAAAGTCACCATATAAATTAGTTCCTATAATGATTTTTTATACCTAATTTCATCACTTGGCTTAATTAAAATTAATTTTTTTTTCTGAATTTCCTTGCATCTCAACAATGCAAACTTCAATATCATCTCTTGTGCATGGCATAAGAAAAAAAAATGGCCACCAGGGCGGCGCTGGTTCCTCCTGCACCCACAAAGAGCATCTTTAAGGGCATGTGAAACACTCGGTCGCGCACCTCAAAATTTCGGGGGTAGATTCTGACGCGAATTATGAACGGATCGACGTGAAAATTGAAATACAGACGCCAGTAATGTGCACCGAGGGAATGAATTAGTCAGAATTTTGATTTTCGAAAAAACAATCGAATGGCGTTGTTTCTAAAATTGCAGCTATCTCTCTCGCACTCACGTGTCACGTGGTACATGTTTCACATTCCCTTAAGTGACCCAATCACCAAAAGTACCAAACCCCATCACCCCTCCCCCCCCCCTTAAAAATGCATCATTCGCATCATTGGATATCCCCAACCACCGAAAATCTTCGAGGCACCAAAATGGCGTCGAAAAAATTTGAGGTTAGTTTCCTCCCCCGCCCGGCAAACATTGTTTGTCGCCGTCGGGCCGTCGGGCGAGGGTAACCAAGACGGGGTATTCGGACGAAAAAGGCTAATGCACGCGGAGTAGCCGCGCGGACTCGGCGTTCGCGCAGCGAAGCTACGTGGGATTGTGAGGGAGAGAGAGAGAGAGAGAGGGAGAGAAAGCGAGCTGAGTACGCGCGACCGATCAATAGCTACCTACTCACTGCCGGCGCATGAATGAACCTCAACCTCACACTACTCTCGACCGCGGGCTCGTTCGACCGTTCGTTCTACTCCCGCGCACGGCGTGAGGGGCCGGGGGGGGGGTAGAAGGCTCTTCCCCTCCCTCACCGCGAGCCTTCCCGGTGAACCTTCTTTTCTACTACTGGACGGCGCTATAACCGCCGTGTAGCCTCCGGGCCATTATCGTCTTTTGGCCTTTTGTCTCGCGCTCTGTGTGTGTGGCGTCGCGTGCGTGTCGCCCCGATGGGCGCGATCCCGCGGCGGCCGCCCTCGATTGGTTGTGTAATAGTGAGGTTAGGTTCTGCGATCTCGGGCGAGGCGGGATCTATTTATCGAATCTATCGAATGTATCGAATGTATCGAATGTATTGAATGTACTGAATGTTTCGAATGTGTCGAATGGATTGAATGTATCGAATATATCGAATGTATCGAATGTATCGAATGTATCGAATGTATCGAAAGTATCGAATGTATCGAAAGTATCGAATGTATTGAATGTATCGAATGTATCGAATATATCGAATCTATCGAATGTGTCGAATATATCGAATGTAGTGAATGTATCGAATGTAGTGAATGTATCGAATGTATCGAATATATCGAATGTATCGAATGTATCGAAAATATCGAATGTATCGAATGTATTGAATGTATCGAATGTATCGAATGTATGGAATGTGTCGAATATATCGAATATATCGAATGTATTGCATACATCGAATGTATCGAATGTATCGAATATATCGAATGTATCGAATGTATCGAATGTGTCGAATATATCGAATATATCGAATATATCGAATGTATCGAATATATCGAATGTATCGAATGTATCGAATATATAGAATGTGTTGAATATATCGAATGTATCGAATATATCGAATGTATCGAATGTATTGAATATATCGAATGTATCGAATGTATCGAATGTATCGAATGTATGAAATATGTCGAACGTAGGCAGCCAATCAGAGCGAGGCCGAGGCGGATGTGGACCAATGAGCGTTGAGGTGGCGAATGAGGCTTCCAATGACGCTGCGGGGAACAGGAAAATTTATTTTCAGTATGAAGATGAGACGAATCTTCAAATTAAAAAAAAATGGTCGATACTGCTCCTGCATTTTGGCATCTAATTAGCACCTAACGAGCATCTAATTTTTATGTGACGAAAATATTTTGCACCTGGTCCGAAGGTTATTATTATTATTATTATTATTATTAATATATTTTTTTTTAAACAAAATGTCCGCGGAATTTTTGAAAAAGTTCATTTTAATGCGAATAAATGGGGAATTGTTCGTCGCGAGAGGAATAATAAACTTGGCGCGGAATATCCCGTGCGCGTTATTAATGGACTGCCATTCTCTTGGCGAGTTCTTTCGTGCAGGCGTAAATCTACACGGAACTAGCGAGTGCGTGCTAAATCCTGACGCCCCTGTAGCGGACGTATCGATTCAAGGCTTTCAGGCCGCTCTTTTCTTTCCCGTTTTTTTTTCTTCAATTTTTTTTTTCCTTTGTCCAACAATGGCCGAGAGCAGAAATTGTCGGTGACAATTAGTTGAGCCACGGCGCCGACCACCGCGTGGAAAATCCGCCGGTGTCTCGCGTCGCCGCTGGTCCAGTGACTTACTGCGGTTTCCCTTGACGCGCGAAATCGCCCACGCCATTCCGGGAAACGAAAGTCGCGAGTTTTTTTTTTTTTCCGTGCACGTCAAGTCCGGGAACGGAAGGGCAATTATCGAAATTATATTTTATTAAAAAGTTTTGTTAACAAACTTGGATTTTTGGTCTTAAATCATAATTTACAGAATTATTATTATTGCAATAACGATTACTGAGTCTTAATTCTTCATAATTTTTATTTTTTTTTTAAACAGAATTCAATTCATTTATTCATTTATTTATTTATTGCTGTGGAAATATTGCGAGAAGGCTTTTCTTATAAATAAATAACGATTTTACAAATCTGATCTTTTGTTTTAGAAACAACGTTTAAACAAATTATGGAGTAACTTTTTAAAGTTACTGCATAACACAACAATAAAAACATGAAGTAATTTTTTTAATTACTCCATAATACAACATTAAAAAAATTATGGAGTATTTTTTTTAAATTACTCCATAACACATTTTTAAAAAATATGAAGTAATTTTTTAAAATTACTCCATGTATTTTAGTAATGTTTAAAAATTATTCCATGTTTGTTAGTAATTTTTTAAAATTACTCCATGTTTTCTAGTAATTTTTTAAAAATTACTCCATGTTTTTTTTGTAATTTTTAAAAATTATTCCATGTTTGTTAGTAATTTTTTAAAATTACTCCATGTTTTCTAGTAATTTTTTAAAAATTACTCCATGTTTTTTTGTAATTTTTAAAAATTATTCCATGTTTGTTAGTAATTTTTTAAAATTACTCCATGTTTTTTTAGTAATTTTTTTAAATCACTCCATGTTTTTTTAGTAATTTTTTAAAAATTGCTCCATGTTTTTTTAGTAATTTTTTGAAAATTACCCCATCTTTTTTTTTGTAACTTTTGAAAATTACTCCATAATACAACATTGTAAACAATTATGGAGTAATTTTTTTTTAATTTTTTTTCAAAAAAAAAAGCGTATTGCAATTTTTTTCGTAAATTTCCATCGAGGAATCGTTGCGAAAATCCCGACAGCGAGATTCCGTCGGGAATCCACAGGGGCGACCCGCGGAGGTCACCCGAGGTCACAGTGACCGCGAGCGCAGGGTCGGCCCCGATTCTCTCGCCGCGCGCGTCTCTCGCGAAATATCGCGGGGTAAATTCGGTCGGCTCGGGCATCTCGCGTCGGGGGCCTCTGACGCACGGATATCGATTGTCGGGATTCCAAAGGGCGCCACTGGGTTAGCCCCGGGGTGGTCCGCCGCCGCCGCCGCCTCCCCGGGGGCGCCCGCGCCACTCGATGCCGGGAAATACGTCGGATCGTTTACGCGCCGCAGTTGCGCCCGTTGATGGGATTAACGCGCCGCACGCGGACGCTCCGGCAACGCGGCGACCCCCGTGCCGATTCGGCTCGCACCGCACCGAGACCACTAACAAGCGGAGCGCCACCTCGTCCCCCTCAAACCCAACCCCCCCCCCCCCCCCCCTTGGTCCACTGTAACACGATTCCCGACATCGATTGCATTTTCATCGATACCAATGACCTTGCGATGAACCCAATAACATCGCTCGTTCTTGATGCACCAATTCTTTTTTTTTTTTTTGCAAGTAGCGAATTTTTTAATTCCGGGTATTTCACTCGAGAGGATTATTATTATTTTTTTTATTCTGGGTTTTGATTTTTTATTATGCAAAAAAATGAAATCAACATTTATTTGGGGGATTAAAAAAGAATTTAGAGTGTGTCGAACTCGATTTGCATTTTTATCGATAGCATTGACCTTGCGATGAACCCAATAACATCGCTCGTTCTTGATGCACCAATTTTATGTTTTTTTTTTTGCAAGTAGCGAATTTTTTAATTCCGAGTATTTCACTCGAGAGGATTATTATTATTTTTTTAGTCTGGGTTTTGATTTTTATTTATGCAAAAAAAAAGAATCACTATTTTTTTGGCCAATTAAAAAAAAAGGGGGAAAAAAATGATGAGTGTATCGAACTCGATTTGCATTTTTATCGATAGCTTTGACCTTGCGATGAACCCAATAATATCGCTCGTTCTTGATGCACCCATTTTTTTCTTTTTTTTTGCAACTAGCGAATTTTTTCATTTTGAGTATTTCACTCGAGAGGATTATTATTATTTTTTTTACTTTGATTTTTGATTTTTATGTATGCAAAAAATGGAATCACTATATTTCATTGGGTGATAAAAAAAATCGAATTCGATTTGCATTTTTATCGATGGCAATGACCTTGCGATGAATCTAGTAACATCGCTCGATCTTCGTACACTTAATTTTTTTTGTTTTTTTTTTTTTCATTTTGCATTGAGCGTGTTTTTTTAATTCCTCGTTGAACCGAGAATCATTTATTCTCCACCGGTGCGAACATTTCACTCGAGTGAAATATTTGTTTTTTACTCCGGATTTTGATTTTCGTTTACGCAAAAAAAAAACAAAACAAAAATACAAAAAGTACAATAATCACAAAAATACAACAAAAAAAAACAAAAAAATACAAAAAATGGTGAGTATCGGACTCGATGTGCTTGAGGGAAATTAAATATTTTTACACATTTTTCGAATTAAAAATCTTCTACCGTTTTACAACTTAAAAAAAATGCTAACGCTATTTTTTTTTAATTTTACGTTAAAGCAAATAAATTTCTTTCCCACAATTTTTTTTAAGGTAAAAAATTGCAGTTATCGACTCAGGATTAACAAATTCCACTTTTCTTTTTTTAAATTGACGACTGAAAAAAAAAAAGTGCAGCAACATCGAAGAGTGCAACGACGAGTTGTGTGCAATTCCGCGAAGCGCCGGACTCGTTCATCCGTCGCGACCCACTAACGATCAGTTATCACAGGTGGTCCGAGTTCAGTGCCCCTGTTTCTTCACCCACTCGCTCTCGCCTACCGCCTCCCGCTCGGGGTCGCCGTGTGTGTGTGTGTGTGTGTGTCCCTCGCTCTCGTGTGCGCGCGCGGTGCCTTAAGTACACATTACGGGCGTGCGGTACGTATGAATGAAGCCGGCCGTGTGTTGTGTGTCCCGCCTCCTACCCTTTCATTACCATACATCAGCCACTATATTACGCTGTTCCTTCTTATATCCCGAGATACGCGAACTTTCGCAGCCTCGCCGAGCTCCGCGTTCCAACGGCCAACGAGAATATCCGAACGAATATTCTCGCGTTTAAAGAGAAAAAGCAACTCGAGTCTCGTACCGGAATTTTATTTTTACTCGATCGGAAAATTCTGTATTTTGGATTTTAGTAAAAAAAAAAAATATCGCATTAATTGCATCGCGGTGAATTTAATCGAAGGTCGATTTTTCATGCTGATTTTCCAATTTTTTAGAATGTAATTATAGTCGAATTTAATTTTTTATTTTTTGTTTAATTCGAGTCTTGTGTCATCCCGGAATTTTATTTTCACTCGATGAGAAAATTCTGTGTTTTAGATTTTAGTAAAAAAAAATATCACATTAATTGCATCGCGGTGAATTTAATCGAAGACCGATTTTTCGTGCTTATTTTCCAATTTAAAAAAATGTAATTACAGTAGAATTTAATTTTTAATTTCTTATTTAATTTGAGTCTCGCCTCATCTCAGAATTTTATTTTTACTCCGCAGATAAAAAAATTCTGTATTCCATATTTTAATTTAAAAAATATCACACCGAAGAAGCCGATTTTTCGTGCTGATTTTTTTTCTTCATTTTTTTTATGTTGGTTCACATTTCAGATTTTTTAAAAACCTGTCGTTCAAAACATTCTTCGTTTGTAACTTTGCTAAAAAAAAAAAATTACAACAATCACGTCGCCATTTCCGGAAAATTTGATCGGAAGCCGATTTTTTTCGTCGTTAAAAAATGACGATTATCCGTTCACCAAGTTTCGGACGTTCGCTAAATTTAGCCACGTCGTTTTTGTCATTCCCGTCGCATAGGCTCTGCTTTCGCGGTTCGCTGATCTCCGCGGTGGACGATTAATATCACACGAGAGTCGTGCGGTCGCGCGAGTGTGTTACGAGTGCAGATATATTCACAGAGAGTGTGTGAGAGATAGAGAGAGAGAGAGGGAAAGAGCCGCGCGCGAGCGAGACACGTTTCTGCGCTTATCGCAAGAGCCTCGGTGATAGAATAACGCGAGGCTCGATTCCCACACTCGGGTTACGACTGCGGATATTGCCGCAACGAATATTATGTACGCGGCACGAGTTTACCGAACTTTGCCACACTCGCCTGTATATTCATGATTTTATCCATAAAATAGTGTCGCAATATAAATTAAAAAAAAATTCTTTATGCAAATTATTTTTCAGTTCACGATGATAACTGATTTTACTTAATAACATTTAAATTGAAGTAATCAGACAAATAAATTAAACTCGTTTATTTGTATATTCACGATTTTATCCATAAGATGGTGCCGCAATATAATTTAAAAATTCTTTATGCAAATTATTTTTCAGTACACGACGATAACTGATAACTGATATAATTTAATAGATTTAAATTGAAGTAACCAAACAAACATAATTTAATAGTATTTAAATTGACGTAACCAAATAAACATAATTTAATAGTATTTAAATTGAAATAACTAAATAAACATAATTTAGTAGTATTTAAATTGAAGTAACCAAATAAACATAATTTAATAGTATTTAAATTGAAGTAACCAAATAAACACAATTTAATAGTATTTAAATTGAAGTAGCCAGACAAATAAATTACACTTGTTTATTTATATACTCACCATTTTATGCAGATCGACCCAGTTTCTTTTACACTTTCTTATCGACGTTCGACGTAAATTTAGACTGTGATGCGATCGGGCGCAGTCGCGAAAATTGCGTCACGTCTATAACGAGTAAGTCATCATTTGGAATGCACTCGTCGGCGCAGTCGATGGAATATTAATTTCCATTTAACGCCGTCGTCGTCGTCTCGGTGAAAAAAAAAAGAAAAAAAATCGTATGCGGTAACCGCTCAAGGAGAGATGAGAATGCCAATGACGACGAGCGATGCGGCTGCGCAAGGTGAAAGGTTTCAAAAGGCCTTTGAAGAAAAAAAAAAAAAAAAAAAAAAAAAAAAAAAAAAATTCAAACGTATAAATTTTACCGACTGAATAACAGGAATATTTGAACTTAAAAAAAAATTCAAACGTGTAAATTTTACCGCCTGAATAACAGAAATATTTTACCTTAAAAAAAAATTCAAATGTGTAAATTTTACCGCCTGAATAACAGGAATATCTGAACTTAAAAAAAATGCAAACGTGTAAATTTTACCGCCTGAATGACAGGAATATTTTACCTTAAAAAAAAAATTTAAACGTGTAAATTTTACCGCCTGAATGACAGGAATATTTTACCTTAAAAAAAAAAAAATTATCCCGAACGTGTAAATTTTACCGCCGTGGCTAATTTTACCGCCTGAACGACAGGGATATTTGACCTTGAAGCGCGTCAAATTCGCCCGAAAGGTGTGCGCAAGGTCGTTTTACGCCGACATAGCCGAGAAGAACCGACGAGCTTGGGGGGTAGGAAACAGACGGGTTGCATCGTGTTCCGTGCGCGTTGTGTCTAAAGTGGCGTAAAGTGAGTCTAGCCACTTCATCGCATTGTCGTGGGGCTCGCGAGGCCCCCCCAGACCCTTTGTCTCATCCTCCCGCATACGTATCAACGCACCGCCCCCCCCCCCCCCTTTCTTCCGCTCCCTTCCCCTTCTCATCAGTCCTCAAAAGAACAACAACCCTTGATGTGCACACAGACCTGCCGCCCCCTCGTCTCCCGAAGAAGGCGAAAGAAAAAAAAACGCGCATCAAAACTGTTTTTTAAAAGACGCGACTTTGAGGTTCTTCGCCCCAAAGGCTTCCGGCGAAATGCGCGAGAGGCGACATGCGACTTTCTTCGATCGACGTTTCCGTCGTCTCGACGTCCAAACTTAAAGTCTCTTCTTTTTTTTTCTCGTTGCAGGAATTTTCCCAGTTGACGAAGGAACTCTCGGCGGCTCGCGAAAATATCCTC
Source organism: Pimpla rufipes (assembly GCA_963932165.1). NCBI lineage: Eukaryota > Metazoa > Arthropoda > Insecta > Hymenoptera > Ichneumonidae > Pimpla > Pimpla rufipes. The sequence continues at coordinate 23,066,023 of OZ010634.1, forward strand.
GAACGCGAGGAGGAGATCTCGGAGTTGAAGGCCGAACGCAACAACACCAGGGTAAGGCATGATAAAAAAATAGCGACATAATCGACATATTCGTGTGTTAATTTAACACTTAAACAGGGTCACATAGTTAGAGTGTGTTCAAGTAACGCTGCAAAATCCATAAATTCGAGTGTGTTAAGTTAACACACTCGATGGAAATGCGAGTGTGTTAAGTTAACACACTCGGCAATACCTCGGAAATACGAGTGTGTTAACTTAACACACTCGGTGATGCGTCGGAAATAAAAGTGTGTTAATTTAGCACACTCGGTAATGTCTTGAAAAATAAGAGTGTGTTAAATTAACACACTCGGTAATGACTGGAAATTCGAGTGTGTTAAGTTAATAACACACTCGGTATGCCTCGGAAATAAAGGTGTGTTATTAACTAAACACACTCGGTAAATGGCTCGGAAATAAAAGTGTGTTAATTTAACACACTCGTATTTTTTTACTTGCGTCACGTTATCGATGAATCTGTGTGTTCGAGTGTGTTAAGATGACGCTTGACATGTGTCACCTTGGCTCTTGATGCTCGACAGTCACGAGCGCCAGTCGTTCAGCTTTCATTCAACTTGTTATATATTTTTTTTTGTCGTATTTTCTCTCCTTCCCTCTGACGAAAATGCTTTGGCGGGCAGCTACTGCTCGAGCATCTGGAATGTCTGGTGTCGAGACACGAGAGGTCCCTGAGGATGACGGTGGTCAAACGTCAGGCGGCCGCGCAATCCGGCGTCTCGTCGGAGGTCGAAGTTCTCAAAGCTTTGAAGAGCCTCTTCGAGCATCACAAGGCTCTGGACGAGAAGGTGAGCGCGTCACGATTCTCCCATCCCCCCCTCGCTTTTGTGTCACTCTCTTCGCGGTCTCCGTCTCGCTCTGTGTCTGCCTCTTTCCTTTTATCTTTTTTTTTTTTTTTGGGCTGTTTTTATGCCAAACATTTTGGCGACAAATTGGAAAGCCCAGGACTGCGTCGACGGATCGCCGGAATCTCTTTGTCGCATCCGGAGAAACTGAGCTTGGGCTCGTCTTGCGATGCGGATCGCATTTATTTATTTATTTAGTTATTTATAATAAACGGGACAAGCCCTTGAAAATCATACAAAAAAATAAAAATAAATCATACATTTATTTTTATTTTTGGCGAAATTCGGGACGCAAATCCCGATATTACAAAAAAAAAAAAAAAAAAATTCATGACTAAGTAGCGATTTTTTTTGTGTTAAATTGAAAAAAAAAAAGAAAAATGGTGCTGCAAAGAAAAAAATTCTCTATCTTTGTATCGGTGCAAAAAAAAAGAAAAAAAAAAAAATCTGAAAAGCCCGAAGATTAAAGCCCGAGTTTCGCGATCGATCGAAGCCCCGGTGTCCGTTCCAATGCCGAGGGCTCTCGAAAAAAAAATCGTGTCAACGACTGCTGTTCCGTTATTTGCAATGCAAAGGAACCCCGGGAATAAATTTAGCGACAGCGACGGCGGCGGCGATCGAGGATACAAAAAAAAAGAGAATGAATTCGCTTTATTTCCCCGGTTTTCTTTTGGCTTCCGCGCCACTCGCGTCGCGACTTTGATACGCAGCTCGAGGGCGCGCGGAGAGAAATGCAAAAGAGAGAGACTCGACTGTAGGCGATTTTTCGTCAAGTCCCCGAAGTCCATTGACCTATTTTTTATTTTTTTTCTCGGCTCGACAGGTGAGGGAACGTTTGCGCGTGGCACTCGAGAGAAACACGAGTTTAGAGGAGGAACTCGCACATACCAAAGAAGAGGTGGGTAACATTTTTACATTTATTTTTAAAATTAAAAAAAAATTATTTACGCGAAATGAAATTTTTCGCCGCGTTAACAATTTTTTTATTTATTTAATTAATTCGAAAACAATTTGATTGAAGCTCCAACAGTACAAGGCAAGCGGACACCAGCCGAAGGCAATAGAGGACAGACCCAAAGAAAATGGCCAGACTGAGGAGGGTCAACAGCAGAACAAGGTGAAAAAACGTCGATTCGATTCGTCCCTCGTCACGTTACTTTTTATCGACAAATATACACGAAAATTCGTCATACAATATCAATATAATTATATATATATATATATACCTACTTATACATTCATAAAACGTCACTGCAATTTTCCACGCAATCCAGAAACATCATCCGACGAAAATTCGGTACTCACACTCACTCGAAAAATAACTCATCACACTAAAACCCCGGAAAAAAAAGAAAATTAATTCTCCCTTCGAACTCGATTTTTCTGCATCCACGTGAGACAACATTTTGCATGCGTTTCCCGCTGGATGTCGCGAGGAATCGTCCTCGGTGCCTCTCTACGTTTTTTTTTCTTTTTTTTTTCTTTTTTGGTTCTTCTTTTCGTCAAAATCGTTTTCGTCCATTTTTGCATCACGTCCGAATCTCGAAAGATTCTCTTTCGGCCCGATGTGAATCTCACTTTCCCCGCATTTGTGACAACCAGATTTTCATATAGTGCACGCTTGGTAGAGTCCTGCATCACTAGAGAGAAATTGAAAAAGGAAAACCGCGAAAAATTGAAAAAAAAAGAAAAAAAAAAAAATGCCGCGTAAAATTTGTAAAAAAAAAAATGCGAATTCGCCGGCGAGGGTTGTAAAACGAATAGTCGTGGAAAAAAAGAAGGGCTGTCTGAAATATGGTGTTGTGATATCGACGTGCAGAACGAGGGGGATGAGACGCAGGGCCAGGACGCAGCGTTAAAACTAGGTAACGCGGAAGCTCGGAACACCGAGACCTCGGAATTGACCGGAAACAGTAGACTGAGCAACGGGGCTTTCGATCACGGCGACCAGAGCTCGGCCGCGCGAGTCATAGACTTGCGTTCGACCCTCGACAAGCAGGTACGCAAATAAAAAAGAAAAGAAAAGAAAAAGCTTTGCGATCTCCTCGAAGCGAAGAATCTTGGAAACGTGATGATCAAAATTTAATTGAAATTTACCGGATTTAATTGGAATTTATCGGATTTAATTTAAATTGACCTGATTTAATTGAAACTTACCTGATTTAATTAAAATTTACCTGATTTAATTAAAATCTACCTGATTTAATTAAAATCTACCTGATTTAATTAAAATCTACCTGATTTAATTAAAATCTACCTGATTTAATTGAAATTTGAGTAAAATTATTGTTATTATTTAAAAAAAAAAAAGGTGTAGCAATTTTTTTTGTTTTTTTTTTTCGATCAAAGCAAAATCTCAGTTTCCGAGATTCGTGCGAGATCGAAATCCGAGTGGATACCGAAAACTCGGCAAAAAAAAACCTGCAATAATCGAAAGTCGAGAGGGTGAAACGTCGACGAAAGACGTCGCGGCTGATTTTGCCTACCGCGCTGCATGCTGAGGAATGTATATTATATATATTATATATATATGATGCGTGTACAAAATTCGTGTGTTTCTCTCCTCGTTAAAGCGGCATGAAATCTAAGTGTCTCTGTCGTAGCTAAGAACAAAAAAAGACTGGATAAAAAATATACGAGAATACATGAGATATAAAAGATGCGAATAAATACAATTAAAAAAGAACAACGATACACCGAATTGAAAGATCAACACAATTCTGTCCACCGATCACATCTTTCACGCTTTAATGACAACAGACAATTTCTTTTTTTTCTCTCGCTGAACACGATTTTTTTCTCTTTTTTTTCGTTTCACAAGAATAATTTGAATTTTCGTCTGGGCTTCGTAAAAAAAAACGGCGCGAATTTAATTTTGGTTGGCGCGAAAAAAAATTGCAGAGCTCGGAACTGAGCACGTGGCAGCGACGCGTCGGCGAAATGGGCGGACGGGTCGCCGAGCTCGAGGAGACTCTGTCGAAGGCGCAGAAGGATCTCCTCAAGACGCAGGAGAACAATCTCAAGCTGCAGAGGGATCTGCGCGAGAACGTCGCGCAGAAGGAGGACCAGGAGGAGAGGATAGCGACCCTCGAGAAACGCTATCTGAACGCTCAGCGCGAGTCCACGAGCCTGCACGATCTTAACGAGAAATTGGAGCAAGAGTTGCAGCACAAAGAGGCACAGCTCAAGGTGAGGAAAAAAAAAAATGTTCCGAACTTTACAGAATTAATTTATTCAATATTTGTTTCTTGCAAGACGCAATTTATTTAATATTTATTTATTGCAAGACGTAATTTATTCGATATTTATTTATTGCAAGACGTAATTTATTCAATATTTATGTATTGTAAGACGTAATTTATTCAATATGTATTTATTGCAAGATTTAATTTATTCAATATTTATTTATTGCAAGACGTAATTTATTCAATATTTATTTATCGCAAGACGTAATTTATACAATATTTGTTTATTGTAAGGCGTAATTTATTCGATATTCATTTATCGCAAGACGTAATTTATTCAATATTTATTTATCACAAGACGTAATTTATACAATATTTCTTTATCGTAAGACGTAATTTATTGAATATTTATTTATTGCAAGACGCAATTTATTCAATCTATTTATTCTTAAAAAAAAACGTTACTAAAAAACCCGTAAATTCCGCAGCTCCAAGAGGAGAAGATCGCGGCGATCCAAGAGAAATTGGAGCTTGCCGAGCAAAAATTGGCGCAATACGCCAAGATGCCGGAGATGGAAGAGCAGCTTAAGCAGAGGATGGAGGCTCTGACCCAGGTGAGGAGGCCCAACCAGGTACGCAGGGGAATCATATCGCCACATCATCGATCTCTTCCTCTTTCTTTTCGTCCGCCTCTCTGTCTGTCTTCTTCCTCGTCTCTCTCTGTCTCTTTCTCTCAATTTTCGCTCCCCTTCATTCTCGATTAATAACTTCAACTTCTTCTTCGTTCCTTTGATTATGCGTTGATTCTACTAATTTATTTATTTTTTCTTCGTTTTTTTTTCTCGTTCACTCGTTTGGTTCTTTTTTTCTTCACATCTCGATATCCCGTAGAACTCGAATGTGGTATGAGCCTGAGCCTGTATATTTTATTAATTCTAATGCTAATTATTATTAACAAATCGAGCATCATTTCTCTCTCTCGAGTTTCTTCCACTGTGATTATTTCGAATTATTTTTTCATTTCGTTAATTCCGTTTAACGAATCTGCCGCTTCGATTAGAACTTTTATTTTCGCACAATTCTAGCCGACTGCGCTTCGCACTTGAGGGCTGGAAACCCGATCGACGATTTTCTTGAGCAAAAAAAAAAAAATAAGCATTGAGACAAGAAAAATTGCAGCGAGATTTTTTTAACGCGTTTCCAGCTCCCAAATGCTCAGCAATTTAGCGCATTCGATGGTCACAAATCGAATTTTCGAGTCCCAAAAAAGTATTAAAAAGTACAAATAAAGTTGAGATCTGTGACCAACGTCTGTGAATTTCTAATTGTCAATCAATTTTTTAATAACGATTCATTCGCAACTCGACAAAAAAAATTTCCTAATGTTCCAACGAAAATTTACAAATTTTCGAAAAAAAAGAAATAAATAAGGAAATAAATAAATAAATAAGTAAATTCCATTTGATTGAAAATCAAGCGAATGGATCGAATTTCCGTAGCGGAGCTGCGATCGGTAAGATATAAATGTTGAAAAATGCCACAAGAAAAGGCAGATTTAACCCATTATTTCCCGGCAAACTGAAAGAGCAGCGGCAAGAGAACGAGGGTGTCGACGTTTTCGTCGTCGATTCGTGCGCGAATATTAATCGTCCGGTGTCCCCGTATTAAACAAGCAGGCCCAGGAGCGTCACGGGAGCGCCGAGGACAGAATTCAAAGACTGGAGACGCAGCTCGAGGAGAAGAACGCGGAGGTGATGCGTCTCAACCAGCGGCTCAAGATGAACGAGGAGCACAACACTCGCCTTAGTACAACTGTCGATAAACTTCTGTCCGGTAATTTGAAACCCCGCGATTTTTTCGTTTCCAGCGCAGAGAAAAATAACGGAGTGACAACAATTTTTTTGCTCCGATAACTGCAAGTTTGTTGCGGTAGCTAAAAATGTTGCTGCAACAACAACAAAAATCGTTAATACAGCAATCGATTTGTCATCATTCCCTGAATTATTTTTCGCTTCCAGTCACACAGAAAAATATGAACGGAGTGACAACAACATTTTTGTTGCGGTAGCTAAAAATTGTGCTCCATTAGCTGAAAATTTTTCTGCGACAACAAAAAATTCGTTAATACATGAATCGATTTGTCGTCACTCCCTAAATAATTTTTCTCCGTGAGCCGAATTTTCAAAACGTCCGCGCGATTTTCGTCGTCACCCATTTTTATCGCTGTTTCTCTCGGCAGAATCGAACGAGAGGTTACAGGTGCATTTGAAGGAGAGAATGCACGCGCTGGAGGAGAAGAACGCGCTGACCCAGGAGCTCGAGAAGACGCGAAAGATCGCGGAGGATCTGCAGAACGAGAAGAGCGAGATAATGAAGGAGCTCGGGAAGGCGCGACTGGAGATCGACAACGTGAAGCGACAGATGCTCCAGCAGGAGATCGCGTTCAACATTCAGCAGACAGACGCGCTCACGAGGAGCCTCTCGCCGAACGCCGTCGATCCCGGGACCTTCTCGCGGAGCGCCAGCCACAGCAGCTTCGACACTCACTCGCTGCCGCGACGCGCCGGCAAGCGGAGCATCGAGGACGATTCGGCTAAGGTTTGTTTGGTAAATAAAGAAAAACCTCCTTTAAATCTTACGTTAATTGAACAAAATTAAATGCGTCTGGTATTTTTTTCGTATAAATTCGAGAAAAATTAGAGAGAATTGCAAACACTTTTCGATGGTATGAAAATGTAAAAAAATTCAGACACATTGAAGGTACCGAAAAGATTAATTTGGGCAATAATAAATCGATAATGTTATTAATAAATTCGGGGGGAAAAAAATGGTGGGAGGAATCTTCCGATGACTAAGGTTTGTTTGGTAAATAAAGCAAAATCTTTTTAAACCTTACGTTAATTGAAAAAATATATATATTTTTTTTAAACGCACGCAACGTTTTAAAAACACATTTCGCGTAAATTCGAGAAAAATTAGAGGGAAATTCAAACAATTCTCGATGGAATAAAAATGTGAAAAATTCTAGGACTGAAGAGATTAATTTGGGAAATAATAATTCGAAAATGTTATTAATAAAATGATGAAAAAAAAAATTGTGTAACAAATCTTCCGATGAGTCAATTATTATTATTTTTTTAATGAAAATGATTCGTTCGTTTTTACCGAATACGTATGAATTTTTTTTTTCTGTTTTTTAAGTTCATTTCGAATTTTGTGTTTTTTTTATATGGAAAATGTGGGATTTTGCCGATTCTCAGGGCTACGTGGCTCGCACCCTGGCCGAGCAGGAGTGGGAGAAGCTCCAGCAGGCTCACGTTCTCGCGAACGTGCAGCAGGCGTTCGACGTGTCGAGCGACGCCGAGGGCGACGGCGACAACGAGAGCATCTTCAGCTCGGCCGCGGATGTCATCAGTCCCACCGGCCACACGGACGCTCAGACGCTGGCGCTGATGCTGCAGGAGCAGCTCGACGCGATCAACAACGAGATTCGGCTGATTCAGGTGAATTTTTATTTCGATTTTTTTTTTTTTTTTTTTCAATTAAAAAAAAATGTTTTTTGTATTTTGCGGGAAAAAACAGGAGGAAAAACAGAGCACCGAGGCGCGAGCTGAGGAACTGGAGTCGCGAGTCGGCAGCCTCGAGCACATGAATCTCCTGGCTCGCGGTCGAAGCCTCGAGCGAGCGTCGCCGCCGCTGAGCGGCCGATCAACGCCCAAGTCGCATCACAGCCCGAATCGCGACTATCTTCACAAGTATCACACGGTGAGAGGCCACGATTTTTTTTCCACGTGTAGAAACAGCCGCGGATTTTCCACGGATTTTTTTCCACGTGCAGAAACAGCCACGGATTTTCCACGTTCCACGTGGGAGAGGGACGGAATTTTTTTTTTTTTTTTTTTTTCATCACGTAGTCTCGGTTCGCGAATTTTAGTTACACAGTTTAGTTACCGTTTCCTCGCCCCAGGAGTCTCCGCACTTCCCTCTTCGTTTTCTCCTTACGTCCTCGAAGTTTCGACGCGATTTTGTCCCGCGAGTTCGACAACGTTTTTTTTTTTCGAGGAAGGTCAGAGAATTCATCTTATTTTGACGTTCAACATTTTGGCTGATTTTGTTGACAAGATTTTTTCTCTCGAAAATTACGTTTTCCTCACATTTCGATTTTCTTTTTTCATACAAAAATTCATCGAGTTGTCATTTTTTTTTGAGGAATTAATTATAAATAAAAAGAAAGAAAAAAACTAGTTGAACGAAAAGCGAGTTGTGCAGTCGTTGGATGTCGGTGTCTGTTTTTCGGTATTGCAGGCACCAGCCTCAATGTCACCGGCGCACCTTCATCAGTACGCGGCCTCGCTAGCTAGTCCCGGACAGCTATCCGAATCTCTGCCTGCGAGCCAGGTTCGTTCGTCCTCTGGCACTCACGTAGGTTCCACGCACCACGCTGATAATCCTCCTCGCCCTTTTCCCGAAAGCAAAACAAACGCTAAATCCCGGCTTCGTCGCGCAAACCGATAGTCAAAACCTTCCGGTAGAGCGAGAACAGAATTTTCCGCCTCCCACCGAGAAAAACTTGGCAAACCCGAGAGACCCAAAATTCGGGGAGCAAAGTAGAAGAAAAAAAAAAAAAAAAAACGAACTCCAGTCGCAGCGATTAATACGATCGTTTTTTTCATGTCTGGAAGAAATATCGATCATCGAGCGTCCGCATGCCGAATATTAATTTTTCTTTTGCAAGAATTCGCAGCACATTTATTACAACGGATTAAAAAATGCTTGATACTTTTTGCGAAATATACGATGGCACTGGCGTTACTGCATATTTCCGGCGTTTCGGCCGGATGCGAAGTGATATCCAAGTTGCATGAAGTATTCGGAAGACGAAACATATTTTTTGCATTTTTTTTTTTTTTTTCAAGGGAAAATCTCATCTTTTTGCGACTCTTTATTCAAATCAACTTCCGTAGTGTCAATTTTGTGACGAAAAAAATCGAGATTTCGCATGACAAAAAAAAAAGATGATGTTTTCCCTCGAACGATTTATTGAAGAATGTTTTGGCTTATCCGCTATTTGCTGAAATTACTTCGATTCCATTCTTTTTCGTGCCTCTTAAAAAACTGCAACGCGAGACACAAAAAAAAAAAATTCAGCGCCAATAAAAAAAATTAAAAAATTAAAAGATGAATTCAGCGCTGATTCCCAAAATTGAAGAAAAAAAAAGAAATTAAATTCAACACCGATTTTAAAAACAAAAAAAAAAATAATAAATTCAGCGCTAGTTTCCAAAACAAAGGAAAAAGAAAAGAAAATAAATTCAGTGCTAATTTCCAAAACAAAAAAATTAAATTAAATTAATTCAGCGCTAATTTCCGACGATCGTCTCGCCTGCATGAGATCGAAAAAATCAGAGGCAATGTGCATCCGCATGCGATACGTTTCGGAGGAATTCACGATCTTTCCGTTCGTCATTGGTATATTTTCTCTCGAGAACGCGATGCGAGCGACGAGCGAGTGACGCACGAACGTCACGAAGTATAATGATTTCTGCCTGTGGCAGTTGCAGTTGTCCGGCGAGGAATTGAACTCGGTGAGCGAGAGGGACAGCGAGGGCGGCGGGAGCGGCGGGAGCGACACCGCCTGTCCACTGACCGCGAGGTCGCTGAGGCTCGAGCGGGTCGTCCAGGCATTGGCGCACAGTCAAGAAGAATTGAGAAGGTAACAACGACGACGAATATTTATTTCGCATTTTAGTCCTTGCGTTAGTATTCATTTCGCGTAAATTCGAGAAAAATTTGAGAGCATCGCCGACAATTCTCGATGGTATAAAAACCTGAACAAAAAATTAATGCACATTAAAGATACTGAAAAGATGAATTTTCCATAATAATAATTCTAAAATGTTATTAACGAATTCATGAAAAAAAGAAAAGTTTAACGAATCTCCGGACGAACAAACATTTTTTTTTTTTTTTTTCGATTTTTAAATTCACTTTGAAATTTGTGTTTTTGCACACATTTTCCATATAAAAAAAATTCATTTAAAAAAATTGGATTCATCGGAAGGGTTAAACAATTTTTTTTTCATCAATTTGTTAATAACGTTTTAAAATTATTATTATGCAAAATTAATCTTTTTAACTACCTTAAATATTCTGAAAAAATTCTCTTTAAAAAGCTTTCAAAAAATTAATTAATTTTGTATATAAAACGTCATTTATATATAATAAATTAATAAAAAATGTATGCGAAATGAATACTAAAGGCAATGACTACCTTAACGCTTCGACGCTTTGCCGTCCGGCTAATTAAATTAGCAATAACAATTTTTTTCACACCATTCCACAAAAAATACTAACGACTAACCGCATTCGTCTTGTTCTCCCTCTGTTTTCCTGCTGCCGGGGAAAAAAACACACACACACAAAAAATCGACACTCACCTCGTCGCAGACGCACCGGACAGTCGGGATTCCCGAGCGCCGGCTACTCCACGCACAGGTTAATGAACGTTTCTAATAGAAAAACGAGCGCATGCAACGACGGTGCGACAATCGCGCCGCGACGATATAACGATGACGCGACGCTGTGCCCGACGGGCGGTAGATTCGCGGATCGCCTCGCGATTAGCGACGAGGATCGTGGGCATGGAAGGTACGGGAATCTGTGGCGCACGAGAAGCGAGCCCCAGGGTAATAAGACAAAAAAGCAACCGAGAACGCACGCGTTTCAATTAATTTTCTTTTCTTTTATTTGTCCCTTCGGGAATGCGCAATTATTATTTTTTCGCCATTTTTTTAGTTTTTTGTTTTTTCGAGTGACACTCGTGGGGGGCGAAATTAACGCTCGAGTCATGAAAAATGGAAACTCATTTCGTAAACTTTATTTTACTTTTTTTTTAATAAAAGATAACACAAAAAAATTGATAAATTAATTTTTTTATTAATAAATTTAAATTTTTAATGGAAAATTAATTTTTTTTATTAATAAATTAATTTTTTTAATTGATAAATTAATTTTTTATTGACAAATTAATTTTAAAAAAAGAAATTATTTTTTTTTTTAATTGATAAATAAAAAATAAAAAAGTTAATATGAATAATATAAATTGATGGATCTGAATTCATGGAATTTTCGCGGTATTCGATTTTTTTTTTTCGTTGGGAAGCGTGAAGCTTCCTCGAAGTTAATTTACTAAAAAACGTAACGAGGGAACGAATGGAAGAAGAAAAACCGAATGTGCCGAAAAAAATGCCCACAGTCTTTGGCGTCGATCACAGCGACGCGGACGACGGAGTCTTTATGCCCTATGAATCCTCGGAAGCTCTGCGAAATTCGGCGCACGACGATTTCTGGCGGGACCGAATCGCCTGCCCGGTCCACGACAGGCACCGCTGTCTCAAACAGTCGAGGGAGCTCGTCGCGCCTCGCGAGACGCGCGAAAATACCGCCGGCTCAACACGATCAAGGTGCTCGCCCATTTCTTTTCCTCCCGAATTTTGTAAATTGACGCCCCTCGAATCGGTTGCAGAAATATGGACGGCCGATGAGTTTCCTTCGATCCGGTTTTGCACGAAAATTGAGGCAATCGTATTAGTTCGATCTCGCCAAATATTTGTTTCGAGGGAAATTTCCGACGCTTCTCCATGAGATAATAATCTGAAAAAATAGACGAAACTCTGAAAAAATAGACGAAACTCTGAAAAAATTACACAAAATTCTGACAAAATTAGACAAAATTCTGAAGAAATTAGACAAAATTCGGAAAGACGAATGAATAATATTCATCGCAAAAAAAGTTATGTCGCGAGGTAAAATGTTGAATAATTCATTTTTTCATTAATTTTTCAATAACATTTTGGAATTATTATTATGCAAAATCAATATTTCAGCACCTTCTATACGCTTGATTTTCGTCAGTTTATTATCTCATCGAGAAGTGTTCGAAATTTTTCCCGAAACTCACATTTGGACTGTACCGACATTTGGACTGACCTTAATTAATTATTAAGGAGTGACCTCAATAATTGTGAACTTCTGACCTTCATTAAAGCCTCGCGTCTTTGAATATCGGCAGATTTTTTTTGGCACCGATCCTCAATTTTTTTTTCCTCTTCTACCTTTTTTTCTCTCGCGCGAAACACCAATTTTTTTCCGTATTTTTGTGAACCGATGCGTCGTCCGCCCCGTCGACCCCGGAGACCTCGGATTCGAGCCGATAATCAGATTTCTTTCCAGGTTACTCTGTCTCGCGTGTTACTCCGAGTACGTAATCGTCGCACGGATCTCGAGTCCGCTCGGCTTCGTGAGAGAAAAACGATCTCACGCTTTCAGAGAGCTTCTCCTTTTTTTTCTCTCTCCCGAGGGATGCGCGAATAATTCTCGCCCCCGAATCCCGCGTTATTCGCGCACTCCTCGCTTTTTTTCCCCCCCGCAAACGCGCTTCGCTAGAATTCATACCGTGAGTGCCCCGAAAAAAAAATCACTGTTGAAAATATTCGCGATTTTGCATTTTTAGCCACCAAGAACAAAATATTATTCGTCGGCGTGCAACGTATTAAATTCACGTACTAAATTCACCGAACGCAGAAACCAAATATTTTCAACAGTGCGTAGAGCGAAGAAAAAAAAAAAGCTGCGAAAAAATCGTCAGCCGACGTCGCGCGAAATTTCGCTAAAAAAAAAACCCGAGAAAAATGGCACTTTTAGTCGCGTCGCGGCCTCGTCATCGCATTCATAATTCACTCGAGCGACCCCTCGACGTTTCACGAGCCACCGATCGACGGTCCTCGGCCTCTTCGTCGCTCAAAAAGCCTGAGTAGCGCCGAAATGTCATTGATCGTAGAGCTATCGGAGGATTCATACGCGGTGCCCGAGTCTCTCATCGTGTATCATCATGCTTGCCTCATTTTCATGATCCACACTGGCTTCTGTATTCCATCAATGCGAGAGATTTTTTTGGAGCTGCGCCAGACAAAATCATTCAAGGATTCACAAAAAGAAAAAAGAATAAAAAAAATATTTTTTTTTAATTACGAAATTAATAAAAAAAAGATTTTTTTTTATTACGAAATTAATAAAAAAAAGATTTTTTTTATTACGAAATTAATAGAAAAGATTTTTTTTATTACGAAATTAATTTAAAAAACGATTTTTTTTAAATTACGAAATGAATAAAAAAGATTTTTTTTTATTACAAAATGAATTTTAAAAAATCTGTCGATGGGACGAATTTTACACGAGAAGTTAAAAAGCAGCTCCAACCGATCTCGGCAGTGAGATAAAAAAAAATTAAAGATCGCTTCAAAATGTGAATAATTAGCCGATGGCAAAATAGCATAATCGCTAGATGGTAGAAATAGAACTAGAGACTAGATTAGCGCTCCGTGCAAGCAGGCATGGTCAACATAACAACGGCACAATCAATTCTGGGACTCCCCCTTCACCATTGTCTTCACGCCATAGTAGCCAGGACAGTTTGCACAAGAACAACCTGAGCGGCCAGCTCGGCGGCCTGCCGATCGGGCAATTGTCGTCGTCGCACTTGCAGCACATGCAGGCGAACATGAGTCCGGCCACGGCGGCCGCCGTCGCCGCGGCGCAGAAGAAGAAGGGCATCAAGAGCAGCCTCGGGCGTTTCTTCAGTAAAAAGGAAAAGGTAATTTCGTCGATTTGTCCCCGCGTTTTTTTTTTCCCTGAAAAATTAATATTGGTTCCAGTTGCGATTTTGTTCTTGACGATGGAATTTAACGTACTGACAGCATAAATTTTAGTTTCGATTATAGTGTCATTTTTTTTTTTTTTCCAATAAAAAGTTTTTTTCCTGAAATGTTAATATCGTTAATCATTTAACGTACTGACAGCATAAATTTTAATTTTGATTACATTTCAATTTTTATCATTGATTTTTATTAGGCGCATATTTTTTTTCCTCCTCACAGATAAAAGGCAAAGACACGACGATGCCCGGCGACGTTCCGGGCATGGGCGGCGCGAGCACCCCGGCGGATCCCGATTACGGCGACAACGTCTCCGTAGCCGGCACTCTCGGTGGCAAGAGCGACTTCGACCGGAGGAAAAAGAAGAGGTTGGTGAAGAAAATCAATCGAAAAGACGTTTTTTCGTCACGTTTATAAAGATGTATAAAAATCGTGACGATTATAAAGATGTATAAAATCGTCACGATTATAAAGATGTATAAAAATCGTGACGATTGTAATAATAAATTAATTAAACGACAAACCGCGTTTTTTTCAGTATGCTGGACTCGTCGCGGCACGAGTTGCTCGGCGAGGCGATGAAGGCGGGCACGCCGTTCGCCCTGTGGAACGGGCCGACAATAGTCGCGTGGCTCGAGCTCTGGGTGGGAATGCCCGCGTGGTACGTCGCCGCGTGTCGGGCGAACGTCAAGAGCGGCGCGATTATGAGCGCTCTGAGCGACACCGAAATTCAGCGCGAAATAGGAATCAGGTGAGCCGATAACTTCGATCGTCCCGGAGAATTTTACAATTTAACATTTAATTTTACAATTTATTTTTTCAATTAAATTTAAATTTTACAATTTTTTCAATTTATTTTTAAATTTTACAATTTTTTCAATTTATTTTTAAATTTTACAAATTCATAATTAAAAATTTAATTTTACAATTTTACAATTTTATAGTTAAAAATTTTATTTTACAGTTTTCCAATTTAATGTTCCAATTTAATTTTACAATTTAATTTTACAATTTAATTTTACAATTTAATTCTACAAATTATACAATAATTTGTTAATTTCGTATTTTCAGCAATCCACTGCATCGATTGAAGCTCCGTCTGGCGATACAGGAAATGGTGTCGCTGACGAGCCCCTCGGCACCAAAGACGTCGCGCACGACCCTCGCGTTCGGCGACATGAATCACGAGTGGATCGGCAACGTTTGGCTCCCGAGCCTCGGGCTCCCGCAGTACCGGTCGACCTTCATGGAGTGCCTTGTGGACGCGCGGATGCTCGATCATCTCACGAAAAAGGATCTTCGCGGTCAGCTGAGAATGGTCGACAGTTTTCACAGGTATAAAAAACAATAAATAAACAAATTAAAAAAATTAAAACGGAGTAAAACTACGATTGAGAGGCAATTATGAAAATGTGACGCGACGAATATTCGTCTTGGTGCTCGCAGAACGAGCCTGCAGTACGGAATCTCCTGCCTGAAGCGGCTCAACTACGACCGGCAGCAGCTCGAAGACCGGAGACGAATGGCCGAGGGCGCGAACGTCGATGTTCTCGTTTGGAGCAACGATCGCGTCATACGATGGGTTCAGTCGATCGGCCTCAAGGTAGAGCAAAAAAAACTGCACGATATTTAAAAAAATAATTTTTCGTTGAATCGAATTCCAATTTTTCGACGGATTTTTTTTTAATCAATTTTGAACTGGAAAAGGTAAAAAAAACTTTTTTCATTGAATCGAATTACAATTTTTCGACGAGCTTTTTTTTATCGATTTTGAATTGGAAAAAAAGCAGACTTTTTAGTTGAATCGAATTCCAATTTTTCGATTAATTTTTTTGATCAATTACGGGTTGGAAAAAGAAAAAAATAACTTTTTTCATTGAATCCAATTCCAATTTTTCGACGAATTCTTTTTATCAATTTTGTATTGAAAAAAAAAAAAAAAAAAAAAAAAAAAAAAAAAAAAAAAACGATTCCACGATTTCGATTTGTGACGATTGACGATCAATATTCCAGGAATACGGGAACAATCTGCTCGAGTCCGGAGTTCACGGGGCGCTCGTGGCTCTCGACGAGAGTTTCGACGCCAATAGTTTCGCGCTGACGCTGCAGATACCGACTCAGAACACACAGGTGAGAAAATATATTTAAAAAAAGACGATATCGACGAATCGATATTGCGATAATTAATCAAATAACGAAAAAAAAATTGTAAAGGCGAGACAAGTGCTGGAAATGGAGTTCGCGAATCTGCTGAGCCTGGGAACGGAGAGGCGAGCGGACGAGTCGAACAGCATCAAGTCCTGATCCGGCGCGGCCAACAGAAGCGACAGAGGCGCCGCAAGCGGCGGCGCCGCCGCCGGTGGCGCCCGGCAAACGCGTCATCAACCCCATCACGTCTAGTCCAAAACCCCAGCTATCCAAGTACTCTATTTGTGCGCAAGTGTTTTTTCGTAAAAAAAAAGACATGGAAGAAGGAGGGAGAGAGAAAAAAAAAGCAAAGCAACAAAAAACGAAAAAGCGGGGAGGAAGCGGAAGCGGAGAGAAGAGGGAGAGGATGAGGAAGGTAAAGATAAAGATAAACAGTCGTTAAGAGCTTTAAGTATCACTCGTAAGGAGCGCGGAGAGCGAGAGAGAAAAATCATTCGTTTCACGAAATCTTCGCGCGAAATTTTCGAGCGAAAAAAAAAAGATACGATTTTTTTTAACCACGATTTTTCGACTCCGAAGAGACGAATCGATCGAACAAATGACGTTTTTCTTAGAGGTTAAAAAGAAGAAAAAATAATAATTTTTACGCGGAATCGAGAGAAAAAAAAACGATTTTTTTAATCACGATTTTTCGACTCCGAAAAGACGAATCGATCGATCAAATGACGTTTTAAAAGTTCAAGAAGAAGAAAAAATAATAATAATTAAGACGAAAAAAAATGACAATTTTCGCGCGATTTTTCGTGAGATCGAGGAATGATTATTACAACAAGAAAAAAAAAAGATATCGCCATGCTACAAATAAGAATCGTAAGATAAGAAGCGACGCGAGGACTGAGAGTGAAGAGAGGAAAAAAAGAAGAAGAAAAATCGAAAACGAGTGTAACGCGTTATTCCTATAAACTGAGAATATAATTTAGGCTTTTTCTTTCCGACAATGAGAGAGAGAGAGACGCGAGTCCTCTCGACGATGAGAGAAAAAAAATTAGACGTATCGGCGGAACGAGAGCGGTTAGGCAATTTTTTCTGGGACGCGACGAGTCGAAATACCGCGCGGAAATATCGCGACGACGTATTACGAACGTTATGCGATATAAACGATTTCCATTTTTTCTCCCCCGAGAAAACGCCGAAAAAATACAAATTTTTGTACGATTTTCGGATTTTTTTTTCTTTCTTTATTTCGTTCGTTCGCCTTGGAAAAGTCGAGAGCTGATAGTTTAATATTATTTAATCAATTTTCATGTATAGAACAATCACGTTATTATTATTATTATTATTATTATTATTATTATTATTATTATTATTATTATTATTATTATTATCTGTAGAACGAGAAAAAATAGTTAATTACCATTATAATTAACCGATAAAGCTGTAAATATACGAAAGGAAAGAGGAAAAAAAAGTGAAGAAAAATAAGTCGACATTTATTGCAGTATTATCATCGATCGATTTGACGATTGCGAGTCTCGCCGAAAAGCTGTAAACTCGCGTATTTGTTTCGTTTTCTTGTTTTTTTTCCCTCGTTTTATTATTTACTTATTGTCATTATTATGTATTATTATTATTATTATTATTATTATTATTGTAGCAATTTCATATACATTTTACGAAGGAAAACCGGAGAATATCGACTAACAAAAAAAAAAACGAAAATAAAGACCATTTAACAATTACTTGAGGCACGAATTTTTGTTCGATCGGCGCATTTTTTTCCGGGCCAAACGTCGACAATTCCGCGCTGTATTCCGCGTCTCGATGCTTTCTCATTTGGGATTACAAAAAAAAAAATCGCGGGCTGTAATCGCGTCTCTCCTGCAAAAAAAAAGAAGAAGAAGAGGAAGAGAAAGAACACGCGAGACACTCGGCGAATCCGAAGTCCGCGTTCCGCGTGTTTGTTCTAGACTGAAAAAAAAAAAAAATAAAAAATAAAAATAAAATAAATAAATTGTTGTGCGTCTTGTGTGACTGCGAATATTAATCGTGCGACTGTGAGCCAAGAACCGAGGATTTTTTTCCACACTCGATGTGAACGAGACGAGACGAGAGGGACAGAAGAAAAAAAAGGAAAAATGTTTTCCGCTCGGTGCCGAAGTGAAAATCGCGAGAGGAGGAAAATTCGCTGCGTCGAATCGCGCTGGTTTAGGCTGTAGATTTTCATTGTTTCGTGCGAGTCGATGGCAAAAAAAAAATTCTGCGCGAGGGGAGACCGAAAGATTTCGCGACTTTTCGCTAGTCAAACGCGCGGCAAATTTTCGTCTTTGCGAACGATCGGAACGATCGCAAAAATTTGACGCGAATTTGCCGAAAAGAAATTGAAAAAAAAAAAAAAAACAAGCTGAACAAAGATGCTGAAGTTAAAAAAAATGAAATCTTAATTATCTCCCCGCGATAATCGAGTCCTCCGTTGACGCCCGTGACTATAAAACATTTAAAAGAGGAAGAAAAAAAAAGGGAAAAAATCATATAAACTTATCACTATAAAACGTTGCTTAAATGTAATATAGAGCTTTGTGAACTTCCACGAGAGAAAAAAAAAGAGAGAAAAAGGGAAACGAAGAAATCGACGATTTCGAAGCGACGGAGAATTCAAGATCGAGCGAGTGACGACACGACGGACTAGTTTATATATATTGTAATGTAACGCTTCGATCGGGAGCGCCGAGATGAGAGGAGAGGAGAGAAAAAAAAATAAACGACGAAGAGAAGAGGAAGAAATTGATAATGGAAACGCGAGAAACGAAAATGCAATGATTCCTTCGATATTCGTATGGCCATATCAGTGAATGGATCGTGTGTGCCTGATCAATCGTGTGTGTGTGCGTGTGTATGTGAATTGCGTGTTTTGCGAGGATTAAAAAAAAGAAAAGGAGACGCGCGTCGATTTATATGATTTAAAAGGATTTAGGAGCGCCGATTATTCGATTCGCGTGAATTTGAGAAAAGTGCGAGAGAATTGCGAATATTTCTCGATGGTCTGAAAATCTGAAAAAAATCATGCGTACTAAAGGCACTGAAAAGATTAATTTTGCATAATAATAATTCGAAAATGTTATTAACGAATTGATAAAAAAAATTGTTTAACATATATTTCGATGACCCAAGTTTTTTTTTTAATGAAAATTATTCTTTTGTTTTTCCGTATAGGTATGAATTATTTTAGATTTTTAAGTAATCTTTGAAATTTGTACATATTTTTTATACAAAAAAACACAAATCTCAACGATTACTTGAAAATACGAAAAAATTCATACGTATATGGAAAAAGGAGGGAATGATTTTCATTTTTAAAAACTTGGGTCACCGAAATATTAGTTAAACCATTTTTTTATCAATTTGTTAATAACATTTTGGAATTATTATTACGCAAAATTAATCTTTTCAGTACTTTTAGTATGCACGATTTTTTCAGATTTTCAGATCATCGAGAAGTGTTTGCAATTCTCTGGCATTTTTCTCGAATTTATGGGAATTTAATATTCGGCGTTCCTACATCATTAAACACGAGAGAGAAACGAAAAATCGCAGAAAGGAAGAGAAAATCGAAGACGTTTGACGGTGAGAATGAGTGTGGGAAATGTGTGAAAAAAAAGAAGAAAAAAAGTAATTGAAGAAACAGTTGAAGAAATAATTATCGATAAGCTTCCCCTCCTCGCTCCAGGCCGTTGATTATTATTCCGAGGGGTGAAACGAAGAAATAACAAAAAATCGCTGCTACATTTTTGCATTTAAAAAAAAACGACACAAGCGACCCGCGAGGTCGGCGAATTTAGCGTTTACACGAGACGAATAAATGAAGTTAATAACGATTAAACACTGATAACTGAGGTAATTAAAGGGAGGAGAAAAAAAATGCGTAGCGTACGAAATAGTGAGAAAACGATGAATAAGAGTAAAAATAACAAATTGTATACCGCGAATTAGGTGTAAAGGAAAACGCGTCGGAGATGAGGAAAAGTAAAAAAAAAAGAGACGGAAAACAAGAGGAGGAAACGTAAATCGCGAACCGAGAGAGAAAAGCTGCGGGGAAAAAAAAATCACGAGCGAAGGAGAGAGACACGTCGATCGCATCACCAAACCACAATTTAACGTTAAAAATAAATTGTCCTTGTAATTTTTATATGCCAACTCTGTATACTTTGATATATAAGTTTTGAGACGTTAAGAGAATTTAAACGAAAACGACAAAAAAGCGGAAAAAAACGACAAAAAACGAAGAAAAAAAAACATAAAATTACACACAACCGATACAGTCGAGAGGGCGAGACAAGTGCAACGAGAGGTGCGAAGAGGAAGAAAAAAAAAATAAACGAGGAAAAATAATTGAGGAATGCGTGAGAAAAAAAGCGAATCGGGATGAATGAACGAGACGAGTGCGGATTAGAATAATTTTAGCAATTAAGGGCCACTTTCTTCCCTCTTTCGTTTTTCCATCTTCTTCCACTTTTTTGTTGTTGTTATTTATTGCCGGGAACGACGATGAAGTCGCGAATTTGCCACGCATAAAATCGCCGATCGAAAGTTTCAATCGATTTGCAATTTTTTTTTATTCGAATTTCTCGTATAAAAATAAAAAAATTGATTCGATAAAATTTCGCTGGGCAGTTTTACTCGTGATAAATTCGTAGAGAAGAAAAGAAATTTCTTCGAGCGAGGCGAATCGAGGAGGAAAAAAAAATCGTAGTGCGAAGAAAAAGATGGACGAGGGGAGGAAGAAATAGCCAAAACGTTAACTGATTGATGATGATGATGATGATGATGAATGAAAAACGTAAAACGACGAGAAGAAAAAGGGGAAGGAAGACACTGAAACACGAAGAAAAAAAAACACACACACACGCATAACCACACGAACCACTATTAACGATTATAAATACACTTGTATAAGACGATAAATTATTGTACCCAACATTTACCGTGGATTATAATATATATTGTATATATGAGTATATATATATATATACACATATTGCGCGCGATATATATGTATACATATATTGATATATACGATTAAAGAAGAGAAAAAAAACGACGAAGAGGAGAAAAGAGAAAAGAAGAATCAGACTTTATTAGAGTGACGAGTGACGAGGGAAGCGAGAGGAAGAAATTGGGGAACGAAAAAAAAAAAGAAGAAAGGAGGAAGAAAAAAAAGAGGAAAGAGATTAAAGATGATATTGAGGAAAAGGAGAAAGAGGGAGAGACGTATGGAAAACGCGCGCGCGCGATATAGATAATTCGTAATCTATATTCGACTCTTAAGGATATTAAGGATAATGGGTCTGTAATTCGTGTTTAACAAAAGAAAAAGAAAAAAAAATCAAGCTGTGTAACGTTTGACGTTGTGAATTTTTTTTACTGTCGTTTGATTCTGCACCTGCCAAAAAGTGTTTCTCTGGTTTTTTTTTCCAATTTTTTTTTCAACCCCTCAAGACGAAATTAAAAAAAAAATCGGAAAATATAAATATATTTTTTTTATATTAAAAAAAATGGGGTTTACGTTGATTTATTATTTTTTTTTAGGTCAAGAACTGCTGCTCCCGGAATTTCCGGTGTCGTCCGGCTGTCTCGAGGGTTTCCGCTCGTTCGGCACGCGTTTTTTCCTCATTTCTTCCTCCTCCTCGGTCATTTTGTTCACGTTAATCGTTTCGGCGAGTCGCTCGTTCGCCACACGCTCGAGGCGCGCGTACAGCTCGGTCTTCGGCTGGATCAGACGCTTGAAGTCCCGACGATCCAGGCGCAAAAGCTCGCAAACCTCGAGGGCCATCACGGCGAAGTCACGGCGACGATCCGGGTAAATCAGGCTTATCTCGCCGAAATAATTGCCGTCCTCCAAGTGGCAAATCTGGCGAGGAATTAATTTATTTTTATTTTTGTGGGCCATCATTTTTTTATTTACGTAAAAAAATATTTTTAATAAAAATACATTTTTTTAAGATTAAGAATTTAACATTAAAGTGGCAAATCTGGAGAGGAATTAGTTTTTTATTTTTATGGGCGACAATTTTTTTTTATTTACCTAAAAAAATATTTTTAATAATAGTAAGTTTTTTTAATTTTTATTTTTTTAGGCAATAATTTTTTTTTTTTTTTTTTTTTTTTGAAAAATAATTAAACCTCTTTTCCCGCGTAATTAATGACAGCGACTGTTCCACTCGAGATGAAAAACATAGCGTCGCCCTCGGTGTGACACTTGAAGATTACGTCGTGCTCGAGATAAATTACAGGCTTGACTGAAGCTGTAATTTTTTTTGTTATTTTATACATATTTTGATAAATGTAAAGAAATATATATTTTTTTTTGTTTACACATGAGACTTCCCAGCTGGCTTCTCGACAGGTTGTGAAAAACCGTCGCGGTCTCCAGCAAACCGCGACTCGATCGCGCATTTATCTCCTGCTTCAGGTGATCTGAAAATATATTCATTAGCAAAAATTAGAAAATTAATTTAATCATTTGTGTGTTGGATTAATTTTTTCGTTTTTTTATCGAAACGAAAATTCAGTTTTTTAATGTTTGTTTGGATCAATTTTGTTTTGTTTTTCTAGATCGAAAGGAAAATGTAGGTTTTTAATTTTTTTTTTTTTTTGTTTTTTTTTAAACGAAACAAAAATTCAATTAAATTTTTTTTTTCGATCAATTTTTCTTTATCTCACTCGAAAGTGTATTGGATATCGCGTTCTCCTTGAAGTAACTGCCCTGAAATCGATACTCGTAGTAATCGATCAGCCGCTGTCTCAGACGAGGCGGGAATTTTTTCTCCCGCGTGTATTCCACAACTTGGTGCATTATTTCTTGATACTTGATTTCCGGCTTCGCCGAACTCTCGACCAGCTGCAAAACGATTACTTCGTCCCCGGTAAAATCATTATTATTAATTATAGTCATATAATAATTAAATAATAAGAAAACAATTTTTTTAGAAAATTAAAAAAAAAATGCATTAAATTTTTTTTTCATATAATTTTTTTTTTTTTTTTTTTTTTTTTTTTCATTTAAATTATTTTCTTTTTTTTACTAACCGATGAGATACATCATATAACCAGTGCCGAAGAAGAGAAGCAAACATCGAATCACTTTATCGGCGAGCGACGTCTTCTCGAATTCGACGAAACTCGAGCCAACCAGATTGCTGACGCCCATGTGGAGACTCATGAGGTAAATTCTCCAGGCTGGCTCCTCGTGAAGCCCACTTTTCACCGCATAAGTCTCCGAGGCCTTAGTTCACTCGAACATTGGTTAATTATTTTTTATTAAAAAAAAGTGGAAATTCGTTTTTTTTTATATTTTTTAAAGTCACCTCGACAGTCGTGCGAGTCGCGTGCAGCACGAAGTGGGGAAACGCGTATGTCAGGCACGCGCTCCAGTGAAATAGCAGTAACGTCAGGACACACAGCCAGAGTGCAGTGTCAAGAGTGCGCGACATTTCGAAAACCTATTTTTATTGTTTAACTTTTTTTTAATTGAAAAAAGGCATATTTTTTAATCGAAAAAAATCATATTTTTGGATTGAAGAAATGTATTATTTTTTAATCGCAAAAAGTCATATTTTTAAATACAAAATGTCACATTTTTTAATCGAAAAAAATTCATATTTTGAATCGAAAAAGATTCATATTTTGAATCGAAAAAAATTCATATTTTGAATCGAAAAATATACATATTTTTAATCGAAAAATATACATATTTTTAATCGCAAAAATATAATATTTTTGAATCGAAAAAAAGTAATATTTTTTAATCGAAAAAAAGTAATTTTTTTTAATCGAAAAAAGTAATATTTTTTAATCGAAAAAAAGTAATATTTTTTTATCGAAAAAAGTAATATTTTTTATCGAAAAAAGTAATATTTATTAATTGAAAAAAAGTAAAATTTAAATCGAAATAAAATGTAAATATCATTGACCATAGTGAATTTTTTCAGGTAACATCGAAGCGTGCGAATACGCAGTAACTTAAAGAGAGGCAGTGACTCGGCTATCACGGCGGGGAAGTTCGTGTCAGGTCCGGGGGGTCTGAGAATATTCGACGTCAGCCAGGTGTAAGGTACAGAGGTGACCAGGTCGATTAAAAAATATCCCTGACTGTAGTGTCTGCGAAAAAAAAAAATAATAATAATAATGACGATTCGTCACAGCTTCCGGTAAATTAATTATTTATTTTCCACATTACCTGGCTATCTGTTCGGCGTCGAGAATAATCTCGTGGCCGTCGCCCGAGGCGTAGCCGGTTACGAAATTAACGAAAATATCGGCCACGCAGATCGCGTAGGCCGGATAGAGAATGTGGAGCCTGTCGGCGTCGCCCTTGTCGCAAATGCGATAAAAAGCGTTCGTGTAGGGCACCGCGACGAAGAGGTAGAGAAACGTGAGGGTCATCAACATTTCCCAGGCGAATCTGCCAATTTTTTTTTTTTTTTTTTTTTTTTTCAAATTTTTGTAGTTGAATTAATAAAAAAAAAATAAAACAATAAAATCGTGATAAAGTCACAGAATGAAAACAACCAAATTATGTTCACATTAAAAAAAAAAGAATAAAATTATGAAAAAATAGAAAAATTAAAAAAATTATGTTCATATAAAAAAAACAAAAAGAATAAAATTATGAAAAAATATTTAAAAAAAACAAAATTATGTTCAAATTTAAAAAAAAATTATGAAAAAAATTAAAAAACAAAATTATGTTAAAAAAAAAAATAATAATAATAAAATTACGAAGAAATTGAAAAAAAAAACTCCTGAAATTAATTCTCTCCCCTGATCACCTGAAATTGCTGCAGGGATGAACGACCCACCAGTTGGCGAGTCGGCCGTGCCGCTTCTTCTCGAGCGCGACGGCCGCCCGGCTCCGCAGGAAGAACCTCGTCAGCGGGTGTTTCTCCGACACGAGAATGAGCTTCTGAAATCTTCGCTTCAGTCGCGCGAGATTCTTCGCGTTCGGTGGCAGCCGCGGGAGGCAGCTTTGCGAGGTCTGGTGCAGCTCGCACGAGTGCCTCACGAGGCTTCTCCTTAGGGGGCCATGAGACTCCCCCCTTAAACTGTGCTTGGCCATAATTGAAAAAAATTAATTCCTCAAACCTGCCAAAAATCTTCCAGAGGTTATAAAAAGAAAAAAAAAATTGTCTAGTGAACAAATGAACGACAGCATCGATCAGCCGCTCGCCCTAAAAATTAATAAAATAATAATAATAATAATAATTCAAGGCAGGAAAAAAATTGAACCACAAGAACCGCTCCAATTATTTTATCATATATAATATATATATATATTTATTATTTTGTATCAATAAATAATGAAAATGCTAAGTGATACATTCGACGCGACACGTCGACGTGCTAAAAATCACATTATAACAACAGAATCGATCAACGGAAGAAGAACAAAAAAAAACATGGCACGACTGCGTATTTTACTCGTAAAACATTCGTCCTCTCCTTCGACCAGTCGCGTGCGTGAAACGCGCGTTTTTACGTATATATCAGTGGCGCGTCGATCCTCGGGATCGACGGCATTGCGGAAAAAAATCATATCACGTGTCGGCGGATTTCTTCTCGCTTCGCGAGAGGCTGCGCGAGCGAAAGAAGAAGAAATAATAATAATTCGCCTTGTCTTCTTTTCCGAAGATTATTTACGTCTATATCTTTGTGTCGTTATCTTCGTACAACCGCTTGGGTATGCAATTCGTTGCTTTCTCGGTCGAACCGTATTTTCCGCGTATTTCAACTCTACACGCCGGCCCAATTTTTCGCCAGTCAATTCTACGTTCCACCGGTTTAACCCCACATCTCGCCGGTTCAATCCTACACTTCATCAGTCCAATCCCACATGACATCGGTTCAATCCTACACTTCATCAGCTCAATCCTACACTTTGTCGGCTCAATCCTACACTTCGCCGGTTCAATTCTAGACGCTGTCGGATCAATCCTACACTTCGTTGGTTCAATCCTACAACCCGCCTTCGCAATTCCACACTTCGCTGGTTCAATCCCACACCCCGCCCGTTCAATCCCACACCCCGCCTGTTCAACCCTACATTCCCGCCTGTTCAATCCTACATCCCCGCCTGTTCAATTCTACACTCATGCCGTGAAGTCTTTTTACAAAAAAAGCGTGACTCCTGGGTGTAGAATAAATCGCGTAGGCTCGAACGATGTAGAAAATACGATTCGCCCGCACAAAAAGTGCTACGACTCTAATTCTTTTTTCCTTCTTCGTCTCCTGAAAAAAAAAGAAAAAAAAAATCCAACGACTCGATTTACAAGGAGTTTCCGCGTTTCTCGTTCTCCTCGTCGTCGCGACTCTCCCGATTCTCCCGTCTCCCGTCCCGACAGTCGAGGCTCAGGTTGCTGTGTCGCCGGGGCTTCGGAATGGGATTCACGTCCGCGCCGACGAGCGCGGGTTTCTGCCTTATCGGCTCGGTGATGTGGAGCTCGATGACCTTGACCGGGTCGGTGGGTCCCGCCACCGGGATCGGCGGATCCTCGAGCCTCACCAGCCTGATGTCCGTCTGCTCGCGCGGCAGCTCGCGCATCTCCACCTTCACGCCGTTCTCGTCGACCATGTTGCGGAAGAAGTTCTTCCGTGTCTCGCGCAACGATCGACGCGCCCCGCAACGCTCGAATATCTCGCTCGTCTCCTCGGCGCTCGCGTCGCGCGCGTTCTTCGCCTCGAGATACTTGATCTTCCGCTCGATATTGTCGATCACCTCCTTCACCGAGAAGCTGTCGCTTCGCGAGAGATTCCCGCACGACTCGTGACGCGCCAGTGGCGCCTGAATCGTCTCGCTGTCCGCCTCCCGATCTTCGCGAATTTCCTTGATTATCTCGATGTTATCTTGCGACGGTTTTCGTCGCAGCTCCACCTCGACCTCGACCTCAGTCTCGGTCTCGACCTGCGACGACGTCGACGAGTCCTTCGAGACGCCGGCTCGAGACTCGAGAGTTTCCTCGGTGGATTTTTCTTCGTTGGTGGAAATTTCTTCGGGCGATTTCTTCGCCTCCTCCTTGGAGGTTCGACGGGGCTTTGGAATTTTTCGCGGGCTCTTCGGGGCTGGAGGCTCGGTGGGAATTTCGCCAGTGGAAGCGCTCGACGAGGCCTCGGGGGTTTTTTCTCTTTGGGCTTCTGATTTGTCTTCTTCTTGTGCTGTTGATTTTTCCGGGTCCTTCGTCGTGGGACTCGACGGCGCGCCGCTTTCTGTCAGCTCGTCGCGACTTCTCTTCGTCATCTCGTCGATGTTCTCCGTCACTCGGGCGATGTCGATGGGCTCGACTATCTGCAGATCCGCGGGCGGCTCGTTGGCGCTCGGAGGTCTCACGTCTACTTCCTGAGGGGGAAAATAGTGTGGTTAATTTTTTTTAGATAAAACTAGATACTTTTCAGATAAAATTAGATAATTTTCAGATAAAACTAGATAGTTTTCAGATAACATTAGATAATTTTCAGATAAAATTGGATGATTTCCAGATAAAATTAGATAATTTTCAGATAAAACTAGACAATTTCCAGATCAAATTAGATAATTTTCAGATAATACTAGATAATTTCCAGATAATACTAGATAATTTCCAGATAATACTAGATAATTTCCAGATAATACTAGATAATTTCCAGATAATACTAGATAATTTCCAGATAAAACTAGATAATTTCCAGATAAAATTTTCGATTAATTTTCTATATCGAAAAATGCAAGTTCTGCAAGTGAAAGAATAACTCACTTTGGGTGATTCCAAGGGTTCCTTGAGTCGAGGCGGCAGCGGCGCCCGTCGCTTTTTTCGCCCGTAAGCGCTCACGGTGCTGCCGACGGAGACGCAACTGTTGATCGACAAATTCGACTGTCTTATCGGGTCGCGGTTGAACCTCTTGAATACATAGTCGTCCGGGACGTTTTCGTTCTCGTCCCGAAGAGTGACGTCGCCCGATCTCGACGGATCCTCGTCCTCGAAGGGAGTCGCGGCGATCGATCTTTGGGAAGCTCTGCGTCCGCCGCGTCTGGCAAAAGAAAAATTGATTTTTTTTTCCGAATAATTTCGTCGCACTTAGAGCACTGTTTAAAATTTAAGAAAAGATCTTGACTCACTTGGGTGGCACTGGGGTTCCTTCCGGCCCGCTCGCCTCCAGAACGACGTTACCGTTACTGGTTCTTTCCCTCCCGGTGAACTCAAGAGGCGGCAGCTTATCCGTTGGCTTCGGACTTATCTGACCGAATCTACGGGAATTAAAAAATTATCTAGAGTGTCGATAATTAATTCGGATAATTATTATTAATGAATTAACTGTTTGGTGAGTCTAAAATGGAAGTCTAAATAAAAATAAGAACATAAATAAAAAAATAAAAAAATAAGAACATAAATAAAAAAAAAAAAAATAAGAACATCAATAAAAAATAAAAAAATAAGAACATAAATAAAAAAAAAAAAATAAGAACATAAATAAAATTAAAAAAATACCGTCTGGCTGGTGGCTTGGGAGTGAGATCTCCCATTATGGAAGTGGTTGTGTCTTGTGGGGTTCCCTCGTATATTCTTCCGGGGTCACCGTTCACCGTGAGACTCGAGCTGTAACGCGACGAATTGTCCAGCGTGTATTTCCGTCGTCTGGCGAGCGTGCCGAGGGCCTCGTCGAATTCTTGCTGGTCGGTGGACAGTCGCGCCGGGGCCGCAGGATATCCGTTGTACGTGCCTCTCTTGTAAGTCGACGAGACTGAGTTTCGGGGGGAAAAAAATGGGTCAGTCAATTAATTAAATTAATGTCGTAAATAATTTTTTCAAAGTCGGCCAATTAATTTAAATCAATTGGACAATTCATTTTTACAAACTGGTCATTCGGATTTAATAAAAAAAATTAAGCAATCTATTTCCAATAATTAAAAATTATCGTAATTAATTATTTCAGCCACAAACCTGTTGCGATTGTCGGCTTTCTGATCTCCACTTCTTGAGCATCTTTGCGTTTGCCAAATAATCCACTCCTAAAAAAAAAAAATTAAATTATTTATACAATGAAAAAAAAAAAAAAATTAAATTATTTATACAATGAAAAAAAAAAAAAAATTAAATTATTTATACAATGAAAAAAAAAAAAAAAATTAAATTATTTATACAATAAAAAAAAAATCTCCGCCTCATACGTTGTATCGAAATTAATCGTTGGACGTCAATTTTCGCAAAGCAGATGGCAACAATCGACGCTAATGGATATCGATTGCCGATCGATGATGAAAAATCGGTCGTTAACGATGACTCCCTTGACTTTTCTGAATCGCACAATTTTCCGTGCCGCATGACAACGTAATAAATAGCCGTAAGAAGACGTATGTCGAGAAAAAAAAAATCCTGACTTATAGCGGCGCATCGTGCACTCTGCACTTTGGCCACGCGAGACGACGAGAAGCTCCGACCTCGCGACGATTCCAATCGTTTGACTTCTGTGTGTATTTTGCGGTGGCAACGAGGGCGACCGATAAACTGTTACGAGCGCGCGACGCGCGGCGAGCAGCATCTCGAAACCTCGCCACATGTCGCGTCCGGCGATTTTCGTCATCGTCGGTGAGCGCGATACATGCAAATGATCTTGCGAATTGTAGGGCGTTCGTCTCTCTATTGATCCCGAGAGAATCGAATGAAGACGATCGCTTCGGGGTACCGAAAGGTGATCAGCCGACATGTTTTTGTATTCCATCCGATAATTCGTCGCGAAAAATTGACATTTTTAATTAAAAAAAAAAATTCTTTTCATTTACAAAAAAAAAATTAATTTAAAAAAGGTTTTTTTGAAAACCTTTTTTCTTATTTAGAAAAAATTATTTAGAAAAGATATTTAGAAGAATTATGTAGATTATTTAGAAAAAAATCTTTTAGTTAATAAAAAAATCTTTTATATATAAAAAAAATTCTTCTTATTTGTAAAAAATCTTTTAGTTAACCAAAAAAATCTTTTTATTTATAAAAAATCTTTTATATATAAAAAATTCTTATTTATAAAAAATCTTTTATCGAAAATAAAATTATTTTTAAAAAATCTTTCAGTTACTAACGAAATTCTCTTTATTTATAAAAAATCTTTTATTTAGAAAAAATGTTATTTTTATTAAAAAAATGTTACTGGTAAAATAAATCTTATTAAAAAAAAATGTTATTGGTAAAATAAATCTTATTAGAAAATTGTTATTGATAAAAAAAACTTTATTTAGATAAAGAAAATGAATCCACAAAAAAAAATTATAAAAAAAAGATTATTCACAAAAAAATATTTTCAATAAGTAATAAAAAAAGGAAGAAAGGTAATTAATTTATTTTTAGACAAAATTCCGTGCAATTCGCCGTCCGTCTTACAGCCGTGTGTGAATAAACAACGTGGCGACTATTTCACGGTATCTCGCGAATAATCATAGCGGCGATAATCTTTCACGTCGAAGGAAGAGAGTCGATCGGACTGTCAATATTTCATCGGCCGCCCCGCGCCACTCGCGATAAGGATTTCCGTGTAACATAACCTACATATCGTCGCGCGGGCGGGTTTATCGGTTCCGCGCGGTACATAAAATCATGATACGCAGATTACGGCGCCGATAAACCCTCGACAGTCGACTCCGTGTGTCGTATTACAGAGTCTCGGGCTGTCGTCTCGTCGCGACTCGCGCGGCGTTTTATCGTTTCGAGGTTATGTGGCGTCATATCGGGAATCTGGGCTCGCAGATAAGCCCCGCATAGCGACAGATAACACTTGACGCAAATGCAGTGTCAACATTTTTTTTTGCTTTTTTTTTTCGTCGCCGCCAGACTCTCGAGACTCTCGGCAATTCCGCGAGAAACGTTACTCAGGAAATTCGATACGCGATTCTGGAAAGACTTTGTGCGAGCGTATCGGAATTTCCCGAAGGGGAGAGAGATTAATTGTTAATTAACTGTGAGAAGAGATCGGAGATTTATGCTCGTTTTTTTTTACGAGGATTTACTGCGAATAGGAAAGACGGAATCGACGTGGATAGATCGGGGTTGATGGGGCGTGGGAAACCGTAGTGCGCGCGAGCGCCGCTAGGTGGCTACGGCGCGCCGCGTTTCTCGCAAGCGAGTCGGCGGTGCCTAAACAGAGAAAAGTAGTAACTGAGGGACAACGACAATTTCGCTACGGCAGGTACAAAATTTACTGTGTAACTTAAACATTTTGCTGCGACAATGAAAAATTCGTTAGTAGAGGAAAAGTTTCGTCGTCACCCCTTGAAAAAAAAAAAAAAAAAAATGGTAAAAAGCAATATACATTATTTTAATTCGTTTTACCAAATTAATATGAAGATTTTAACTTTATGGTTGCATTTTTTTACTTAAACATTTTTTTAATTTTATTTTTTTTATTTTTCACATGTTGTTTCTGTGGACATTTGGGAAAATTTTTTTTTAGCGAAAGGTGCGAAAATTAAAATACAAAAAATAAAAATAGAATGCAATACAAAAAAATCTTTTACCGTGAGCCTTTTTTATCCCCGATAAATTTAACTTGGCAAATGACGAGCGGATCGGAAATGTGGTTAATAAAAAAAAATAAAAAAAATTGCTAGGTGTATAGAACGAGGATCAGCTCAAGTTCGACCGCGCAGCCGGTGCAAAGTGAACGAGTCAATGTCGGAAATAGCTCCCTTTCATTGCGGCACGTCGTGTAATAGGCGCGTCGAGCTTATCCGAACGAGCTGGCTCCCCGCTGTCCGGAGATGATGACTGCTATCTGACGTTGTGCACGAAACGCCGAGACACAATGCGAAAGATTTTCAACGAACGTCGCGATCCGCGTGTCGCAACGTTTATTTTTTCCTCGCCGGTCGCCGGAGTGGCGAGCGAAGACAAAAAAAAAAGAGGAGGAAAACAATTCTCGCGAATTCGCCAGAGAGGCCGAGTGTGCAATTCCGATCGAACGAAGTTCAAATCTATTTTCCAACGAGGCGTGGATCGCCGGCGACTCGTCGTTGGTCGCGCCTCTGGACTTCTGCCAGTCTCAGGTGACGTCGAGCGAATCGCTGGTCGTGGGCCGCAAAACTCACGCCGGAAGTTCAAGTTCGTCGAACTCCGGTGAAAAAAGAGATTCGATTGTCTTCGCGGATCGCGACAAAATTAATCGTTAAGCTAAATCGGTTTCGTCTCTCGTTTTTCGTATCTATTGAAATTTTTTTTCGCTTGTGAAATAAAATAATAAAAATTTAAAAACGGTAAAAAATAAATAAAAATAAAATAAATGAAAATAAAATATAATAAAAATAAAATAAATAACAATAGAATATATTAAAAATAAAATATATCAAAAACAAAATAAATAAAAATAAAATAAATAAGAATAAAATATATTAAAAACAAAATAAATAAAAATAAAATATATTGGAAATAAAATAAAGAAAAATAAAATATATTAAAAATAAAATAAAGAAAAATCAAATATATTAAAAATAAAACAAATAAAAATAAAATATATTAAAAATAAAATAAAGAAAAATCAAATATATTAAAAATAAAATAAAGAAAAATCAAATATATTAAAAATAAAATAAAGAAAAATCAAATAATTGTTATTTTTAATAGAAAAAAAATGCCCGACTCACCATGTCGATTTTATGGAGAAGCTGTTGGATCTCTGTTTCTTTTTGCTCCTGCCGAACGTCCAGAATTTGTGCTTCGGCTCCTTGACGTGACCCTTGGCGTCGCCATTGGCGCGACCGGCGGTGCCGCCGCTCGTCTCGTCGTTGAAGGGATTAAGGTCCTCCGGATAATTGTAGATGGACACACTTGGTCGTCGTGACATTGTCGATACCGATCACGAGGAAAAAAAAAAAAAAAAAAATTCCTGTCGATCGACGAGATGAAGCGAAACGTCCTGCACGACGAGTCGTCGGATTGGCGCATCAGTCGGTGTTCCGTCGACTATGTAACGGCCGCACGCTGATGTACCTCAGGATCTTTGTAGTCACGTTCACCCGCAATTTCGTCCCATCTTCGTGTGTCGCGGGTCTTCCACGTTGACAGAGAGAGAGAGAGACGGATGGATAGATTTATTTATCAGGAGAGAAGAAGAGAAGAAGAGAAGAAGAGAAGAAGAGAAGAGGAGAAGAAAAGAAGAAAAAAAGGCAGCGATTCACGAGTCACGGCCTGAAACACAAATGGTGACACGTTGCAAAATGGCAAATTAAGATTATTCTCGAATTTACAGGCTAAATTGTATAGTCGCGACAGTCGCGAGGAAATTCGCCAGAATGGTAGTTTGAAAAAAAAAAAAAAAAATAAATAAATAAAATGCGATTCGTAAATTCCCGCGCGCTGTGAAATTACGTTATCTTGAGTTATTCGCATTTTGTTTTTTTTTTTGCTTGTATTTTTATTTCTCGAGAGATATCGCATTGAGAACACAATGTGCGGCATTGATATTTAGCATCGGTGTCGGGGAATTACGACCACGAGGGATCTTTATGGGCCCGATTAATTTAGTCGTTACGACGACGATGTTGAGTCGTTTTTTTTTGTTTGTTTTTTTTTTCTGGGGTCGTTGGCCTTGGGATGTTTGTTTTGTGGCGCTCGCGTTGAGTCAGTCTCGTTGAGTTACGTTTTTTCTGTATTGTCGTCGCGTTGCTAATTTTTGTGGCGCTCGCATTGAGTCGTTTTTGTTGAGTTACTTTTTTTCTGCGTCGAATTCGCGTTGTTTATTTTTGCGACGCTTGCGTTGAGTCGTTTTTGTTGAGTTACTTTTTTCTGCGTCGTCTTCGCGTTGCTTATTTTTGTGGCTTTTGTGTTGAGTCGTCTTGGTTAAGTTACTTTTTTTGCATCGCCTTCGCGTTGCTTATTTTTTTTTGGCGTTTATGTTGAATCATTTTCGTTGAGTTACTGTTTTTTTCTGTATCGTCTTCGCGTTGTTTATTTTTGCGGTACTCGCGTTGAGTCATTTTCGTTGAGTTACTTTTTTTCTGCATCGTCTTCGCCTTGTTTGTTTTTACTTCGCACGCGTTCAGTTACTTTTTTCTGTATCGTCTTCGTCTTGTTTATTTTTTGCAACACTCGCGTTGAGTCATTTTCGTTGAGTTACTTTTTTTCTGCATCGTCTTCGCCTTGTTTATCTTTACGGCGCTCGCCTTAAGTCACTTTTTTCTGTATCGTCTTCGCCTTGTTTATTTTTTGCAACACTCGCGTTGAGTCATTTTCGTTGAGTTAATTTTTTTTTCTGCGTCGTCTTCGCTTTGTTTATTTTTATCAGTCAGTCCTGTCGAGTCGTTATCGTTCCGTGTCGTACCCGTTGAGCCTGACCCTTCGACTTATCTTCGTTGAGTCCGTCCAGCTAACTTATTCGTCCCGTTGAGTCACCACAACGCCGCGACGTTTCCCCGATCGATTCACGCGGTTTGCGTTCCCCAACGCGTATCATTGTTTTCCATCGCGAGCTCATAAGATTCCACGAGCAACAGTTGGGAAGCACAATGCGCGTTCGACTCGCTCGCCGCATCGGCCGACAACACACAAACACACAATTACGCCAATTAGAAACGGCCACGCTCGTCGCGCTCCGCCGTTTCATCGCCTTCGCGCTTTCGTGTCTCTCTCTCTCCCTGAATTCTGCTCTACATAGAAACGACCAGCGCGATTGATTAATTCGTCTCTGCTCCGATAACGGTTGCTGGACACTCGCAGCGTCGTCTACGCAATTAACTTATTTGTGTTGTCCCCACGGAGTCAACACAAGGCGACACAACGCGGTTGCCTCACTGTTTATTTTTTTTCGGCCGAACCGCTCGACCGAAAATTTGGAGAAAAATTCTTGGGACTTGGGACAGTCAGGGTTGACCTAAAAAAAATTGGCTTTGGATTTCTACAGCTAGTTAATTTTCTAGGGCTCCGCGAATAAATACCGAAAGCGACACAAAGCAACACAACGCGGTTGTCTCAGTGTTTGTTTTTTTCCGGCCAAACCGCTCGACCGAAAATTCGGAAAAAAATTATCGAGACTCGGGACAGTCAAGGTAGACCTCAAAAAAATTGGCTTTGGATTTCTACAGCTAGTTAATTTTTTAGGGCTCCGCGAATAATTTCCGAATCGTTTTGTGGTGTCCTAGTCGATCCACGCGTCCCTGCTAAGTTTGACAGACGATCGCGATTGGCCGGCGAGACAAACGTCGGGAAAAATGTGCAGAAATCTCGACGCGGGAACGCGCGACGTCGTCTCCCTCGTGCGACCCGCGGGCTGCAGGCGCCTCCGACATTTTTACTATTAATAGAATCCCTAGTCGAGTTCGGAGAGTCACGGGCAACGTGAGTTTCGCCGTTCGTGAAAGCAATAAGACCGCGAGTATCACGTGCAGCTCTTGAATTTACTACAGTTCTTCTTTGTCATTTTTTTTCGTGTCTTGTTTTATTTATTGGGACACTCGAGACAAGAATAAATGGACAGGATTTTTTTTATTGTTTTTTTGCGTACTGAATAATTTATTTTTGATTTTCATTTATTTTTGCTCCAAGTGAGTTTTGAAAATTTCACAAACGATTTCTCGTTCAAAGAGAAGTGAGAATGTTTTGGAAATCGAGAACGTTTTGCCCGAACAAAATTTGGGTCGGGAGTGAATTGGGCAACCGGTGTTGGCCAGACACTCGGCTTGAATAATCATGGAAATTTCGAACCAACTCGAGTTTTTATTGCACAATATTCAGGAGGTTCACTGAACTAATTAAAAAAAATTATAAACAAATAAAATATCGTGATTTTTTGTAAACAAATGAGCTTAAATAATGTTTAAAATTTTTTTTTTATTTTGCGGGAAAAAATGTACGTCTTTGTAAAGTAATTCGACTCCCTGGAGACTCAAACCGATCGGTGTGCAAAAAATGAAGAAAAAAAAATTGATCTCGTTGGATTAAATCCAAAGTTCCAAATGCAGCTGACACGAAGCGGTCACTATGCAGGCTTGACGTGACGCTCTATTTTCAACGATATTTTGGGAATCGAGGATGACTCCACGGCTCATTCGATGGGTCGCGGTTACAATGAGCAGCAAACGTGATTTTTAATTCGCGACTCCGAAACACGACCTGTTTATTTCATAAAAAAAATTAAATAATATTTAATTTTTACTATTTATTTAATAAAAAAAATATTTAATTTTTACTATTTATTTAATAAAAAACAATTAATTTGTTCTATTCATTTAATAAAAAAAAATATTTGATTTGTTCTATTTATTTAATTAAAAAAAAATTAAATAAATAAATATTTCCACAAATATTCGACGAGTTTTTCTTCTAGCAAGGAGACAATCAACCATCGACCTATTGCTACATTTATCGACAGCGGATGATAAACTGAATGCAAACACGATAACGAATGATAAAAAAATAATTCAAATAAATGTATAAAAATAATTATTTTAAAACGAATCAATATTCGTTTAATTCCACGCAAAAAAATCTAGTTATTATTTTTATTTTTTTATTTTTCTCGTCGGTGAAATAATTTTATTTAAATTTCAGGGAAAATTGAATGTCTCGCGTGGTGAACTTTAAAGCGTGTTTCATGGTTCGTCGCTCGATCGGTCTCTCCGCGCTCACGAGGAACAAACTCACCGAGTCATCGAATCCTGTTCTTCGAGTTTTTTTCCCTAATTTATTTCGCATCTCCGTCATTCTCGTCGTTTTCTCGCGTTCGAGCGCAGACTCGGCGCGGCCGATGACAACTCGATCGCGAGTCGTCGGCAGCCTCGGCTGCTGCGGCAGCTGCGACGAGCCTGACGACTGATTCTCTGTATCGGCTGCCATTAGCGCTCCGACCTGGCGAGCCGCACGTTTCACCTGCTCGTCGCATCTACGAACGCGGAAAATTTGCGGAATCGGTCGACCTGACGATACCGATCGCGAACTCGATCGGCAATTTTTTTCCAATGTTTTTTTCTTTAATAAAAAAAAAATTAATTACTTTTTTTAAATTAAATAATTTTTCTTTATTTCTTCAATTTTTTATTTTTATTTTTTTATTTAAAATAAATCATGGAATAAATCGATTTGCGATTGGCCTCTGAAAGAATTAATTTAAGTAATTTTATTAAATCTTTTGATGTATCAATTTTTAAATATTTTTAGTTTTTAATGTTCTTATTTTAAATAAATCATGAAATAAATCGATTTGCGATTGGCCTCTGAAAGAATTAATTTAAGTAATTCTATTAAATCTTTTGATATATCAATTTTTTAAATATTTTTAGTTTTTATTTTCTTATTTTAAATAAATCATGAAATAAATCGATTTGCGATTGGCCACTGAAAGAATTAACTTAAGTAATTCTATTAAATCTTTTGATGTATCCATTTTTTTATGTTTTAGTTTGTAATTTTTTATTTTAAATAAATAAAAATATTAACCGAGTTTTTATCGGCTACTGAAAAAATCGCGTTGACCGATTTCTCGACGGAAACTCGGGGCTGCCCAGCGCACATATTTACGAGCACCGATACGCCGAGGCGAAAATACGTGGTTTCTGTAAATGGACGGTGATTCATTGACAGCGGTGTCACTGTTTACGCTGAGGTTCGCCGCCGAGCGAACTTCGATCTACACCGATACTCGACGCTGGGCGTGCAGGTCGGAAAGACCGCGCGACCATTGACATCCGAATCATCGACTGATTGTGCATCGATAACGACACAACAAAGTCGGCGGGAAATTTCGTGCCGCGCGTCCCTCGTCGATTTTTCATTTAATTCCCAAACATCCGTTCACAGCGTAATTAAATGATAAAAATTTGTTTCTAACAAAAAATAACAAAAAATTCATTTTTTTATTTTCCAATAAATTGCCAACAAAATATAAAATATTCGCAGATTTTTTTTTATCTATAAATTATTTTGAAAATAAATGATTTTTTCTTTAAAAAAAAAAAGAAAAATTAGTAGCAATTTTTTCTTAAAAAAAAAATACAAAAATTAGAAGCAATTTTTTCTTAAAAAAAATACAAAAATTAGAAGCAATTTTTTCTTAAAAAAAAAATACAAAAATTAGAAGCCATTTTTTCATAAAAAAATAAAAAAATTAGAAGCAATTTTTACTTAAAAAAAAATACAAAAATCAGAAGCAATATTTTTTTAGAAATTATTTCACGGTACGAAAATCGCAGAATAAAAAAGCCAATAAATTGCCGATCCCTGAACAAATATTGATCGACTTTTTTTTATCGATTCGCGTGTTTGACTTTAATCGCTCGACGTAAAATAAATAATGCGAGACGAGAGAAAGTGGCGGAAACGGGCGAGGGTGGGGTGGGGGGAGGGGCAATGCGGGTCGGGGCTAACAATGTAAAAAATGCGATTTCGACTCGACGCTCGAAATCGGCGAAGACGGCGCGAGAAAAGGGAAACGCGAGGAGCGCGCGCGGTGGGTTACTGGGAGCGGTGCTTATATCGGTCGCACAAGGCGTTAGAATCTTACGTAAGGCCCGCGCGACAGTGGCGATGAATTGATAGCCGAACCCCCGTTGTCGACTTCGCGAGGCTTTCTTGCCGATACCGACGCGAATTATCCTCAGCCGCAATTAAATTACACGCGTTAAGAAAAATACCTAAAAATACGTCATTCGCACAACAATAAAAAAAACAGTCGAATTTTCGTTAATAATTACAAAATTAAATTTTCGTTACTAATTAAAAAAAAAAATTAATTTTGAAAAATATTTCGTTTCGAAAATTTCGATATTTTCGAATTAAAAAATCAAAATATTTCTGGTCGATTATCAAAAAAATAAAAATTAAGAAAAAATCTGGTATTTGATGAAAATTGTGTTTACCGAAAATTCTGCCGGAATTTCCCACTCGAAGTCACTTCGCGAACTTTTTTTTTTTTTTTCGTATCTCCACTTTTCGCACCGCAAATTAATTGCGATCGAGTCACAAGTTTCACTGAGGCACGAGAACAATTTTTCGACACTCTCGGAGGATTTAGCGTTTTTTTTTTTTAGTAATCCTGATTTTTGGAATTTTTTTTTTAACGTTTTGCGATTTTTTTTAGATATATTTTTTCGTGTGTTTTTTTTTTCTTGTGTCGCGCGAGTCACGAGCGCGATGCGTGCGTGCCGGTCCCGCGGTCTCGACTATCCCGGCCTCGAACGCGAGCCGAACGATCGAGCGAGCGCGCCTTCCACTCGGTCGCCCTCCCGCCGCGATCGCGCTAACCGCGCGTCGAACGCGCGCGCGGCGCCCGATGACGTCACGGACGAATATAATTTTCGCGCTGAGCCGCGGACGGTCCGCGGGTGTCGGCAACCTGCGTTTTGTCCCCCCCGCGCAACCGGCGAGTTTCGGTTGAATCATATTTGCTCCAGTCGTTGCACTCTTGAAGTTCGGGGACTCAAAATTTCATCTAAAAAAAAAAAAAAATTATAAAAAATGTCTACAATTTTTTTTTTATTCTGTTTCCATTCATTTTCTATTCACAAATTTTATTCAATGATGAAATCAATTTTGTTAAAAAAATTAACTATGTAAAAAAAATTATAATGAAATTAATTTTGTTAAAAAAAATGATAAAAAAATTAATTTTGTTAAAAAAATTAACTATGTAAAAAAATTATAAAGAAATTAATTTTGTTAAAAAAATTATAAAAAAATAAATGTGGTTAAAAAAATTAATTTTGTGAAAAATAATTATATGACCTTTGGTATTTTGTGATGAAAAAATTGCGTAAAACGAACGAAAAAAAAAAAAAAATTAGCGCGTTCACGTTTTTAGAATACATTTGCGACGAGAGCCGCCGCCGCCGGGCTATAATGCGGCGAGCCCGGACGTGGCGTAGAAATTCACGTGTTGTCCGCGAAGTGGCTCTAATTTGTTGCTAAGTGCCGTAATACATTTCTAACCCGTTGCATTTATATGTCCCCGCGGGTAACGCATCTCTCGCGCGGTTTGTACACAGAGAAGAGTGTCACAAGTGCGACACAATGGACGGCTCTGTTTCCATGTAAACGAGTTGGTGTCAAAGGTATTGACACAGTTAATTTTTTTTTCTTCAAAGCCCCTCGCGAGTTCTTTCTCGACGGACGAGCGACAACAAAATTAGAAAAACATCGAGATTTATCGAGATATGTCGAAATGTATTAAATTATATCACGATATATCAAGATATACCAAGTTATATCAAGATATATCAAGATATATCAAAATATATCAAAATATATCAAGATGTATCAAAATATATCAAAATATATCAAGATATATCAAAATATATCAAAATATATCAGGATATATCGTGATATATCAAGATATATCAAACGATATCACGATATATCGAGATATATCAAACCATATCACGATA
Source organism: Pimpla rufipes (assembly GCA_963932165.1). NCBI lineage: Eukaryota > Metazoa > Arthropoda > Insecta > Hymenoptera > Ichneumonidae > Pimpla > Pimpla rufipes. Next base: position 23,106,347 of record OZ010634.1, read on the forward strand.
TATCGATTTATATTGAAATATATCAAATAATATCAGGATATATTGCGTTCTATCGAAATATATCAAATTATATCAGGATATATCGCGTTATATCGAAATATATGAAATTGTATTTCGATATATTAAGTCATATCGAAATGTCAAATTATACGACACATCGATTTGTATCGAAATATACCAAATTACAACACGATATATCGAGATATATCGAAATATATGAAAATCGAATTAATTTTTTTTTTCGGCGGTCAAACGACGATCGTTGCAAAAAATCGAGAAAGTCCAAGAGTAAAAGACTCCGATTGACTGCGATTCCCGGGAATCTCAGCAACGAGATATTTATGTTCCTTCTCATACATATTTTTTCTTTTCGCGACGCATATCGCCACTCCTCGAGACCGAGAGACAGAGAGAGAGGGAGAGAGAGAGAGAGAGAAATAAATAAGACGAGTATAAAGCGAACCGCACATAAGCGACCGAACGAGGCGCGCGATTCACCACCGAGTTTATTCTCATCGGTGACTGCGCCGCGACCGCCGCTGACCGGTGTCATCGCCGATACACTCGGGCAATAAAAATCTTGCAAATCGACGCATTTCCCTCGGCGATAATTCCAACCGCTCACAGATCCCGCTTTCTCTTCTCCAGCGTTCGCCGATTTTTTTTTTCGCTTTTTTTTCTATGTATAACAATCGATTAGTGTCCTTTTGACCTTCGCGAGGAAAAAAAACTTGACCTTGACCTTCAACCCGAATTGCCATCGATGCCCCCGAACGCCCGTAAATCGCCCGAATCTGCATTCGGCGATTCGTTTTCATCTGACAATCGCCGCAGGATGTTACGGATATATAGATATACCGATATATCGATATATGTGTATATATATCGATATACGAATCTTCCTCGCTCGTGCATCAAACGATTTCATGCAAATCGTCGGCCGATGCTCGAGCTTCCGGTTCGACGAATTCTAATGAGGCTGATTGTCCCGCCCGGTGACCTTGGCACCGATTTTTTTTTTTTTTTTTTTCGTCCAGGCTCTCCACTTTCATTGACTTGAATGTCAGACTCAACGTTATGCAGCAAAGGTGAGTGCCAAAAAAAACTGAATTAAATTGACTCAGGACAAATTTTGATCATCGGGTGGGCTTTTTTTTCGTCCAGTCTTTCCACTTTCGTTGAATTAAATGTCAGACTCAACGTTATGCAGCAAATCTGAGTACCAAAAAAAAAAAAAAAAATGAATTGAATTGACTCAGTACAAATTTTGATCATCGGTTCGGGTTTTTTTTTCGTCCAGTCTTTCCACTTTCATTGACTTCAATGTCAGACTCAACGTTATGCAGCAAATCTGAGTACCAAAAAAAAAAAAAAAAAAAAAAATGAATTGAATTGACTCAGTACAAATTTTGATCATCGGCTTGACTTTTTTTTTCGTCCAGTCTTTTCACTTTCATTGACTTGAATGTCAGACTCAACGTTATGCAGCAAATCTGAGTACCAAAAAAAAAAAAAAAAAAAAAAATGAATTGAATTGACTCAGTACAAATTTTGATCATCGGCTTGACTTTTTTTTTCGTCCAGTCTTTTCACTTTCATTGACTTGAATGTCAGACTCAACGTTATTTAGCAAAACTGAGTACTAAAAAAAACTGAATTAAATTGACTCAACACTAAATTTTTATCATCGGCTCGACCATCAAAATTCTGGCGCTCACGCAATTTCCGCTTCACTCCTGTTTCTTATTATCACCGCGATAATCACAATAATAATGACAATCACGAACGCTCGTTTCCAGCGTGCATTTTGTGTTCTATATTTTGCCGAGTGACGAGTCAGTCGGAAGGTTTTATCGGAATCTTAAGTCACTGCTGGCTGAGACGATAATAATAATAATAATACACAATAAAAATAATAATGACAGCGTAGTAATTATTGTGGGGAGAATTTCCAGCGAGGCCGATTTTACAATTTATCATCGTTATACATATAATTAATCTCACGCGAAAAATAAATGAATAATAATTTTGCAGGTCTTACATGAAAAATGAATTAACGATCACGCGATCGCCCGAATTGATTAACGCGATAAAAATAATATTGTATTTTTTTTTTTTTATAGAGATACCAAATTCACTCGGGACTTCTGACGCTCGAAAAAAATGCCTCCACCCTTCTGTAAACAATGAGAACTAGCGCGATCAACGGAGCAGCGCGAGGCTTCTCGTCGCTCTATTAATAAGAGAAGAAGAAAAAAAAAAAAAGAATTGCCTCGAACACTTTCCAGCTCTCACTCGGCCGCGTCTTATCTATACCGCTGCTGCTGACGTCGCCTTCGCCTCGTCGCGAAGATAATTTTTTTTTACTACTTCACGGTTTTCCCTCCTCTATTGTCTTTCTCAGTCTGCGAAGAGAAATCCCCGAAGTTTCCAGGCGAAAAATATTTTTATTTCTCCGTAAGGAAAAAAAAATAAGAGAGAAAAATAAAATAAAAAAAAAGAAAATAAGAGAAAAAAAAAGAAAAAAAATAAGAGTGGAAAATAAAAGAAAAAAATGAGAGAAAAATAAAAGAAAATAAGAGAAAAAAAATAAAAAAATAAGAGTGGAAAATAAAAGAAAAAAATGAGAGAGAAATAAAAGAAAAAAAATAAGAGAGAAAAATAAAAGAAAGAAAATAAGAGGGAAAAATAAAAGAAAGAAAATAAGAGGGAAAAATAAAAGAAAAAAAATAAGAGAGAAAAATAAAAGAAAAAAAGAGAGAAAAAAAAGAAAAAAAAATAAGAGAGAAAAATAAATGAAAAAAAGAGAGAAAAATAAAAGAAAAAAATCACGAATCGCCTGAACTTGAGGTGAAACTTTAGCGCGGGTAATAATAACAAACGCGGCCGAAGGGAATCGATACAGTCGGACCTTGAGATTCGCCCTGCGACGTTTCGAGCGGGCCGCGCTTTTTATTGGTCCGCAATGAAACGAAGCCCACCGAACGGTGGACGAGGTCGTAAACACCCGGTCGGCCACGCGATCCCTCTGTGTGCACAACAAGAAGCTCCGACGTGCGCAGCGCGCGTGGCCCGTCCGGACGGGATTATCGCCGCGCACCGCGTCTTTGTGTACAGCGGCAGGATACGCGTTATTGTGATATAATTAAATCGTTAAGAGCCGTCCAGATGTTTCGTGACTTGTGAACCACGGGGAGTTTCTTTTTTTTTTCTCGCTCCTCGTTACGCATGTGCCGAGCAACTGGTGATCGTTGCGAGGCGACGGGAGGAAAAAAATGTGTGTCGAGCCGATTCCGTGGTGTCTGATGGATTGAAAATTTCGCTGGATTTCGATGCGTTTGTTTTGGACTGAAGTGAGAAGAAAAGACGAAATTGTTGGACGTCAATTTTTATATAACTTGATATAATTTGATATAGTTTGATATAATTTGATATAGTTTAATATAACTTGATATAATTTGATATAGTCTGATATAATTTAATATAGTTTGATATAATCTGATATAATCTGATATAGTTTATAACTTGATATAATTTGATATAGTGTGATGTAATCTGATGTAATTTTATATAATTTGATATAATGTGATATAATTTGATGTAATTTGATATAGTTTGATATAATTTGATATCATCTTTATGGGCTAGTTTTAATATGATCGTGATATAATTATGATATAATTTAATGTCGTTTGATATATATTTTATTTGTAACATTTTTTTTTCGTCCGCGTTCAAACGAAACTCGAAGATTGCGAGTGAGGTCGTCTAACAGGCTCTACCAGCCTGCATATAGCTTCGCGCAGATTCAAGTTCCCGTGTAGACACAACACGGAATAGCTATTTACACATTCCGAACTTGCGTCCGGTGTCGTGAAAGTTTACCGAGAGAGAAAAGCCTTTGCCTTGAGTGCCTTGGAGGAGAATTTTTTTTTTTTTTTCACTTGAGGTTAAGGTTTTTAATTATGGAAATATGAGCTTGAGAATTTCGAGGAAAAATACTGAGTGCATTTTTTTTAATTTTCAAAAAAAAAACGGATAACATTTTTGGAGAAGAGACGGAATTTATTAATTTTGTCGGTCGAAAGGAAGACGAGAAACAAAATAGAGACTTTTCGCGTGGGGCGTCGGAAAAGTCACGCGCGGGACAATGTCACGAAGTGAAAATTGCGGGGCTACGAGCGGATGAATCTCTCGTTGCGTAACGAGAACGCGCAGAAATTGAGAACGACGTGTTACCCGGTCACAAATGTTCATATCTGCATATCCACACTGCGTTTTGTGCCAAACGGACGTCGCGATGTCCCCACATTAATACATATAAATATATATATATTTTTTTTTCTCAATAAAATTGCGTTTATCAATAACTGTATTTTTTATCGAATTAAATTAAAACAGAACAGTAAAAAGAATTATAAATAAATAATCACCATAATAATTTTTCATTTCTTTCGATAGTGTGCACGAAATTTTGTCAGTAATTTTTATGTTATTTTATATGTAAATGTCGATTTTATTATGATGGAAAAAAGAAAATAACTGCGATGTATTTTTTTATGCTCCACAAAATGGTTAAACGAGGCATAAAAAAACAAAGAAACAGGCGCGACGTTGGTCGTCGCTCGGAATGTCCCGTACGCGTGTGGAATACGCGCGCGCGCGACGCTCGTGTGTATATATCGCGCATTGTAATGATCCCGGGGTATGCAAATTTAAATGCAGGAAGATCCGTTCGCCTAAGCAGCCGCGACGGCCTTCGCGCGTTTCGCTGTATTCCCGTTGGCCCACGCAGCGAATTCTTACGTTTTCTCATCTCCGCGCCGCGCCTTCGTAAATCATCGCCGCAGCGTCTCCGCAGCCGCAAATAACAACGTTGTATTTTTTTCCCTCAAAAAAAAAAAAAAAAAAAAAAAAAAAAGCCATATAACAAAATATTCAAATTTAAAAAAAAAATGCCATGTAACAAAATATTCAAATTAAAAAAAAAAATGCCATATAACAAAATATTCAAATTTAAAAAAAAAAAAAATGCCATATAACAAAATATTCAAATTAAAAAAAATAAAAAATGCCATATAACAAAATATTCAAATTAAAAAAAATAAAAAATGCCATATAACAAAATATTCAAATTAAAAAAAAAATGCCATATAACAAAATAATCAAATAAAAAAAAAAAAAATTCCCCGATTGACAAAAATTGTGGAATTTATTTTTTAGGCGAAATAATAATAATTGCCGCAAAGGAAACTCCGCCAATTTTGCCCAATTGGGCTTGTGAATTTTTTTACCAACTCGCAACACTTTTGCGAATATTTCAGCCTGTGGAATTTTTTTAATAAAGTTTCTACAATGTAGAAAAAAATTGAAACATCGTCGCGCGCTGCGCACTCCGAGTTTCCCCCTCGGAGCTCGAAATTCTCGCAGCTGGCGCCACGTGGCGACGATTTTCACAACCTCTGGAATTGTCAGCCGGCGAATTTCTCTCCGCGATTACGTGCGCGAGTTTAGCCGTCAAACAAAGGGAATAAATTACGTTTCTCCCGGGCTCGACGTTGGAAAACACGTGAAATTATCGGAAAATGGAGAAGTGGCTACGCGACAACGTGACGTCACTTTTGGGCCCCGGATTCGAGGAATTGGCGCAGTGAGATAAATAACAGAGATTGACATACCTTGGAAAAAACATTGCGTTCATAGGCGTAACTTAACCTCTTCCCCAGATTTTGCTCCTCTTGTTCAACGCGTTTGGCGTTACTGTTATGATTTTTTTTGTTTTTTTTTTGGCGTTACTGAAATTTGTTGACGTGACCTTAATTTCCAATTTTGTCGACTTTTTTTGCCTCAAAAACACGATTGGTCGGAAGGTGGATGAAAATACATAGATCTACGTTACCGACCGAGTTAGGATGAATGTTGCAGCTCGGTCGGTAACGAGAATCTGTAATTCGAATTTTTCCCGCGCGTTTTTTTAGGCTATTGGAATTTTTTCGATGACACTTTAATTTCCAATTTTGTCGACTTTTTCCCCTTGAAAACCCAGTTGGTTTGACCGGATGAAGTTAGAGATCTACGTTATCGACCGAATTTTCGAATTACGAATACGAATTTTTCCTGCGCAAACGTTTTTTTTTTTTTTTCTTTGAGGTTACTGAAATTTGTTGACGAAACTTAGTTTCCAGTTTTGTCGATTTTTTTTCCCCTCGAAAAAACGATGGATGAAATTCTACGTTACCGACCGAGTCGGAGGTCGCGCAGCTCGGTCGGTAACGAGAATCTCTGTGATTCAAATTTTTCCCGCGCGTTTTTTCGATTTCGGAAATCGAGATTTTTTGATAAAAATTCGACTGAACCTCGCAGATGGCTCAACAACGTGGACAGCGAGAAGGAGCTGGACGAGACATTGCGGGATTTGCTGAATCTCGAGGATCCGCGACATCGGCAGTTCGTGGCGGAGCTGAAGAGGCGACGAGTCGCGATCACCGGTGCCGCGGGCGGCAAGAAGGCCAACAACGGGGGTCAGAAGGTCGCGCAGCGGCCGGGCGATAAGAAGAAGGGCAAATTCAGGGAGAAGGAGGATAACGCGCCGGCGCAGGAGGCTTCGAAACCCGTAGAAAGGGCGGAAAAGAAAAAGACAAAATTCGTGAATCTCTACTCGCAGGAGGGAAAAGATCGTCAAACTGTTCTGCTGAAGGGTAAAAAATCGTTCAAAAACAATTTTTAAATTTTTTATTGATAACACAAAATGTTAATAATTAAAAAATGTATGACAAATAATGTTAATAATCGAAAATTTGACAACAGGAATGTTATTAATTGAAATTTTGATAACAAAAAAAATGTTAATTATTGAAATTTTGATAACAAAAAAATGTTAATAATTGAAATTTTGATAACAAAAAAATGTTAATAATTGAAATTTTGATAACAAAAAAATGTTAATAATTGAAATTTTGATAACAAAAAAATGTTAATAATGTAAATTTTTATAACAAAAAAAATGTTAATAATGTAAATTTTGATAACAAAAAAAATGTTAATAATTGAAAATTTTATGTAAAAAAATGTTAATAATTTCTTTTTTTTTTTTAGGAAGAATCAAATGCGACTGTGAGGCGCGAACTCACGGGCTAATCAACAACTGCCTGAATTGCGGTCGCATCGTCTGCGAACAGGAGGGCGCCGGTCCCTGTCTCTTCTGCGACGCGATGGTCTGCACGCCCGATCAGCAGGCTCTGCTGTCGAGTAACACCAAGAAGGGCGACAATCTATACAACAAGCTGATGGAGCGAAAAACCGTGAAGATCGCAGACGATGCGCTCAAGCACCGGGACAAACTGCTCGAATACGACAGAAACAGGTTTTTTTTTTTTTTTTTCAAAATTCCATAAGAATCATACAATAAAAAAATTCAATAATAACTTTTTGTTTAAATTTTTCAAATTACATTTTTTTTACAATTTCTAAATTTTAAAAATAAAAAAATTTATAATTCCTAAATTTTTAAAATTAAAAAAATTTATAATTTCTAAATTAACATTTTTTTAATTGATTCTTTTTGTTTTTAAAATTTAATTTAATTAAAAATGAAATAAATCATTAATAAAATGTAATTTCAGTTCCCGAAGAACTGAAGTGATAGACGACGAGTGCGACTATTATCAGTCGAGCAACAGCGTCTGGCTGTCGACCGCGGAGCGCGAGAAGATGCAGAAGCGCGAGGAGGAGATGCGAAACAAGAAGCACGAGTCGCGGCTCACGCGCAAAGTCACCCTCGACTTCGCGGGCCGCGAGGTCGTCGAGGAGCCCGACGAGAATTTCTACGACGCGTTGAACACCGAACTGCGGGAGTCCGCGGAGTCGATGATCGCCAGAGTTCGCGACGACGCGAACGTCTGTCCCACCATCGACTTCGATCGTCCCTGCGTAAATATTCGTTTTTTTTCGTACCAGAAGATGGTTGTTATTTTTTTAGTGTAAAATTATTAAATCATTATTTTTTAATAATTGTTTATAAAAATATTCATTTTAATTTGAATTATTATTTAAAAAATTAATAATAATTAGTTTTTTTTTTAGTTAATAATTTTTTAATAATGATACATTTTAAAAAATTATTATTTAAAAAATTGGGTGTTTTTTCGGGGAATTTCAGTACGTCGAGTTGAATATCTTGAACGTGAGAAACAGCGGAAGACAGAAAGTCGACAACCGCGCGAATTATCACAACAAAATTCAGGACAAGGAGTACCTGGAGATGTTGGACGAGGGAGTTTGTCTCAGCATGCATCAACCCTACGCCTCGTTTCTCGTTGCCGGCATCAAGACGTGAGAAATATATATTTTTATTTCCGAAAAAATCGATGAAATTGATAAAATAAAATTAGTGAAATTAGTGAAATTGATAAAACGATTTAAAAACACCAATTTTTATTTTATTTTAAAGGCACGAGGGTCGCGGTTGGTATTCGTCCCATCGCGGAAGACTCTGGATCGCCGCGGCAGCCGCGGTTCCCGACACCGAGACGATTTCCATGCTGGAAAATCGCTACAAACACCTGCTAAATGGTTCGTTCAAAAAAAATAATAATTGAGGCGATTTTTTGTTGCAATAAATTATTAACTGTTTTATTTTTTTTTTTTAAATAGAAAACCTGAAGTTGCCGCAAAGTTATCCGACCGGATGTTTGTTGGGTTGCGTCACGGTCGCCGACGTCCTGCCAAACGACGAATATCGTCGTCTCTACCCGCAGGGCGACAGCGACAGTCCGTTCGTCTTCATTTGCCAGGATTGCCACGAGCTGCCGCTAAAATTCCCGATGCAGGGAAAACACAAGATATGTGAGTCGAAATTGTCCATCTTTTTGTTTTTTGTCGTCGCAAAAAATTTGTTTTTAATTTCCAGCGATTTTTGTGAGAGAAAAAAAATAATTAAAAACAATATTTCACCGCATTTGCAGACAAACTGGACAAGAAGATTCATCAGGCGGCCGCGAAGTGTCTCGAACAGTCGCTGAAACTTCGAGCCGCGTGAATTCCACAAATTCATCATTACGACAACTTTGGCTTTTTTTTTACCTTGCGTTGAAAATGTTTTCACTTGCGTTCCATTTGTATAGCTACAAAAAATAAATATTTAACAGCAATTTGCCGACTTCTGATCCTTCAATTTAAGGCGGGATTTTTTTTTCGCTAAATTTACCGCTTTTTGTGAATTTTTTTGTGAAGAAACTATACAACGGATTGATATGAAATTTGGCATGTAGTCTTATTCGTCAGTTAACTATTCACAAAAAAAATATTAAAAGATTTCTTAAAAAAAATCCGCCCCCCACCCCCCTCGATGGTTTGCATGATTGGAGCCCTTTTTGGTCCTTTTTTTATGGTTTGCATGATTGGAGCCTTCGTATCAATCTTGCAACAACAGGAAACAGGAAACAGGATGGATGGAAATTTCGCTTATATTAAAAAATATATACACAAGACGCAGTCAACCTTTATACAAATGTATTATTATTTCTCTTTACAACAGACTTCGGGGACCAAGCGGTTTAACATCTACGTCGCTCCCGTTAAAAATCCCGCGCTCGTCTCGCGTTACGCAATTCTCGCCGCAAGTTTTACTCACATCTCGCTCTCTCGCAATTTTTCCTTCTTTTCTCACTATAAAATTACTCTCTTTCTCTCTCTCTCTTGTGCTCACAGCAAACACGGAAAATTCGTATCGCGACCGCGCGTAAATTGAAAAAATACCGTTGCCGTCTTTGGGGCTATTATTATGCGTTTACATTTTTACTGTTTCCTATTTTTTTATCCCTCATCTTTTAGTGCCTCGAACGCGACAAAGTCTCTCCGAATTTTCGTTTTGTCGCCTCGTGATATTCTAATTAGAGCGAAAACTATTGTGCTTCGTGTGGTCAAATCGTTCGTCTCGGCGTGTTTTTTTTTCTCTTAAGTTTAGAAAAATCCGCTAAAAAAAAAATAGGAAAAGAAAAAAATTCGACGAGATCTGCGCCAACGGTTTTTTCTTCTCTGAATTGCGAAGCCAAGGGAGAAAAACGATGAATATATTTAATATATAATATTTATATATCTTCTATACGTAATATTTATGACTTTCAATGTAACAAAATAACAAAGTCGCTTTTTCTCGTAGAATAATATCGTAATGATAGTAATAAATATAAAAGCGGAACGAAGCACATAATAATAATAATAATAATAATACAGACGATAAATAACAACACTTAGGAAGTTAATCTACTTTTCTCCTTCCACGGGGAAATCAGACTCACGATTTTGGATTCGTACGAATTCGTTGTAAATCTAGATAAAAAAAAAGAAAGGAGACAAAAAGACAGACTCGAAGGGAAAACATTTGCCATACGCTGATGATAATCGTGACGATAGGTTTCGAAGTCTCGACAATCGCTGATAAATAAAAGAAGAATCGTGAATCGTGCGAACGATTTGTGCTCGATCTTTTTTATTTCTTTTTTTTAGCCTCATTTTTTTCTCGAGAAAAAAAATCCAGAAAAATTCTGGAAAGAATCGAATATTTTCGCTTATACAACGAATTTCTGTGCAACTCGTTAAAATTTGAATATCTCAACGTTGTGTGGCTGAATCTTTTTTTTATTCTTTTTTCATCTTTTATTCTCCTCTTTTTGTCTCGCCTCGCTCGCTCATTCCGCGTCTGCGGTAAATCTGTCGAAAAATCTTCGTTAGCTCTTTTATCTTGTTTCTCTCTATTCTCAATTACGCATCCGGCCGACTTAGGTCGTGACTTGTACCTTTTTTTCTTCTCTCGTACATCGATTGTCTTTAGGTCGTGAATTACGTTTCGGAGGCCGTAAATATTTCAGGCCTGCGTTTTTTCTCTCGACTTCGGATTTAAAAAAAAAAAGAAAAACAAACAAAGTCGCCCAATATTTTTCTCTTACCGTCGACTCAGAACGAAATCGCGGATCCTCTCCCGACTCAACCGTCTTAATACTCAACTCGTTGGGATTTTCGATCTCCAGTCTAAATTAAGGGGGGTAAGGCTAATTCGGTGAAAACAGGGCATGATTAAAATGTTTTTTTTTTTTTGCAGTACAGTGTTAGTTTATTCAGTCAATTTTCATATAACAATGCAAAATTGGAACAACATTTTCCCAATTTTTCATTGCAAAACTTTGAAAATTGAGCTATGAAATTTTTCAAATTTTGATATGGAAATTGACTGAATAAAATAACACTATCTATATCGCAAAAAAAAAAAAAAAAATTCTTAAAAACGTCTTGTTTTCAACGAATTAACCCCCCCCCCCCCCCCCCCCCCTTTAATCAGCCACGTTTTTTTCCACCAGTCGCTCAAAAAGCCTCTCGACTCCGGACCCTCCAATCATCCCTAAAAACCGCCGATACTTCCAATCATCCCTAAAAAAAAGCAAAAAAAAAATCCTCGCGTTCAAATATAAGTCGGGGAATCCTTAAGACTGGCGCTGCATGCCTCGCAGGTCGCGGCGTCCCTCTCATTAACCAGCGTGCATTTCGGGCATTCTTTCCCACCGCTCGCGAGCGGTTTGTCCTCGTTTCCCTTTCGCCTCGACTTCCCGCACATCTCGCAGATAACGCGACCCGGAGGATTCAGCAGCGTGCAAAACGCGCAGCTCCATCGTCCCTCCCGATTCTCCGGCTTCTCAATCTTCACCCCCGTTTCCCCATTTTTCGCCGCCGTCGCCCGCGAATTCGGCAAAGTGTTGCTGTACCTCTTCATCCTCTCCGCATTCGGGCAGCAATTTTTCTCCACGTCGGAAAAACCCTGATAACTCGGCTCCTCAAGCGACGATTTTCCCCTCAAACCCGCGAATTCTCTCGCCCGATTTTCCTGCCCGTTCGTCGCTCCTCCCGCGTTTCCCGCCTCGTTATTAAAATTCGCCTCCCTCGTTCCTCCGCTTCTTCTTTTTCCTCCGCTTCCATATTTCTCGTCCGCCTCGATTTTACCCACGGATCTCGCGCTCTTCATCAGCGTCCGCGAGTTTCTCGCCTCCTGCAGCAATTCGCGTCGTCTCAAAACGTCGTCGCGCTCGCCCAAATCCTTCGTGTATCCCAGACTCTCCAGGCCTTTGTAAACGAATTCCCAATCGTTGTTCCTCGCCTCGTCCATCGAACGCGACGATTTCGCGGCGTTTTCCAGCGTCGATTTTTTTTCCACCCGCGCGTAAAACGGCGAATCGATCTCGTTCTGTTGGGAGCCGCGAGGGGCGGATTTCGCGGGGGTTTCGTCGAAACTCGCGGCGAGACGTCGCTCGTAATTCGCCACCGGAAGCGGAGTGTCGAGCTCGATGAGACGCGCGGTTGGAACGCGAGTCGCGTGGCCGGGAATCGTCGGGAGAATCGCCGAATTTCCGAGATTCGCCTGAGTCGCGGGATAAAAACGCGGCAGAGGCGAAACTGACGATGGGCAACCGTAGGGAGCGGCGAAACGATTCGCCAGAGGATCCAGAGGAGCGAAGTAGAAATTAACGTCGCTCGGGTAGAGATTTTCCGGACGGCAGCCCGAAGGTAAAATTGTTGAGGTGTTGTAGTTGGCTGCGGTTGGGTGATATTGAAACGAGGGCTGCGAGAGCGAAGACAGCGGGGGATCCAGGATTGGAGGCGGCTGGTGAACGTGACGGTAGTCGCGGTACGAGGAGGCGCAACTTTTCTCGCGAATCTGGTGCATTCGCTCGAGGAAACGGAAATTTAGCGCGCGGATCGCCTGCTCGGAGGAACCGACTGACGACCAGCGAAACTCGAGGACTTCGAGCCACGAGATTGTGAAGGTTTTTGAGACGCTCTCCCAGATTTCCTTCAGGATCTGGGAAGGAGAGACATTTTTTTTTAGAATAAAAAAAATTATTTTAATTTTTTAGAATTAAAATAAAATTAGAATTTTTCGTTGGTGTTGGGAAATCTGATTAGTTTGTTATTTAACATTTGTAGTTAAATTTAATATACGTGATGTTAATTTTTTTATGTACTCTAGTTTGCATCGATAATTCTCAGCGGTGAAATATTTCAAGGAATAGAAATAAACGTGTTTAACGTTTAATTAAATCGGAATTAAAAATGGCTGTATCGAAAATTTTGCTTCGATAATCTACATCAGAGAAAACCTTTTCCAATGAAAACAAATATTATAATAATAAATCGTATTTAACGTACAATTAAATGGGTCGGATTGAAGACAAAAAAAAATTACCTGACACTCGACGAAGGCGACGATCGCGTCTCTGCTGACGCTGGAGACTTTGTCGGGGTCTATCGGCCCCTCGAGCGTGAGAACCCCGAGGCCGGTGTGCTTGTAGCCCATGAGCTCGAACATGAGCTCCGCGCCGATGAGATTCGCCTCGATTTCGTGTTTGTAGTAACCGCTGTAGGTCTGCAAATTTTACGGATCGATACGTCGATATTATTCGTACGAAAAAAAATCCGAAAAAAATCATACCTTAAATAATACGATAAAAGATGATATCTTAAATAATACGAAAAAAATCATATCTTAAATAATACGAAAAAAAATCATGTCTTCCCAAAAATACGAATTTTATTTTATGTCTGAACGAACCCTGAGCGTCCTGTACTCCTTTCGCCAGGGCTGCGCGAGGAGATTCGCGGCGTAGAGGGAAATCGCGCTCCACGCGGTGCAGGCGCGATAGCCGCTGAAGTCCTTGACCGTCGCCGCCGAGCGGTGAAGAATATCCGCGGTCTCCTGAAAAACGTACTTCCGCTCGTTCGGCACGTGGCACAGGTACTCCTTGATGAAGCCCTCGAGTTTGTGGCGCGCCTGCAGCTTCTGCGGACTCTCGTCCAGCTGCAGATAGGCCAGGTGACTCTCCTCGAGCCGCATGCTTATCTCGTGGAGTCTGTCCTTGCCGCCCAGTAGGCCTATAGCGTCGAGCGCCATTTTTTTCCTCACGATTCTAAAGAAACGGACGATCGTGAGTTAAGAGAATTTTTGTACAATTTGCTGTAGCTGTGGAGGGAATTAAATATGCAAAAAATTGTGACTGTGATTTTTGCAGTAGTATTTTTTACTCTTGCAGAGACTTGGAACCTTCTTAACGTAACGGAAATTTGAGAATCTTGAAGTGGATAAAAAATATTAGAAAATAAAGGAAAAAATTTAAAAATCAATAAATATGAAGTAAAAAAAAATAAAAGAATTCAATCAAATTTCCTTGCAATATTTTTTATTCAGGCAGAGATTCGGAACCTCTTTAAGGTACCAGAATGTTGATAATCCTTAAGTGGATTAAAAAATTGTCCACCCCAACAAAAAATAAAGGAATTCACACAAACTTTCTAGCAATTGTTTTTACTCGCGCAGAGACTCGGAATCTTCTTAAGTTACCAAAATATAGACAATCCTTAAGAGGATAAAAAAATTGTCCTATGAACAAAAAAAAAGGAATTTACCAAAACTTTTCGGTAATACTTTTTACTCGCACAGAGACTCAAAACCTCCTTAAGGTACCAAAATATCGAAGATCACTAAGTGAATAAAAAAAAAGTTGTCATCCCCACAAAAAAATGAAAAAATTCACTCAAACATCCCATCAATATTTTCATCTCTCGCAAATATTAAAAATCTCCTTACGATGCCCAAATTCCACCAATCCTTAACTACATAAAAAAAATTGTCGTCCCAGCGCAAAGAAAAAAAAAAAAAAAGTTGTCATCCCCACGAAAAAATGAAAAAATTCACTCAAATATCCCATCAATATTTTCATCTCTCACAAATATTAAAAATCTCCTTACAATGCCCAAATTCCACCAATCCTTAACTACATAAAAAAAATTGTCGTCCCAGCGCAAAGAAAAAAAAAAAAAAAGTTGTCATCCCCACGAAAAAATGAAAAAATTCACTCAAACATCCCATCAATATCTTCATCTCTCGCAAATATTAAAAATCTCCTTACGATGCCCAAATTCCACCAATCCTTAACTACATAAAAAATTGCCATCCCACCACAAATCAAAGGAAAAAAAAAAAAAAAAAAAAAAAAAAAAAAAAATCCTCGATCATCCACATCGAGTGCGCAATAAAAAAAAGCAAATCGTCAAGGAACATAAAACTCGGGAGGAAAGATCGGTGGTTTGGAGGTTGGGCCGATTTCGCACCGTCGATTTTCCGTGTCGATTTTTTTTTCACGCCGTTATTTACGCACCTCCCTATTAACCCAGTGTCGGAGCGCAGCGCCTCGGTTTACATCCCACAGCCTCGACCTATAAATAAATCGTCAAGGTTTATTAATAGGCGCAATCGGGAATCGCGCGGCGCAACCACCCGATTCTCACCCGTCGGCGGCTTATTTACCATCGTAAAGACCGAGGATTTTTCGGCTCTCCTCGCGTCGCCCGCGCCGAATTTTCAGCCGTTCTCGCTGCTCGCGCCGCGAACGAAATTACGCGGCATCTCCGGGCGAATTTCGCCCTCGTTTCTCGCTTCTCTTGCGATGTAAACACGCACGACACACACGGGCGGCCCTAAAACACTCGTAAATACGACGAGTCGGCTGGACGGCGAACAACAGAAATCGCAATTTTTGCAGGTTATGTTCGGGCCGTTACGTCACGACCAAGCGGGTCAAATCAGCGTTTGGATACCGAGGAGTACAGGTAGCGATGATGATTCTTGGATAAGCTTCCGGTTTTCGAAACACCTCGAGCGACGTCACTTCCGTTTTCTCAAAACCGAGCGCTTTGATTCGCGGCACGATTTGAATTTTTTGGCGCCATTTTTTTATTGTCAATTGGAATTTCAAACGTTCGGCGTTTTTAATTATTTTTTTACAATATTTATTTGGGACAAGTTTTGGGTCGAAAAAAATAAGCTGCGATTCTTCGTGTTTTTATTTCCTTTTTTTTCTTCTTTTTTTCTTGATTCTCGGGCGCTTCCAGTTTTTGAAACACCTCGAGCGACGTCACTTCCGTTTTCTCAAAATCGAGCGCTTTGATTCGCGGCACGATTTGAATTTTTTGGCGCCATTTTTTTATTGTCAATTGGAATTTTAAACATTCGGCGTTTTTAATTATTTTTTTACAATATTTATTTGGGACAAGTTTTGGGTCGAAAAAATGAGCCGCTATTCTTCGTGTTTTTATTTTCTTTTTTTTTCTTTTATCTTTTTTGATTCTCGGGCGCTTCCGTTTTTGGAAACACCTCGAGCGACGTCACTTCCGGTTTCTTAAAATTGAGCGCTGCACATTTGAATATTTTGGCGCCATTTTTATTTTTGAAATGAATTTTAAACGTTTTTCGGCATTTTTTAGGATTTTTTTAAATGATGTTCCGACGACTTTAGAATAAAATAAAATATTTGGGACAAGTTTTGGGGCGAAAAAATGAGCCGCGATTCTTCGTGTTTTTAGATCCTTTTTTTTTTCTTCTTTCTTTGTCGATTATCGGGCGCTTCCGGTTTTTGAAACACCCCGAGTGACGTCACTTCCGTTTTCTCAAAATCGAGCGCTTTAAATTCGCAGCTCGATTTGAATTTTTTGGCGCCATTTTTTTTTGTTGTCGATTGGAATTTTAAACGTTGTTCGGCGTTATTAATTATTTTCTAAAATGGTGTTCCGACTACTTCAGAATAAAATAAAATATTTGGGACAAGTTTTGGGGCGAAAAAATGAGCCGCGATTCTTCGTGTTTTAATTTTCTTTTTTTTTTCTTCTTCTTTCTCGATATATCGGTCGCGATATACGCGAGAATATACCTCGTTCGACAGTACAATTAGGCTAATTGGTATATTAGTATATTACACATACATATCGGGCCTTAAAAGCACAATGATTTATTCGATCGTCCCTCGCGTATCAATTGCGTTTTCCTTCCTTTTCTCTCCCTCGAACAAATTTTGCTCCTCGCTATTCGCAAATCCGCGCGAACGTCTTCGTTCCATCCAGCAACGACCGACGATTTTTTATTTTATTATTTCTTCCACAAATCATTCATCTCCGTCCGTTGAAACGTTGAGAAACATGCAAGAAATTTCGGCAAAACGAAAATATGGAGCGAAACGATCGAAGAAACATTCGCAGCGCGAAATTTTCGCGACTCCCTCTTATTTATTCATTTATATCTTTCAATCATTCTTCCCGCGGAAAAAAAATAAATCTTCGCCACGTCGCGCGTCGATTTTCCTTCTTCCTTCGTCGAGGATTTCGTGCAGCCCGAGTGGAATGCGATTCGAGCCCGCAAAATCGCAGAGTACAGTCGACGAACGTCGAACGAAAATCGCGAGAAGAAATCGAATCGGTTCGTCGTCGTCGAAATGAAAAAAAAAAAGAATCGCGAGAAGGGCAGAAAATTTGAGGAAGAAGATTCGAGCGACTCTTTTTCGCTCGGCGCCGACGAAAATTTCCCTCGCCTCCCCCGTTTTTTTTCCCCCGCAAAGCGAACAGTACAAAAAAAAAGAGAGAAAAAAAAAATGAAGAGACGGAACGAAAACGCGCGGAGTGAATTAAACAAATGGACAGAGCTCGGCGATCTCGCTCGACGATTAGGAACGATCGGCGGATGTGACTCGCGTCGCTCTTCCCGGCACGTTTGTCGACCCCCGTTTATTGGATGTTTGCTTGTAAAATTATTAGCTTTTTTTCTGTTGTTTCTGTTGCGTCGCTTCACTTAGTCTTATATCCCGGTGTTGAGCTCGAGGCGAGGCCTCTTGCTGCGCGTCCCCGTCGCGTCGTCCTGGGAATCCCCGCTCACCGTTAACAGATCGCGTTTCTTTTCCGTGTTCTGCAAAAAAAAAAAAGAATAAAAAAACGATTACATTTTTTTTTTTGCATTTTGCGATGGACGAAGCAGTGAAAGAGAAAATTCTATGCTGAAAAATGTGTTAAAATAATTTTCTTGCTGTTCCACATAAATAAATAATAATTCAAATAAATAAATAATAATTCCAATAAATAAATAATAATTCCAATAAATAAATAATAATTCCAATACATAAATAATAATTCAAATAAATAAATAATAATTCCAATAAATAAATAATAAATTTATTTATTTGCATGAAGCGGGTTGAGAAGCCAATGTTACCTTTTTGTCCCATTGCTGATGGAGGTACCTTAGAAGTATCGTGGTCTTTTCTGTGACGATAACTATGAAATTGATGTCCCAAATTAGTGGCGAAAGATTGAATTTGATGAGAAAATTGGGTGTTTTGATGCTAACTCACTTTGCTCCGAGGGATAATCCTTGGTCGGAAGATAAACCGAAGGCCTCTTTACGCACGTTCTGTTGCCGTTGTCCGTGTGAAAGTTGGCAAAGTTGTTCTCGTCGTGCGACGGCAGACCCTTCAGAAATTCGGCGACCGACTGCGAGAGACGAGGCCAAAAATTATTGTCAACTAACGTAATTTGTTCTTTCGTGATTATAAAAAAACGAAAAAAATTATTAAAAAAACAAAATTTGAAAAGCTAAATATGAAAAAATTGTGTCTGACTCGGGAATCACTAGGAAAAATGAAAAAATTCTCTGCAAATGTAAAAAAAAATTGTATGAAACCGAATTTGTTTGATTTCGTGATTACCGAAAATAAAAAAATGAAGAAAAATGCAGAATTTGCTAAGCTAAATGTAAAAAAATTATGTGTGACTCGGAAGCTGCTAGAAAAAAATGAAAAAATTCTCTGCATACATATAAAAAAATCTGTACGAAAACTGGCAAAATTGTTCTCGTTGTGCGTCGCCAGACCCTTAAAAAAATTCTGCGACCGACTGCGAGAGACGAGTCAAAAATAAACAAAACGAAAAACAAACAAAAAAAGAAAAAAAAATACAAAAATTACGAAAAATATAGAAATTGCAAAGCCAAATACAAAAAAATTATGTGTGACTCGGAAGTCGCCGGGAACGTCGCAAAAATTCTCTCCGCTCTTAAAAACAACGCGCGAAATTTCCCAAAGCACGAAACGGATTTTTTCCAAAATTCCTCGGCAAAGTTGTTCTCGTTGTGCGTCGCCAGACCCTTAAAAAAATTCTGCGACCGACTGCGAGAGACGAACCAAAAATAAACAAAACAAAAAAAGAAAAAAAAATACAAAAATTACGAAAAATACAGAAATTGCAAAGCCAAATACAAAAAAATTATGCGTGTCTCGGAAGTCGCCGGGAACGACGCAAAAATTTTCTCCGCGCCTAAAAATAACGATCGAAAGTTCTCAAAGCGCGAAAACAATTTTTTCAAAAATTCCTCGTCGATTTTCGAAGCCGCGCGATCGTAAAACTCGCGGCAAACGTCAGATGTTTACGGAGCGCCGGAACTGGGCGCGAGCTTAACCTCAAAATCGTTCGCGGCCGACGTATCGTCGATTTCACGGCGTCGCCGGCGCGCTTCGCGCGATCGTCACTCACCATTGTGCGGATCGACGGACGCGGAGCCTCGTGACGGGCGGAAAAGTCGTCGGAACTCCGTTAAACGGGCGAAAATACGAGGAACAATAGTCTCCCAGATTCGTCGTTGGTATCGTGTTGTCCGCCGTGTTATAAACTACTGAGCCACTGGAGAAACGCAGAAGGCGATCGTGCGTTCTCGGTTGTCTTCGGCTGTTTCCGGACGCGAGACGACTCACGACGCCATCTTTTCTCTGACCGCAGCGCCACCCGCGTTGGCGGGAAATTTGAATTCGGAGGAGAGGAAGAAACGAATTTCCGTGATATTCGACAGTCGATTCCACATTTGTTGTTACATTCTGTTGTTCGCCGTGTTATAAACTACTGAGCCACTGGAGAAACGCAGAAGGCGATCGTGCGTTCTCGGTTATCTTCGGCTGTTTCCGGTCGAGAGACGACACACGACGCCATCTTTTCTCCGACTGCAGCGCCACCCGCGTTGGCGGGAAATTTTAATTCGGAGGAGAGAAAGAAACGAATTTCCGTGATATTCGACAGTCGATTCCACATTTGTTGTTGTATTCTGTTGTTCGCCGTGTTATGAACTATATAAATAGCCACTGGAGAAACGCAGAAGGTGATCGTGCGTCCTCGGTTGTCTTTGACGACTTTGGCTGTTTTCGGTTGAGAGACGACACACGATGCCATCTTTTCTCTGGCCGCAGCGCCGCTCGCGTCGGGCGTCGGAGGCTCGAGTCGCGTTGGCGGGAAATTTGAATACGGAGGAGACGAAGAAACGAATTTCCACGATATTCGTCAGTCGTTTTCAGGTTTGTCGCTGGTTATCCTGTTGTTCGCCATTTTATAAACTATAAATTGAGCCAGTAGAGAAACGCAGAAGGCGATCGTGCGTCTTCGGTCGTTTTCAGTAGTCTTCATTAGTTTCGGTCTCGGACGGCGAGACGACGACGCCATTTTTTTCTCCTGCAGCGCCACCCATCGGCGGGAAATTTGAATTTGGAGCATTGGCGGGAAATTTGAATTCGAAAGAGACGGAGAAACGAATCTCCGCGATAAAAACGAAAGGGGAAAGGAGAGTGTAATGAATAATTCCACACGTATCGATGCTCAAGTTTATAAAACGCCCTGCGTTGGTTACAACTGTGCGAGAAAGTGCGATTACAGGAGAAGACAGCGGTCGTTGTGCGAAAAATCGACGCCGCTCGTTGCCCGGATTGTCGTGGATGAAACTTTTCCTCATTTTCACGGTGAAAATCCCATGGGTTTCTGCTGCCTTCCATGATCCCCTCCGGCGCCCCCTGCGCCACCTGCGCCCCCTCCACCCCCTCCACCCCCTCCACGGCCCATTGGAGGATTCGCGGCGAAAGCTATGTGAAAAAATATTTTAAAAAAATAACATATTAATAAAAATTAGTCTGGTGAGTATTTACGTTAAATACTCCTGACAAAAATATAATAAAAATGTGATATATATACGTTACTATAATTTATACGTTAGTATTTATTTTTAAGCAGGGTATAATAAAAGGACGACTGTCATGATGCTGCAGACTTGGCCTGGAATGAGCCGTATGAAATAAAAAAGTAGATCGTACGTTATTTGAAATTTGAAAAAAAAAAAAAAAAAAAAAAAAAGATTTACTAATTATTTACCGCTGGCTTGTCCACTCTGACCACTTTTGATACTGTCCGAGGATCCGGTTTCGATGTCGGTGCTGCCGCCCATCTCGGTGGCTCCACCCTCGTCAGGTGGTCCACCTGGTGGACCACCACCAGGTCCACCACCGGGGGGGCCGTGATGACCCCCCGGGGGCCCGCGGCCTCGGCCCGGATGATGCGCCACCTAAATTATTGCAAATACAATTTGTAAATAAATAAATAATTTCGTTAAAAAAAAAAAAATACTTCTTAAGTAGAAAATCGGAATTCGAAATCGTTTCGAGAAATATACGAGTTGAAATTGTATATTTCAAAAAATATAAAAAAAAAATATAAATTTTGTCGTCGTTGAAAAAATGGTATTTGAAAAAATATTTGATATATTTTACATACATAGTCAAGTATGCGCAAACATATATCATATATTTTCCAGGATATATTCGTCAGATATATCTAAAAATATATTAAATATTAAACATCAGATACGAAAGATATTCGATATAAAAGATTTTACTTTTTTTTTTACCTATAAGCGACTGCTCCAAATTTAAGAGTGACTGAAAAAAAGAAAAAAAAAAATTCGATGATCGAAAATACTCACCGTCAAAACGACGAACGTGGCCAAAACAGTCGCCAACAGAAGACACTTCATGATTGCTCCGCTTGCGGAAATTCTCGTCCTTTTTATAGTGTCCAACCGGTGGGAGTTATAATTTCTCGCCGGTAGCGCTCGTTATATATGACATCCGACACTTGACACGTCGTTAAGTCGAAATAAACGACAAACAGCGCATCAATATTTTTGCGATAAAATAATTTGCTAGAAAATAAATAACCAGGCCCAGCGTAATTATTTATTTAATACCAAATTATTAAATTCCGAAAAAAAAAAACAAAATTGGAAATTTAAATTAATGTTGAAATAAAAAAAAATAATGAAAACAATTTTTTATGAGGACTGGAAATTAAGTCGATTTGTGCAGTTGATTCGAGTGACACCAATTTTTTTTTTCGCGTCGATTAAAAAAAAACGTTGATCACCATTTTGAGCTCGAGGCGCGAGCTCGTTACGAGTACAAAATCGTGCAAATTACGCGGTTCGTACGTAACGCGTCGTTGCGACTCGGCGGCTCCTTACCTTGAATGACGTTATTATCCTGTCGTTATATTTTTATTTTTTTCGCTTCCGCACCGGCAATTAAATCGTCGTGACAATCGTAGTGGCAAAAAAAAAAAAAAAACACCGAGTTCGTCCTGAATTCCCGCCATTTTTTTCATGTTATTCGCGTCACGAAAAAATAGTTGAAAAATATTTTCGTCGGTCGGAAAAAATATTCGTTAAAAATTCTTGACGTTAAAAAAAACGAGGGGGGAAAAAAATGAGACACCAGAAAAAACTTCAACATTCATTCGTAACGTTTTATTTGATTTTTCATTACCCACTGTGTAACCCTTACAGCAGGCTAAACATTTTATTTGGTTGCTTTTTCCCCCCACTTGTGTAACATATGTTATTTCATCCGTCGGTTCGGTTTAATTTTTAATATTTTAGTTTCGTTTTTTTTTGTCGCTTTTTTTTTCGTCGTTTATTCGTATCTTTTTTTCTCTCACTTCGTCACAATAAAACCTACGAAAAATAGAGACTCGTCAAGGATATCTACCGCTTTAAGCATATATATATAATTTTTTTTTTTTAAGTTTCCGGGATACTTTGTCGATATTCGTTTTCCTCGTTTATTTCTTTCTTTTTTTGGTTTCCGATTCTTCCTCGCGTAACACTTTTTTTTTACTCGCTCGCCCGTACAAAATGAAATTCATCACCTATCGATACAAATGCGTTTTCTTTTTATTTTTACGTTTTTTCTTCTTTTTTTAAATTTCCTCCTCGCCACTTACGCGCTCTATTGGTTATTTATTATTGCCCAACGTGTTATTTTTTTTCTTCATTTTTTTTACAATCGTCTTATCCGTGTATACAGTACAGTAGAACAGCATTTTTTTTTTTTTTTTGGTTTAGTATACGGTTATTAGTACGCCGAAAAATGGCAGCTAAACTCGCGGCTCCTTTATTTAAAATCTACGTGTAAAGTATTTCCTTCTTTTTTTTTCTTTTTTAAGGGAATATTCGCGGCTCGATTGTAGGAAGGGAAAATGGCGTCGCCATGTTTGTTTGCTTTTTTATTTTTTATTTTATTTATTTTTTAGTCGATTCACGAATAGCATCGCTTGAAATGTCGACCGTGGTGACGTCAGCTGTCGGTTCTTCATAGCGAAAAATATAATCGTATGTATTTCGACTAAAATTGACATATCTATGGCAGAGGATTTTTTTATTCTGTTAGCCGATCGTCGCAGCGCCATCTACGCCAATTTTTCGGGTTACTCTATTTTTTGTTCTTTTATGTCTTCTTTTCTTTTGCCTTCTCGATTTTGCTTCGTCGTTGCACCTCAATGATTTTTTTTTTTGGGACCCCGAAAAAGAGCGGGTGACGCACGTAGCCTGCTGGAAAATTTAACAAAATTTTTTTTTCCCAAATTCAAATTTTTCGCGGTAGCTCGAAACCCAAAGCAACGAATTCCGGGTTTTGATAAAATTGATTTTTAATTACGTGGAAATGAATTTCGATAATTTTTACATCTCGGACCCGCGAAAATTTGGAGCTTCAATTTATTGCGAAAATTTTGAATTTTCGTAATTTTGAAAACGCATCAAATTTCACGAGATCCTTTTTAAAACTACGGTACAACCGGAGCGCACTGGGAATAACGATGGCAATTTATTTTTTTTTTTTTTCACTCGTGCCCCATAAATTTCCACCGTCGCCATTGATTTTCAATGTTTCTCATTTTTTTTTATTTTAAAAAAGCCCACCCAGGGCTCAACACGATGACTCTCATGGTCGCGAATGATCACAATTTCTTCAGTTCGATTTATTTATTTTTTCATCGTTTTTATTTTTATTTTTTTTTCATCGTTTTTTATTTTTATTTTTTTCCATCTCAAAGCCCAATTCTCGCTTTCATCGCATGAAAAAATGATACCGATTACGCCGAATACGATATAATTGACTCGCTAGGATCTCTAAACTCGTATAACACTAAAGCCAATAACAATTTTTTTGATATGTGCGTTGTTTCATTTTTTATTTTTTTCATTTTTCGCCTTTTTTTTTTCCTCCTCACTTTCTCGCCTTTTCACGCGGTTTAATCGTTATTCTCAGTGTCGTGAGGGAATTCGACGCGAAGCGCGCGGGCTGCGATTTAAATAATAGTAATAATAGTAACAACAATAATAATAAAAAAAAATTGTGCGACGAGGTTGGCTCATCAATCGTCCGTCTCGTTTTCATCGCGTCTGCCATTTTTATGTCCGCCACCCGTTGAAACGTTATTTACGTTTATTTATCTCGTTATTTCATTATTTATACGACTGAGGGGTGAGTAAAAAATTTATTTCTTTTGATTATCGTCAGTGGAGAATTTTTTTTTCTTTTTGCTCGGCCGATATTTTCGTTTCTCATCGTTTTTGTTGTTTGTTTTTAGTCGTCATTCAAATCGAAAACTCAATTGCGCCAAAATACACATCGTTACGTAATAATAATAATAATAATAATAATTAATGATCATCGTAATCACAATAATAATAATAATAATACGCATATGTCACACAATCGTCCACTATGTCGCTCAGATATATATAATTCAATATGTAGTTATAACAAGAAAACTTCGTTTCGATATACGTAAAATCTACGCTCTCTTTTTTTTCTTAATTGATCTTTTAGGCTACCGCAGTTTTTCCTCGTCATCGTTATTTTTTTTTTTTTTTAGTTTTTAAAATCGACTCCCGTCCGCAAATGTCGAGCGTCGCGAGGACATTTTTTTTTTTCGCGCTCTCTTTTTTGCTCCTCTTTCCTTTCTCGAGTGCTCTATTGACTGGAGGAACCGGATTTTTTTTTCTTGTAAATAACATCGTCCGAGCACTTTACTCGTGCTTGCCGCTCGTTCCGTCCGGAGCGCGATTTAAGGGGACACGAAAATTAAAACCGTATTCTGGGATTCGGAGCAAAAACAAATGTAAGATTTTTTAATAAAAAAATAAAAATAAAAATAAAAAATGTTTACAAGTAAAAATAAAATAATAAATAAAAACTGTTTATAAGTAAACAGAAAATAAAAAACAAAAAATGTTTACAAGTAAAAATAAAATAAAAAATAAAAACTGTTTACAAGTAAACAGAAAATAAAAAACAAAAAATGTTTACAAGTAAAAAGAAAATAAAAGTTATCAGTCTAGTTTTACAACAACAAAAAAAAAACGTGTAAATAAATTGTTAAAAGAAAAATAAATTCGACGCATCCGGACCATCATCGTCCCCACTTGTAATTCGCAGTCCTTGCTGATCTCGCGTCCAATCGAATGTCTTTCGTACTCTCAACCTTGCGTTCTTTTGCTCGTCTACATCGTCGTCTATTCGTTATCGCTAACTTGCTTAGGTAACGCTTCTCTCGTACTTCTGTATCTTACTTTTATCGTTAATTAATCAATTAATTTATATCTTTCCTCGTTTAACAGCTAAATCATCTGTTTTCTCATCTAAATTACATAATATTTTGTATTTAGGTATATTATTATCGATATAACGATTAGTAGTCGTCGTGTTTTGGCCGCTTCTAGACTTCCAGCATTTGTTTAATCTTATCCCCGTTAAATTATCTTCGTTTATTGTTGTCTCTCGTTTTACTTATCACTATTCATTCATCGACAATAATTATCGCCTGTTGTGTGTTTTTTTTTCTTCATCTCCTCTTCATTCAACAGAAGTTCTCAATTATTTTACTCCCCCGAAAAATTTAAGCCGTTTTCACTCTCGTCGTCGAGGACGAATTCATTATTTTTCCTTTTTTTTTCTTGGCAAGGGATTTTTTTTTAGTCATTGGCGACTTTTTTTTCGTTCGTGGATATAATTAAAAAAAAAAAAAAAATGCGAAAAAAAAACACCTCGCGGTGAAGAAAATAATTCGAGAACTACTTTTCGTCCTTGATGAGCGATTCCTCCGCCTCCTTCCGTCTCGCTTTCGCCTCCTTCTTCGCCCTCTTCTTCTCCTCCTTCGCCGTCTTCTTCGCCTCCTTCAGTCTCGCCTTCTCCGCCTTCTCCTCCTCCTTCTGTCGCGCCTTCTCCGCCTTCTCGCGCTCCTTCTCCTTCTCCTTCTCCTTCTTCGACTTCTGCACCTCCTGCGCCACCGTCAGCACGGTCTTCGGACACGCCGCGGAGGGCGCCACGACGCCCGGCGCCGGTGGCGCCGCCGCCGGCGACGCGCCTGGCGCCCTCTTCGCCGCCAGCCTCGTTGCGCCCGACGCCGAGGGCGTCGCTGCCGTCGCGACGCCCGGCGCAGGCTGCGTCGGCGGGGAATTCGCGCTGCCGCCGATCGCGGCTCGATGACTCGGCGACGTCTCCAGCTGAGTCACGATTTTCTGTGCGCATCTGTGGGAAAATAAATTTTCATTAAAATTATCGTTATTTAAAAATAAACAAATATTTTAATATTGTGTAGAATTAAATAGTTTTGTAAATATTTTGTAAATAGAAATAGTTTTATAAATATTTTATAGAAAGAAATAGTTTTATAAATATTTTATAGAAAGAAATAGTTTTATAAATATTTTATAGAAAGAAATAGTTTCATAAATATTCTATAAAAAGAAATAGTTTTATAAATATTTTATAGAAAGAAATAGTTTTATAAATATTCTATCAAAAGAAATAGTTTTATAAATATTTTATAGAATGAAATAGTTTTGTAAATATTTTATAGAAAGAATTATTTTTATAAATATTTTGTAAAAAGAAATAGTTTTATAAATATTTTGTAAAAAGAAATAGTTTTATAAATATTTTCAACTCATTTTATTTAATTAAATATTTTCTCATGTACTTTGTTAAAAGAATTTTTGAGATCTGAATTTTTTTTCCAACTGGTTGAGCAAACTGTGTGGCAAAAAAAATGTCGACACGATAAAGCTTTTGGTTGTGAAACTAAACTACGAATTGTTGAGTCTCGTCCGTACCGTAGCCTCGTGGAAGCTTTTCCCGCACGATAGTCCCTCTGGAATTCCTTGATAGGGGGCAATCTTCGTTCTCGATTATCCCTCATCAGGTCGTCGTCCTCGGCGACCTGCTGAATTGGATCCTGATACTCCTGAGGGCACGACAAATTACAGTCGAATTACAGTCGAGTTTCGCAAATTTTAGCGACGAAGAATTTTTTACAAATTATTTTTCGCTCCGGTACGAGGAGAAATTATTCGGAAAAAACGGCGATTCACCTGTATTCGCATTTTCATTGATTGCGTCTGCGATCGTCGTAGTGTAGCGCCGGTCGGTTGACGCAGCCTCGGAGGTTTGGCTAGGCCGGAACTTCCGGTACTACTGGTTGACGATGAGGTCGCCGATGATACGGAAGACACGCCTGAAAAATATGGTTTTACAAATAAAAATATTGACTAATATTTTGTGAAAAATATTGAATAATATTTTGTGAAAAATATTGAATAATATTTTGTGAAAAATATTGAATAATATTTTGTGAAAAATATTGAATAATATTTTGTGAAAAATATTGAATAATATTTTGTGAAAAATATTGAGTAATATTTTGTGAAAAATATTGAATAATATTTTGTGAAAAATATTGAATAATATTTTGTGAAAAATATTGAATAATATTTTGTGAAAAATATTGAATAATATTTTGTGAAAAATATTGAATAATATTTTGTGAAAAATATTTAATAATATTTTGTGAAAAATATTTAATAATATTTTGTGAAAAATATTTAATAATATTTCGTGAAAAATATTTAATAATATTTTGTGAAAAATATTGAATAATATTTTGTTAAAAATGTTGAATAATGTTCCGTAAACAATATTTTTCTATCTCTTACAAAAAAAAAAAAAATCGACCGGATTTGAACGGTGAGATGAATAATTATTTTCTCAATTCAATTGACAATAACAATTATTTTTCTCGCGATTACGTAAATCTAATTCCGCGCATAAATAATGACGAATACGGAATTCCGAGGACGGAAAATACGTTTCAGGATGTTACAGCCGGTGGACGTACCGGATATGGAGGACGATCCACTGGCCATTGAGTAGAGGGACGCCGAAGCTGGCACACTTCCGGTTCCCCATCGGCCGCCGGGGCCGGAAACCCCCACGGCCACGCCAGTTCCCATGTTGTATTCTGACGCACTCTGCGGCAGTACCCACGATTTGCCGGACATCGAGTACTGGAAATACGATAACGAAAAACAAAAGTTTATGCTTTAATAATTTTTTGTATTTTTTTAAGAATAATTTTGTTTTTTTTTAGGCTGATAAATCTTTTTATTAACTTATCAAATTATCACTTTATTCGAGGACTGAAAATACGATAACGAAAAAAAGTTTAAACTTTAATAATTTTTTGTATTTTTTTCTCAATTTTTTTTTATTTTTTTGGTAGGTGAATAAATCTCTTTATTGACCTGCAAAATTATCTCGTTATTCGAGGACTGGAAATACGATAATGAAGAAAAAGTTTAATCGTGTTTAATCTCTTTATTGACGTATAAAATTATCTCGTTATTCGAGGACTGGAAATACGATAATGAAGAAAAAGTTTAATCGTGTTAATTTTTTTTTAAGAGGTGAATAAATATTTTGAATTAAATGGCAACGTGAATTGCGATACTCACATCGCGCGGTATGAGCGTCTGCTTGAGTCGCAGAATCTTGGCTCTGCATATCACGCATCTCAGGGGCAAAAGTCTCTGCGACACGGCCATCTGTATGGTTTTCACGAAGCACCTTCTGCAGACCACGCGATGGCCGCAGGGCGCCGTTTGCATCGTCGCTCTTGCGTTCACGCAAATAACACACTGAAACAATAATTTTCCAAACGAATTACGAAATGTAATAATCGTTATTTTGTATTTTTATCATAAGATTAATTAACAAATCGACGAGGGTTTTTTAAAATTAATTATCAAATCGACGTAGGTTTTTAAATTAATTATCAAACCGACGTGGATTTTTTAATTAATGATCATGTCAACGTAGGTTTTAAAATTAATTGTGAAATCGACGTAGGGAATAATAGCAACAAGACGAATTTTTTTAAATTTGTTTATTCGATGGAAAAAAAACAAGACACATTTTTATAGCGCTATTTATTTATTTATGTAAAATTCGTGCGACATTATCGTGCTCCCAATATTAACATCTTTTTTTCTTTGTTGCGGTGTCCGTGTGTAATGCATTATTTTTGTGTAACGTCAACAATTGTCCCTCGACAGTCATCGATTATCCGTGCTTCCCGCGTCCTCCCTTCATTCCACCCGCTACCTTCGAACCCGCGACACCTGTGAACAAAATTATTTTTTACACGAAATAAACAAAAACGATTCGGATTTTTTTTTTTTTTTTTTTTCGGATTAAAAAAATACCATGCGTATGCCCTGTAAATCCGTGCAGGCTGTCAGCATTTTCGCCGTGAGAAACTGGTCGTATTGCCCCAGCGTCGGCTTCGGCCACCTTGAAAATAAATTTTACATTTTATCGATTGAATTGGAGTTAAAGAAAAAAAAAATACAATAAATTATTCGTCAGTGGAAAATAATTTCACATTGTCTCGATTTAATTGGAGTAGATGAAAAAAATAAGAAATAAAAATACATCAAATTATTCGTCGATGGAAAATAATTTGATATTTTCTCGATTCAATTGGAGTGGATGAAAAAAATAAAAAATAAAAATACATCAAATTATTCGTTGATGGAAAATAATTTGATATTTTCTCGATTCAATTGGAGTAGATGAAAAAAATAAAAAATAAAAATACATAAAATTATTCGTCATTGGAAAATAATTTTATGTTTTCTCCATTCAATTGGAGTTGATGGAAAAAAAAGTTCGTCAATGGAAAAAAAGTCCGATGTACAAATTGACCGAATTATTTGTTAATAACAAAAAAGGTGAGATAGAAATTTATTTACCATGACAACGAGCAGCAGCGCCACGACACTCGCGATCAAAATTCTCTTCATGATTGTTCGGATCCCCCGACGTGTCGGAGATTTTTATAGCACTGCCGAGCGGGTCCCGTCGAACCATTAAAGTTGCTTATTTCCGGCGATCCGATCGGTGCGATAAAGGAAACGTTGGACAGACCGTGATCCGTCCTTTCCCGCGACTTTGTGAGATTTTTATCGTCCGAGTGACAACGCGGGACTCCGATACACGCGATATCAATTTACGTGCTTTTGCGGAAGCCGACGATTTCGTGGATTTGTTATTGAAGACAATTAAAACCGATTAATTAAAACATGTTTTTTTCCGAGATAAAAATTATTTTAATAATTTTCCATTATTACAATTATTTTAAGATTTTTCCATTATTACAATCATTTTAATAATTTTCCATTATTATAATTATTTTAATAATTTTCCATTATTACAATTATTTTAATAATTTTCCATTATTACAATTATTTTAATAATTTTCTTTTATTACAATTATTGTAATAAGTTTCCATTATTACAATTATTTTAATCATTCAAATAGACACGATTTTTTATTTACTATTCAAACACTTATCCGCAAAATTGTCACTCGGAATTCCGCAAAAGACGAAATTTTTATTGACACATTTTATTTATTCGACGTTTCGTTTTTCTCGCACTGACGATTTTTATTTTCCCCGCTGTCGAAAAAATTCCACACTCATTTTTTCGCGGATTCGAGTCTAATCAATTTTTGCAAATAATTGCGCATTACTTCACCGCGACTTTTCGGTCGGAACACGCGATCCAGCGTCGCGTAATCGCGCGCAGAACTTCCGGCTATTCGAAGGACTCACCTCGCAGCTCCCGTGGTTTTTCCCTCGCGCGCACAATTTGCTTTTTATGTTTAATTAATTCCCATTTTCACGACCAAACACGCAGCCCAGATTGCCCGATAGACGTCAACCCGTGCGACATAAAATTATCCTCCTCGTGTCGCGAATTGATTGAATTTTGCTCGATAAGCGACGACGACTCACCTCGTCTTCTTGGGAGGAGGCCATTTCGGGTTCGTTTTCCTCCAGCTTGGTCAACAATTTGTCCTGAAACAATCAAAAACATTTCTTTTTATTTTTTGAAAAAAAAAAAAAAAAAAAAAAAAAAAAAAAATCAGTAATGGTCATCGTCTTATTATTATTTTTAATAATAATAATTATTTTTTACATATTATTTATTATAAAAATTGTTGTTATTATTATTTTATTATTCTTTTATTTTTATGACTATTATTATTGTCATCGACGAATTAATTCAAATAGATGGAAAGCGAAGATACATTGACAATTCCATTTTCGTGTTTGTGAAAAACAGCATCGTGCAGTGGTTGGTGTGATTCCTCAAATAGCCTGTCAATAACATCCCGATAATTAAGTGACGAGTGGGCGCTTTACGATTCAGACCCCCCTCCCCTCCCCCTCCACCTCCCCATCCCCAACGACAGAGCTTGAGTGTTTCTTTGTATAAATAGATTATTTCCTGTTCTGGCAACAAGTAATCGATACACACCTGTTTCCGATGTAGCAGCGCTCACCGCTGCGCCTATTCATCAATGGAAATCCCCCTTCCCACTTTCCCCCTCAACCCCCCCCCCCCCCGCACCGCACTTTCACCACCTTCCACTAATGGAGAGATGAGCACGCAACGTTTGTGCTTTGTGCTTATTTGCCAGCGTCGACAACACAGCACCCTTCGTGCGAACAATGTGCTACGAATGTTGCGGCGGTGTGCGAGGGGACGCGTTGGAGACTCGCGCACACGCTGAAACCGAGAGAATCGTCGGTAATGTCGACCGCACTCGATTCGACTGAGTCTCCAATTCGCGAAAATCTGAGTAGCAGCGATAACGATTTTTGTGCGAAAAAGAGGAGTGAAAGATCGGTTGGATCGTGCTAAGGTGGGTTTGAATTGAAAGATCAATTTTAGGCGATTTTTCGGTGGGGAAAAAACTGGTTCGGACAAGTTCGAACCGGTCTTCGGACAACTCCGAACCGGATTTCGGACAGGTTACAAACACTGTTCGCGGTGAAACGTCGATTTGCAAATAATTGTGAGGTAAGTTGAACGTATTCTCCGAAGGAATTAAATTGGTCCGGACGGGCTCGGACAATTCCGGACAGGTTCGGACAAGTCCGGAGAGGTTCGAACAGATACAGACGGGTTTGGACAGGTTCGAACAGGCACGGACAGGTTCGAACAGGTACGGACAGGTTCGAACAGGTACGGACAGGTTCGGACGGGTACGGACAGGTTCAAACAGGTTCGAACAGGTTCCAATAGGTATGGACAGGTTCGGACAAGTTCGAACAGGTTCGGACTGAACCCAAAATTCATTTATCCCTTGAAAAAACATTTGAATACAAAATCAATGTAAACCGTCCGATTTCCGCTCGACCAATGACAACCATCCGAAACTCGGACCGAGCCCCGCACATCCCGTCGGCCGCACGTTGCGGTTTATGTCGCTGGCTGCTGGCGCGGCATTTCAAGCGCTGTCTTACGGCGCGCGACAGCCGGAGCGCCCGAAATCCGGACGTCTGCGGATCTCGCGCGCGCGCGCGGCGACCTAACCCAACGCCGGGCCGCAATTTCGGCGATGGCTCGCGCGAGCCAGCGGGTCGGCCGGTTACGCCCGGTGGTCCGCGGCAGAATCCACGCCGGGTGGGCGAGTCGCGCGGATCGCTGAGCACCGAACGCTCTCCGTTTGTGCCAACGGTCTGTGGACCGCGCGCGTCCGGCTGTCCCATTGGCCGCGTCGCGTCCTAACCTATATACGACCGCGCGTATTTATATCCCAACCGGGCCGATCGGCCGGCCGTATAGGACAAACGTGGCCACGCCATGTGCACACCCTGTGTGTGTCACATCCGAGGCGGATCGCCTCGCCGTATCCTTCGCGAGAATTCCCGCTGCATTTTCCGTCCACGTATCCCCGCGGCCGGCACGGCCGTCCGGTGATGTAGGTCAGGGTGTGCTTTCCAGATATTAGGCAGATGATGCGCAAAATATCCCCTCCAATCGAACCCCCCGGCGCCGCTTTGGCCACAGCCAAACGAACCCCCCTCCCCCCCCCCCCCCTCCTTTTTTTAGCCCGACGCTCCTCGCAATCGGCGACGGGCGACTACACGACGGCGTTTCTAGTTTTCGCACAGTTTTGGCACGGAATATGTTCGGATTGCTTGGAATTTTTTTTTTCTGATTTGAGTAAAAAATTGTTTTTCGGGGTAGAATATGCGGGTTGAGAAATATGGGGTAGGTTAAAAGACGGTATTTTGAAAAAAAAAAAAAAAAAAAAAAAAAATTGAATTCTCGAGGGGTCGATTTTTTTACTGGATCCGATTTTATGAATTCTGGCAAAAAAAAACGAAAAAATATTTTTTTTCGAAATCAAGTAAAAACGTGTTTTTCTGGGTAAAATATACGAGTTGAGAACGATGGTATAAGTTAAAAGTCGATATCTAAAAAAAAAAAAAAAAAATCGAATGCTCGAGGGGTCGATTTTTCAACTGGGTCCGATTTTATGAATTCTGACAAAAAAATAGAAAAAAAATACTAAATCAAGTAAAAATGTGTTTTCTGGGGTAAAATATGCAAGTTGAGAACGATGGTGCAGGATAAAGGTTGATGTTTTCAAGAAAAAATATTAAGAGGTGAGTTCCACTCGTTCTTACGCGAGGGGGCGTTAGCGCCCGAGCCTGGAGTCCCCGGCGTAATAGAAAAGCTATTGGGGACGAAATCCTTTTCGCTACTGTGTCAAACAAACGTCCGGCCGACGGCACACGACGATTGCTTTGCTCGTGCGACGAATGAAACGCCCGCCTGACCGCACTCGCTCAATTTCGCTGAATAAAACGCCAGCCGGCGTTTGTGCCGAGCATCGGCGGAAATTTAATGAACCGCGAAAAAGTATAAAATTACAGTCGATTGAATTCATGGAAAACTAACGCGACGATGGCGAGCGGCGGGACGGGGAGTTTGCCGAGTATAACGAGAAAAGGGGAGGGAAAAATAAAATCGAGAGAAATGTAATTATTCGTTGAAACGTTATGAATCGTGGCTAACAATTCTGGTTAATGAACCGCGATGGTAAAAACCCGCCAAGACAAAAGCGACGAGTCTTCACCCTCCAGGTCGTTTGCGGGTGCATATTTTAATTAAAAACTTTTTATTCGATTTTTTTTTAATTTTCTAATTTTTTTAAAGTCTATTTATTTCATTTTCTACATCAATTATTTAATTTTCTATTTTTATTTTTTAAAATCTAATTCTTAAATGTTCCACTTCAATTTTTTCATGTCTATTTTTTTATTTTCTAAGTCAATTTTTTCATGTCTAATTTTGTTATTTTCTAATTCAATTTTTTCATGTCTATTTTTTTATTTTCTAAGTCAATTTTTTCATGTCTAATTTTGTTATTTTCTAATTCAATTTTTTCATGTCTACTTTTTTTATTTTCGAATTCAATTTTTATATGTCTAATTTTTTTATTTTCTAATTTAATTTTTTCATGTCTACTTTTTTTATTTTCGAATTCAATTTTTATATGTCTAATTTTTTTATTTCCTAATTTAATTTTTTCATGTGTAATTTTTTTTTCTAATGCAATTTTTTAAGCCTAATTCTTTAATCCCTACTTCCATTTTTTAACATCTGATTTTTTCTAATTTCTAATTTAATTTCACCATGATTATTTTTTCAAATAACAATTTTATTTGCCAA
This sequence comes from Pimpla rufipes, assembly GCA_963932165.1. Classification (NCBI taxonomy): domain Eukaryota; kingdom Metazoa; phylum Arthropoda; class Insecta; order Hymenoptera; family Ichneumonidae; genus Pimpla; species Pimpla rufipes. The sequence continues at coordinate 23,141,227 of OZ010634.1, forward strand.
TGTTTAATTTTCGTAATTGTTGAATTAATTTTCATGAACTTTTGAACCATTTTTGTCGTTTACCCAACCCCAAGTCGTTCACCTCTATTTCCCAGAGTGCAGCGCGGATTACCTTATAAATTTTATTGTCAAAAGTTTTTGTTCGTTCGCACGATACGTACGATAAAGCGTAATTATCGTTTCCCCGGTGTCGAAATCGCGGTACATAGAAATCGCGGCGGCAATCGACCGGAACCCCGTGTACGAAAGCGCGTCGCGAGATGCGGAGCGAGCGAGCGAGCGAGCGCGCCTCCGCGAGTTGTAGGAGAAGAAAAAGTGCATTGTAACTATCCGGCCGAGAGCACTTGTCGGCGAGGAGGCGAGAACGTCATGCTCGGGACTCACTTCGGATCGCGATCTCGTGCGCTGCAAAGCTAACCGTGGAATGATCGAGTTTTCCCAGTTTAGTTCCGAGCATCGATCCCGACTCGCGTTGCCCGCGTATAAACGACGGTTTGTGTTGTGAAATTTCACCGTAAACATCTCTGACAAGAAGTTTGTGAAAAAAAAAAAAATAAAAACATTAATAAAATCAACGGCATCAGCAACAACGAGGACTAATAAATTATAATAAAAACGTGAATAAAAATACAAAAATAAATATAATTATAATAAAAATAATAATAGTAAAAGTATCGAAACACTAATTGAATTTTTGAGTTTCTCTTTTTTTCCGTGTCGTCCCCGGGACGAGATAATGTTGCCCGGATTTGTGGCCTCCCTTCTCTGCCGTCTTATCGTGTTTCGCCGAGGTTTGCATCTTTTTTATTTCACGCTATAAACATTTTTTCGTGCAGTGAATAAAGTGAAAAAAAAAAATTATAAAAACGGTCCAAGTTATTTTGGTTCTTTTTTTTTTACTTATTATTACCCCGAATTATCTCGAATTAAATTCATCTTAAACCGTAATTTGATCCCGCTTCAAAAAAAAAAAAAAAAAAAAAAAAAAAAAGAAAATAGAATTTCTTTATCCATCTCGACTTTTACATATACAGTATATATATATTTATTTATCTCTCCAAAGTGGAACGAAAGCGTGGGCAAGTTATTGGAGTCGTCGTGACCGGTGCGCCGATTCCCGGCGACTCTCGGACGAGACGATCTCGCGCGCGCCAGCGCGCGCCCGTCTGTCCAGCATCTATCGCGAAGTGGAACACGGTGGCTGCGATGGTGCAAATGTATTTCTTCTCCTTTTTTTTCAAATTTCTTCTGCGTTCGCTCGGCGTCATTAGGCCTCGCGGATCGTCGCGCGGTTTGTAATCCACACCGAGCGGCGAGAGAGAATCAGACACGGGGATTCGAACATTTTTGCACACAGGCAAAACCAGCCGTTCCGGGGAACGCGCGATTGTGAGGCGATATTCCTCACGGGGGAAAGTCAACAATGAGCCACGGCGGCGCGACTGTCGAGCTCCCTGCGAGCGCGCGCGCGCGCGCGCGAGATATCATCTTTCCGTCCGCCACGATTGTGCGATGAATAATATTAGCGTTGCCGTTCCTCTCTTCTGTCGCAGGTGAAAACGCCGTCAACATCTCGCCCTTTCCCACCGGTACGTGCGCCTTATGCTGTCCGATCGAGCTTGATCGTGATATAGAATATCAGCTTTATACAAGGTATACGATTAAACCACGGTTCAACATCCTCAGTGGATGAATATATCGCATTATCGTAGAAAAAAGATATATAATATATCCATATATCCATATATCGATATGTCAATATAGCGACATGTGATATAGTAGTATCAATTTATTTCCATGTATACCCTGTTGGGTGTTTACATATTTCCTCCCCATACAAATATTCTCCACAGAATCCGTTTTGTGTATCACATTTTTGTCTTGGCATTTCCAGCTGGCCACTTATAATTATTCTTAAACTTAACAGGTACATAGGACACCTCAAAAATAAACTTTGTTTCTCCGGCATTCCTATTTTCCTTACCTCACTAGCACAGACATACACACACATCACACACCATTCATTCATTATCATCCTAATTCGCCTTCTGCTTCCGTGCTATTTTCCGGAATTCCGCTACGTAATCACACAATGCCACGATTGGCTTTCCCCTCAAACAGCTGTTTATCTTATTGTTTAGCTCTTCTTCCGATTTACCTTCTTTCCACTTCTCGATGTCCTCTACTAGTTTTTTATCCATTTTTCTTCCCGCTTCTTTGCACTCCAAAATGTGCGTTAACGTTAGCGACATGTGATATATTAATATATCCATATATCAATATGTTAATATATCGATATATCGATATATTAATATATTAATATATCAAAATATTAATATATTGATATATCGATATATTAATATATTGATATATCGACATATTAATATATCAATATATCGATATATTAATATATCAATATATCAATATATTAATATATTAATATATCGATATATTAATCAATATATTGATATATCATATATTTTAATATACATGTTGATATATCGAGCTTATTACAAAAGAAGGTGTTTTTAAAGCTGTTTTTCGTTTTCATTTAACGCCGATGCGCGCGATAAAGGCGCAATCCCCTGAGACCGAACATTCTGAATCCGATGATTCTGGAGAGTCTGACGAGGAGCAACTTCGACAGGAACTCGCCAACGGTCGTCTACATTCACGGTTACAGCGAGCGCGCGCCAGGTCGCAGCTCAAAGGCGATACGCGATGGTAGAATATTCCGTTGGTGAATACAATATACATTACACGCAACATATATCGAAAGACCTTTCTGTGTATTTTTGTTTGTATTTCTTTTTTATTCTCGTAAGACGGTGGTTAATATTTTCGTGAAAAATGTCTCGGTGAAAAATCCATTTGTCAGCCACTCCGGGCTCTTCTCGTCCACCCGCCACGACGATTTGTCACACATCCTTGAACGTCCTTGAACGCGTCTCTTGTCGCCCCGCGTGCGATTCGCCTCACCCTCCACCCGCCCCCCTTTTTCCCCACTCACTTACGCTCTGTGTGCGGAGTGGATCGCGCGCGCGGTGCGAGCGAGAAAAATTGCGAAGGAACGCGCCGGTTTTGTCGCGGGAAGAGAGGATCAAGTTGCGCGGATACAGGAGGACTTTACCGCTGAGTACGAACCGTCCGTGTGTACCGTCGGGGCCTGCGACTCGGTCGCGTTCCGCGGGATGAAAGCCTCCTGTCGCTGCGTGACGAATGGATCTGGCCTCGCGAAAATTTTCGCGATTCCGACGCGAGCGCCGCACATTTTTTCGATTTTCTTTCTCGAGGGACGCAGAAAATTAAGTGAATGAACATGAGTAATCTTTTTTTATTTAATAATCTTTTTTTTATGAACAATTTTTTTTATTGAATAATCTTTTTTTTTATGAATATTTTTTTTTTATTGAATAATCTTTTTTTTTCATTTTTTATTGTATATACTTTTTTATTTTTTTTTAATCGTAAACGTGGATTTTTAATTGCTTTTTATGATTTTATTTTCGCAGCCTACTTGGGCCGCGGGGATTACAACGTGATTCTGGTGAACTGGGGCAAATTGGCCGCGCTGCCCTGGTATGTAACGGCGGTGGGTAACACCCGGCGTGTTGGACCCCACGTAGCGCGGATGGTCAGGTGGCTCGAGCGACAGGGCGCCGTTCCCATGTCCAGGCTGCACGTTATCGGGTTCAGCCTCGGCGCCGAAATCGCCGGATTCATGGGCAAAGCTTTGGCCCCGCGAAAGGTGAATTTTTCAGCGATATTTTTAATTAAAAAAAAATTAATTTCATGTACCAAATAATAATTTCGTTACATTGTTATTTTTAATTGGCAAACTAATTTTTAACAATTGAAAATAATTTTTTTTTAAATGTTGAATTTTGGAGCCATAATTTTAGTTAAAAAATTAATTTGGTGTAATAAATAATAATTTCGTTGATTTGTTATTTTTGAATTGCCAAATTAATTTTTGACAATTGAAAATAAAAAAAATAAAAATTTCGAATTTTGGAGCCATCATTTTATTTAAAAAATTAATTTGGTGTAATAAATAATAATTTCGTTGAATTGTTATTTTTTAATTGACAAACGCAGGTTGCGAGAATTACGGGCCTCGATGCGGCTTATCCTCTGTACATGAACACCGGATCGGAAGGCCATTTGACGGCGACGGACGCCACCTTCGTCGACGTTATACACACCGACGGCGGAATATTCGGGTTTTTGCGACCCCTGGGACACGTTGACTTTTATCCGAACGGCGGTCGGCCGCTTCAGCCCGGCTGCGCCCTCGATACTTTGCTGTCGATGGGCATCACGCGTCTCCTCAATCAGTACAGTGAGTCGAAGAAATAATAATACACTTTTTATTTTATATGAATAAAACTTGGTGGAACGAAAATAAAAAGTTGTGATAATTTTTTCACCAAAAGTTGAAAGTATATTTTTTATCAAAAATCGACGATACTTTAATCCCAAATTAAAGATATTTTAATCCCAAATTAAAGATATTTTAATCCAAAATTAAAGATATTTTTATCCAAATTTAAAGATATTTTAATCCAAAATTATAGATATTTTTTTACCAAAAATTAATGATATTTTTTTTACCCAAAATTAAAAATATATTTTTTTCCAAAAATTAAAGATATTTTTTTAAACAAAATCAAATATATTTTTTTACTCAGAATAAAATATTTAAGATGAATGAATAAGATTACTATGATATTTTCTTTACCCAGAATTAAAGATATTTTTTTCAGCAAAAATTGAAGATCTTTTTTTTTATCAAATATTTTTTTTTTTTTTTTTTTTACCAAAAATGACATAAATTTTTTGATTTTTATTTCAGTCGTGTGCGGCCACAACAGAGCCTGGCGATTCTACGTCGAGTCGGTGACGAATCCTTTCGGTTTTCCGGCGACCCGCTGCCGACAATGGCCGCCGAATTCACGCACCAGTTGCACCTGGCTGCCGGACGCTCTGATGGGCCTGGCGATCGACACCCGAAACCGCGGAATATTTTACCTGAGGACGAACGCGCGGCCGCCGTTTTCCCGAAATTTCTCCGACTTTCCGACCACGATGCTGACCTCCCGATATTAAAGACTTTTTCAACCAACGAAAATGTTCTCCACATTTTTTTTTCACCCCCAGAATTGCGAATCATCGAAACTGAATTTTTTTTGCATTTTCTTCTTCGTTTGACAAAAACGAATTTCACGATGACCCGAATTACGGGAATTTCCGTTTATCCTCATTCGTATTCGGAGCAAATTCGCCGGCGACGAATCGCAGACGTTTTTTTTCTTACTCCAGTTACACTCGTTACGCGGGGTGGAAATCGGGGGAGGAAAAAATGGAGCGCGAATATTGGGAGTCGTGGGGTCGCCGCTTTTTTTTCGTTCCTCCCGCTGTCGAGAGTTCGATTCCTCGGGTCGTGCAAACTCGAGAGGCGAGAATTTCTTCGCTCTCGAATCTTCGAATCCACAGAATAGAAAAATTAAATTTTTTGGTTAAACGTTTTTTCCCAGCAAAAAATCATCCAAAAATAATTTTCTGTCACGCGAAAATATTTTTCAAAAAATGTCACGTTGGAATTAAGCGAGATTTTACTGTTGCTCTAATTTTAATAGATTTTGCGCCGTCTTTTTTCAGCAAAAAGAAAAATCATCCAAAAACAAAAAATTTTTTGTCCCATGAAAAAAAATCAAATTTTAATCTCACGGTGGAATTACGCGAGATTTTACTGTTGCTCCAATTTTTGATCAATTTTCCTCAGTCTTTCTTAAGCAAAAAAAAATTCGTTCAAAAACAAATAATTTTTTGTCCCATGAAATTTTTTTTCTTTAATAAATGTCACGATGAAATTACGCGGGTTTTTACTGTTGCTCTAATTTTTGATACGATTTTCCTCCGTCTTTCTTAAGCAAAAAAAAAATTCTTTCAAAAACAAATCATTTTTTGTCCCATGAAAAAAATTATTTTTATAAATGTCACGATGGAATTACGCGGGTTTTTACTGTTGCTCTAATTTTTGATCGAACTTTCGTCGTCTCCCTTCGCGGACTGCGCAATCGAGTCGATGGAACACGGGGCAAACGGGATGGTGAGGGGTGGGTGAGGGGGGGCTGAGAGGGGGTAAAAAGGGAACTGGGAAGAGGGTAGATGATAGACCGGGGCGAATGAAAAATGGGCTCTGACGGAGTACCAATCGAGAAAATAGCGTGCAATATTGCTGCCATTTCCGTTCCGCTCCCCGCTCGTCTCGCTCCCTCCTTCCTTTCCAGATTCTATGCTAATGCCCAAGGACGAATTTTCAGGGACGGATGATTAGAGCCTATCGCGAGTGATCGATTGAATTCACGTGTTTCCGGGTCACGTGCCACTGGTGCACGGCGAAGACGTCGCGTCTTCCTCGGGTTATTAATTTTATCATTTATTTCAAGCGAATCAAATTACAAAAAAATATCTGAAAAAATGAGAATTATTTTTTCGACATTTTTATCATACATTTTTTTGTTTATTTTTTGTAATTATAATTTGAGTTCATTAAATATTTGTAAATATAATTCTTCCTTATTTAAAAAAATGATTTGTTGCAAATATAATTTGAGTTTTAATTTTTTAATTTTATTTGTTGTAAATATAATTTGAGTTTTTATTTTTTTATTTTATTTTTTGTAAATATAATTTGAGTTTTTATATTTTTATTTTATTTTTTGTAAATATAGTTTGAGTTTTTATTTTTTTATTTTATTTGTTGTAAATATAATTTGAGTTTTTATTTTTTTATTTTATTTGTTGTAAATATAATTTGAGTTTTTTTTATTTTATTTTATTTGTTGTAAATATAATTTGAGTTTTTATTTTTTAAATTTATTTGTTGTAAGTATAATTTGAGTTTTTATTTTTTTATTTTATTTGGTGTAAATATAATCTGATTTTTTAACAAATTTATTTGATGTAAATATAATTTTATTTAAAATTTTTTTTTATTTATTTGTTGTAAATATTATTTGATTGATATAGAATTGAATGCATGAGAAAAATTGACGTAGCGAGATGTTGGCTTTGCGGGGATTGAATAAAATATTCAGGAATATTTGTCGAGTCGGTTTTATTACTCTATTCCTTTACGCCTGACCCGGCGTCGTGTCGTTCCTTATTCAACGGCACCCTTCGAATACCGGGATTTCGGAAGGGCAGGGGCGTCGAGGGGTGAGAGTCCTGCCCTCTCACCCTCGACGCGAGGGCGAGGGTGGGGGAGAATCGTGCGTGTCCAGTCGAGATTTTGACCCGGAGGTGAATCCACGAAACCCGGAATTAATCAACACCCCAACCGAGGTCCAATTAAATACGTCGGATTACCGTCGAGTTGTCCGACCGCGTGATAATAACAACTTTCTGACGTGACAATTTTCCACGCGTCGCGTCCAACTTTAGTAAAAAAAAATCTTGAAATAAATAAAAAAATATATCACGCAAAAAAATTTTTTTTTAAATAAATAATTAAAAGTTTCTATAAATGATTCCGGTCAAAAAAATTGTCGTAAAAACTACAGAATTATTATTAATTTTTGTTTCGCTGCCCCGACGCCAACTTTATCAACCCTTTTTATAAATTATTCTGTATCTCAGGTTTAAGTTGGCTGAGTCAGTGAAAAAAAAGTTCACTTTCACCATAAGGGCTACTTTTTTCCCCACCGATGGAAAAATTTGAAATAATTCTATTCTCTCAGGATCGCAGCGAGGGATTTTTTTTGTCACTGGACCCAGCGGTCGGGTCGACCGGTGGACATGGGTTTTTCATATTTAACTTTCCATCCCACCCAACTTTTAACCCCGACGAATTTCCCACTCGTTCGCCATCGTCCTGATTTTTTTTCTCAAGGGGGATTTTTTTTGTGTCGTTTTTTTTTCTTGTCCACCGTCCAACGAACAAAGAGTAAAATATTTAATCACCATTTCGGTCCCTCATTTAAAATTCTCCCAAAAAATAAAAAAATCCTGTCTCAAAAATCCGCTTAAAAAAAAAAAAAAACGTAAAAATGTTGGTTGCAAAATGTGCCCCCCGCCCCCTCCCCCCTTTAGCCTTTGGAGCCTCTGGTCGCAATTAGCCGAGTTGTTCACACGAAGGTGTGCGCGAAACTTCGTTTAGAAGTCCCCAAAGCCTCGAGGCAGGCGAGGCTTTCCTGCGCCCCCCCCCCCTGCCCCCCTCCCCCCGTCCCCCTCTTAAGGTCCAATTTGGGTGTCCCGAGCCTGATGAGGTTTTGTTACCGTCTCTCTCAAGGCAGCCGGCGAATTAATCCACGTTTTCGCGTAGTTTACCCCCATCCCCCCCTTCCCCTCTCCGCCCCCCCCCCTGTCTTCGTCGTATCTCGTGAGTCGAGCCCGGGACTAAAATTGGCCTCGCGCGCGACACGAGGCGAAAACCCTTCCGGGTTTCCGCCCTCTTGATTTCGTGTTTACGACCCTCGTCAATCCCGTCCCGATGCGGCGGCCGCAACGAGGAGTGGCGCCCTCTGCCACGCCGCCGCGTCCCCCGCTTCCGGTTTCCGAGGCGCGGGAAACCGGTTGGCCGACGAGTGGTAATTGAAGACAGGGACGAAACCCCTCGTGGCCCTTAATTGCTGGCGACCTTCTCCGCGCGTGGTTCTTTTCGAAACTGTAATTTCGCGGATCTGTGAGGTCAGAGGGGGAAGGGGGGGGGGGGGGCGGAAGTAATTCGAATCTTCGTCCGACTCGCTGAAGGCGTATTTTTTTTTTTTTTTTCGTTTTATGATGCCAGGAGAATTTATTTCTGAATATTCTGCTATTTTGTTGTTTTTATTTTCAAATTTGTTTATCGTATATGGGGCATTCCATGAATATAAAAAATTCAAATAAATGGAAAAAATGTTATTCTCCATGAATGATTTTCCCGAATTTTCTTAGACCTTTTTTAGACTAATTTTCCAGTAAACAATTTTTTTTTTTTTTTCACGGCACTCGAAGTTCGCATCGGGGTCACTCGATCGGCAACCGCTGAACGGGGGGACTCTCGACGGGCTCACGTGGTCAGTAACCCGGAGGCATCCGAGACTCTGCATCATCTGAAATATTCAATGCGAGACCAGCGACGATCGAACAATCGTCGACTTCGTTTCCCGCGTCGCCGCTCGCGCGGCGCATGAATTATGCGCCCCCTTACGAGTCTCTTCCGCCCGCGCGGCGTCCGTCGATCAAGCCGGCCCCCCGCAACGTTAAAAAATGTGTACGAATTTCCATCACCGGAAATTAATTTAATCGTTCCTTTAATATATTAAATTTAGCGCACGAGATAAATAAAATTTCTATATCCTATTTAAAACTTTCCAACTTTCGTGGGATTTAGTAAAAAAAAAATCATTTTACTCATCATTTGTATATTTTTTAATTTTTTTATTCGTATGTATTTTATTTTGTGTTTTTTATTTTTTTATTCGTTTGTATTTTTTTATTAATCGTATCTCATTAATAAATCAGATACGATTTTCCATTTTTTCATTATCACGTCTGGTCGATATATTTCTGTCTTAAAAAAAAAAAAGAAATGGGCGCTATAAATAAATAAATAAATAAATAAATAAATAAATAAATAAAATTAAATGTCATACACGGATTTCCGCGAAATCGGAACCTTCGACTGAAATTGAGGCTCATTTCTGATATTTTTAACCGCGCCGCGCGGAATTCCGGCTATGCTTCCTATGCGCGACTCGATCAAGGCTGCGCTCTCGCGGACATTTCCGATACCCCCGGTGCATTCGTCGTCGTCGTCGTCGTCGTCCCCCTCCCCCTCCGGACCGTCCCGCGATATTTCGCTAAGGGGCTCTGGCTCGGACTACCAGCAGCAGCAGCAGCAGCACCGCGCCCGTCCCGTTCGCACGATATTTACTTGCCGGGACGACATATTTGGGTTACAGACAGTGAAATCGATGAGGAAACCTGGGTGTAGAGTCCCCCCCGGGGTTCTATAAGCACGTTTCTCGCTGGCACCGTTGGAAATTCGCCAGACCAAACTGTATCCCGAGTTCCGAGTGGGATATGATATATTAAAGTCCCCCCGACCCCCTCAAACCCCCCGGAACCCCCTCTTAAGTTTTCCATTTCGGGGGATATACAAACGACGAGGGCGGAGAATTCAGCTGGATTCTCTCGCGGATGGGAATTTTGGTTCCGGCTGCGTCGAGGATTCGTCGTAATTTGTTTGGAAGAAAATTTATATCTTCGTCGTGCCCGATATATCGGTAATATATTTCTGATATATTTTCGATATATTTTCGGGCTTTCGTATATTTAATATTTTGTCTCGGAATATAAGGAATATGTTTGCCAATTTTTCGTCCAAATATATCGGATATATCGGAAATATATTTTTGATATATTTTTGATATTTTTACTGGATTTCGTATATTTCATATTTTGTCTCGAGATATGACGAATATTTGCCAATTTGTGGTCCAAATATATCCGATATATCGAAAATATATTTTTGATATATTTTCTGGATTTCATATATCCAATATTCTGACTCGAAATATAACGTATATCTGTCATTTTTCGTCCAAATATATATGATATATCGGAAATATATTTTTGATATATTTTCGATATTTTTTCTGGCTTTCGTATATTTCATGTTTTGTCTCCAGATACGACGAATATTTGCCAGTTTTGGTCCAAATATATTTCCGATATATCGACTATATATTTCGTCGCGGACAATTTCGCGTGGAACGAGGAATCAGCTGCGAATATTTTATTCGCGAGATAAATGATAAAATAAATGTTTATCCGCAGAAAAAAAATTAAATATATATATATCGGAAACTCACGAGTCTGTCACGCGAGGGTTTAATTTATAAACGGTGAAATACAGCCTCGCGTTCCATGAACTTTTTCCCGATACACGGGCGCCGGGCTTCCTGTCCGTCAGTACGAAAGTTCAGGAATCTCCCGTCCCTCTAGACGCGTGACTGAGAGGTCTTGACTGCGGGAAACGTTGATCGATATACCCTCGCATCCCCCACCCCTTCCGGTTACTGAATGAATGAGTATCGATCGTTGCACCGACGATGGCAGCGGCGGCACGTCATCAAACTTTAAGACTTATGCGGCACGTCGAGCTGCTGCTGCCGCTGCTGCTGCTGCTGCCGCTGCTTTCGCTCACTTCTCTTCTCCTAAAGCTGTACAACTGCGATCACAATTCCTATCAGCGTCGGGTCGCTCGATTAATTCCGCGTAATCGCTTTTCCCTGCACAGCGACCTAGAGTCACCCGGATTCGATTACCATTAAATCGCTCGACGAATAAAAGTCCGCCGTTCTCGGGAGGAAAAAATGTGTCTTCGCATTCTCGTCCATTTTGTCGTTGTTCGTGATTTTTTTATAGGTCACGTGTAACCGTTGATTTTTTTAAAAAGTTGATTTTTTATTTTTGGTAACAACGGCTATATTATTGAAAAAAAAAAAAAAATCTTTAGCGATTTTCGCGAGGTTTATCGTAAATGTTCACACTTTTTCTATATGCTGAACAAATTTTATTCAAATCCGTTCGACGAACCGCGAGAAAAGTGCGTTCAAAAATGCGAGGTGGCGCCTAACCTCAAAAAACGTTGGGAAACCGTAAAACTGTTGCAAAAATGACTAATCGAAAAGACCGAACTTCGAGTCCAGCAAAAAGAAACCGTCGTAAAGTGAGGTAACATCGAACGAGAAATCTGGGGCGCAAAGCGCGTTCGCCGCGGGGGGTCCGAGAGGCTCGCGAAAGAACATAAATCCGCGGGGTAACGAGTGGCGAGTCTCGGTGTGCGAGCGCGCTCGGCCGGTTGGTGGTGCGCGGAAGCGCGGCCGTTACACGAAAACTCGGGTTCCACACGTGACGGAGTGTAAGTATCCGACGTCTCGTTATTTGCGCGAACTGAATCGCGGTAATGAGGCGTGTGCACCCGGGAAAAAAGCTGCCTCGGGGGCATAACTTCCGGGTGTATATTCACCGAAGGAAACAGAGGGCGGCGAAAAAAGCACGAAAAAAGTGGCAGTAGTGCAAAAAAAAAACAAGAAACGTCGAAAAAAAAGCCAACAAAAAATGGCGACGAAAGCTCTGCGCAATAATAACAACAACAACAACAACATCAACAACAACGATAATAATAATAATAATAGTAATTGTAAGAAGAAGAAAAAAAAGGAAAATAATAATAATAATAATAATAATAATAATAATAATAATAATTGTAGGAAGAAGAAGAAGAAAGAAAATAAACAATATTAGTTATAAGAAAAAAAAAAGAAAAAAAAATAATAATAATGCTACGTTACAGAAAAAAAGTAGATAAAAGAGAAAAAATTATGTAAAAAGTGAGATAATATAAAAAAATAATTTGCGACACTCGCCATGAATGTTAATAATAACGCGACGTCACCATGTTTGACCCTCGACGGCGCAGCGGGGTTCGTCGCGTCATCGGGCGACAACGGTGACGCGACTATAGCGCGGCGGGCAGCGGGCGCGACGTCGTCGACGTTTTCTTCCAGCCGCTGGCGTGGCTCTCGTCAAACGCATCGACCTCGTTCGTCTGCCGTCCGCGCGCAGCGCGCGGCCCGCGGGGGGACGCGTGTGTTTTTCAGTCGGCCTGTGTATATACCGACAACGCGATGCACGTGAAATGAGCCGCGGAAAGTACACGGAGCGCGAGGGAAAGACACCCTCGTCGCCCGCCGCCGCCTCGCTGTGCCGACGAAAGGCAGGCACAGCGCGCGGGACGCGGCGCGGCTCTGGCTCGTCCGCCCGGTCGATACGAAGAAGGTGAGCCACGCGGCCGGCCAGACGCGACGCTTCGGCGTTTCGCACACTTTTCTTCGCTCCTCGCGCGCGCGAATGAGGCACGAGGTTATGTCGGCCCGTGGCCCGCCGTGGCCCTCGGGATATCGGTCGGCCAATCGGGGCGCCGGGCGCGAGGATCGATGTGATCTGATTGGCCGGAAATTGGCGGCGAGAATTTTGATTTTTTTTTTTTTCGTGTTGTTAATCTGGGTTTTTTTTGGTTATCCACCTCGGTTGCAAAAATCGGTCGCGCGGTGGCGCTGGGGGCCGCGTGACGACGGCGCCACCGCACGGCCAATTTTTGCAACTCAGGTGAGTAAGAGAAACAAATTCAAGCATTTGTATTCATCACGAAAAAAAAATTCTAACATTTGTATTCATCACGAAAAAGAATTGTAACATTTGTATTCATCGCGAAAAAAAATTCTAACGTTTGTGTTCATCACGAAAAAAAATTCTAACATTTGTATTCATCACGAAAAAAAATTCTAACATTTGTATTCATCACGAAAAAAAATTCTAACATTTGTATTCATCACGAAAAAAAATTCTAACATTTGTATTCATCACGAAAAAAAATTCTAACATTTGTATTCATCACGAAAAAAAATTCTAACATTTGTATTCATCACGAAAAAAAATTCTAACATCTTTATTCATCACGAGTAGCATTTTTTTCGGCCCGGCCGACGTCAATAGGTGGCGCTCGAGTTTCCGACTCCGGCGCCACCGCGCGGTCATTTTTTGCAACTCAGGTGGATAACCTTTAAAAAAAACGCAAAAAAAAAATTCTAAAATTCGTATTCGTCGCACGTGGCACTTTTCTTCCCGAAAAAAATCAGCCTCGACCCGCCCGACGTCAATCTCAACGTACATAACCTCCGACTCGATGGAGGAGCTCGCAATCCGCCGTGTTTGCTCGGCAATTGGCGGACAAAGTGGGCAAACAATTACAGCGAAAAGTGGAAACGACGATCCGGGGAGGGAGGAGGAGATATAAATCTATCGCGCCGGCGGATACGTCGCGCGTTTCTCTCGACCCACGTCGAGCGGTACGGTTGGAGGTTAAATAAACAGGATATCCAATAGCTCGGCTTCCATCGCTCGTCAACTTTTATCGGTCCATACTGTAGATACCCGAGAACGTTAAACTGCTCCTTACCCCCTTCCCCCTTGCCCCCCTCAGCTGATCGTTCGCTATCGCCCAACTCCCCCCCCCCCCCCTCCCCCCGTGACTCGTGCGATCGCCTTACTCGCGATATCGCGACGTCCCGTCCCGTTCGCTCTGCAACCTGCAACACAGTCGCGGACCCTTAAGGGACTTCGAGCGACCCACCCAATAATCGTCCTCCCGTGGCGAATCACCTTTCGGTCGGACCCCCATGGAAAAAAAGTATAGTGAAAAATATATTTTTCGTTATATTCAAAAATATATAAAAAATATATTCTAAATATATATTTTATACTTATTATACATTTTAAATACATGCTGAATACATGGGAATCATTTTTCGTAAAAAGTATATTTATTATGCTCAAAAATATACTTTCAATATACTTTTTTCCATGGGGGGATCTCGTCGCACCGGAAACAGCCTCGACGTCCTCGTGATTGTTTATTTCCGGCATCTTTGGAATTGCGCAAATTACTTTTACAGTTCCGCGAGAAAAATAAAATTGTCGACGTGTCGTAAACAATTTTTTTGCGAATATTAGGAATGATACCATTTTTTTCCAATGATGAGAATAAGTGGATGAGACGAAAAATTGTTTTTTTGCGACCAGAGTAACACGGTTACTCATGATTACACCGGGGCGAAATGGGCGAAGCTCACGCCAGGCTTTCAGACTCCTCGGTCGGCCGGCAATTGGATAAGAAAGGCAGAGAGAAAGGGGGGAGGGGGTGAGGGGGGAAAGGGAGAGGCAAAAAAAACCGCAGGGGAGAAAATTAGTGGAGCCGTGTCGGTGGCCGTCGGGCGGTGTGTAGTATCGATTGGCATTTCTACGGTTCCTGGTATTAACGACCGACGACGCCACGTGGTGCCTGGTGCGGTCGTGTCTATAATGGCATTATCCCTACACTCTTAATGCCACCCGACGTGGGGTCATCGGCCAGACAACCGCTAATTTATCGTCCCGACAACCCTTGGCGGTCTTCCTGTCGTTTCGTCTGCACCTTCGCGCTACACCCTCGCGTCTTCCTGCCTCGCGATGACCCCAATCCACCCCTCACTCGGCCTCGATAAATCGCGATTCACTTCCCGAAGATTCGCCGGCCCACATCGATCGCCCGGGAGACGGAACGAATTTTTCGAACAATTTTAATCTCTAGCCTGACTCGTCGAATTGTGCAAAAAAATGAGGCCTTTATTTCATTTCGCTTGGGCGAAGGACGTTTTTTTGACATTTCTGCTCCACCTCGAAATTTTAAAGTCGCGTCATTTCCGAACGGCCAGGCGAAAAGTGATGAAGCGGTGGTCAACCGACGCGGAATCGTGGCACGAATGCGCCGGAAAAAGATTCGTCGATTTTCGTTGAGTGGTTTTCGAGAAAACGGCGTTTGCATTTTTTGAGGTTATGTCCAACAACGAGAACAGCTGATTTTCGGCGGCCATTGTCGAGGCAGTCGGCCGCCCACATCAGTGTCGATTCAAAATGACGTGTCCGTTACACCGGGCTATTAAAGTATGCCTCCCCCGGCCCCTCCCTTCGATTAACGAAAAACCCATATCACCGCCAACGCGAGAAGGTGGCGGCCGGCGGATAAACCGTCCACTCCAATTTCACATCCACCGCACAATTTGCCGATCGCGACCGCGCGATAGCGGGAGCAAAATTTGCAAGCGATTAAGGCACATTATCGTCATTTCGGTGTCCGATGCGGGAGGTCGGGAATAAATTAGCGTATAGAGCGATTTCGCGTGTGGCGCCTCGCGACCATATCGCCTCTCGTTACGATATAACGACGTGTGCGTCGCGCACAAAATGGCCGTTGGCGTAAAAGTAATCGCTCGACCGCGCGGGCGTGACAAATGTTGACCGTAAAAAACAACGATTCATTATTGGCAATAAAAAAGAGATAGTTTGAAAAAAAAATGGTCGCCACGGTTTATCACCCGATTGAGGCTGGAGGCAGAAGTGAACAGAGCCGACAGCTATTTTGACGAAAAAAAAAAAAAATGAAAAAAACATTTTTTTGAAAAAACATTTTTTTTTCAAAATCATTTTTTTATCAATTTATTTCAAAATCATTTTTTTATCAATTTATTTCAAAATCATTTTTTTGTAAATTTATTTCAGAATCATTTTTTTGTAAATTTATTTCAAAATCATTTTTTATAAATTTATTTCAAAATCATTTTTTTTTTATAATTTTAACAATTTAAATGTTTAAAAATAAATTTAACAATTTAATGAAAAACATGAAATTTTTTTTTCATTTTCTTTTTTCGATGAAAAAAATAGACAGTTTGAAAAAAAAATGGTCTCCACGGTTGATCACCCGATTGAGGCTGGAGGCAGAACTGAGCAGAGCCGGTGGCGTAATAACGGAGCGCGGGGGGAGGGGAATCGCGTGCGGCTTATTAAAACACGATCGTGCCGAGCTCGAGTTTGAGACCTTGCGACGATCGGCAGCCCCCAACCTTGGCAATTGCGATATTCGAGGTCGTAACGTTCTGTGCCGTTTTCACCCCCCCCCCCCCCCCCCCCCCGGCCGGATTCCTTGTTTTTTTTTATTCGCGAGTCCAATGGACGCCGCGACACCAGCGCTTTTTTCGCGCGCGCGGCAGAACGACGAAACGACACGATAAGACTCACGCTAGCCAACCGTTAAGATTGCATCGGCGTCGTCGTCGACCTCACTCGACCGACACGTGACACGGCAGCCCTTCTCGTCCTTCTTGTTTTTTTTCTTCGTAACCGTAACGTGTTTACTTCGTTTTGCACTTTTTGACTCTGCCCTCCGATCACTGAGAAAACGACGGTGGCGCCACCGTCGCCGGTGTTATGGCCGCCGTGGCCGGGAGACTCGAATGTTTTTAACATAACCTTCAAATTCATCATAATTCAACATAACCTTCAAATTCATCATAATTCAAGATAACCTTCAAATTCATCATAATTGAACATAACCTTCAAATTCATCATAATTCAACATAACCTTCAAATTCATCATAATTCAACATAACCTTCAAATTCATCATAAATCAACATAACCTTCAAATTCATCATAATTCAACATAACCTTCAAATTCATCATAAGTCAACATAACCTTCAAATTCATCATAATTCAACATAACCTTCAAATTCATCATAATTCAACATAACCTCCAAATCAAATTCGAGTCTTGTTAAAAACATAACCTTCAAATTCGAGTCTTGACCAAAAGTCAAGCGGGAGTAGTTAATGTTTTTACTGACAATGTTACCAATTTTTTTTTTTACAGTAATTATGAAAAAGTCTACGATGTTTATAATTTGGATTTTAACATAAGTTGATGGAGTAGGGATGAAAAGCAAAAAAAAAACAAATAACTATATAAGGAGATACAAAAGAAAAAAATTTACGTAATGAAAAACAGCTAAATCTTGACGATAGTAGCGGAAGAAATAGAGTAGAGTAGAGTAGAGTAGAGTCGAGTAGAGTGGATATTTATTAGATCCCGGGATATTAAATTCCTTAAGGACAATAAAATTACGATCATTACGGTGGATATTTTATAAAAGCTGGTAGAGTGAGTGCAAAAAAAGGATGAAGCGATACAAAAGAGAAAGAAATGGGGAAAAAGAGACAGAGAGAGAGTGAGTGAGCCTCGAGTGGTCGCCACCACCACTCGCAGCGCCACTCGTTACCAACTTCGCGCGGAACGGCGAGAGATAAGGGAGAGAAAAAAAGAAGAAAAAAAATTATATATATATATATATATATCGCACACAAGAGGTTGGGGAACAAGAGGCTTGTTTACGTGCCGCGCGACGACGGCGAGTTGCCAAGAGACACGGCGCAGTGATTTCCACTGATGTTGCGCGCTGCGTCCGCGATTTTACGAGTGCCATCCAGCGCGGCGAGCGGCGCGAGGGAACCGAGTGGCGAAGCGGAGATGGAGAGCCGAGAGGAAGAGAGAGAGAGGGGAAACACATTCCCGACGACAAAGGGAAATACGATATGAAGGATAAATACTTCGCGACGAGGACGCTCGACGAAACGTTCGTGTCTAGGGCTCTCGATGGTCGTGATCAACGTGACCGACGGCGACGGACCGGGGAAACAAATGCGGCGGAATCGTTTTACTCGAACGAGGGAAGGGCCGAATTTTTTTTTCGTCGAAATTAATTCGAGCCATTTTCGCTGTTTCTCGAAAAAACGAAAAATCGTTCGTCGAAAAAAAAAAGCGTGAAATAAAAATTAAAAATAAAACTCGCGACCACAAAAATTTACGCACATTAAAAAATAAATTCAGAAAAAATTCATTATTGTCATTGTCGAAATTTAATTAATCGAAAAATAATGATAATAGTAAACCATTCATTCAGAAACACAAAAAAAATCGAAATTTCATACTTTGGAATTTTACACAATCCGATACCAAGATTTTTTTTTATCTGACACGGAACCTCCCATACCTAAATAATTGCCAAAAAGAAAAATTGAAGATCTCACAAAACTGAACCGAGTAAAAAAAATCAGCTTCGATTCCCAACTCGCGAGGCCAGCCGAACGATCGAGAATATCTCGAAACCTAACCTAAAATCGACGAGGCGAAAGTTTCCACCGTCGTTTTGCACCATCGGAGGGGGGGGGGGGGGGGGGGGGGGGGGGCAGAAGATTTCGTGTTGCACGAGCCAAACCGTCGATGGATGAAGCGACACTACGGCTGTGGCGACTCAACTTGTCCCGGAGATTATCGCGTTAGCTTCGGGTAATTGAACTCCTCGGTGCTCGTCCCCTTCCCCCTCCCCCTCCGAACCCCCTTAATACCCGCTTGCTAACCTTTCGTTATCGCGTCTTCGTCCGTGGCTCTTGAACGATGTAAACCCCACGAGGCTGAGGCACAAAGCCGCATTCTCGAGCTGAAGCTAAGTCACCTTCTCCCCCCTCCCCCTTCCCCCCTTAAACATCTCCTCCTTTCCCTCTGTCACCCTTCTCCTTTAACCATCTCGCTCCTCCTCCCCTCTTTCCCCCCTTAAACATCTCCCCCTTTCCTCCTGTTCCCCTTCCCCTTTAACCATTTTGCCCCCCTCCCCCCTTATCCCCCTTAAACATCTCCTCTTTTCCCTCTGTCCCCCTTCCCCCTTAACAATCTCGCTCCCCCTCCCCCCTTTCCCCCCTTAAACATCTCCTTTCCCCCTGTCCCCCTTCCCCTTTAACTATTTTGCCCCTCCCCCCTTTTCCCCCCTTAAACATCTCCTCTTTTCCCTCTGTCCCCCTTCCCCTTTAACCATCTCGCTCCCCTCCCCACTTCCCCCCTTAAACATCTCCTTTCCCCCGGTTCCCCTTCCCCCTTAACCATCTCGCCCCCCCTCCCCCCTTCCCCCCCTTACCCTCGAACTCTTAACCGCCCTTAACGCCGTCGTCCTCCGAACCTTGGCCACCTTGGCGCAACGTCTACGAGCCTCAACAATCTGATAAACGGCCTCTTTGTGGAGTGGCAGCGCCCCCTGCCGACCGCGTCCCCCAACTACAAAGCCGAGGAGCCCAATTAACTCGCGCGAAAAAATGAACTATTTTTTTTTCTTTTTTTCTTCGCGAGAGAAATCTCGCGTTCTTAACCGCCACGAGACTCGTTCCACCTTTTGTGGCGCTTTCGCCTATTCTCGGCGTCTTGTCGCCTCTAACTACCGCCCTCGAGGCGCTGGAGGACTCGCGGGCGTGACGGTGTATAGATCGGGCGCCAGGGGGCGCGAGCGAGAGAGAGAGAGAAAGGAAGACTTATTTCGTGCTCTGGGACCGAAGTCCCCTGAAAAGAATATAAAACACATAAAACACATATAATCACAAAATAATGTAATCATAAAATAAAATCACACTCACAAGTCATAAAATAAAACCACAATCATAAGTCAAAAAATAAAATCATAATCACAAGTCATAAAATAAAATCATAATCATAAGTCACACAATAAAATCATACTCACAAGTCATAAAATAAAATCATAATCATAAGTCACACAATAAAATCATAACCATAGGTAAAAAAAAATGAAATAAAATAGTCAACATTTTTTACTTTTCAATTTTTTTTTCAACATCAACTGTGGAATAAAAATTTTGAGGTAGCAATTTTTTTTTTGTTTTTAGGGAATCCGCCGCGATTTTTTTTAACGTAACATTTGATTAAATTTTAGATTCCGATTAAATTTGATTAAATTCTCCGATTCGGCGGAGACGGAGAGATAAGAATGATTGTTATTATGATTGCTCACGATTTTGTGGTTGAGATGCTGGAGCTCCCTCTCCGTGATCCTTCGTCGCGACAGCTCCCGCTGCTCGCGTCTGTACTGGCTGTACTTGTAGAAGAGATACATGCCAGGAAGCGCGAGCACCACGAGCGGCTTCATGATGCCACCCCGTCCGGCCGCCTGCTGGCCCGCCCGGCCCCCGTCGCCGCCCCGCGGCTCGGGCGGCTCGTCCAGGTCGTCGAGTTGACCGACGTCGTCCACCACCGCGGGAACCGCGGCCCCCGCTGCCGGCATCGTAAGCTACTCACAACCTGCAATCACGATTGGAAAGAATAAAAAAATCGCTGTTAATCGAAAAATTCATTTTGCGCGAAAACGTCGCTCGTGCTGGTAAATTTATTTCAAAACAATAAAAAAAAAATTTGACAATTTTATTTAATTTAAAAATAAATTTAACAATTTCATTTAATTTCAAAATAATTTTTTAATAAACATAAAAATTTAAATTTAGTTTAAAATAATTTTTTAAATAATTTTGAAAATTTAAATTTATTTCAAAATAATTTTTTAATAAATTAAAAATTCTAATGTATTTCAAAATAGTTTCTTTTAATAAACGTAAAAATTTAAATTTATCTCAAAATATTTCTTTTTAACAAATATATCAGCATGGTTAAATTTATTATTAAATTAATTTATCCCTCGGCCGAAAAACCAGTTTCAATTTCCATCCACATGAACGATAAGAAAAAAATTCGATTATGGATAAATAATTTACAATCGAGACGAAATTATTTTATCGAGACTCTCGAAATTTTTTTCTCCCTAATTTCGTGATTGTTTTTTTTTCTTTTTTGTTAACTTTGCATTTTTAGCGGAACAATTCGACGGTCTCGCGGCCGTCGAGCGAGAAATCGTTGGAAATGTCTGGAATATTCAACGAGGCTCGCGGCTGAAAACTGGGCAGAGTAACGAGCGATTAATTAGCCAAGCAGCGTCCAATTATCGAGTCCCGTGGACAATGCATCCGCGGCGCGTTGACGCGACCGAGTATCGAGCGCGGTTATGCACATCGGGGGGAGGTTTCGGTAATGAATGGCCAATTGTGTGTCACGCGGAAGGTTGTCATTCCTGCGAGCCGTTCTTCTCGTTCCCTTTGTGCGTCGAAACTTTTGTGCCCGCCGCCGCGCCGTCGGCTCTCCGTCCCCTTCCGTCAATTTTTCAATCTCGCCCGACGCGCCTGACGAGCAATCGATATCCTTTTTTTTATTAAAAAAAAAAAAATGTATTTCATTCTAATTAATTTAAAACTTATAACAAAAAGTTTTTGACACGAAAAAAAATGTGATAAAAGAATTCGAACATTTTTCTCAAATAGAAAATAAAAAGATTTGTCATTTTCTATAAGAAAAAAAATGTATTAACAAAATATGAATAATTTTCTCACATCGTCCATAAAAAATTTGCTATTCGTAATTTAAAAAAAAAATGTATTAACAAAATATGAATAATTTTCTCACATCGTCAATAAAAAAATTTGCTATTCGTAATTTAAAAAAAAATGTATTAACAAAATATGAATAATTTTCTCACATCGCCAATAAAAAAATTTGCTATTCCTAATTAAAAAAAAAATTAATTACAAAAAAAAATGTGATGACGAAAAACCTGAAAAACAATTTTTTTTATGGAAATAATAAGTTCGATTATATTCCGACTAAAAAAAAAAAACTTTGAATTATTAATAAAAGCAAATTTCCCGCGCAACTTTCATCCAAAATACGCGAAATGTGAGGAAATCCACCGGAAATCCGGGCTCCGGTACCAATTTTAGATTTCGCCTGGTCCCCCCCCCCCCCCCCCCACCCCTCAGCTGTACCATGCTGTGGACCAAAAGCGAGATGACACGCGGAGAGCCGAGAGGGCAAAAGTTGACGGTACTGTCGGGGTTGGTGAGAGGGCAGGAAGAGGAGGAAGGGGGGGGGGGAGGGGGGAAGGGGGAGGGCGTGTTGGGGCTCGTCGTCCCCGGGGGGGAAGCTCAATGGAATTTCCACAATCTACTTGCAGTTCGTTCACCGTTGTGTTTCGCGTCTATATTTAATTCACTCGTCTACCCGACGTGCTATTCTCGTTCCGGGCGCTTCTGGAAATACACTTGGGCTGGCGCAGTGTGCACACTGTTGGCGCGCGCGCGCCCGACCGCCCGCCCGCCCGCCCGCGCGTGTGCGTGTGTCGCGTAAGCCTCGCGCATCCCTCCGTGTGTGCTCGTCGGCGCTCAGTCAGTGGCCAATGACTGCGTCGACGCGTTTTTCTGTGTGTGTGTTCGTGACTCATCCCGTCCGCCTCTCGGCACAGGTGTTTGTCAATCCGGATATTTGTTTACTTTTCGTTTTTTTTTTTAAATTTGTACCCTGGAAGCAATTAATAATTGCGGTTTATAAATAAACGACCATTGGTTGTGTAAAAAATCATTTTTGTTTCAAGTTGCGTTTAGCTAATATCCGGTAATAATGATACTAATAATAATAATAACAATGATGATGATAATAATGATGATTATGATAATAATGATAATAGTGATGATTATGATAATAATGATAATAGTGATGATAATGATGATTATGATAATAATGATAATAGTGATGATTATGATAATAATGATGATAATGATGATAGTGATAATAATGATGATAATGATGATAGTGATGATTATGATAATAATGATGATAATTATGATAATGATAATAATGATGATAATTCTGATAATAATGATGATAATTATGATAATGATAATAATGATGATAATTCTGATAATGAGATAATTATAGTAATGATGATAATGAAATTAATGTAATAATTATCGTAATGGTAATAATTATAGCGATTATAATAATGATGGTAATTGTAATAATTATAGCAATAATAATGATGATAATAATGATAACTGTTGACAAACAGAATAACGGTCGTCGTCGAGACGATTTTATACGTCAGAAATTGCGCGAGCGCTGCAGTGTCGCCGGTCAGCCTCACGAGTAGCAATTGTCGTGTGTAGCTGTGGTCAAAGTCGTCGCGTTATCATCGACGTCGATCCGATGTGTGTTTGTCGCCTTGACACGAACGACAGCGAGCGGGCGAGCTCGCCCGCGCGCCAGGAGTGACGATCGGATAACAAGGACACTCGGACCGTAAAACCTGACGGAAAGTACGAGGATATACTAATGCCGTTGCTTTTGTCACGTAGGTCGCGCTCGCGCCACGAGCGTGAATGAATCGCACCCTTCAAACACCCCTAATCCGAGCACATCGAGCGAGACTCGAGCACCACTTCGGCGTTTGTCTTTCGTATTGCAATTTTTGTCAGCATTATTTTGTTCATTAATTAATTTAGTTTTCTGTCCGGATGATCGATATTATTATTTTTATTATTTTTGTTTCGTGAATTATTTTTTCTTTCGAACGATCGATATCAATTTTTTTATTATTTTCGTTTAATGAATTATTTTCGTTCTCGATGGATGGATGTCAATATTTTTATTATTTTCGTGTGATAAATTATTATTTTTTTCTATCGATAGATCGATGTCATTATTTTCGTTTGATCGATTGAATTTTGACTAATTATCGTAATAATCGATCGACGATATTTTTTAATCATTTACAAATTCGTCATAGGCGCGGCGAATTTTTGAAAAAAAAAAAAAAAAAAATCGGAACCTGCTATTTTTTCGCGCGTTTGTATTGGTTTTAAAATGAAACCGTTGTGTATCGTTCGAGGCCGATCGGTTCCGTCGTCGTGACGCGATGAAACAGGATCTCCGGTGCATCGCCGGCGCGCTGCCGCAATTCTATACATTTCCTATTGCGATTTTGTGTACACCGAGGTTATTTCTTCGCCGCCGCGTGCGGCACCCACGTATTTACTCTCGAACGATGAGTTTATTTGCGGAATTGTCGATCTGGCGCGCATCGATATCGCTTTCAATTGCTGCTTCGAATAAATGCCCACGACGAGAGGATCTCGTAAAATTCGCGTTTCCCTCGTCGAATGGGCTTTTTGAAATTGCCTCGCAATTGAATCATCGTAAATTGAAATTTCGTTGTACGCTATTTTTGCCGTGCGGACGATTTTGCATTTCGTTCGCCACGTAAGTTTTTTTTTTTTTTTTTTTTTTTTTTTTTTTTCAAGTACCAAAAGCACGAAGTGCTTTGAAAAAATTCTCAAGTACTAATAACTCAAATTCGAAGTACTAAGACAAATTCTTAAGTACGAAGTACTGAAATAAATTTTCAAATACGAAGTATTTAAACAAATTTTCAAGTACGAAGTACTCAAACAAATTCTCAAGTACTTCGCACTTGAGTTCCGAGCTCCAAAGTGCGAAGTACTTTAAAAAGTACTCGGACACCAAGTACTTCCACGTATTTGACTCAGCACCTCGACATTTCTTTCAACACACTTCCCTCATTATCCTCCACCCGCCGTGCGCTCAAAAAGCTCGTCGAAAAAAGTTCTAAATCGCCCACCAAAAAAAAAAAAAAACTCACCGTTCCAACTCGCACCGTCGATCACAAAATTCGTAGATCGCAGTCGCGGCCGCACCGGACCTCGATCAGCGTGCACCTCGGGTCCGCAACGCAGTCGTCGCACCTCGTCATTCCATTCCCGTGCTCACGTGATACGCGGCGTGAGTCCCAGAAAACAACAACAAAAAAACAACAAAAAAAAACGAAAAAATTCCTCCCCCACTTCGGTGCAAAAAAAAACCACCGGCACCAGCACTTTTTTTTTCTTTCAGAAAATCCCCGAGCACACCCGCGAATTTTTCCCCACCCTCGTCATCCGCGGCGATCAACCCAACAACACCTCGGAACTAAAACAAAAAAAGAAACAAAACAAAACGAAAGTCGTCTAAACGAAGAACCCAACGAAACGCGTGTAAAAAATAAAAAAAACAACCCGCAGAAAACTCTGGCGCTCGATTTCACCGATGCCACCACTACCTTCACCGTAGGAACATCGCCGCGCGCGGTTGCTGTGCGTCGCGAGGGCGACACGACGCGATTGCGAAAAAGCTGCACGGGCCACGCAGCGTGGAGGCCCCGCGGAACACGGCTGTGTCGCTCGGCTGCGCGTGTGCCGCTCGCTTGTGTGTGTGTGGAGCGCGCGCGGGGGGTTAGTGCGCTGCCCGAGCCGCCGCGGCCGCTCGCCAGCCGCGCTCGGCCGTCTCCGCCGGGCCTCGTGAGTCTCCGTGAGTCGCTGGCGGTCGGGGCTCCGCCCCCCGGCGCGGCCCCATCGTGTGTGCGGCGCGGCGCGCGCAGCGCGCGGCGCTCGGCGCTCGGCGGCCGCCGCCGAAGTCGCCCGAAGAGCGACGGACAAGGAGAGAGAGAGAGCTCGGCGAGTCGGCCGCGTCCGACGTTAGGGGGCGCGCTGCGCGTCGAGCCGTGGGGGAGAAAAAGTGCGAGAGCTCGGCGACGGACAGGCGGATCCGGACGAAACAAGTTTCGACGGGTTCGCCGCGAGGATGCCAACCTAGTTGCGGAGGGCGAGGGCGAGACGGCGTGTCGGCGTTTGCTGTGCGCGCGTGCGAGTTTCGTGCGGGGCGCCGCGCGGATCGAAGGCGGTTGTGCCGGCTCTGGTGGCCGGGCAGCCACTGCTGGAGGCCAGCACCGGCATAAGCGCGCCAGTCCAGGCTTCTGCTGCCGCTGCTGCTGGCGGTGCCGCTGCTGCTGCTGCAACGTCCTGCGTGGCGGTGGTGGTGGTGGTGGTGCTGGTGGTGGTGGAGGTGGGTCGAAGATCGATAAAGCGACGAGGACGGCGCTAGCCGCGCGGCTAGCTTGGTGGGAGCGAGAGGGAACGCGCGACGCGCTGCCAGCACCGCGCGCGACGGGTCTCCACCGGAGATCCTACCCCTTTCGGTGCGTCGGCGGTCCTGGTAGTGGTGCCTACGCCGCTGACGATGGCGGTGCTGGTGATCCACATTCTCCGGGGCTGCACGGGTCTTTCTGTCTTTCTCTCTCTTACTCTCTCGCTCTCTGAAAGGGGGATAATGGAATAGTCGGGGATGGGGCACGCGGGATTGGGTGGGAAGAGGAAACAAAAAGGAAGGAGGACCTCGCGGAACACTGGGAAGTCCCCCTTTGTTCTTGCTTCTTTTGTCTCCCCGTTCGAGAGCACCGAGAGACACGGGCTCTTTTTTTGTCCGCCGGCCGCGGACCAATTATTGGCTTACTGGCTGCCGGAGGACGTGGGGGAAAGTCGTCGTGGGGGATGTCAGTGATTTGACGGCGATGTTGGAGGACCAGCCGCTGCACCGGTGCTCGCCGGGCCGGTGTGGAGCTCGTTGCAGGGGCTGAAATCCTGGATGAATGATCGGTAGGATCATTTGGAGTCTCTTTGGTAGCCTGACGGGCCGGAAGATCCTGCGATGGAGCTGCTCCTCAAACCGAAAGGGGTAGGTCTTTACATAGCGGAGGTATTCCATGCAGGGTTTTGGGATCGGTGGAAATGGAGTCGGCTAGATTGGTTGAAAGACAAATCGGATAGAAGGGGTCCGGTCAGCCGATTGGGCCTTCCTTGGGATGAGGTCCAATCCGGATGGTCCAACCCGGGAGGAGGGTAAATCCGTCCAGGAAGTCCCTAATGTCGCGACCCCTTCCATACCGAACCCTTCCAAAACTCCGCTAAAGCGAGTACGTCATATTCAACATGACCCTCAGCGGTGACTTCAAAGATCGCGATCGGGTTGCGGAAAAGGCGAATAGTCAAAAGGTCCTTCCGCTCGCGGATTGCTCTTTGTTCCAACTGGGTTAAGAGCCGCTTCGCGCGCTCACTCTCCAAGCTACCCTTTTGAAATTCGCATCCAACGCTCCCGGCAACCCTGATTCAATCAAGACTCTTCATTCCCCCCCGGCCGCCCGGAGGCTACACGACCAGTCGCGAGAAGCCATATCCGGGGCGCAACGACCCCTTCAAGGTCGTTCAGCCGACGAACGACGTCCGCTCCATCGCAAGCGACAGGTATGGCGAAGCGACCCGGACAAAGGGGGACCACGCCGTCTCCCTATCTTATCTCGTGTTCGGGGTCAACGCGCTTCCAAGTGTCGTTCGTGACTCGTGAGGGGGAAGAAACAAACGGTGAGGAACGACGAATCCATCGTGCGTGATTGGAAGAAACCCTGACGGAGGTGTAGGGGAGGCCGCGTCGCCGCTTCCGGGAAGGTCCAGCGCTCCCCCAGGCTCAATTTCGCAGGAATCCGCGCGGGAAGAAGACGTCCGAAAGGGATTTCAGGCTCTTTACGTTTGCCTTGAAGGAGACCCACGAGGGCAGTTCTTTCCCACACACCCCGTGGTGGGAACTCAACCCCGTGTCCTGTCGCCTTCCAATGTCTTCCAATAGTGGAAAACGCCGTTTCCACACACGTCCAACCCTGCGAAACGTTCGTGCTCCTGGAGACGCCGTGCCGGGACGCTTTCTCACCGACTTTCCGACAGCCCCGGCTGAAACTATCTCCTCCCCGCCCCCGTCCAAGCCTTAAACCATCCGCACGACTGGCGTCCTCGCACTCGTGCCGCGAGGATCCCACGGGGGGGCCTCGGATAACTTACGACACTATTTACCAACTTCGGCCGCGGCGGCGCGATTTGTATTCCGGGATACGACATGTAAATATTCCCGCCAGTTTTGGACGCCTATGGCTAATGTCGGCTGCTGAATTATTCAACCTGGCGGGGTTACTTCGAGCGGGAAGTTATCGCTCTTCCTGGACGGCCACTCACGCCCGAATCGCGGAATGACGAATGGGAGGCTTGGATTATCTTTCTTCGCTCGGTTGATCACCACTGTGGTTGGATGATTTTTCGCTGGGTGGCGCTGTTGTCAGGCATACCGATC
The DNA here is from genome assembly GCA_963932165.1 of Pimpla rufipes. NCBI lineage: Eukaryota > Metazoa > Arthropoda > Insecta > Hymenoptera > Ichneumonidae > Pimpla > Pimpla rufipes. The sequence goes on from OZ010634.1 coordinate 23,169,376, forward strand.
AAGCATGATATGATGAGATCGGTTGTCGTCCAATCACGTCGGGATCGTTAAATAACGACCGTTTGGCCTGGATAATTTTTTCTGCTAGGTTGATCACCACTGCGTTGGTCAGCGGAATTTCCGCTGGGTGGCGCTACCGTCGGGCATACCGATCAACCTCGATATCTCGAGAACGGAGAGGCCGATTTGGCTGATCCTAGTCGCAATCGAGAGGGCTGAACACGTTCTAATTATCGGTCCAGTAATTTTGCCGAATTGTCGGGTGCCTAAAAAAAAATCAGTGGTTCTCAAACTGCATTCATCTGTTCCTTTTCTCTATTTCTTCCGGTAAAATCGATATCTCGGTTTTAGACGTTTATTTTTCGCCGGAGCGAAAAATAAACGTCTTGCGAATGTCTCACCGGCTGTATTGTCCACAAAAGAGGACCACGCACCGACCACCCGAGCCGGGAGCATCGTGAAAGGGGAAAGAAACGTGTCAATGACAGATTGCAAGTCGATCCAGAAATAAGACGGCGAGGGAAGAGGGAAGCGGGATCGGGGGTTTTGTGGGAGCTGAGTGTAGGAGTATGGAAGACCGCGATGACGACGGCTATACGCCTCGAGGACCCCGAGAAGTATCGGCCTTACCTGCGATATTGGAAGCTTCGCCGTCTTCATACTTCCCTCTTTTATGCTCTTTTATGCTTCCCATCTTTTTCCCCTCTTTTCTCATACTCGGATCGCGATCGTGGCTGCGATTCGCCGACACCGCGGCCCCGTCCGACTCTCGCCCGCCGTAATAAATTCAACGTGCAGGTTTCGCCTGCCCGCCGGAAAATAACGTCTGCCAGACCCTCGCGTCACTTTTACGTACTTTCATAACCTTCGAGATGCAAATGTCTTCGCACACTTTTCGCGCAATAACGCGACCCATGACATACATTTCCCGTCGCGGCAGTTGATGCAAAAAGTGAGATGAAAAAATCGAAAATAATCAAGTTGTTTAATTTCTCATGAAAACTATTGCTTTAAAAAAATTAATATTAATATTATATTATAAAAATAATAATATTATTAAAAAATTAATAGTGTTAAAAAAAAATTTTAATAATAAAAAGGGTCCTCGCACTTTTTTTTTAATTTCGTCACTTCACTAAAATCGAAGGTTACTTTTTGAAACTATTTAATTTTTAAATAATAAAAAGGGCCCTCGCACTTTTTTCGAAATTTCGTCACTTCACTAAAATCGAAGGTTATTTTTTTAACTATTTAATTTTAAAAAGAAAAAAAAATTAATAAAAAAAATTACCTCACTTCTGGAAAGAATTCGTGTTTGTTTGTTCGCCCTCGACGAAACCCAAAATCGTCAAATTCGTTTCGGCGACGACCCGTAACGAAGTTTGCCCAACTAATTTGCATCCCGTCGCCCGGCTCGTCAAAGGGATATGAAATCGAGTGAGGCGCACGTCGGTGCGGGAACACCGCAGGCCAAACATTGAGGGCGCTTAATTGAGGGTAGACGCTGCAGTCGCGTCAGCGACGGGAGCCACGAGGTTTTCGCAGCGAGCGAGGTGCCCGAGGGTGCGTTCACTCCACGAAGGACGAGCGTGAGGTAAGTAACTCGGCGGGGCGAGGGGGGAGGCGTTCTTCCTTCCCATTCATCCGCGTCCATTTCCCGATTCGACGACGACGACGAGAATCTTCTTCGGCGTCGCAGCCTCCAATCCCGCCGGCATTGTCGTGCCTCACGCGCTCTTCAACCTCCCACAATGCGCCGCACAAAAGTTTGCGTCCCGGTGGCTCCGACGACTTCTGTAACCCAATCTGCAAAACAGTCGCGAAGGAGCCCGAAGAAAAGACGGTGAAACCGGAGCCGAGAGACAATGACGAACCGGCGGAGATTCAAGACGTGGGTCGGGCGAGAAACAGCAACGAAAACGTAGAAAAAATGCAGGAAAAAATTGACAAGAGACGAGAGACGACGTAGAGGACAAAGAGGAGGGAGAGACATTTTTTTGGGGAATTTTTCGACAGAAAATATTCGACGTGGAAGTTCAGGAAAGGCTGAATGAATCTGCAACGAAAATATTTTTTAAAAACACATGAAAAAATTGACAAAAGACGAGAGACACGTAGAGGAGAAAGAGGAGGGAGAGACAATTCTTTTGGGAATTTTTCGCCGGAAAATATTTGACGTGGAAGGTCAGGAAAGGCTGAATGAATCTGCAAGGAAAATATTTTTAAAAAACACATGAAAAAATTGACAAGAGACGAGAGACGACGTAGAGGACAAAGAGGAGGGAGAGACATTTTTTTTTGGGATTTTTTCGCCGAAAAATATTCGACGTGGAAGGTCAGGAAAGGCTGCGCCAGCTCCGCAGGCGTAGAGCGAGGCAGGTAGTTCGCGAGCGCGCCGCTAGATGGCCAGGCGGACGAGCGCTTCTCGCAAGCGATGCGGCCCTTCAGTCGATGTACGAAAGGCGGGAAGCTGATCGCCCTTTAAGCCACGTAAAAAAAATGCAAAAAATTAAATTGAAGAGCCTGGATGACAGGGAGCGATGAAGATGAAGTTGGTGGTCATTTTTCATGACGTTTGACCCGCTTTCGGGGGAAACCGTTCGGCGGAAGACGTCGTGACGTCACTCGGTAGTCGGGACCGTCAGATCAATGGTCTCCGCGGGTTTGAGCCTGGGTTACCGTAGCGTTTCCAACGTGCCCACCCCGGCCCACATACATCCCACGTGACATCACCTAATCAGGAAGTTTGTGCACGAGCGGAAAGGGGAAGAGGGGGGGGGGGGGGGGGGTCAGGGGGCTCGTCTGGAATGTAATGCGCGAGCCTACTTGAATACCCGTGTTTCCCGTCGGTCGGTGACGTCATTAGCCGAGCCGAATGCATGTGACGCTAAGGAGGTCGTGTCGTCCTTTGATCTCGAGAATGTAACTTTGCATGTATTAAATGCCGAGGCTGGGTGGCCCAGTTTTCTCTCGGTGTACCGCAATCTTTCGCATTTTCACGCGCGCATTAGCGTCTCTCAATCCTGGGAATTCTCCATTCACGCACGTCGACGTCAATACATGGCTACCGTTGAAATCCACTCGTTAGTAGTCGGTAGTCGGTAATTGGGCGTCATTTTTTGCAGCCAAGAGTAAATTCATTGTCGTTAACTTAAACAAAAAAAATGAAAGAAAAACGAAAACGAGAGAACGGATTCCGCGTGTACCCCGGAAAAATTCTTGTATCTTGCCACGCAGTTCGAGGCAGCGGCGGCGTCGCAATGGGTATTGGTGAGCTTACGATGCTCCGCTGGTATTGCTAGGCGCGGATTATAGCCTGCAATGTATGGAGCCTGAAGTAGCGAGAGAGAGAAAGAGAGAGAGAGAGAGAGGGAGCGAGGCGGTGGCAACACGTTTTGTTGGGTCGGCTGAAAGCCCGGGATGAAGATTCCTCCTTTTCCATCGCCGTCGCAGAGTACATTCTCGTTGTAGAGTGGAGACCCTCGTAAGTTCGACAGTGAAAAGCCGGTGGACGCGAGCCAAGTTGATCCGGTACTTTATCAAGAATTTAGAATGAACTAGTGCACTACTGTGTACCAATACTGACGACTATGGACTACTGTGGATCACTATGGATTGCAGTGGTCTACAGTGGACTATCATGGACTACTGTGAACTACTGTGGACTGATATGGACTACTGTGAACTACTGTGGACTGATATGGACAATCATGAACTACTGTGGACTACTGGAGACTACTATAGACAATCATGGACTACTGTGGACTGATACGGACAATCATGGACTAACCTGGACTACTGTGGATTACTGTGGACTGATATGGACTGACATGAACAATCACGGGCTGCCATGAACTACTATGGACTACTATGAATTACCATGGACAACCATGGACTACTATGAACTACTAAGAACTACTGTGAACTACTAAGTATTACTATGGACTAGTATGGACTGCTATGAACTACTAAGAACTACTAAGTATTACTATGGACTGCTATGAACTACTAAGAACTACTAAGTATTACTATGGACTACTATGGACCTCGATCTTGAGATTTGGTCTTAAGAGAGATTGTACTGTATGCACGTTATACGTACCCCTCGCGCGGAGGGGCGGGGGAGGAGGGGGTTACACCTGTGCAAAATTGTCATCCCCCGGCCGCTTCGAAAGGTCTGTAAAGTCTGCCAAAGGCTCTGGGGGCTTTCGCAATCATCTCTCAGGCACTTCAACGCCGCTGCACAGCGTAGCTGCGTCATCCCTCGACTCGTGACGAGCTCTTTTCATGACGTAATCCTTCAGGGATTCCCGGTATGACGAAACCTGGAAAAAAAATCAATTTATGTATCTCAATCGACCTTTTTGTCGCGCTCTGCCTTTCCGTGTGTCACCCCGGACACGACACCGCGCGAGTTCCTCGAAAGATCACACTTTCTCTCGCCGTCCCACCGGAAATCCCATAGTTCACGGGGTGACGATGGGTGAATTTTGCGTGCTCGCGAAAGTGACGAACGCGAAGTTTCCGTTTAAAAATAGAAATTCTCACCGTCAATTTCCAAAAACCTAAATGTTGAAATTGAAAGAAAAATATTTCGATGTTTTTTTTTATTTGCACAAATATTTAGACTATTATTTCTTTTGCGAACAAATATTTGTTTACAATAAATTATTTTCTTGGAAAAAATTATTTTTTTGCGAAAAATTACTTTTTTGCGAAAATATATTTTTTTGCAAAAATCTATTTTTTTTGCAAAAATCTATTTTTTTGCAAAAATCTATTTTTTTTGCAAAAATCTATTTTTTTGCAAAAATCTATTTTTTTGCAAAAATCTATTTTTTTGCGAAAATCTATTTTTTTGCGAAAATCTATTTTTTTTTTTCGGATTTTGCATTTTTGCGAGTAATTCGATTCGAAAAGTCGAGACCCAAGGTAGGGATTTCGGTATCGAGCTTATCTGCGAATACGGACATTGTACTACGTTTGTCACGCCCCCCTCCCCCGTCCCCCGTGCCCCTGGCATCCCTCGGACGTTGCACCTATCTCCCCCACGACACGGGCACACACACAGCCGCACTCGCAAGTCGCGCCAACTCAGTGCGCAACTCGGCCAATTGCGCAGTCGATGACGTCGACGCCGAGGGTTCCAGAAACGTGCTCGGCTGGACAAAAGCTCAGCGCCTCTCGTTATACACCGGGGATACAGTCTATTACCCGGGGCGGCTGTGGAGCACGTAAAATAAAGTCTTTTCTTTTCCTCGCCCTCCTCCGCTCCGCCGTTCGAACGTTATCAAGATTTTTCCTTCGCGTTGATAAGCCAGAATATTCCAGCAAAAAGAGAGAAAAAAAATTGATCACAGAATAAAAATGCAAAATCGAGGGTTGAAAAATGAAAAAAAAAAAAAAAAAAAATCGATTCTCTTGAAATTCTAATTTTAATTCCGTCTTAATTAACGTTTTTCGTTGCATGAAAAATCGTGGAGCAAAAATCACGGTGGTTAATAAAAATCACGAGATGCAGAATAAAAGTCGGGAGCAAAAAATTGATTCAAGCGGAAGATAAATGTTCGGGTCTGGTGATTTCGTTTTTTTTTTTTTTTTTTTTCTTCTAAATTACGGTCGGATCTTTTTCGCGTGGGAAAAATGGCTTTTTCGCCGGTGCAAGGTATGAGCACCCCCGTTTCGTGACGTCATTCCGGCACGGGTTCAATGACGTCACTGAGGGTGGTGGTGGTGGGGGGAGGGGGGCACGTTCGATACGCGGCGATGGTGCGCGCTGGGCTACGTTCCGTTCGTCGTCGTCGGTGCCGCGGGGGGTGGGGGGTGGTCGGAAAGCTGGAAGCTGCGCTAGACGCGGAGAGATACCAGGGACGACGAAAATCTCTCGAGATATTTCGCCTAGTTTCGAGGGACGCGCGAATTTATATTATTTATTTTTATTACTTTCGCAGGGCGATCGATAATTCATCGTCCCGTCGATCCGAGCACGAATAGGAGATCCGAGAATAAATAATTTTGTGGTTTTATCGAAAAATGGTGCAATTTATATTAATAATAAAATTCATTTAAAAATTCAATTACAATTTAGAGAATAAATAATTTTGTGGTTTAACTGAAAAATTTTATGATTTATATTAATAATAAAATTCAATTCAAAATTCAATTACAATTTAGAGAATAAATAATTTTGTGGTTTAACCGAAAAATGTTATGATTTATATTAATAATAAAATTCAATTCAAAATTCAATTACAATTTAAATTAATAAAATGTCTGTTTTTTGTTGTTATTATTATTATTATTATTTATAATTGAAACGCGAATAGAGCGAATAATAACAAAGAGCAAACAGACAAATCCCTGCATGGTGGTTATATATATTTATATCACGGTGATTAAGGCTTCGGAAAAAAAAACACGAACGCCCCCGCGAGAAGGAAGGAAGGAAAATTACCTGGGAAGATGAATAAAGGTACGCGACGCGGGCTTAATAGAAGGTGGAAGGTCGTTTCACGGGAGGTGAAAGGGCAAACGACCCCCCTCGTATAGACAGCGAGAGTGATGCGATTACCGCTGCAATGGAAATAACGAAGTGGGCGAATTCAGGGTTTAGTTATATTAAGGTTCCCGGTTCATTGATGCTCGCGTCGCGTCGTCATAGCCAGCGCCTCGCTGATTAGATTGGATCCCGGATGAAGACGTCTCGCCCCGAGCCACCTTCCACTCCGTTTTTTTTTCTCCGCCCTCCGTCGTGGATCCGATTCTACGCTTGTTTACCCCAAACATCTGCAGTAACTCAGTCGAACGAAAAGAATTTATTTTTATTGATATGTAAACATTTTTTTTTTCAATCAACAATTTTTTTTATAGAGCCGAGATACCTTTTCTTATACTTCAATTTTCATTTGTTTATATTACAGAAAATATTTTGTTAAATATTATTCTACGGACAGTTATGGACTATTATGGATTACCATGGACTACCATGAACTATCATGGACAACCATGGACTACCCGGGACTATTATGGACGGTTATGGACTACTATGAACTTCTATGAACTACTACGAACAACTACCGCTATGGACTGCTAAAAATATCATGGACTACCATGGATTGCTATGCACTGCTGTGAACCACTAAAGATTATTATGGACTGTTATGGACTGCTAAAAATTATCATGGACTACCATGGATTACTATGCACTGCTATGAACCACTAAAGATTATTATGGACTGTTATGGACTACTATGAACTTCTACGAACTGCTAGGAACTACTGCTATGAACTACTAAAAATTACCATGGACTACCGTGGACTACTATGCACTACTATGAACTACGAAAAATTATTATGGACAACTATGGACAACTATGGACTAGTATGAACTTCTATGGACAACTTTGGACTACTATGAACTTCTATGGACAACTATGGACTGCTATGAACTTCTATGAACTACTATGAATAATCGACAATTTTTACATAACCGACATGTCGTTTTCCAGCCCTTAAAATTTAATTTACTTATTATATAAAAATATATATATTTTGCTAAATATTATTTTTCGTCGTCGCCTCGAGAGCTTGCTTCGCGATCTGCGGAGCGCAAATACGCTGAGTCGGGAATTTCTCTCGCGTTGACAAGGATCACGGGCGGAGGCTGCGCGATGTGTATCGGTGAATTTTTTAACGGGTTATAAAGGGTCCGGTGGTATAACGACTCGCGCGACAGCGCCCCGTACACTCTCTAAAGTATGTGTGTCGAGTGGGCACTGTATGGCTCGTTTCTAAGCTAAAGTCTGGAATAGGTGGTTGGCGGCGTGAGTCGGGCCGAGCGCGGGACGAGGAGGTGGCGAAGAAAAGTCGAGTGGATAGCGAGCTGACAAGAGGCGACGGTCCTCGTGGCGCATCGTCACGTTGACGCTAAGCTCGCGACAGGGACGGCCACGGACTAGATTCTTTTTTCGTCTTTTTCCCCCCCACCGTTTTTCCGTCACGACATAAGTACCGGTATTCACCGGGTACTCGAAAAATGGCGCGGAATAAACGACATCTTTTTTTGGCGCATTAAAAAAAAATAGAAATATTCTATTCTAAAAAAAAAAAATTATTTATTTATTTTCTATTTAAAAAAATTCTATTCTAAAAAATAGAAAAATTGACATAATTTTTTTTTAGGTTTTTCGAAATAATTTTGTTAATTAAAAATTTCAATAAGGCCGGACGAATTTAATTGCAAATTATTCACGCACCGTTGAGCCTCTTAAGGGTTGCGGAATAATTCGCGGCCCCCTTAAAAATGCAAAGTTTCCCTTTGAGAAATAATTCCACGCGAAAGACGAAGCCGAACTAGATTCTATTTTCGTCTTTTTCTCCTTTTTCTTAACGAGACAAGTACCGGTATTCACCGGGTACTCGAAAAATGGTGCGGAATAAACGACATCCTTCTGGCGCATTAAAAAAAAATTATTATTTTTGATATTTTTTTTTCTGAAATATTTTTGTTAATTAAAAATTTCAATAAGACCGGACTGAGTTAATTGCGAATTATTAATGCATCGTGAGCCTCTTAAGGGTTCGGGAATTATTAGCGCCCCCCACCCCCCTTAAAAATGCAAAGTTCCCCTTTGAGAAATAATCCAGCGCGAGAGATGAAACATTGAGTAGCCACGAATGCGTGCTCGCTGCCCGCGAAAAGGATCCGCGGCGATTTTCCTCGCCGCACTTGCGCGGCCCTCTTTTCTTCTCGCGTGTGTATAGCGCGGGAAGAGGAGTGGATAGAGAAGCCGCAGTGCGCCAGCCGGCGCTTGGCCAGACCAATCGAGTACCATCGCCGCGACCCTCCTGCCCGTCTTCCGCTCTCCTGAGCCCCCCCGGAATCGCTGCCGTGATTCACTAACTTTTCGCGAAAAACGACGTTTGGCGAAAGTTCAATTTATTTTGGCTCCCCAAAAAAAAAAAAAAAAAAAATTGAAAAGTATCAGGATGATTAAAAAATATATAGACAGCTTTAATTATACCAGAATCACATTTTTTCCAGCCAGCAATACGTATAACTGATTTTTTCTCAATTAATAAAAAAACACGATTTTTTACTCAAATAATTAATTTTTTTTTTAAGTTGCAAAATTGATTCTAGGGACATCAAGATCGACAGGTAGAGCGAAACGGATACCCTCGGTCTGGTAATCGATTTACGATGTTTTTTTTTCGCGGCAATTTTTCGTCCATCGTCGAATCGCCGATAAATTCGGCGATCCGTTCTGGGGGGGGGGGGGGGGGGGGGGAGGCGACGGACGCGTTCGACCAAAAGCGATGGGACCCGGCATAACTGACCTTCTTCCGGGCCATTCGTTGCCTCGGAGTGGGAGACGTTTCTCGTAAATCTCCGGCGGGATTATCTTCATGGACTTGGAAGCCCCGCCGCACCGGGTCTGATCCTGTGTCGCCCGTTCCACTCGCACCGGGCGACGGAATCCGTGGCGCCACCTTGCGGAGTCCCGCGAGACCCTCGGCGATCGTCCGCTTCGGAGGTCGAAGGTGGTGACGCCCTCTGCCGGCTCTGCAGATCACTAATATATATCCATTACCGACTGTTGGTAAGATGAGATCTGCATTGCCGACCGTGGGTAATACCGTTCTCGTCGGTAATGCAGGAATCTTCTTCGTCGGCCGAAATAATTTTCCCCGAAAAAAAAAAAATGCACAACGTTGCTCGCAAGTTTATCTGCACTGAACGGTAATTTTGCCCTCCATTGCTGTCTCTCACGATTACCAGGACTGTCGTGCCGAACTAGCTGAACGATAAATTCGTCAGTTAAATTCGCGGTCCACTTTCGCCTCGGGCGATTCGCGCGTGTCGCCGTCCGTTTTGCGCGCATCGACCGCGCGGCCAACGCGCGCGGGCCTCGCTCATCGAAAACGCGAGGCTTAATAAGCGAATTCGTTTTAATTAAGCGTTTTCAGCGCCGTCAGCGCGGCGCCCGGCGACGACGACGATCGGCGGCCGACGGTTCGCGCGGACAGCGAGAGCTGATTTCTGACTCCCGGGTTCATCGGGGCGAATTCTCTCGGTTTTGCCGGGGATTCGCGATGAAGTGACGGGAGAAGATGCCGCGCGATGATTATTGCCATGAGCCGTCTCTCGTTGTTTCTTCCGCGTTTTTAGAGTCGGGCTGGTTCTCGTTCCTCGTCGTTTCATTGTTACATCGACGACTGTCTTCGAGCGATGTATAATTTACATTTGTCGTTTGCGAGATTAAACTTCGAAATTCGCAACGTTATTTAATTCAACTCAACTCAACAAACCCATCTGTCTCAAATGATTCATTTGACTCAGTCAAACGAATCGATTCAGCCAACTTCAGTAAATCATGTAACTCAACTAAGTTAATAAACTCAAGTAACTCAACTAACTCAACCCACTCAACTAACTCAACCCACTCAATTAACTCAAGTAACTCAGCCCTCTCCACTCAATTAACTCAATTAACTCAATTAACTCAATTAACTCAACTAACTCAACTAACTCAACTAACTCAACTAACTCAACTAACTTAACTCAATTAACTCAACTAACTCAACTCAATTAACTCAACTTACTCAACTAACTCAACTAACGCAACCAATTCAACCAACTCAACCCGACCAATTGAGTAGGTTCGTGCATCTCCGTGCGCAGCCCCACGAAATTGGGTACAACCGAGTGTCACAAAAGGCCCCATTGACGCGGGCGCAATTGCCAATGGCGCGACGATAGATAGCCCCCGCGGAGAGTGAATGCCGCCGCGCAGCAACTTGTCGCCCGCGAGCGGCGCGCTTGATACCACAACTGCGGGCGTTTGTATACACAATAATAGCGGCGGCGCGTTCGATGGAGAGCGCGAAAGAGTGGCCGATGTGCATGTGCACCGTCGCGCTCGTTGCTGAATGCCGGCGAGACAGTCATAGATCGCTATCGAATCTCGGCCCGTTCCCTGCACCTCTCGTGCCGCCAATCCCAACGATCCCCCCGTCGTCCCCCGCCCCCACCCCACCCCACCCCACCCCAATCCGCCCCATCGACGCTCTCTGTAGCTTTTATTCGCCACTCCGGCGGTTTAAAGTGCACGGAATCGATAACCGGGCTCTGCGGATTCGATACACCGAGGACTTTTGCCGCGCGACCGCTGGACGACTCTGGAAGTCGGGCCGGTGGCGCAAAGAGAAGGGGCAGAGGGCGCTGATGCCGGTGGCGGCGGCGAGCGCTACGTCACGAAGCCGCCGCGACTCCCGGGCCGAATATAAGCGAACCAACGACGTGTGTTTGTGTTGGGAGGCTCGCGCGTGCGGACCGCGGGACACACACACAGCGCGCACACAGCGGGGCCGGCAACTTTTACTTTCACTGTTAAGGAAACAGCGCGCGCGCGCGCGGTCGTTACGCCAGGCTAACTTTATGGATCAATTATAACGCGGCGGTTTGTAATTAACGATTTCGAAATTTTTGCCCCCCCTCCTCCGCTTCGAGGGTTCCGACCGGAAAATTCTCCGGTGACGCACGTGCGTGGATCTCCGATTTTTTTTTTTTTTTTGTAATGTCGTGTTGAGTCGTTTTCCGCCTCGTGTGGACGACGATTGACGTGATATACGAGTTGACCTGAATTTTTTTTATTTTTTTTTATGGAAAAATGAAATATTTACTGTGGCATGTTTTAGTGGGTTTTTGGTAGTTGATGGAAATTATTGAGCCATTTTTTTTTTTTTGTAAAATTATTAGTTTTTGGGGAGTTTATTTAAATTTGGTTAATCTTTTTTTTTGGTTAGTGAATTCTGAGGTGATTTGGAAAAATTGGGAGTCGTGGATGTCGTTGGGTGTTGCGGATTTTTTGGACGAAAATGTTGAGCAATTGTTTTTATTTTTATTTTTTTGCGAAAAATTATTGTTCGTGGAGTTGATTGAAGTTTGATTGATTTTTTTTTTAATTAGTAAATTCTGAGGTGATTTGGAAAAATTTTGGGTTATGGGTGTCGATCGGTGTCGAGGATTTTTCGGCCGACTTTCCGCGGGTCTCGAGCACAAAGGACGCGACGCGGCGCGACTCGCCCGAGTGTCGGGCGAAACCGCACAAATCGGGAGGTATTTTTATGGGTCTGGAGGGCGAGGAAGAGAAATTCATAAATCCCCGGGTGTTCCACGGGCTCTCGTCTCGGGCTCCGCGGGCTGCAATCTAATGTGCATCGCTCGCGGTGTCTCACCGAGCAACCGTTCCAAAATTAGAATCACCCGGCGCGCGGCTTCGACTCGCGCGCGCCTCATCTTTTCGTTGAGTCGCGAGCCTCTTCTTTCCATGGGCGAGGAGATTTTTTTTTTTTTTTTCTTTAATTTACGCGAGTCAGCGATTTTTTAATTTTGGTCCATTGTTGAAAAAAAAAAATCAAATTTCTAGATTAAATTTTTATTTATTCATTTAAAACTGAGACATTTTTTTAATTAATGATAATTATTCATCAAAATGATTTTTCTAAAAATTCAGTCAGAGTCAGTTTTTTTATTTTGGTTCCACGTAAAAAAATCGATTTTTCTCGTTCAATTACATTTTTTTTTAAGGCTGAGATTTTTATTTATTTAGAATAATTATTCATAAAAATAATGGTTTAAAATTCAATTAGAGTCAGAGTTTTATTTATTTATTTTATTTCCACGTAAAGAAATCGATCTTTTTTTTCGTTCAATTTTTATTTAAATAAATTGAAGGCTGAGGCATTTTTTGTTAATAAATAATTATTGACAGATAATATAAATAAGTATAAAATCGCGAATCGCTGAAACCAGGAAGGACCTCGAGCTGCCAAGGATCGTGAAAAATTATTCCCGGAAGCGTAACGCGACGCTGACGTCCCTGAGTCATCGGTGGAAAACGCGCCGAGCGCCGCTGGCCCCGATAATTGCGTCGAGGGAAATATTTTTACGCTCGCGTTTTTACGTTCCAGAAATTCGGCCGGCTCGGCCGGCGCTGCGGAAGATGAGGAATGCGATTGCGTCGCATTAGCCGTCGACGTTGCGTTTCGGCTGGCGCGAGATTTCTCTCGATATCCGCGGTTATCACGGCGGACGGGACGACACTTTACGAGGGGGGCAAAAGTGCAGCCCGAGAGACTCGCGGCGAAGATGATTTACGAGGGAGGCGCGTAAATCCCGGTTGGCACTCAAAGCTGTCGCCGAGTCGGATTCTCGTCACTCAAAACTCGCTACTTAACGTCGTAAAGATTTTTTTAGTTATATTTTTAAAGAAAAAAAAAAAAAAATCGTGTTTTTCGCGTCGAATTTTTCATTTTTCGGGCAAACTATGGTGTTTTTCGGAATCAGCGGGAAATTTGGCATCGAATAGGGTTTTCAAATTTTGCGAAATAAAAAAAAAAAAATTTCACATTAAACGAAATTTTTTTTCACAAAAAACGAAAAAAAAAAATTCGTGAATAATACTAGAAAAATTTGCGAATTTCAAGGGACCGGCTTTAAAATTCGTTATTGAGTTTTTTTCTCGAAAGCAGAAAGAAAATCCGAATTCGATCAATAAAAAAAAGTAACCTCGATTTTAGCGAAGTGACGACATTTTGAAAAAATTGAAAAATCATTTTTGGCATTTTTCTCATCAAACTCTTAATTTTTCGGGCAAACTATGTTGTTTTTCGGAATCAGCGAAAAATTTCCCATAGGATAGGCTTCTCAAATTTTTCGAAATCGAAAAAAAAAAAAAAAAAAAATCGCAAAAAAAACGCAAGTACGATGTATAAAAAAATTTGCGTTTTTTTAGGGTGTTATTTTTCGGAATCAGCGAGAAATTATCCATCGGATTGGCTTCTCAAATTTTTCGAAATCGAAAAAAAAAAAAATCGCAAAAAAAAAACAAAAGTACGATGTATAAAAAAAATTTCGATTTTTTAGGGTCGGTTTTATCCAAATTTATTTCGCGAATCACGCGACTTAGAAAACTCACCGGGAGGATGTTTGAGTCATCGGGGGGGCTCCGCATCTCGACGCGAGTCGTTCGCCGTCGCCTATATAATGGCGATAATAACGTCGGCGCAAATTGCGATTTTCAATGGGTTTCGACTGCGCGCAGTGAATATTATTATACCCTCCCCGTTGCGCGCGGACTTCGCTCCTACTTATATACACGTCGCGGCGCAAGTTTTTTAAGGCTGAGACATTTTTTTATTAATAATAATTATTCATAAAAATAATTTTTAAATATCCCCTCAGAGTCAGAGTTTTAAAAAATTTTAGTTCCATGTAAAAAAAATCAATTTTTTTCGTCCAATTTTTATTATTATTCAAGGCTGAGACATTTTTTTATTAATAACAATTATTCATAAAAATAATCTTTTTAAATTCAGTCTGAGTCAGAGTTTTATTTATTTATTGTATGGTTTCGACTGCGCGCAGTGAATATTATTATACCCTCCCCGTTGCGCGCGGACTTCGCTCGCACTTATATACACGTCGCGGCGCAAGTAGGAGCGAAGAACACGAGGCTCGGTCGAACTAAACTGCGGCCATTGTAAGTGGACCTGCCGCGTGTATCGACACTCCACGGTTCACTCACCTTTTTCGCAATTATGCACAATGCACCGGGGCAGGACCGGCTCGTGACTAATGCTCAGTCACGGCGTTCGATATATATTCGTAGATCCGTGTATTATCGGTTCCAGTGAGCGAACGAATTTTTTTTTTTTTCTTCATTTTCGGGCTTGGGATATTTTCACTGGAAATTTACGCGCGATTCGCTCTTTGAAAAAAAAAAAAAAAAAAAAGAAAAAAAAAATAATAATAATAATAGGGCTGAATACAGAAATTTTGTAAAATAGTATTGGAAGAAAAAAAAACAAATGTTAAGTCTATATTGTATTACCAATCCAATTATTTTTTACTACTACTACTACTACTACTAATAATAATAATAAAAATAATAATAATAATAATAATAATAGGGCTGAATACAGAAATTTTGTAAAATAGTATTGAAAGAAAAAAAAACAAATGTTAAGTTTATATTGTATTATCAATAAATTACTTTTACTACTACTACTAATAATAATAACAATAATAATGATGACACGGTTGTAAAATTGTGGTTAATCATCCGCTATATTTATATATCCGTACACATCAGATCCAGTGCGCGGAAGAATTTTTTTTTCCTTATTTTCGAGTTAAACTTTTGTTAGGAAATTTACGTACAACTCGACTTCCGAAAAGAAAACTAATAATAATAATAATAATAATAATGAGCACACGATTGTAAAATTGTGGTTAACCGTCCGCTATATTTATATATCCGTACATGTCGGATCCAGTGAGCGAACGAATTTTTTTTTTCCTCATTTACAGGGTTTCAGAGCCTTTGGCTGAAAATTTATGCGCAATTCATCTTTCGGGGGAAAAAAAGTGTAAGACGCGCGGTTGTAAAATTGTGGTTATTTTCGGTTGCCCACGCTTCTTTCGTCGTCCCGGACACTCGTCCCGTCGGTCGTAACGCGGTTGCACCGATATCTATATATACGCTAGACGGGAAGTTTTATTTTATTGTCGAATGTGGGATGCCCCTCGGGCGCAAATGATTCAGCCTGGTTCACTGACATCGCGCGATCTTTTCCTCGCCCGGTTCTCACTCTCGTTGCCACCATTTTTTTCCTTCGTCGAACTTTTGCCTTTATTTGGAGCAAGGAAAAAAAAATTATTTTCGTACCGGATTTAGAGGGAACCGAACGGGAGATAATTCTTTTTTTGTGCTCAATTAAAAAAAGTAAAATTAACTTCTACACGAAATTTAAAAAATTACAATTCATTTCTACATTAAATTAAAAAAATTGCAACTAATTTCTGCACTAAGTAAAAAAAATTCCATATAATTTCTACAGTAAATTAAAGAAATTACAATTAATATCTACACTGAGTTAAAAAAATTACGATTCATTTCTACACTACATAAAAAAAATACAAATAATTTCTACACTACATAAAAAAATACAAATAATTTCTACACTACATAAAAAAAATTACAATTAATTTCTACACTAAACTAAAAAAATTACAATTCATTTCTACACCAAATTTAAAAAATTACAATTCATTTCTACACTACATTTAAAAAATGACAAATTCATTCCTACACGCAATAAAAAAATTACAATTCATTCCTACACTCAATAAAAAATACAATTCATTCCTACACTCAATAAAAAAAATTACAATTCATTCCTACACTAAATTTAAACAATTACAATTAATTTTTACACTATATTCTATTTTAAAATCAAATTTTCAAATAAAATGTTTGACGACGGACAAAATTTAAAAAAGGAAATTTTTTTTTTTTTCAAAATTTCGGTTTCGATCTGCAGCGAGCGAATAATTGGCGTCGCGTCAACAGTCGAAGGAGCTGCGGCCGGAGGTGTCGGTTGTCGCCAAGTGGCAGAAAATTGGGCGCCGAGGGAAATAAGCGCGGCGCTGGGCCGGAATTGGAGAGCCGGACGACCCCGCGGGGCGAGAGCGGAAGGTCCGCGATAAATCGTCGGCGCACAAAGGGCTCCCGTCTTGGCGAAGACCCACAAAGTCGCCACGGCGTATTTCCATCTGTCGTATTATGCGCGACTTTTCATCCGTGGCGATCGGCCGATCGGTTTTACGATCGTCGAGCGAGAAACATCGGGGCGCGCACACGGGGGGAGCCCTTCGGGTCAGTCACACCCAGTGGCGACGCGTTAAATCAAGATCGAGCGTCGAAGGAAAAAATCCCTTTCAGATTTTTCCCCGCGCGGGTCGCTCGGCAAATAGACTCTACCGATTTTCCTTTTTTTTTTCGTCTACTGCGAAAAAAAAAGTGTGAACTCAACCGTGAACGACGCAGTTCAGAGGTTGCAGCGAGCACATTTTTTTTTATCTAAAGCAAAAAAAATAAAATCGTCGCCGAGAGGGGGAAAACAATTTTTTTTTTTTTTTTAGAAATTAAACTAAATCTTTACCGATGATAAAGAATCATTTTTTATTGCAAATAAAGCGCGAAGTTTTTGCAAACATTTTTTCCTCAAAAGTGAAAAAAACACCATTTTTTTCTTCGAGAATCCGATTTTTTTTTTTTTCAGAGACAAGAAAATCACAATTTTTAAATATGAAAACAAAAATCTGGCGACATACACGGAGAGTCAGAGAGTCGTGAGTGAATAATCACATTTTTTAATCGAGAGCAAAAAAAGATCGTTGCTGAGATTTTTTTTTTATTCATTAATAAAAAAAAATTCAAAACGAAAAAATGACAATTAAAAAAAGAAATTCAGAACGAAAAAATGACAATTAAAAAAAAAAATCAGAACAAAAAAATGACAATTAAAAAAAAAATTCCAGCCACATAGATGGAGATTTGGAGAGCCACGAATGAATATTCACATTTTTTAAATCGAGAGCAAAAAAAATCGTTGCTGAATAGAAAAAAAAATAATTAATAAAAAAAAATCTTCAAGACGAAAAAAAATTCTCCAGGACGAAAAGATGACAAATGTTTCAAAAAATAGTTTCCAGCCGCACAGACGTCGAGTCGAGGAGCCACGAGTGAATAGTCACGATCTCCTCCATTCAGGATGAGTAACGCCGTACACTTTGTTTCTTTACTGTCTGGCCATTATGTTCTATGTATATATATTCCCCGGGTGTCGAGCGCGCAGCGGCCGAGCGAGCGTTGGTCGTCGTGGAGAGTTTCGAGCGCGAACGGGAGGCGAAGGAAGAAAAGACGAGGGCAATGGGGCGCCAAGAGCGAGCGGCGAGGCCGCGGCGGTGGGGAGACGGAGCAGGAAGAGCGCGAGCGCCCCCCACCCTCGGGGCTTCCTCCCTACGCAGGCGTGCGCGTTGAAACACACAATCTCCGCTCTGCCTCCAGTCGTACGCCGGGTGCGCAACCAGCGAGACGCGAGACCCGCGTGCCGATCGTCTCGACCGTAAATCGCGAACGAAAAAAAAAAAAAAAAAAAAAAGTGCTAATTATTATTATTATTATTATTATTATTATTTTTATTTGACAATTAATAACGAGACGCGAGACCCGCGTGCCGATCGTCTCGACCGTAAATCGCGAACGAAAAAAAAAAAAAAAAAAAAAAAAAAGTGCAAATTATTATTATTATTATTTTTTTTTTAATTTGACAATTAATAGCGAGACGCGAGACCCGCGTGCCGATCGTCTCGACCGTAAATCGCGAACGGAAAAGAAAAAAAAAATAGTGCAAGTTATTATTAATATTGTTTTTTTTTTAAATTTGACAATTAATATTTTTCGAGCCGGTGGTGTCGATTTATAATCGCGAATCGTATAGAGTGGAACATTTTCCAGGATCCGCGAAAAATTCACAGCGCACCGCGAAGTTCGCGTTGCGCGGTTTTTCCGCGCATCCGTCGTGCGATTGGCAAAGAGCGCGCGCGCGAAGACGTGTTTTTTGCTCGTCGCCGCGCGGTCTCCGTGTCGCCACCAGTTCCCACTTCGAACGCGGGTGGGAGGGGCGCTTGGGTCGAGTTTTCGCCGCCAGGGGGCGACGATCGGCGGCTCGCAACCGGAAGTGAAAAATTGTAGCGACGTTCCTGACAATTAAAAAAAAAAAAAAAAAAAAAAAATACAGCCTAGAAAAATTGTCAAATTTAATTCACGATAAAAAAAATTGCCGAACGACCCGATAAGAAAAGAAGAACCGATAAATAAAACGAAAATGCCGATAGAAATCGAAACGAAAAAAAATAAAAATAAAATCACCAATCGAAATCCCGATCGAAATCAACGAGGAATCTGAATTAAAACGATGAATCGTCGATCCCGATTGATAACACGAAGGATCAGCGAGTGATAAAAAAAATATATCAATGCAGCTCTCGAAAAAAAAAAAACGATAGTAAGAGTAATAACAATCCGATACGATAATGAATCGTGAGTCGGGGCCGAGAGGAGTCAATGGAAGGACGTCGAGATAAGGATCGAAATTTACAATCTCCGGCGAATCGCTCGGGTTCAAAGAACGCACGATAATAATAACAACAGCGACAACAACGGCGAGAGTCGAGAGTCGAGGCGCGCGAAACGCGGCCGGCTGCTCGTGTCGCTAATCCCGACGTCGCGCAAAATCCACAAAACGCCAGACGGAGGTTCGGGGAACTCACGCGACGCGCGCTGGGCGCTCGCGCGCCGCGCTCGCCGGTCGCCCGAGGAGACGGCAGAGGGCAACGAGACAGTTTGCGTCCCGTCTTGGCGCGGGAATGACCGATTTTCGTCGCGGCACGACGGAAACGAAAAAAACAAAAAAAAAATCCCTCGCACGGCGCTGAATCCCGAAACGATGGATAATTGTGTGTAAATTGTGGAGAAATAAATACGAATATTTAAAAAAAAAGGGAAATATAAATATAAAACAAGGGAAATATATAAATACAAAAAAAAAGGGACATATAAATACAACAAAAGGAAAATAAAAATATAAAAAAGGCAAATATATAAATATTAAAAAAGGAGAATATAAATACAAAAGAAGGGGAATAAAAATATCAAAAAGGGAAATATAAATACAAAAAAGGGAAATATATAAATATTAAAAAAGGAAAATATATAAATATTTAAAAAAGGGAAATATACACGTGAAAAAAAAAAAAAAAAAAAAAAATTACGGTGATTTAACGATGAAACGTGACGTGATTGGTGACAAAGTTTTCCCGGTGCCGGAAGAGGACGACACGATGATAATGAAATCCGTGCGCGGGTGAAGTGCGCGCTCGTCACGTATTTTTTTTTTTTTTTTTACTTCCAGTGAGATACGCGAGTTTTGGAGATACGAAAAAATATATAATAAATAAATAAAAAACGAGGAGGGGAAAAAGACGGTCAGGATGATGATGGCACCGCCGCAGGTCGTGGGTGTCCTGCTGAAGAAACCCGGCGAGCAGAGTCACTCGCGGCTCTCGCCCCTCGATCCGCAGGACACCAAAATACGCGGTAATTATACAGCGAATTATCAGTAATTTTTTAGCCCTGATTTTTTATTATTTTTCTCTCTCGGTGAATTAGAAAAAAAAAAATGTTTCATGCTGGAACAAAATATGCGAGAATTTCCACCGAATTATTGATAATTATTATCAAGAAAAAAAAAAAAAAAATCCCCAAACCATAAAATGCGGCGGGTTTCGATTTTTTTTTTTTTCTTTCTCTCTGGATGCATCGGATTTTTTTTTTTTTTTTTCGATGCTGGAACAAAATATGCGGATATTTCCAGCTAACTATTAATAATTTATTGAGGAAAAAAAAAACCCACGAAAAACGTGAAATTCGTCGGGTCTTTTTTTTTCCTTTTCTTCGATAGCCCGAAACGTATTTTTCAACGCAGGAAAATATTTTTCTGGGTCATCCCCGTTCGTTTCATTCGAGCGTGGATATATTGTTTGCTTCACGTGTATCGACGTTCGGCTCGACCGGCGAGCGAAGTGTCGAGAAACTCGTCTGGCGTTTCGCGTGTAATATCCGCGGAATATACACCGCTAAATGTCATCGGAGTTTCGTCGTGGCGCGGAATGTTTACAATCGCGGAGCGACGGGAACGAGACACACAGCAGCGGGTCTCGGACTATTCGCGTGTACAACACGAGCGACGACGCGCATTGTTTACGTCGCAGGGGGGGGGGGGGGGGACGAAGTATCGGGAGTCCCGATCGAGCGACGCGAATATCGCGCGCGCGGCGACGAAAAGAGAAAAATATTTCGCGGAATTGAATGACAGCGAAGAAGATAAGCGAACGTGAAAACCCGAAATATTGTTTTCCTTCGAAATACCGAAAATACGTGAACAAGACTTTTTTTTTTTTGTAAACAAAAAATACAGTCAAACATAATTTGACAAACGATTTGAATATACATAACAATAACAATAACAAAAAAAAAATAATAATAATAATAACGATAATGATAATGATAATGATAATATTTTAATGGAAAAAGTAAGGCCAAAAATCATTTTTGAAAGGATTTGAATATCCATAACATAAACAATAACTGAACAGAAAAAAACTGGAATTTTATTGCTTTCCAGTAATATTCCAATAATATTAGTAACGATAATCACAATAATCGACCCAAAACAGCGAGTGAGAGAGACAAACACAGGCGTACAATAGACGTTTGGCAAAACAGCTGAGAGTCAAGATAAGTTTTGAAAAGATAAATTGTGACAATTGCCACGGAGACAGGAACTGATTACATTGGAAATGTAAACTGCCATTCGGT
Source organism: Pimpla rufipes (assembly GCA_963932165.1). Taxonomy (NCBI): domain Eukaryota; kingdom Metazoa; phylum Arthropoda; class Insecta; order Hymenoptera; family Ichneumonidae; genus Pimpla; species Pimpla rufipes. The sequence goes on from OZ010634.1 coordinate 23,190,666, forward strand.
TTGCCTTTTCACGAGACGTTGGCACGAAGCGTGGATACATATATATATAGATATACATATATATATATACGCGTACGTACACATTGCATTGGCCACCGAGGGATAAGTGGAGAGAGAGAGGGAGAGATGCCAACGGACAAACTCAAAGCGACCATTATCCTTGTTATGATTCATTGAGTATAGTTGTTACAACATCCTCGGTGTAACGCGGCCGGCGAACGCTCTCGACGGGTCCGTCGAGCGTTCGTTCGCTCTGGTGTCGAGCCCGGGCGTTTCTGCAGCGCGCGGAGATGCGAATAACGCTGCGAATGGCAGACAGAGACAGAGACAGAGAGAGAGGGCGACGAAAAAAAAAGAAGCCCTAATAAAACAGCGTCGGTCCCGTTCGCGGGGATATCGCAGAAGGAAACGTAGAAAAAATAATGTGTGCACAACTGTCGGTGCTCGAGATTACGAACGAGCGATTGGTGTACCGACGATTAATCGCCGTCGAGTCTACGCGTCTCTGCGTGGAATATATCGCGCACACTCGTGTTATTTTTTTTGCGTAAAAAGTCATCCTCATTATTCCGGTCGTTCCGCATCTGTCGCTGTGAATACCGAATATTTACCGCGAGTAAAAAGGGGAACGCGCAAAAAATGCGAAAAATAGGTTTAGGAAATAAAAAAAACATGGCCGAAGAAAAAAAAGCCGCAATCGAGCGAAATTTTTGTCCTCGGTATTCGACCCCTCGTGCCACTTGTCCATCATTTCACGGTATCCCAGTGTTCCGGTATTCACGACCGCTAAGGAACCCCATCGCCGGTACACGGTACTAAATACGGAACACAAGGGTGAACCACGGTGAACCGACTCTCCCGTATAAAACCCCCGAATACCGGTACTCGGCGCTAAATACCGAGCGTACCGGCCACGCCGAGCCGACTTACCCTTTCGACACCCCGAGTACCGGTATTTAAGCCTCGAATACCGGTACTCGGGGTGTGTTATCATCGCCACGCCGTAGATCTCAACTTAGCCGTCGAGCACCAACCGAAATAACTCACGCGTCACGCGACGCCCTTCGATCCGTGCTCCGCGAGCGCCGAATACCGCGTTAAATACTTCCGATATACTGCGCGCGCGTCCGCCGCAGTCGGTCTCGCCCGTTTTGCCAGCTCCCCGGTATAAATCAATCCGCGGGGCTCGCGGCTGCGGCTCGACTCTCGGTGCGCACACAGAGCGCGTATATAGACTGCGGGGCTCCCCGGCCCCCGCGCGGCCGTGTATCGTGCGCGGCGTGTAAACGGGCGACACACAGAACGATTTTCTGCGTTATATTCCGCGTCGTGTAGAGTCGGTAAAAGCGATTAAAAATTCACGCTCGTAATCCTGTATCTGGGCTAGCGCGAGCGCTCCGCGAGAGGTCTGGTAACGGGATAGCCTTATACGTGTTTTTACGCTCATCGTGCGGCCACAGAAACTCGCGCGCGCGAGCGCCGGAGAGAAGGAAAGACTAAGCGAAACAGTGAAAGGTTGGCGCGAGGCTGGTGGGAGGGGACGGCAACAGCAGCAGCAGCGGCTCCGAGCGCGCTCACCTGCTGCTGCCGCCGCCGCCGCTCGCTCGGCTCTCCGGTGTCCTCTCGTGCCTCGCCGCAATACCGCTTCGTCGTCACACCTTTATCCCCGATAGCCGCCGCGTGTGTACTCTTATTTCGAGGTTGACTGGCATTGAAATAACTCGACCCACTATCGCGGCCCGATCGTGTCGCGTCGCTCGCTGGCTCGTGCTTTGATTTTTCCGCGTTTTTCCTACTTGCTTGTTCCTCCTCTCTCTCTCTGTTTTTTTTCTATCTCTTTGGGCCTCACGGACGCATCGAGCGCCGCGGTACTAGATGTGAAGAGAATTTGGTCGAGGGGAGGGAACGTATTTTTATTCACGCAGGTGTCGTTTTAATTTTCATCGCGGCGGCGTTGTTATTATCGGGGCCCCCCATTGTGACTACTGACCCAGTGATTTGGGCCTTATGTGGGTTTGCCGCGCGTCACGCAAGGTGGGTCACCGCTCGTTGGCTCCGCGCCGACTGTTTTGTGACTCTCGATCGAAATTAATTCGTTCTCGCGTGAGATTGACTTTTGGGCCTTATGGGCAAAGGGGCACCGAATATTTCGGGCCCTGGAGATAAAATGTATAGTCGAAGCTTCCGTAATTTAGGTGTCGTGACCTAATTTCAACGTGCTTCCCACTATTAACGGGACCATTACGACCACTACTGACCCTGTGATTTGGGCCTTACGTGGGTTTACAACGCGAGTCACGCATGATGGTTCGTTCTCTTCCTCTCGGCTCTGCAATAACGTCTAATCCTCCTGAGGCTTAAAATTAGTTCGATCTCGTGTAAGATTCACTTTTGGGCCTTACCGGGCATCAGGCCCCGATGTTCCTGGCCCCAGGGACGAAACACATCCTCGAAGCTTCCGCGGCGTAGGCGATCTGTGCTATTTTTAACGCGCTTCCCACTGTTAACGGGCCCCATTGCAACCGCTGACCCAGTAATTTGGGCCTTATGTAGGTTTACATCGCGAGTCACGCAAGATGGTTTGTCCTCTTCCTCTCGGCGAACAGTCGTGGGCTCTGCAATAACGTCTAATCCTCTTGATGCTTAAAATTAGTTCGATCTCGTGTAAGATTCACTTTTGGGCCTTACCGGGCATCGGGCCCCGATGTTCCTGGCCTCAGGGACGAAACACATCGTCGAAGCTTCCGTGATTTAGGCGATCTGTGCTATTTTTAACGCGCTTCCCACTGTTAACGGGCCCCATTACAATCGCTGACCCAGTAACTTGGGCCTTATGTAGGTTTACACCGCGAGTCACGCGAGTCCCTTGCACGCGGTCCGCAGGATCTCGCGAGTCATCGCGGTCGTACACGGAAAACTCGCAGACAATCCTGGGCCCCCCGTTATTTCTGAGCGTCGGGCCCCCGTCCGCGTAAGGCCCACGGGCGAACAAAGAAAACGCTCGAGCGTTGAAAAGTTGTTGGTGTGCGTAGGCGAATTTTCCGCTCTTTAAATCCGGACAATCGCGCGCGGCCGATCGCGCATTGTGACACACCGGAGTCAACGGAAATCGGTGGAAATTTCTTGGGACGATTTATTGTTTTTTTTTTTTCCTTTTTTTTTGCCCCCTTTATTACAAAGGATTTCCCGCCCCCCTGCAGCGCCATCTACGCACTTCCGCGGGGCTCCAAGTTCGAGACTTTACGACTCCCTCGGGGCCCGTTGGAATTTCTTCGTCGCGCAGCGATCACGATCCAATTTTACGATCCACTTTCCGGGTTCGCCCCCCGCGCATGCGGGCCCTAAAGCCGACCTCCCGACGATCACGCGCGTCGTTCCCACATTTCCTCGTGTCCCACTGTTTTATTCAGTCCGTTCGCGCTCTTTTGCCAATCTCGCTTGGTCGTATTTTTTTTCTTTTTTATTTTTTTTTTCGAACGGTCCCCAGCGCGAAGTGCACTTTTTGCGAAACTCGAGCCACACCCCGCGGGGACATCGCCGGCGCGACGGGGGCCACGGCGGGCGGCAGGAGGGGGGAGGGGGAGACCCAGTTTTTTTTTTTTTTTCATTATCTTTGGGCCGCGAGACGCGAGGACGGCGGGCGAGACGGACGGCTGAATGGGACGGTGACTTGTGGGGTCCTTGAGCGCTGCTCGGTGGCGCATGAGGCCTCAGCGTGAAATTTCTTAAAAAAAAAAAATTAAAAGTATTTTATTAACTGAGTTTTTTAATTAATTTATTACCGAATTTGTCCATCGGTAATTTTATTGTTATTAACGAAGTACAATTTTTCTTTGAAAATAAAAAAAAAATGTATTTTTTTAGCTGAGTTTTAAAATTAATTTATTATCGAATTTGTCCATCGGTAATTTAATTGTTATTAACGAAGTACAATTTATCTTTGAAAATAAGAAAGAAAAAAAAGTATTTTATTACCTGAGTTTTTAAATTTATTTATCATTAAATTTGTCCAACGCTAATTTTATTTTCATTAACGAAAAACTCTTCTCTAAATTAACTCGTTTTTTATTTTATAAAAAAAATTAATTTATAATTCCAGTTTATTTATTTATTTATTTATTTTTTTTTTTTACAACGAAAACAACATTCCACGGTGCATCAAACCTCGAATGATTGTCGTAACGCAATCGTCCCTAATTCGATGTCGGTTATTCGTCTCACTTGATTCGCGTTTAATCGGGGCATCGTTCGAGTTGAACCTGCAGCGTCGCGACCGGTCGCGTCAATTATCGTTCGCCGCCGCGGCCGAAATAGCGTGAGACAAATCGTGATCCACGGGACGAAGTAAAAATGCGACGGAAAATAATAGCGACAGTCGTGTACGTCTAATTCCAACCGGTGAAAAAATTCCGGTGTCCAATTGCCGCTCGACTTCGTCGGCGTCGTCGTCGCACGGAATTCGACCTCCAATCGTCGATCGTCTGTGCTGACGACTGTGATTGTCAAATAATCGCGAGGACGTCAGCGTCATGGTTACGATGCGACTAATGATGAGTCAGATTTTTTTTTCGTTATCGATTCGTTATCTGTTTTTATCGATCGAGATAATCGAACTGAGGATGAAGGTTATAAACTTGAGGGTTATAAATTCAAGGCTAATTTTGTTATTATTTATTTAAAAAAAAATGTTTTTTTTTTAGAACGTTTGAATATTTATAAATAACTAGCAGGTTGTGGAGGTTGCAGAAATTTCGAAAAAAGTGAGAAATCATTTTTTGCGTTTTTCTCGTCGAATTTTCTCTTTTTCGGACAAATTTTTCCCATCGGACAGGCTTTTCGAACTTTGCGGAATCCAAAATTTTTTTTTTCGCGAAAAACGCGACTCAACTTCCGGCTAAAAAATTCGGTGAAAAATTCAAAAAAGAATGAAAAGAATTCTTTTTTGAAAGATTCAAAAGAATCAGAAGAAAAATAACAATAATGTATGAAAAAAAAGATTTTTTTTAATACATTATTTTTATTTTTTTTATTTATCGAAACAGGGGAAAATTTTTTTAAAAATATATATATAAAATTAAAAAATAACCTGTTGACTCGAAAACCGTGGGGTGAATCAGGGGGCAACCGGGATGGGCGATCCGACGGTGCGCGGCGACGGAGTATCATGTCCGCTTGGCACCTCGATCGTGCCGCGATCTTTGTCGAGACACTTAAACGTCCGCAATTACGAATGCGCGCGTCGTACACTCTCGACCCCTTAAGCCGGATTTCTATAGATTCGTTTAAGCTCCTTTGCCTCGCCGCATGGCTTCGGCGACAGTTGTACGCGTGCATAATACACGTGTGCACCGTGTGTGCGGTGTTGGTGAGAGGACACCGCGTTTTTTTTTTTTTTTTCGCTCGCTCGTTGTTATACGATTCGTGCGTGGAGACGGAAATACGGGTGACCGGGGCTGGATGACACAGCGGAAAATTGTCGTGATTCAATCTTGACAAAAATCAGTCGGTGAAATAATCTCGCATTTTTTATTTAATAATCTCGCATTTATTCTTTTATTATTTACTAGAATTAATTTATTAGAATTAATTTTTCTATTTAGAATTATTTTAGTTTTCTAATCAGAATTATTTTATTTTTCTATTTAGAATTATTTTAGTTTTCTAATTAGAATTATTTTATTTTTCTATTTAGAATTATTTTAGTTTTCTAATTAGAATTATTTTATTTTATTTTTCTATTTAGAATTAATTTAACTATTTATTAGAATTAATTTTTCATTTTTCGGGCAATCTGCGGTGTTTTTCGAAATCAGCGGAAAATTTTCCGTCGAATAGGGTTTTTAAAATCTGCGAAATTGAAAAAAAAATGGAATAAAAAAACAAAATTAGAAAAAGGAAGTTGCTAAAAATCTCAGCGAAATCGAAACCGAGTCATCTCGCCCCGGTCGTCCCTGCACCGAGCTGGCTTGCGGTCTTGGCCGGGTTCTGGTTATACCGGTAAACCAGTTGTCCCGTGGGTCGTGCGTCCCGGAGTGAAAAGCGGTTGTGAAAATGCCTCGTGCGCGCTTCGACTGACTGGCGAAACTGCTGATTCCCCGTTTTTTTTTTTTTTTCGCTTCATTCGTCTTTCTCTTTCTCTTTCCGCCAGCGACACTCTCGAGTCGTCGTTGTCTTTGCGCTAAATAGCGCACCTTTCTAACCCGCGACGGTCAAAGTTTTTCCGTGACGCCAGATGCCAGAAACTTTTTTCCTCCCTTTTCACAGACGTCTCGACGCTCAGTTTAACGAAAATATAAAAAAATATTGTGCGACGGTTGAATTTTTTTTTTTCTAATTTGGAAATTAATTTTTCTTGTAATTTTGATATTATTCTATCTTCTAATTTGGTAATTAATTTTTCTTGTAATTTTGATATTATTCTATCTTCTGATTCTGAAATTAATTTTTCTTCTAATTTTGATATTATTTCTTTTTTTTCTAATACCGAAATTAATTTTTCTTCTAATTAAAAAATTATTTTTTCTTGTAATTTAAAAATCATTTTTTCTTCTAACTTTGAAATTACTTTTTCTTCTAATTTCGAAATAAATTTTTCTTCTAAATTTGATATTAATTTTTCTTCTAATTAAAAAATTATTTTTTCTTCCAATCCCAAAATTATTTTCTCTTCCACCATTAAAAAAAAAGCTGCAATTTTTATTCCCTATTTTTATTTTTATCGTAGCAGCGAAAAATGTTCCCAGATCCCGAGTGACGTCGAGTCCCCCGATTCACATGGCGTCGAATAAATATAAAAAAGAAAAAAATCATTTTTTTTTGCCTTCTCATTACTCAGCCATTGTCGCGACGACGAAAGCGTGAAAAATCGTTGATCCTCCGGTGTCGAAAATTAGTCGATGATACGGGACGCGGCTTAAGGGGGGCCGCGGAATCTTTAAGGGGGACGAGACGCTCGGCTCCCCCCCCGAGGACAGTTGCGTATTTCTGGCGTCGGGTATCAGGTCTTCCTGGCCCCTCCGGGTGGAAGCAGGTTTCTCAGGACGCGCCGGTCCTGCCGTGGAAAAGCCGGAATCGAATTAACCGTGAAGTGTCAAAACACCTATTCCCCCCCCCCCCCCCCGCCCCTCCACCGGACGCTTCGTGTTTCCCTTCCCCCTCTGTATTTTTTTTTTTTTTTTTTTTTTTCGTTGCCCCCCCTTGATTCACGTTATTTCCCCCCTCGGTGGCATCGCGTGCGAATTCTCCAACCTTGGGGTCCACGGGGCGTCATTGTCTTCGTTGGGGAATTAGGCGACCTCTGCGCACCACAGACGTCAAGTTTTCCGTAAAAATTTAGAGCCGGGGGAACAAGGGGAAATGGATGAGCGTAGAGGGAACTTATAACGAGGGTTCGATAGGTCTGATCGATGAGATCGATAGGGGGGAAAGGGTGTGAAAATATTTTTATTTTACTTGAAAAAAAAAAAAAAAAAAAAAAAAAACTTTTTAAGATTTTTTATTATAAAAAAAAATGTTAGTGGTGAATTATTTGTCAAATTAATTCTAGAATTCAACAGTCAATTATTTGTCAAATTAATTCACGAATTCTCGTATTAATTATTTCTCAAAAACTAATTCTCGAATTCCCCGGTTAAATATTTTTGTAAATTAATTCTCAGATGCCCCAGATAATAATTTTTGTAAATGAATTCTCAGATACCCCAGTTCATTATTTCTCAAATTAATTCCCAAAATTCCTCGCCAAATTATTTTCGCAAATTAATTCCCAAAATTCCTCGCCAAATTATTTTCGCAAATTAATTCCCAAAATTCCTGGTCAAATTATTTTCCCAAATTAATTCTCAAAATTCCCCGCCAAATTATTTTCGCAAATTAATTCCCAAAATTCCTCGCCAAATTATTCTCCCAAATTAATTCTCAAAATTCTTCGCCAAATTAATTCTCAAAATTAATTCTCAAAATTCCTCGCCAAATAATTCCCCCAAACTAATTTCCAAAAAATTATTGCCCTACCTAACAATCCTTTCCCAAATTAATCCCCGAATTCCGCGTTCCCCGAATCGACCATCCGGACACCCCGAGCGTTGAAAAAAAAAAAAAAAAAAAAAAAAAAAAAAAAAAAAAGTATCTCGTAGTTCGGTCGGGCGAGTCGAGCGCGCAGCTCGACTTCTTTATTCCTACTGCGTCTGGTTATCTTCGTCTCGTTCTTGCGCCGCATCCTCCTCATCGTTGTTTACGTTTTTTTTTCTCCTCTTCTTCCACCCTCCCTATGTAGTTTTGTCTCTCTCTCTTCTTATTTTTCTCTTCTCTCGTTGCGCGCCTCGCGCTTATCCATCTGCGTTCCGATGACGACAACGACCGACGGCCGCGATGCGTCTTAAACTCCACGGCCGAGCGGCGGCGGCAGCACCCTCGTCGCATCTGCCTCCCGACTTTCTTTCTCTCCTTCGCCTCTCCTCGTTAATTCGTCGCTCTCGAGACGAGCCGAACCACTCGGCTCGCGCCGGAGTTTTCTCCGCTCGACAACGACGACGATACACGTAGCGTCTAATTACACCCACTTGAGCCCCGCGCGACTGCCAGCCGAGATCAAGACCAGGCCACACCACAAACGACGCGTCCAACTGTTAATTATCAATTCGTTAGACGGGACGCGCGAAACGCGCGGCCTGCAAAAATATTCAACCGCTCTCTTTCTCCGTGGATTTTGCATTGTTTAGAGTTTGGCAATTTCACTTAAGTTAGCACAATTTTGTTGTATTTTTTACTTCGAGTTTTTTTATTTATCTATTTTTTTAGTTTATTAATTTACTAGCAGTCAAAATTAGATTAAAAATTCAAATTAAAAAAAAATTCAAAAAAGAATAAAAATTAGATCGTTAAGGAAATTAACGTGAAATTAACGTTCGAACTTTAACAAATTCAGACATTTTTTTTTTCGATTTCGTAAAGTTTCAAAAGCCTATCCGATGAGAAATTTCCCGCTGATTCCGAAAAGCACCGTTGTTTGCCCGAAAAATATAAAATTCGATGAGAAAACTGCAAAAAATGATTTTTCACTTTTTTCGAAATTTTGTGACTTCGCTAAAATCGAGGTTACTCTTTTTTCGATCGACCAAACCTGGGTTTTATTCTTGCGTTCGAGTGAAAAGTCTATAACGAAGAGAATGCCGCAAAGCGGAACGCCATATCCTGATTTCTGAATTTTTTACAGAATTTTAAAGTCAGACCCTCAAAAATCGTCAATTTTTAGAAGGATTTTAGTACCCCTTTCGTTTTTTTGCGATTTTTTGGGGTCTGACTTTAAAATTCTGTAAAAAATAAAAAAATCAAGATATCGTATTCCGCCTTTTTTTCCTTAAAAAAAAAATTCCAATCCAGAATTCTGGCGACCAATTTCGCAAATAATTTCATTAAATACCAACAAACGATTCGACATCCCTGAAAAAAAAAAAAAAAAAAAAAAAAAAACAACGCCAAATGTCGTCCATCGATCAATTCGTCTCGGGGTGGATTTCAGCGAGTACAAAAGCCCGGAGACTGCGAGCATCAATTCCGGCGTTGGGTTTATACCCGAGTAAACATTTTATCTTCCCGAGCGGGCGAGAGAGAGATAGAGAAAAAGAGTGGAAGCATCGATATCAGGCCGGGTGCGCCGGTGTGTACGAAACACGAGAGCGACGGCGGCGGTTAAAACGTGGGTCGGGGGCGCCAGGCGTCTCCGGGGCGAACAGATGTCAACAATACGGACGCGAAGACGTGTTTTCTGTTGGTAGTCGGAAAGCGATCGGTTCACTCGGTTCGTCGCAGACGCTGTGAATCCGTCTTCCCCCTCCACTCTTTCGTTCCTCCTCCTCCTCCTCCTCGTGGTCTCTTTGTTTCTCTGTCGCTCTGGAGCGACAAACCGAACGAAGCGACAGACACAGCGGCTGAATTGAACTCAACTGATGAGCTGTAAAGCAACATTCAAACGGCGTTTCCAGCGTCTGCTGTGACAAACGGTGGGACGATAGTGTAAATAATGTATAGGAGAAAAAAAAACTTTTTTTTTTCTTTTTTTTCTGGAGTTTAGTCCAATGATGATTCTTTGTTTACATTTTTTTTCCTTTTCGTCGGAAAAGCTGTGTTTATTTTTTTGAGTTTCGATAATAAAAAAAATGAAACAGCTGACAAAATTGTGACCAACTTTGGCTGTGAAAAAAAACAAAAAATCAACTGATGAGTTGTGAAGAAATATTCAATACATTGTAAATAATGTTTAGAACGACCAGATATTTTTTTTTCTTTCAATTCAGAAATTTCTATCAATTTCAGAAATTTAATTTTTCTATCAACTCAGAAATTTCTCTGCTTACAATATTTTTTAAATTTTTTGTGGAAAAAGCTGTGTTGATTTAATCGAGTTTCGTTTAAAAATAAAAGGTTTTTAAAAATAAAAGGTTTTTAAAAATGAAAAGTTTTTAAAAATAAAAGGTTTTTAAAAATAAAAATTGTGTATTTGGTGCCTAAACAGCTATGTTGATTTCATCGACTTAAAAAAAATAAAAAAAGGCAAAATTGTGTATTTGGTGTGCATAGAAAAAAAAAGTCGATCGGTATTCAAGAGTCTTTGGTGACGATAGGAGACTCGAGGTCACATCGAGTGAGGCCTCTCGGTTTGGACGGCGACGTCGTTTCGGCTCGGCGCTGCAGTGAGAAAAGACGATTGGACAGTGGGAGTGGGGGGACTAGAGGTCAGCGCGCTGCACCGTTTGCTGTGACCCAGTGTCCCTCATGGCTCCGAGGAAGCCTGAGGGTGAGGGAGACGACGACGACGGCGGCGGCGGCGGTGGCGACGAGATATCGCCTCGTCTCTCGATCGCCGCGCGCGTTGCCGGGCCAACCGCCTGTGGCGCTGGGTCGCCCGTCCTCCTTCGTTTTCTCTCCCTCCTCCCGTCCCCGTCGTTGCCCCGCTTTAACCGCGGAAGCCACCGACACGAATTTTCACTCTTCATTTCCCGCAGCTCACAAAAAAGTAAAAAAAAAATACATATATTTAAAGAAAAAAATATATATATATTTTTTATTTTTATTTTTAATATATAAGAAAATATATGTAAAAGAAAACATATGTAAATATGTAAAAAAATAAAAAATGAAATATATATATTTTTAAATATATACATTGCAAAAAAAATATATATTTATATTTTTTTAATATATATATATATTGTAATAAAAAAAATTCTCGATAAAAAAAAAGATTAATTGACGAAAATATTGCGAAATAATTAAGTAACAATAATTGCAAAACGTGGTCGGAATTTTTTTTTCATCGGTGTGGAAATAATTTTACGAAAATTGAAAGACTGAAAAAAGGAGCTTTTTATATACTGATTTTTTTTTTAATTTACTGACTGTGGAATTATTGACCAAAATCACTGATCGAACGACGAATCTTTTTTTTTTGCTACACATTTATTTATTTTATCGTACTTAATCGTTTCCATTTTTTTTTTGTTTTTCAATGACTCATTTTGATTTATCGATTTTTCGTTGTCGAAATTACCGACTTTCCCGAGTTATCGATGAAAATTACCGACCGATCGACGAAGCCACGAGGCGATCGAGATTCAGTCGTCGAGCCGTCGAGCTCGCCGCGCGATCGACTCGGGAAAAACGAGCGCGTAAAACGAACGAAAAGCCGCTCATTGAGGAGAGAGTAAATTATAGATTTACGATCGGCAAATTAAACCGGCACGCAGAGTCGATAAAATCCGCTCGTTGCCCGCGCACTTCCTGCGAGAGCGAAGACCTATTTTTTCTTTTTATTATACTAGGTTTATTATTATTATTATTTTTTATTCTTTTTTTTTTTTCGTTTTAATTCTTCCCTCGTTTAGTTTCCTCGAGTTTTCGAGTTTCTGGGTTAACCAGCGCCAGACCGACATTCCGCGCGCTCTACGTCCAGGGAGATAAGTGGAACGCGGGGAGTGTGTTGGTCGGACGCGAGACCTGCGCGTGCGCAGGTCTCGCGCCGTTTCCACGTGACTTCGGGCAGCAGCCGCGATCCTTCGACTCTCTGCCTTCTATTTCGCCTCGCTATCCCGATTTTTTTTTAATTTGGCGAAATAAAATTGACGCTGATATTTTGTAATTTTTTTTTAAGGTAGAATTTTTTTTTTTTTTTCGTTTTTTCCCTGGATGGAATTTTTTTTTTTGCCTTCCATTTCGCATCTGTATACCGATTTTTGTCTGCTGCAATCGCGATGCGATTTTTTTTTTCGGCAATAAAATATGGTGAAATAAAATGAACGTTGATATTTTGTAATGTTTTTTTAAGGTGAAATTAATTTTTTTTTTTTTCGTTTTTTCCCTGGAGGGAATTTTTACTTTTGCCTTCCATTTCGCATCTGTATACCGATTTTTGTCTGCTGCAATCGCGATGCAATTTTTTTTTTTTCGGAAATAAAATATGGTGAAATAAAATGAACGTTGATATTTTGCAAACGTTTTTTTTTTTGTAAGGTGGAATTCATTTCTGTTATTTTTTTTTCTTTTTTCACCCGGGGGGATAATGTTTAGCTTTGTCCTCGTTGACGCTTCTTCTGGGGGGGTAATAAAAATTCCTCGTCTGTTATCTCGACCTGTTCCTCCGTAGGTTCGGGGTTTGCTCTTCGGGCGCCTTAAAGCGCCTGCCGAGAAGTCATTTTTTTCGAGCTCCCGGTGCCTCTGTGTAATCCTCTTTGTAATCGAAGTTTCGTGCCCTGGTGGGAAATTACATTAATTAAAAATTAACAACAAAAAATTACGGTAATAAAAAATTAATTAATTAATTTTAAAAAACGCATTGAATTTTTATTCGTTTTGAATAGATTATTTTTTCAATTAATTTTATCTTCCTGGCTCAAGGTATTAATACAAACAACTGCGAGATGGAAAACTGGAAATTAAAGCCACGATTGGAAGTCAGCGAATTAAATATGTGTTACAAAGATATGGGTAATAATTATCCAGTGGCTGTGCGCATTTCTACCGCCAGCTAGAGAGAGAGAGGGAGAGAAGAGCCACGGAGTTGCAGTTCTCATTTCGTTGCCGCGATCGGACGAGCAAAATTTTTCAGTTAGACGGACACGCTCGGGGAGTTTCGGCGAGCGTGAAAGAGCGCTCCGTACTCGTGTACGGCCGGCTCTACGTGTGGGCCGTACGTGCGTGATTACCGGCCGCACAGAGGCGGCACCGAATGCACTCGGATCATTTACCGGCCGGCCCCTCGCGTCCCCCTCGAGCGTGTAATTGCACAGCGCGCGAAATCGGAAATGCCAATGAAAGGAAAAATATTATAATTATTAATAATACTAATTATCAAAACTATATTTTTTTTAAATTATGGAATTTTTTTTTACGCTGCTCCAGATTTCTTCATTTTTTTGGTAATGAAATTCGAGAAGGTAAACAAAAATTAATTAAACTAAACAAATTAATCAATTGGATTTAAAAAATAATGAATTTAATTGAAAAAAATTAATCAATTGGATTTAAAAAATAATGAATTAAATAAAAAAAATTAAGGAATTAAATTGAAAAATAATGAATTAAATAACAAAATTAAGGAATTAAATTGAAAAATAATGAATTAAATTGAAAAATAATGAATTAAATTGAAAAATAATGAATTAAATTGAAAAATAATGAATTAAATTGAAAAATAATGAATTAAATTAAAAAATTAAGGAATTAAATTGAAAAATAATGAATTAAATTAAAAAAATTAAGGAATTAAATTGAAAAATAATGAATTAAATTTAAAAAATGGATTAAATTGAAAAAATAATGAATAAAAAAATGAATTTAAAAAAATTGATGAATTAAATAAGAAAATAATGAATTAAATTGAAAAAAATGAATTGATTAAATAAAAAAAAAACAAACAAATTGTTATGGCCGAGACGCATGACCGGAGGACTCGCTGCTTCTCTCGTTTGCGCCGCTGTTGTGCTTTATTTTTATTTTTTCCTTTTTTTTCTGGCACAGCCGCGGGGAGTCGTTAGCGCGATAATTCTCACGATATACCTTCGCGAGCCACGGCGACGGTCCGCTGCCGCCGTGTTTTCTCCTGGCTCATCGTGACCAGGCTCATCTCCGCGCGGACTTTTGCCCGCGATCGATGCTTTCTCCGGCGGTCCTGGCGCCGCTCTCGGCAGCCAAAACGAACCCTCGAAACTGCAGAATTTTTTTTTATATTTTTTTTTTGGCACCGAAAATCTCCAACTTGTGCAAAATAAATTTTTATTCTCGGCAGCAGCCAAAACGAACTCTCGGACCTCGAGAATTTTTTTTCCCTTTTTTTGGTACCGTAAATCTCAAAATTATGCAGAATAAATTTTTATTCTCGGCAGCCAAAATAAACACTCGAATGTCGAAACTGTTTTTTTATTTTTGGTAACGAAAATCTTAGACTCAATAAAAATAAATTTTTATTTCTCGACTCAATAAAAATAAATTTTTATTGATGATTTTTACAATTTTTTTTTTTCACTGCGTGGTTTAAAATAAATTGTATAAAAAAATACCACAAGTTGTTTAATTAATTATTCTTCGATGCATCAACGACCGTGGAATTTTCGTGACTCTATAAGTCGCATGACGAATCAATGGTCACGTATTCCGTTGGGCTACGCGCGGCGGACGGTCGAGACCGCATCAGCACGCGTTACCAGCGTCTCGACGTTCGTCGCGACAGCGGTGACTAGTCGAGGGGGGCCCCCGGGATATACGTTGACGAGACTGCAAAATTCATGGGGAAATTATACTAGAAATTCGCCGCCCGGCAACAGCCATCGCGAAATGACACAGCGAAGCAACGGTCGTTATGGCAAAAAATGACAATTGAATAATTGACAAACTCGCAACGTTCAAAAAAATAATAATTACAAGAACTTTTTATCTTAACAATAATAATAATCAACATAACAACAAAAACAACATGAATAATAATAATAATAAATAAAATAATAATAATAATGATAATTAAAAAAAAATAATAATAATTTAAAAAATAAAAAAATAATGTTAATTTAAAAAATAAGATAATAATAATAAAAAAAAAATAATAATAATAATAATAATAACAACAAATGTGTCTAATTAGCAATTTAAATATTCCCAAAATATTTCGACATTGAAAAATGATTTTTCCTCTCTCCATGGGAAATTCATTGTGATTAATTTCCCGCCTGCGGTTGTGATAATAAAAATTTGACGAGAGACGAATTTGAATAGCGACATTTAAATTCATCTCTCGGCTCGGCTGTATCAACAGAGTCGTCTCCGGGGCGAACGCGGAAGATTCGTGAATTTTTCGGCGTCGCATCCGGGTCGATTCCGGGGTGGACGAGCAGGGGGTCGACGTACGAGGATTCGAGGCGAATTATATTCCGTGAAAATCGTCGCGTATCATTCGGTTCTCCACCCTTTCCGAAGCCCGGAAAATGACGCTCGGAGGAGGCCGGGAAGAAAAAGCCTTTCCCAAGCGACTCGCCAGATGCCACGGATCGTTTATCTTGTATCTAAGTACACATCCGGATACAGACGTCACCGGGGAGTGAAAGAAAGAAAAATAACGGGGCGGTTACCCGCCGCATACGCAGCGTATAGATATATATGTATATATATATATATATATATGCGTTGTGTGTATATATGCTATATATGCATAGCGGCTAATGCGCTCGCCGCAAATGCGGGCCGGGAAGATAAAGCGAGCGAACCGTGAAACCCGGCAGACCCTCCCGGTGGCTCCTCCGTTTCTTTGTCAATTTCTCAGCCACGACTTTCCCGTCACTTCTGCGTCGGTTGATTAATTCTCTCTCTAGCTCTCCCGCTTGGATCACTCGCTACTTGTCGTTCGTTTACTTTGGTGGAAAAAAAATGGACGAGAAAAAAAGTTTTTTTATGGTTGAAAAAAAAAAAAAAAAAAAAAAAATTGGACAGGTTTTTATGGTTGTACAAAAATTAGACAGATTTTTATGGTTGAAAAAAAAAAAATTAGAAATTTTTGTGGTGAAAAAAATGAGACAGTTTTATGGTAGAAAAATGAGACAGTTTTTTGGTTGAAAAAAAAAAAAAATTGGGCAGTTTTATGGTTGAAAATATATTAGACACATTTTTATGGTTGAAAGGAAATTAGACAGATTTGTATGGTTGAACAAATTAGACCGTTTCTTGATTTTAAAAAATTGGACAGTTTTATGGTTGAAAAAATGTTAGACAATTTTTTGGTAGAAAAAAATGAGGCAGTTTTTCGTTTGAAAAAAAAAAAAAAAAAAAAAAAAAAAACAGTTTTTAGATCGAAAAAAAAATTAGGCAGTTTTATGATAGAAAAAATGAGACAGTTTTTTGGTTGAAAAAAAATTAGACAGTTTTATGGTTGAAAAGAAATTAGACATATTTTTATGGTTGAAAAGAAATTAGACAGATTTTTATGGTTGAAAAAATAGACCGTTTCTTCATCGAAAAAAAAATTAGACAGTTTTTTGGTTGAAAATAAAATAGACAGATTTTTGGTTGAAAAAAATGAGAGTTTTATGGTTAAAAATAAATGAGACAGTTTTATGGTTGAAAAGAAATGAGACAGTCTTCTGGTCGAAAAAAATAGACCGTTTTTGGTAGAAATAATAATATTAATATCCACTATCAATTAACAGTATAAAAAAAATGTCAACCGTATATTTCGTACAAAAGCCTTCGGTCGTAAATTCGCGCCATAAGTGCCACGACCTTAAGGTCATTTGTGGCACTTACGGTCGTCACGTGCTGCGGCTTCCGTCGCGTCAAGGGCGTTGGCTCTCGCTCTCCGCGCTCGACGGCGCCGAAAAATATATTCTAAGCGTAACGGTTTTTTCCATTCTGCAGTTTTATAGTCCGCGTATGGTAAGAATTGCACATTCGATGGGCGGAAGCGAGGCCGGGCGCGTTTTGCACAGGGGGGTAGCTTTTGCGGGGTCAATTAGACGCCTTTATGTCAGGCGTCCTAGTCCAGGTCTCTTCACTCGACGGTGAGTTTTACCCACCGCGAGACCGAGCGCGGAATCAACCCCTGTCCCTCAAGCGTTCATCGCGCCGTTCGCCGCTCTTTCACCGAAGAGCCTTAAAGTAGTCTTAACCGGCGCGCGGTGCCTCCTCGCGAAGGGATTAAGCGCGAGAAGGCGCGCGAATAAAAACAAATCTGATTTTATCGCGTGAGCGACGGACGAGGGTCGATGGGACACGTGAAACTGGGCGCCGTGCGACGCTCCGTCCATTTTTCCATCTCCGGGAACACCAGGACGGGATCGTTTTTTTTAAATTTATTTTTTTATTTCAATTTAAAGTAATGTTGGTTTGTCCGGAAAGTAGAAAATTCGACGAGAAAAACGCGAAAAATGATTTTTTTCTTCTGAAAATGGAATAATAATTTTATTCGTAATTCTAATTTAATTGAATTAAATTTGGAAATTAAATTATAATTATAAGTAAACGTAGAAAATTAAATTTTTATTACAATTAGATTCAAAAATTTAATTATAATCACAATTAAATTAGAAATTTAATTCTTATTATAATTAAACTGGAAAATTCAATTCTAATTCCATTTCTAATTAAATCAGAAAATTCGTTTCTGTTTCTAATTAAATTAATTTAAAACATTCTAAAATCTAAAAAAAATCGAAAAAAATTAAAAATACCAACCCCGTCAAGGTGTAACTAAACGGTGCCCGCGACGTCAACAAGTGACCACAGAGTCCAGCGTCGACAACGTCCGTCAACAAGATTGTCGCGCACGGACCCCGCGGACCCGCCGTCGAGAATCCCTCGGAGGGGGTCTGCAGTGGCTTTGGGAATCCGCGAGGGGTTAGCACCGCGACGACATCCATTAAGCCATTCCAGATGTGTCGTACAATGCTCGGCGTCAAGATAAAAGTCGCGAGCGAATATTATCGCGTCGATCTCCCGCGGGGCGGCGACCCCCCCGATCGGCGGGGGGCCCGAGGGGCCCCGAGAAGTGGAGTATTGAGACGTTGGGCCCCGGACGGAGGTTAAAAGAGACAGAGAGGGAAAAAAATCCCGGCGAACGGAGATGAAAGATTGCGAGCTACGAGGTAAAACCGCACGGGCGAACCGGCAGCCCCGGAGGAACCGACTGGAAGCGGCCACACCGTGTGTAGAGAAGGACATCGGTGCAAAATTGGAATATGTAGCACTGCAATCGGGCAAAAACGAAATGTGTAGAAACGAGAAGCGAATAATTTGGAGATAGAGTTTAGGAATTTCGTTAGAATTCATAATATTGTGTAGAATAGAAATGTGTAGTTACAGAATGAGTCGGATGAAAACTGTGTATAAAATAGAACTGTGTCGTATTGGTCTCTGTGTTGAAAAGCGCATTGACAACGTAGAGAGAACTGAGTTGTGGATATAAAAAGCTCGTGTACAATGGAAATGTGCACGAAAGATTGTGTAGAACTGAAAATGTACAGAACTGAAATATGCAGGAAAGACGGGGACGTTGTGTAGAATAGAAATGTGTAGTTACAGAACGTGTCGGATGGAAATTGTGTATAAAATAGAAATGTGTCGTGTTGGCCTCTGTGTTGAAAAACGCCATTGATAACGTGGAGAACTGTGTTGTGGATAAAGTTCGCGTGTACAATCAAAAATGTACACGAAAGATTGTGTAGAACTGACCACGTGCAGGACTGAAATGTGTAGAAAAGACGTGGACCTTGTGTAGAATGGAAATGTGTCGGATGGAAATTGTGTATAAAAGAGAACTGTATTGAGTTGGCCTCTGTGTTGAAAAACGCTATTGACAATGTGGAGAACCGTGTTGTGTATAAAGAACACGTGTACAATCGAAATGTGCGCATGAAAGATTGTGCAGAACTGACCATGCGCAGAGCTGAAATGTGTAGAAAAGACGTGGACCTTGTGTAGAATGGAAATGTGTCGGATGGAAATTGTGTATAAAATAGAACTGTGTCGTGTTGGCCTCTGTGTTGAAAAACGCCATTGACAATGTGGAGAACCGAGTTGTGTATAAAGAACACGTGTACAATCGAAATGCGCGCATGAAAGATTGTGCAGAACTGACCATGCGCGGAACTGAAATGTGTAGAAAAGACGGTTTGCCCCATTTCGCACACGGGGATAATCCATAAAGCTGTTTGTTCGCGAAACCCGAAACTGCGAAAAATGCCCGTCGACTGGTCTTCCAACGACGTCTTCGTACACTGCAGCATTATATTCGCGCCTTGGGGACGGCGTCGAGATGCAGCGGGGTCATTCACAGGGCGCAGAATTTTTCCAGACATCGACGAAAGGAAGCCGGACACAACCGGTTGCTGCGAACGAAGACACACCCGGTCTTCGACGACGAGGCTTCATTTTTCCACCGGCGAAGAACTGAACTGAAGCAGGATTTTAACTGAATCAGGAACTGAAGCACGGCCTCTGATTTGGCGTCGGGGAAAAAGCCGCAAACTCTGTTTGATCTGCTGTGTTTACTCTGCGGGGTTGATGATCAACGCTGCGGTGGACATTCAAGACAGAAAAACATGGGAGTGTCGCGCGCCACTGGTTTTTAAAACTGGACGTCCCTTCCGGACAGGTTTGACGCTCGCACCGACCGTCGACGGTGGCCGGCCTTGCAACGGGCTAATGGACGGTTTAGCGGCTTCGTTGGAAACCACAGTCTTCGGTCTTCTGTCTTTTGTCTTCAGTCTTTAGTCTTCAATATTCTGTCTTCTGTCTTCAGTCTTTAGTCTTCAATATTTTGTCTTCTGTCTTCAGTCTTTCGTCTTCAGTATTTTGTCTTCTGTCTTCAGTCTTTCGTCTTCAGTATTTTGTCTTCTGTCTTCAGTCTTTAGTCTTCAGTATTTTGTCTTCTGTCTTCAGTCTTTAGTCTTCAGTATTTTTTCTTCTGTCTTCAGTCTTTAGTCTTCAGTATTTTGTCATCTGTCTTCAGTCTTTAGTCTTCAGTATTCTGTCTTCTGTCTTCAGTCTTTAGTCTTCAGTATTTTGTCATCTGTCTTCAGTCTTTAGTCTTCAATATTCTGTCTTCTGTCTTCAGTCTTTAGTCTTCAATATTCTGTCTTCGATCCACAATTCAGTGGCTGCGAAGTCTTCACATCGTGAAGTCGTTTTCCATTGTGGCTTCCAATGTCCCAGTCGTCAATTAAAGCTTCTAACTTTTTGGCATCCTAATTCTTTTTTCATACAACGCTGAGTCACAAAGACTAGACTTCATCGCTCCTTCAGAGCACAAGTGCCTTACACAATGTGGCATAGGTTCTACGATTTTTTTTAGGCTTACAAAAACATTCGAAGATAAAGGGACTCTCCTAAAATTTCCGGCATGACATTTCCTGAGCAGACTCAGGATGTGGAGACTTGAGGACAATTGCCAACCGTCTTCACTATTTCCAAGTCTTCGATCCGAGTCTGAAACTGTTGGAATTTCTAGTTTCTTTTTCTCACACGTCGTCCGAAGTACCAGACGTCATCGCCACTTCAGACCATAAGTGTCTTACACAATACGGTAAAAAACGCGTCTTCGTTTTTTCGTGGCTTACAAAAAAAAATCCGACGATAAAGGGAGACTCGACGAGGGGTTCCTGGCGGGCAGTGGCGAAGACCCGACGAATGAAAGACAATATCGCCCTTTCACGATGGCGACGATGACGTAGTTGCACAGAGGGGCGACGGGAGAGGCAGAGAGAGAGAGGAGGATGCAGGGTGTCTCCTCGTGGCCGATCGATGGCTCTCGGAGGTGCGAAGACGCGGCTCAAGGTAATGGGAACCAGGAGAAGCTGACCGAGGGCTGCGAACTCGGGACCGCCGGATTGAGAGTGGCTCAGGCGCGACGTTGACGAACAAATTGCGAGGGATGGGAGGAACCGATGATTGATCGATTGATCGATGGAAGAGGAAACTTTATTCTTTTATTTTCAATCCTCGGGAGGGGGGGTCGAATTTTTCGTCGGTGCTGCAGGCAATGAATTTACGAGTTCATGAAACAAAAATGATTAAATAAATAAAATAAATGAAGTAAATAAAATAAATAAAATAAATAAAATAAATAAAGTAAATAAAGTAAATAAAATAAATAAAGTAAATAAAGTAAATAAAGTAAATAAAGTAAATAAAATAAATAAAATAAATAAAGTAAATAAAGGAAATAAAATAAGTAAAATAAATAAAGGAAATAAAATAAATAAAGTAAATAAAGGAAATAAAATAAATAAAATAAATAAAGGAAATAAAGGAAATAAAATAAACAAAATAAATAAAGGAAATGAAGGAAATAAAATAAATAAAGTAAATAAAGGAAATAAAATAAATAAAATAAATAAAGGAAATAAAGGAAATAAAATAAATAAAGTAAATAAATAAAATAAAATAAATAAATAAATAATGCAACCCCTATATTCATTTTTCGTGAACCCTCAGACAGCGTCGTGTTTCGCGACCCCTCGGCTCTCTCAGCGAAAACAATAAATAACGAGGGAAGGGAAAAGAAAAAAAAAGAAAAAAAAAGAAAAAGGGAATTGAAACGAGAAAAAATGTAAACCTGAAATCTCAGGGCCGGTCGGGGACGTTGAGAAGTGGAAAAATGCGTAAACCCGGTATTTCGGAATGGCAAGAAGTGGCGGGACGAGAAAAAATGTGAAAACAAACTCGGCAGGGTGCTCACCCGGTGGTTACGGCTGCTGCTGCTGCTGCTGCTGGTCCGGCGGTGCCAGCCGGTTCGTGGCTTTGGCCTCGCGCGCGCAACGCACAACAGACCCGACGTTTCGGTATAACGGCGCGCGAGACGACCCTTGGGGGTTGCGCGCGCGTCTCGCCACCGGGTTGGCTGCTGCATTAAGGGCCTGTAATTTTTCTCCTGGCTGCTCGTGTACTCGAATTGCAACCCTTTGAGGCCTCGACACACACACACACACACACACACATATATATATATATATATATATATATATATATATATATATATATACGCACACCTATACATATACAAATATATATATATATATTTTTTTTATACTTATATATATACTCGTATAATTCGAAATTTATGGTCTCGCACCCTTAGCCCCTAACTCTCAAGGAGGGCGGGGGAGGGGGTGAAGGGAGGAAGAAGCAGGAGGGAAAGCGTGGTACCAAGAGGGGGAGAGGGGGAGGGGGGCAGTACACCGAAATGCAGCCTCACATAACCTCGGCCGTGTGCGGCGAGTGGAAAACCGCGTTGTGTATACTTTCACTCCGTCGCTATCGCGATGTGTGTTTCTCGCTCATAAACACCTGCGAGGTGCAAAATCTACCACCCGAAGAGAGACGAAAAAAGTACAATTTTTCGAAAAATTACTCGACCAAATTTCTCGATTCGCCAGATATCAGCACTGAGTAAAAAAAAGAAAAAATATTGAACCTGATACATTTTTCGTCCGTTTCGCGTCGACAGAGGGGATAATTCGAGTTGCATTTGAAAGTAATGGAAAAAGTTCCGACTTTGGGTAAATAAGAGTAGCGGTTGCGCCACGTCTCGAGAGGCATTTTAATTTATTTTTATGCTTGGTTACATAGTGAATAATAATAATAATAATAATAATAATAATATAAATAATATTGATGATGATGATGATGATGGCGATAATAATAATAATAATAATAATAATAATAATAATAATAATAATAATAATAATAATAATAATAATAATAATAATAATAATAATAATAATAATAATAATATTTTAATGATTTCGACCGAAACCGAAATAATAATGATAATGATAATGACAATGACAATGATAATGACAATGACAATGACAATGACAATGACAATGACAATGACAATGACAATGACAATGACAATGATAATGACAATGATAATGACAATGATAATGATAATGATAATGATAATGACAATGAAAATGATAATGATAATGATAATGATAATGATAATGATAATGATAATGACAATGACAATGACAATGATAATGATAATGATAATGATAATGATAATGATAATGATATGAAGAAGGGTTTAATTGTCACCGGACAAGTGATTGACGAGTATTGCGTCGACATGACATTGCGTAACTTTTTTTCTTTTTTTTTCGTCGTCGCGCCAGCCAATTGTTTCGTCCGCATAGCATAGCAACCGGAAATAGAGGAGCGAGAGAGGAGAGCCTGCGAGGACCGATAATTCATCCGGGAAGCACAGTGACGGGGGGGTCCAAGGGGGCGTCGGCCGGGGGGGGGGGGGGAGGTGCAGCGGGGGCAGCAGTGAGAGTTTCTGTCGTTTAGTTCGTGCATCGAAGCCGATCGACACGCCAGAAGGCGCGGCGTCCACCGAGACTCGTCGCCCACTGCCGCGCGCTAACGATTTTCGATAAACGTACTCGCTCTCTGTACTCCTCACCGTTGTGCTCGCGTCACGGGGACCGAATGAATGTTTTCAACGAGAGAGACGGAGAAACGGACAGCGAGAGATTTTTCATTCCCACTCGTAGCTTTAAAGCTCGATTTTTGTTAAATATCTAGAACGCAATTAATTTTTTTCTAACTCAAGTTGCAATTAATTCAACCAGCAATTAATTTTTTTCTGACGTTAAAGTTCGTTCGGTTTGCCCTTTTTTAACGACCCAAACGTTTCAATTCCAAGACAAAAAATTGCGTCTCAACATACCTAAAAAAAATGTCCACTAGTCAGAATACCGGAAAAACCATAAATTAAATTTTCCCGAAAATCATATTCAAGCTGGAATTAATTTTTTTCTAGTGTTAAAATTCCTTCGTTCTGCCATTTTTCAACAAACGAAGCAATTAAATTCCAACACCAAAAATTGCGTCTCAACATACCTTAGAAAAAAAAAAAAAAAAAAAAAAAAAAATCCCCCGAAGTCAGAATACCGGAAAATCCACATAAATTAAATTCCCCCACCAATAAACCACAGCGACCGACCGAGCGCTCGATTATCTAAAATTACCTTCGACAAGCCCCAAAGCTAAATCAACACCTCCTCCTCATCCCAAGATCACAGAATCCCCGATAGCGAAAAATCGAAACAACGGTGCAAAAAAAAGTAACTTTCACAAATGAGCCGATTGATCGGTTGATTCACGTGTGTCGGGCGTCGAGCGGCGTGTGGCGCGCCGTAAACTTTCAGCACGCCCACTCTCGCGTCTCTAACGATTTTCGATATCCTTTACTCTCGTTTACCCCCCCCCCCCCCCCCGCGTTGTGTTTGCCTCGTTAGTTGGTTACCTGGGCGCGAAAAGGACCCCTCGGTCCTTGGATGTGGGACGAGCGACGAGCGTGTCGTGTTTTTTTTTTTGCGACGACGACGACGAACCCCGAAAGGCGAGAGAGGAGAACGTGTAGGACGTTCGTGCGGGACGCCGCCGCGCGGCTTAGCCCGAAATATCCGGCGTGACATTTCGGTAACACACGGAGAGGACGTCGTCGTCGTGGTCGTCGGCCCAGCCACCGCAGACCCGGCTCCACGTTCGTTCGCTCCTCTATACGGTTCAACGGATCCGTATAAGAGAACGAGCAGCGCGGGAATCCATTACGTCAGACCAAAAAAGGTCATCGTCGACGTGACCTCGTGAGCCAATAATGGTCCTCGCCGGGGCTTAATGTCCCCGGGTTTATTGGCAATCCTCGTCGTGTGACGAAAAGTCGTCTCTCGCGGATGAGTCGTCTCGTGGTGGCGCCTCGTCCGAAGAGACGCGAGATTGCGAGCTCGGAATTAGGGTTTATCGTAAACGGGGGTTTAATTAAGCTCGCGGACACACAGTCAGTCGGTTGTTACTTGTCGGAGCGTCTTTGTTACTCGTCCGAGTAACTTCGTCGGTCGACGAATGTGCGTTGCACGCAAAGTTACTCCTTCGTAACACAAGTTACGAAGAAGTAACTTTATCACTGGACCGAGTGACTTTGTTACTTCACCGAGTAACTTTTGTTACTTCGCCGAACAACTTTTGTTACTCCACCGAGTAACTTTTGTTACGTCATGGAGTAACTTTTGGTACTTCACCGAGTAACTTTGTTAGTTCGCCGAGTAACTTTTGGTAGTTCGCCGAGTAACTTTGTTACTTGGCCGAGTAACTTTTTTGTTTGACCGAGTAATTTTGTTCTTGACCGAGTGACTTTGTTACTTGACAAAAACAAATGATTTTATTTACCAAGTAACTTTTACCCGACACGGCAACTAGGTTACCGTCTACGTTACTCGATCGCATCGCAGTATGAATATGGTTTGTCACACGGGAACAACGTAATTTTTTTTTTTTTTTTTTCACGCCTACCCACTAGATTGATCAGTCGGTGACGTTGTAGTTTCGCGGTGACGTTACTCCGGGACACCCGGGGCGAGGCGTTCGCGCGGACACCGACATTTTGGGTCACAATGACGGCCCCGGCGCGCACAACGGGAAAAGCCGGAAGGCTGCTTTCATTCGCTTTCTCAATGCTTCTGCATGTTCAATGGCCTTTCCCGGGGCTCCCGCGCGTGTGTATCGCGTTACGCGCCCGCATGTGTCGCGCGCGGCGGCGGCGACAACGCCCCCATCGTTCTGCAGTGACCCAGTGAGGCCCCCAATCGAGCCCGCGCTCTGGGACCCCGACGTTATGCAGCCCGAGTTTTCAATCGGTCAAAGAACCCCGCGAGCGCACACGCGCGCGACTCTCCTAATGGAAGAGAGCTCTTTCATCTCGCTGACAGCCCGGAATCGCTAACAACGTCGTTGCGGCCGATGGCGAGATCGAAGGAGAGAAACAGAAAAAAAATGTCGCTCCCTTTTGCAGCCTCCAGGTGGCTCCGATGGCCGCCCAGTCGATTTTAGTTTTCGAGCTCTCGAGAAATTTGACACTTTTTTTCACGTGTCAATTTTTAATTTTTTATATTTAATTTATTATTTTTATTTATTTAATTTATTTTTTTACATTTTGTTTATTTATTAATTTTTAAATTTATTTATTATTATTATTATTTTTATTATTATTATTATTATTTTTATTTATTATTATTATTATTATTTTTATTATTATTATTATTATTTTTATTTATTATTATTATTATTATTATTTTTATTTTTATTTATTTATATATTTTTTTAGACTTAAATATTTATTTATGAATAAATATAGTTAAATTGAAATCGTCGGGAAATAAATTTGATGAATATTTAAAAAATTGATTGTCTTCGATGAGTGAAACTGAACGAGCGCTGAGGGACGAAGAAACCGTGGAAGCCAATCGACCAGTTTTTTTTTTTGTATGAAGGGGGAAAAAAAATTGAAAGGCTATCGAGAAGCTTCGTCTGCTCCAAGAGCGACACTCGAGCACGCAGCGATATTCCCGCGCGTTGCTCGAACGAGGAGGAAAAAAACCGTTGCTCCCTTAAGAGCGCGCCTCGAATATGGGAAGCTATGGGGTCCCATGCGAGGGACCCCCGAGGTAGAGCGAAGTGGACGAAGGATTCGAGACAGAGAAAAAAAGTGCTGAAGTGATTTCTGAAGGGCAGTCGATGAGTCATTGAGACGTCTCTGCTTCAATTAATCCCTCGTCCACCATTGTGCGAGAAATTGTGGTCTGGACTTTTTTTTATGTCTTTCCGATCACTCGAGAACTTTGAGAAAATTTTTGGCTCCCGTCGACAAATTTTATTGATTTTGAATTGAAAAAAAAAAAAAAAAAAAAAAAAATTGAACACAGCCTAATAATAAAATTAATCACCCATGATTCCCATGGCATTTTTTTACGGGTCCCTTTGAAAAAAAATTCTCGACTCCCATCGATGACTTTAATCGAGCTTGAATAAAAAAAAATATTCGACTGCTACTAGGGGTAAAAAAATTCTCGAATCAAGCTGCAAATCTTTATTTTTTATTTTTATTTATTTGAGAGTAGCAAAAATGTTGAAATATGTGTAATTTTTTCTTTCACATTTATTTTCCCGTGACTTTAATCGAACTTGAAAAAAAAAAAAAAAAATTTCGACTGCTACTAGGGATAAAAAAATTCTCGAATCAAGCTGCAAATATTTATTTTTTATTTCTATTTATTTGAGAGTAGCAAAAATGTTGAAATATGTGTAATCTTTTCTTTCACATTTATTTTCCCGTGACCCTAATCGAACTTGAAAAAAAAAAAAAAAAAAATTTCGACTGCTACCAGGGATAAAAAAATTCTCGAATCAAGCTGCAAATATTTATTTTTTATTTCTATTTATTTGAGAGTAGCAAAAATGTTGAAATATGTGTAATTTTTTCTTTCACATTTATTTTCCCGTGACTTTAATCGAACTTGAAAAAAAAAAAAAAAAAAAAAAAAAAAAAAAAAAAAAAAAAAAAAAAAAAAAAAAATTTCGACTGCTACCAGGGATAAAAAAAATTCTCGAATCAAGCTGCAAATATTAATTATTTAATTTTATTCATTTAACGGCAATGAGAATGTTGAAATATAGCGTAATTTTTTGTTTCACGTCTATTTTCCCATGACGACCGCTTTCGGTCTCGATCTGTCCACAGATCCCGAGCAAAAAAGGGGGGGAGGGAGAGCAGCGACGAAAAAAAAAACAGCCGAAAAAAAAGGCTGATATCAAGCGAGAAGATGAGCATCGCGGGCAACACATGTCCCGTCGTATGAATGCCCCACTGTCTGCTCGTCCAGCCATTCATTACACTTGTCGGAAATTCTTCCATTCGCCCTTTCCGCCTCATTCCCGTCCGTTTGCATCTTTCTCCTCATCGAGCACACCATGCATTATGTATGTGTGTTTTACGTGTGCACCAGAAGGGGCCACATTCAGCGGCATCGCGCATCGCTCTCGTCTTGATAGCGGCGACGTGTCGTAATAAATATTAATTACGCGCATAAAATCCTTTCACTTGTTTTCGTCGTGGCGATTCCCGACGTTTGTTTGTTTCTTCATTTTCTCGCGGGCGACGAGGAACGTTTGCAAGAAATTTATAGCAAGTGCAACAATAAAATCGTCAGCTCGAAAGAATTTTTAATTTTTAATGCAAAGAATTAAAATTTTATTAAACGATCTTTTGGTCAATTAAAAAAATTAATTAAAACGATTATTTTCTTGCGTCACGATTTTTTTTTTTTTTTTTTCAATTGAAAATTGATAAGAATTATCGATCGGGGTCAAACTTTTTCTCAAAAGTCTCGAGTGATCGAAAAAAATCAAAAAAATCTTCACCGCAAAACGATGTTTATTTTTAATTAAAAAATCACAAAGTTATAAAAAAATCTTCTGGGCATTTAATAAAAATGTTGCATTAAAAATCTTTTGGGCAATTTTTTTATTTATTTCGCATTAAAAAATCTTTTCGGCAATTTTTTTTTATTTTGCATTAAAAAAATCTTTTCGGCATTTTATTTTTTAATTTTGCATTAAAAAGATCTTTTGGGCAACTTTTTTTAAATTTTGCATTAAAAAAATCTTTTGGGCAACTTTCTTTTTTAATTTTGCATTAAAAAATCTTTTGGGCAACCTTTTTTTAAATTTTGCATTAAAAAATCTTTTGAGCAACCTTTTTTTAAATTTTGCATAAAAAATCTTTTGGGCAACCTTTTTTAAATTTTGCATAAAAATCTTTTGGGCAACCTTTTTTTTTAAATTTTGCATTAAAAAAAATTGTTTCTCGCTGCCGCTTCGCGAGGCTCGGAGTACAGTAAACTCGACCGCGCGAACAGCGACGATGGTGGGGATACGAAAAAAAAATGTTCCAATTCGCGCTCGCGTGGCTTCTAACGGGCAAAGTCAATTAGCAACGTGCAACCGTTGTTCCTCGTCCCGGGCAGCTGGCGCACGACGCATGCGCCGCGACGCGACCGAAACAAACGAAAAAAAAAAAAGAAAAACACCAACACGACGAAAAAAAAAGGAAAAAATTCCTGAGCCACTTGGCGACCTGGAACGCGCGAACCGTTGAGACGCACGGAAAATCGCTAACCGACATAACTCGAGCAGTCGGGCACTCGTGTGCGATTACCGCCGCCGTACGCCGCCGTACGCACTAGCGCGTTTCCACCGCGGAGACCGGTCCGCGCGCGCGGGAATATATAAATTCAATTATATAAAGATGGCTTGATATAACCGCGACGGTGGTGGTGGAAGCAACTTTCCTATGGAGATTCAGCGCTCGACCGCGCGTTCGCGTTACTTTTTGTTTTATCCTGTCTTCCGATTTCACTATTTCGCTCGGCCGCATCCGTTTTTTTTTTTGGGAATTGCAAGTTTTCACGAATTACTGCGACTTTTGGAAATAAAAAAAAAAAAAATCTTTTTAAGGTAACAAAATGACTATTTTTTTAATTGTTAGTTTTTTTGTAAAAAAATATTCGTTTTTTGTAAAAAAATATTCGTATCTTGAAAAAAAATGTTAGTTTTTTCTAAAAAAAATGTTAGTTTTTTCTTTAAAAAATGTTAGTTTTTTCTAAAAAAAATGTTAGTTATTTGTAAAAAAAATGTTAGTTTCTTGTAAAAAAAATGTTAGTTTTTTGTAAAAAACATTTTAAGTAAAAATGATTACTTTCTTTTACTACAAAAATTGCTCCTGTTCAATTTCTCGCGATAAAAAATAAGTAACCGAAATTTTTCCTAAATTCCGCTCGTCGGTAGTTCAACAAAAATTTCGGTTGCGTAAGGTCGGCCGGTTGATTCCCTCGAGCACTTACGAGACGTATCGGCGACTACGAGCGCGGAGGGCGCGAGAGCGCAGGATTGCACCAGGAACAAGGAAGGAAGTGGCATCGGTCGGCTCGGTGGTGCCGACGGTGGCTGCGCATGCGACCACCGCACCGGGCGAGGGGGGAGGGAGGGAGGGGGGGACAATCAGACAAGCCGCTAAAAGTCATGAATGTGAAAACTCGTACTCGGCAGAGACAGAATAGACGACGTGAAAGTGACAAATGGACGACGTGAAGTAACGGAATCGCATGCGGTGGTCGTGGCTGGTGTCTGTATTTAATATATATATATATACAATATATATATGTATGTAGTACATATGGTACATAGGCGGAGCGGACTCAACGGTCCAGCCGCTCTCGTGTCACGATAAGTACCGGAAGCTTCGTTATAAAAGTTCTCGTGCGTGCGCGACGAGAATGGGACGGAATAGCCGGAAACGACGATTGGGCTGTCCGCAGTATTTTTTAATTTTTTTTTATTAATTATATCTTTTTTTTATGTAACGTTATTTTATTTTATTTTATTTTATTTATTTTATTTTATTTTATTTTATTTTATTTTATTTATTTATTTTATTTTGTTTTATTTATTTATTTATTTTATTTTATTTATTATCTTATTTTTAAAAAGTGAAAAATAAAAAATCGAAAAAACAATCAACTTTTTTGGAGTATTTTTTAATTAAATAAAATCCTCACTTATTTAATTTGGGCCTTTTAATCAGGCAAATATTGACACAATTTTGCAAAACCCAATTGTGGAACGTTTCACGATTATTCTCGACGACAAAGTCGTGTGTCATCGGGACTAGACGTAGAAAACACTTTCGATGACGCACGTGAGACGAACCACTGTAGTAATTGAGCAAATATTAGCGTGAAACGAGGCGGTATTGAGATAAACAGATAACAGTCGCTGGGAAAGATTTTTCAATGTCGCGAAACGCGTTCTGCAAATTACTTTTTTTTTTTTAGCAAAAAAAAAATCAGTGACACAAAAAGCATGAAAAATTGAGTCGCAAACAAAAATGTCGCTTCGGCCCCGTAGACGAATAAATTCTGTACCGACGAAATAAATAATTCATGGCGCTCCGTTCTGTACGAGACGAGTCAGAAAAGTGTCTACAAAAGTGGAGGAAGAAAAAAAAACACACACAGGCTGTTTCTACTATCCTTCCGCGCCCTTTCCACGTCTTCTTCCGTCCTTCGTTTATTGTTACGTCTGTTTCTTTCTTTTTCCCCCGCTGCCTCCCGGGTACGAATGACGCGTCACGATCCGACAGGACCCGGACGAGCGTGAAGCGAGCAAATGAAAAATGGTCGTCCCGTTGAACAGGATTCCCGACTTGGCGATCAGTCATCGCGACCCAGCACGATCAACCGTTTTGGGCTTCCCCCCCAAACCCCCTGATTTTTCCGGATTTTCATACGTTGGTTTTAAAAAAAAATCACAAAAAGGCGTTTTTAATTTTTATCCGATAAATTAGGAGCAAGACTCAAAAATATCTTGCATATTCTGATAGTCAATCGTCTTGCGAAGGCGCGGAAAAAAATTCGGGACCGATACAACCAGCGGTTTTCGAAAAAAGTTAGAAAATCTAATTTTTCCGCGTCGCTTACCAAAAAAATTCGCAAAACGGCGTTTTTAATTTTTTCCCAGGAAATTAGGAGCAAGACGCGAAAATATCTGCCGCATTCTGATAGCCAATCGTGAGCGAAGACGCTGAAAAAAATTCGGGACCGATACGACCAGCGGTTTTAGAAAAAAGTTAGAAAATCTTATTTTTCTGCGTCGCTTACCAAAAAGAAATCGTAAAACGGCGTTTTTAATTTTTATCCGAGAAATTATGAGAAAGACTCGAAAATATTTAGCGTATTCCGATAGCCAATCGTTGAGCGAAGACGCTGAAAAAAATTCCGTACCGATACGACCAGCAGTTTTCGAAAAAAATTCAAAAATCTTATTTTCAGGTCTCAAATTTGATTCCGATTTTTGGCCGCCGTTTCGGCAATTATGCGAGGATTCGCGTTTTTCGAACGGCAAAATGACCGCGAGATCCGCCTCCGTCGTTTCTATTCGGTGAAATGTTCTATTCGTGTAAAAAAATTATTACCCTCTCCTGCAAATTTTCCCGCCGCGCCTTCCGGCGGTCGATCTTTTTGTCCTCTTGCGATACGAATTCACGAAGCGAGATTACGCCGCGCGCGTTGCAACTCGAAGCTCTCGCGCACCTTTGGCCTGGTAATAGTTCCGGAACAGACACTCGAGCACGTATTTCCCACAGCCGGGAGCTCCCGGCGGCCGGACGATGAAATAATACAATGACTCTCGAGGCATTCTCGAGTGCGGATGAAGCGGCTCGTGGATTAAAGTGTCAGGGAGATAAAATCGTTAAGAGCCGCGAGAGAAAAACGAAATCGGTGCATTGAAAAAAAAAAAAATAAAAAATAAAAAAAAAATAATAATAATAATAATAATAATAATAATAAATCGCTCTCTATTTTTGTTCGACGGTCTCAGTTTTTCCTTAATTCGTAAAACTGCGACGTGCTTGAAATCCCAGAGACAAAATTAAGGATTGCTTATTAAAGAAATTGAAAAAAAAAAAAAAAAAAAAAAAAAAAAATCCCTTTGCCACCCCAATAAAATGAATATAATATCCTAAAAAAAAATCTCCTGCTCATCGCCGTGCGGAATCGTCCAGGAGATAAAATCGGAGGCACCTCTAAAAAACCAAAAAACAAAAATCCTTTGTCCAAAAGTCGCGTCACTCCGACTCGGCAATCAGCCCCGCGATGACCGGCGGCAGCTGAAGGATGCGAAATTCTAATTCGCGGGTTTCCGAAAGGAAGAACAGAAGGAAGAAAAAAAAAAAAAAAATGCGCGCACGCAACGAGCGTCCGAAAACGAGCCAGCTGACTGCGTCGTGTCAAGGCGAAGCGTCTTCCCTCCCCCCCCTCGGCATTCTCGCTTATCCCCTCGGATCTTTCTCCCCGTGTGGACGCCAGAGTGGCGAACCGTTGTTGCCTCTCGTGTGTATTTAATTTTCGTGCGCCGCACACGTGAGGCGCACCTTTTGGCCCCTGACGGAGTCCGACGGGGGCGCGGAAGTGGCGATGAATAGAGAGGCCAGCAGCAGCAGCAGCAGCGGCGCAGCAGAAATTTTTCCACAGCGTTGAATTCCGTTGGTCGGTTTTTCTCCGTCTCTCTTTTTCCACTCCGTCCATCCCATTCCCCCCCCCCCCCCCCCCCCCTTTAGCCAACCCGCGACTTTCATCGCAAAACTAACGAGTGTATAGGAAAGTCTCGCGCCTAATACGGGGGTTTCCGTGCAGCATGAAAAAAGAAAAAAAAAAAAAAAACAACAACAGTTATAAACACACAAAACATGCAACAAGTCGCTGCGCGCCGCTTCCGGTTATGCGGGCTAACGACAATTACGAGCCTGCCGTTTCGTCACAGCCGCTGCGGAATACGAAATGAAGCATCGAGAGTGCATTTTTTTTTCTCCTCGCCGCGGCAACAGTTGACACCCGCTTTTCAGTCGTTCGTCTCTTTTCGAGGTCGCTGACAGTCGTGACGAGTATGTAAAAAAAAAAAAATCTATATAATTGTTTGAAATTTTTACCGACGTCAAAATAAAACGCTAAACATTATTTTTCAATCCATTGTGGGGGGATTTGCGACGGAAAATTTTTACCGACGTTTAAATAAAACGCTTAAAATTATTTTTCAATCTATTGTTGGGGGGATTTGCGACGGAAGCTTGCATTGATCAAGGAACGAGCTTTTCGTACAATTTCGCGTGAGTCAAAGCCGCCCCCGGCCCCCTCGCCCCCCGCCCCCCTTATTCGCTTATCTCACACTGACACTCGCCGTGCGTCGTCGCCCACGTACCGCGCATTTGTCGGTTTCCGGTTGTAGTAAAAGTCGCTCGCGCCGAATAACCAAGGTTATTACGAGCCCGACGTGGACGCCGAAATATCTTTTTCGCTTGATAATAACCTCGACGAAAATTGACACAGAGATTAGATGCTAATCGTGCGCTTTTGATTCAGAGCTGCGTCAAAAGTACCTTTGGCACTCTAAAGTATTTTGGCTTTCTAAAGTACTTTCAGCACTCCGAAGTATTCGGGCACTCTAAAGTACTTCCAGCACTTCGAAGTATTTTGACACTCTGAAGTACTTTCAGCACTCCGAAGTATGTTGGCACTCTAAAGTACTTTCAGCATTCCGAAGTATTTTGACACTCCAAAGTACTTCGACACTCTAAAGTACTTTCAGCACTCCAAAGTACTTTGGCACTCTGCAGTACTTTGGAATTCTGAAGTACTTTGGCACTTTGAAGTACTTTGGAACTCTGAAGTACTTTGGAACTCAGAAGTACTTCGACGCTCCAAATTATCTTGGCACTCTAAAGTAATTCGACAGTCTAAAATAATTTGGCACTCTAAAGTACTTTAGCGCTGGAAAGTGTACAATACCAATTCGTATTTTTTTTTTTTCATCCAAATTTTCTATTCCAAAGTCGTGTAAATAAAATCGCCAAATTGAAATAATGAGGAAGCAAACGTGTCACACGTTTTTCTTGTCGTTCAATCAACGAAAGTTTTTTTTTTCTTTCGGAAGGCGCGTCGGAGTGTTGCGCACTCGGTGCGCGCGGAGCCACGAAAATAGATCGTTAAAGAAACCCGCGGCTGAAAACAACGCTGTCTGAGAATAGAAACTATTCGAACGAGCGCGTTTCACGTGCCAACGAACTGGCCTGTTGCATCCGGAGTGACGTTGCGGCTACGCCGAACTCCAGCGCGCGCGCGACGAGAGGGGATTGAAACGTCGGCGCGGGAGGGAGACGAAGAAGCCGCCGCGATAGGCGATAGGAAACACAAGAGACCCCCCGAGAGATTAGAAGAGTTTCGCGCTGATAAGAATAAACGTGGCGCGGCGGCGGCGGCTGCGACGATTTCAGAAGGCGAATCGCTTTTTCTCGGATATTCTCGCGTCGTAGCTTTAATTATAAAATTTTATGACCGCAGCCGAGGAATCTTTGATTCTGAAATTTTGTGATTTTACCAAAATCTTTGATTCTAAAATTTCGTGATTTTTATTAAATCTTTCACTTTAAAATATCGCGTAAAATTCTAGCAAAATATTTGATTCTGAATTATTTTAATTCTAGCAAAATATTTGATTCTGAATTTTTTAAATTCTAGCAAAATATTTCATTCTAAAATTTCGTGATCTTTGTAAAATCTTCGGTATCGAAATATTCTGATTTTCGTAAAATCTTCGGTATCGAAATGTTCTGATTTTCGTAAAATCTTCGGTATCAAAATTTTCTGTTTTTCGTAAAATCTTTGATTTAAAAGTGTTCGTAAAATATCCGTAAAATCTTTGATTTTAAAATGTTCATAAAACATCCGTAAAATCTTTGATTTTAAAATGTTCGTAAAATATCCGTAAAATCTTTGATCCTGAAATTTCGCGATTCTCGCGAAATCTTTGATCCTAAACATTCACGACTTCGGCGAAAAATCGCTGACTCAAAAATCTCACGACTACGCGGAAAATTCGTATTTTTCGAGTGCCACAATCGAGCCGCGGTCGCCCCCGTCCGGCGGCGCTTTTGATGCGCCCGCCGCGGTTCGCGTACGCTTCCATATTTATCCGTGACCGCTTCCCGTCTTTCTTGGCGATTCCCCCGTCGTCGATCGCGCGGAAATCGGCCGCGGATGCTCCCTCCGGTGCAGCGCGCTCGCTCGCCACGGGATACCGCGCGGCTCGAGTCCGGCAATAACTCGATTGGCGCGTCTGTTCTAAAAATACATCAACCCCGAGAGTCGGACTATCGCCCGGCAATGACGATGATTCAGGCAACGGAGTCTTTGTCGGTTTCCGCGCGCCGGGACGTCGATTACACGCAAGCTCGATAATTACGCAGTACGCGTGAAATCATATTAGCTTGAAAAAAAAAAAAAAAAAAAAAAAAAAAATGTATATATGTATATATTTTTTTTACAAAAAATTGTATATTTTTAATCACTTAAGAAAATAAAAAAATGCTACATTTTTAATCATTAAAAAAATAAAAAATGCTACATTTTTAATCATTAAAAAAATAAAAAATGCGACATGTTTAATAATTTTGAAAAATAAAAAATGCTACATTTTTAATAATTTTAAAAAATAAAAAAAAATCAATTTTTAGTCATTTTAAAAAATAAAGAATGGTACATTTAAAATTTTGTATTTTTTTTATTAATGTGGTACTTTTTTTTATATATTTTTTTGAAAACTAAAAACATTAACATTTTTTGCTAATTGGAAGCAGGACATTCCTCGACTGATATTTTTGTTTCCGTTGTTGCAGGCGAATTGTACGTCGAGGATCTCAACGAGAGGCGAATCGTCTCGGTGAGGATGGGCTACCTGTGGGTCGAGGGTACCCAGATGAGGCTGCCGCTCAGGGCCCTCAATCTCCGTCAGGCGACGTCGGGCATTTGTCAGCCCCACGTGCTGGCTCTCGGCTTCACTTTGAGCAACTCCCAGGGCGATCTGGTGGCGACTTTTTGGGTGAGTCTTGGAAAATAAAAATATTATTAATTATTGCTATTTTTTTAAATAAATAAAAATAAAATTAATCATTAACATTTTTTAATAAATAAAAATAAAATTAATTATTGACATTTTTTTAAATAAATAAAAATAAAATTGATTATTGACATTTTTTTTAATAAATAAAAAGAAAATTCATTTCATTTCGATAGTCAGGGATTTCTGACGAAAATTCGATCATCAATCAGTTATTTTTCCTTCGGATATTTTTCTTTTTTAACTCGCAAAGAGGCCAACGTCCTCTTCGGCCTATCCCTGACCTAAGACTCGCTACTTGGCTCCGAAATCGAAGACACTCGATCTCGAGCAGGCATTCTCGGCGCACGACGCGCGTTACGATTCCTCCTGCCGCGTCCGCCGCGGGCTTTTGGCATCTCTCCACTTGGCCGTTTGTCTTCGTCGTTGTGAAATCGCTGCAAAAAAAAAAAAAAAAACGTTATTCGAAGCTCCGCGAGCTAATATCGAATTCTGTCCCTATTTTCTTCCTTTGAGAAAAAAAAAAAACAAAAAAAAGTGATCCAGTAAAAAAAAATTGACCCAATAAAAAATTAATTTAATTCAATTTTTCATGAAGTAATAATTTAACTTCATTAATCCAGTAAGAAAAAACTGACCCAATAAAAAATAAATTTAATTCCATTTTTCATGAAGTAATAATTTAACTTCATTAATCCAGTAAGAAAAAATTGACCCAATAAAAAATTAATTTAATTCAATTTTTAATAAAGTTAGAATTTAACTTAATTAAAAATAGAAAAAATGGCTGCTACCTAAAAATAAATAAACAAAATGTAACAATTTATTAGATGCCTTTTGCGTCGCTCTAACATAAAAAAATAAAAACCAAACGACAATTGACCAAATTGAAGGAAATAAAAAAAAAGATACGTGGGACGAGTAATTGAAAGCTTAATTACGAGACGCGGTGGGCGATTCGGTGAACCTATATAAATTACCACTGGTATGCATCACGCAACGTAATTGCATGTAAATATACGGTTTATCCGCGGCACGATCCGTTTCCTCGGTGTAAACACTTTCTCGGTGGCGGCGGCGGCGGCGTCGCCGCTCGGCAACAATTTTTCCTCTCCCTCCTCGCCTTTTTTTTCGCCATTCGTAACGAGTAATTAAGGATCGGATACCTCCACGCTGATATCGCACACGCTCCTCCCACCCCCTCCCTTCTCTCTCCCCTCCCTCGCGATTTCTAACTCGCGGGTTATACAATCTCTCGCTGATCTGGATCTGCGTGGGCACGACTCGATTCCCTCGTTCGTCAACTTCCGAAGTCTTCGGCGTTTTATCCAGGTTTTTCATTTTTTTTTCTTGTCATTCAAAAATAATCTAAATAATAATAATAAAATAATAATAAAAATAAATAATAATAATAGTAAATAATAATAAAATAATAATAAAAATAAATAAAAATAATAATAAAAATAAATAAAAATAATAATAAAAATAAATAAAAATAATAATAATAGTAAATAATAATAAAATAATAATAAAAAAAGAAAAATCGAAAAACCGTAGATTTAATTTATCGAACTTGAGGAAAGCGCGAAAAAATGTACGAAACGCCGGATAAAAAAAATTAAATCTCGATATTTCGAAATCAATTTTCGTGAAATTTTAGCTTTTCTTGTTACTCCAAAATAATTTAGAAATCATTTATTTCTAACCGTCAAACGAAAAATCGAAAAAACCGTAGTTTTAATTTATCGAACTTACGGAACGCATGAAAAAATTCACGAAACGCAAAAAAATCAATATTAAATCAATATTTCGAAACCAATTTTGTTAAAAAAATTTCGATCAATTCCGTAATTTATTTTGTAACTCGAAAAAAAAAAAAAAAACATCTCGGTAATGAAAAAAAAGTTATCTCTGTAGGAATGTTTTTTTTTTTGCCGTTCCTCGCGTTACGCAACGATTGCGAGGGCTCCGCGTCTGTTGGAGGTCAGTGGGCGCCAGGTCGTCGGGACGACCCCGTCGATCTTGAGGAGGCGAAGTGGAAGAGGCGCGTGGGATTGTTTCCGACTCTTCTCCCATGACCCACCATTGTTCGCGGATCCATCGGGCGTCTCGCGTCGGCTGCTTATGGTCCGCGCGTGTTTTTTATCAATCAAATTAATTTTCCACCGACGTCGCGCGGCGGATTGTCCGCTGAGAATTATTTCGCGGCGACGTCGTCGGCAGAAACGCGATATTCGTCACCGCCTCGCAATCGCAGGAGCGTTTAATGCACCTTTATTGTCTTCCCTCTGCTGAGGAGTTTAATAACCGAGAGTTGAAAAAAAAAAAATTCTAGGAATTCGTGTTTCCCCCTAATTTCCAAGGACGCCCTCGTCGCGCGCCGTAATCGTCCTCATTTTTTCCACGCTTTGGTGAATCCGCGCGCCGAGCCGCGGAAATCTTTCGCGGAAGTGTCGGAAATTAATTGCGAAATTAGGGAGAACGAAAAATATATGATCGTATTTTTTAATCTTTTTTTTGCTGCAGAAAGGGAAACAATTAAATTTTACGAGAATTATATTTGGGCCGTTGAAATTTATTCCCTCTTGAAAAAATCAGTGGGTAAATAAATTAAGAAATAAATTAAATCAATATTAATATAAATAATATCAATCAAAATCGGCTCTTAATAAATTATTAAATTAATATCAATAATTAATCTGCTCTTAATACATTATTAAATGAATATCGATAATTACTCTGGTCTCAATAAATTATGAAATGAATATCAATAATTAATCTGCTCTTAATACATTATTAAATGAATATCAATAATTACTCTGGTCTCAATAAATTATGAAATGAATATCAATCATTAATCTGCTCTTAATAAATTATTAAATTAATATCAATAACTAATCTGGTCTCAATAAATTATTAAATCAACATCAATAATTAATCTGCTCTTAATAAATTATGAAATTAATATCAATAATTAATCTGCTCTTAACAAATAATTAAATTAATATCAATAAAAATCTGCACAACAAATCAACTAATAACAATAATAAAAATGAAAGGAACAATAATAATAACGAGAAAATCTTTGCGTTTAAAACGCCACGCCATGACTCGAAGGTCACTGTTGCGATAATTACGCGAGAATGACAATACGAAACTTGTTTGCCCGGCGCATGCGGCGCGTCGTTTGAGAAAAGCGAGGCGTTTGCACTTGGTCTGAAAACGAGTGCAGTAATCGCCGAGGCGGTTAACGACCGAATTCTTTCGCGAAAAGGTTTACTCCTGGCTCCGCGCGTTATCGCAGCTGTCTTCGCGCTCGACGCTCCTGCAGCAGCAGCAGCAGCGGCAGCAGGAGCGGCGCAAAGATAGCAAAAGCAACGAGCCAGTTGGTTCGTTCAGCCTCTCGACAACTTTCCAATCCACGCGAGCGGCGAAATCGTGTGTCATGGTCAAATCCTCGTCGTCCGGATAACGAGCTCTCTATCCATGTGACTCGCGACACTAAAAGTCTCTCTCGACTCGTTTCTACCTTTTTACGCTCTTTTTTTTTCTTCTATCGACAGACTAATTTTTCTCGTTGAAAAGAAATGTCGTGGAGCCCGAGAAAAAATCGTCTTCCGTCGATCCTGTCGAGTCAGAGAAGAAAAAAAACGAACGGGATGAAGAATCGAATAAATCCACCTGGCGCACCTGTCGCTACCACCTTTTTCCTTGTTTACCTTTTCTTCGACTCCACACCACTTGTGGGCCATATTTTTGTGCGGCGGACGTGCGCGGCTGCCACGAAAATAGCCACCGGGCGAGGAGAGACGCGTTTGCGTTTGGGAGCCGAGAATGTCAAAGTTGAACGAACGATCGACTCGTCCACCTGTTACAGGAGCAGCTCGAGTCTACCTATTTTATTATTATTATTTTTTTAACACACATTTGGGAACCCGATACTCCACAAAGCCGGGTCGGTGTCCACGATACTCGGTATCGTCGCGAATTATGGAGGATACGATGATCGATAATCTAGGAGCAAATTCGAAATTACAAATTTTCAATATCCATCCACTACAGTATCAACCCTACAATTTCAATCCTACATTTTTCAACCATACAATTTCCAATTCTATCATTTTCAATCCTACAAATTTCAATCCTATAATTTTCTATCCTACAGGTTTCAATCCTACAGTTTTCAATCCTACAGTTTTCAATCCTACAATGTTCAATCCTACAATTTCCGATCCCACGCATTTCAATCCTACAATTTTCAATCCTACACTTTTCAATCCCACAATTTTCAATCCTACAATTTGTTTGATTCGAAAATAATTAGCATGTCTAACGATTCTCCGTATTCTCCCTGTTTCAGGCCGACACGGAGCCGATCTACTGGTCGTGGGTGCGCGCGATAGCCGCCGAGCTGGTGCGCCAGACGCCCTTTCGGGCGCAGCGTTGCCTCAACTTCCTCGAGATCCTGACGATATGCCCGCGCGGCCCGGTCCCTCTGCCCGAGAGCCCGACGGAGACGCGACGCCGCTCGCGCAGCGAGCTCCGCTGCTGGCTGGGCGGTGTCGGTGGCGGTAACGTCAGCGTCGGTGGCGACGACTCGCCGCGGAGCGGCGCGAGGAGCGCGCGCTCC